>CM024754.1:184144201-184744201 GCA_014218235.1 Colocasia esculenta | reverse complement strand
ACCTACCCTTTGGCATCTCTTGGGGTAGCTGTTGATATAGAGAAACTACATTTACAGCCTTTTTCCGAGCTTCCTGTCGGGCTTGGGCTTCATGTGGGCGTGGCGGATCCATCTTGTACTCGCCCATTTGCAATTCCCCCTTTATGATCAAAGACTCCATGATGTCTTTGAAAATATAGCAGTCTTCCAAAGGATGCCCTAAGATCTGATGGTATAGACAGTATCGGGGATCATCCTTCTTTCCTGCTTGCTCAAGTCTTTTGGACACCGGTAGTGCAATTTTGTTGTATTCAATTGCCCATTCAAACAGCACCATTGTCTTTTCCTTGGGGAATGAATATGGCTTTTTAACTTTATCCTGGAAAGGAATGATACGCCTCGAGCCCTTAGATGTGGTACTAGAGGATCCAGCCGCGAATTTACTTGCATCTCTTAGCAGCTCGAAGGCCTTAAGATCTTCAGTGTGTACCTCTTTTCTAGCATGCTTCTTATCAATTGATTTTCCCCTTTGTCCCACAAATGGGCTACTGGGATATCTTGCTAGAAATGCTTCAATTTTTGCCACAATATTATTTGTCTTGTCACCATCAGACTTTCCCTGTTTGTCTAGCCGATCTGCCAAAGATGCTGCCCGGAGATTTGAATGTGAATGTCTGTTCAACAAGGATGCACGAGGCGTCATCTGACAAGGCATATCTAGAGTCAAATGCCCCATTGCATCGATAAAGTCCATATCATGACATATGGGGTATGGAGCTTGGTGAGTATTAAGTGTGGTAGGAACACTATCATACGTTTCTGTTAACTTCATCAAGCTGCTCATTAGTGCTGGATCTGTTAAACTCAAGCGATTGTGGGCCGACTGTAGTGTGAACCCTTCAGCTTGTGGAAGCCCTTGCCATGTTGATTGTTTCGAAGTCTCTTGACATGGATTCAGGGGTAAAATGCCCCTAGTGTGGCTTGACATCGGTTGTGTCATTGTTGGTAAAATTTGAGGTGAACTGATACTGCCTTGCAATGCTTTGATTGCGCCCTCTTTTCCTTTTAATGCTATGATGTATTCATCTCTTTCTTGAATCTGTTTTCTCAGCATTTCAATTTCCAGCTGACATTTCTGTAACAAGACTATCACAGCAGGATCATGTACAGACATGGTAGGGATGTTAGTTGTTGCCCTAACCGAAGTCTCCTTTAAGGAGGTAGATGGCAACTTGTTATCTTCCTCAAATATCATTGTCATTGCAGTTGCTTTTCTGACTATTGGAGTTTTGCCGTCAGTCTTTCTCCTTCTGGCAAGAGACTCTGGCTCTTCAGTAAATTTGGGTGGTTCCCCTTCTTCTTCAGAGGGAACTCCACACCGGCTAAGCATGCTAGCCATATGACAGGGGAGAATGCGTAACGCATCATTTTCTTGAGCCAGTGGCTCACGACAATTTCCTCTTTCTCTTTCCTTTTCCTTTCTCTTTTCAAATATTTTTGCTCTTTCTTTTCTTTGCACTTTCTCATTTTCTTTTGATTTTTCTCTTCTATTTCCTTTCTCATATTCTTTTCCTTTGTCTCTATCTTTTCCTCTTCCTTTTTCTTTCTCATTTTCATTTCTATCTTCACAACATGATAGACCACCTTGGACTGCTCCAAGGGAAGGTTTTGCCAGATCATAGAAATGACTGGACACAGCCAAGTTGTCCTCATTAGCTACTTGTATAAATGAAGGGACAGATATTGAACCCCTCTTCTGCAGCAGGGGCATATGAGCCAAACGCTCCAGATTGGCTGCCTTGTTGCAGTATGTAGTGTAGCAGAAAATAGTCGCTTGTCGTGCATAAGATTTGAACACTGGCACGGGACGTACTGGAGCTAGCTGATCAACATCTATTTTGCCTTTTGCATTTGTCTCATTGTCTTTGTCATGCTGTTGCTTTATCAGTTGAAGGGCTTGGGTCTTCTTAGGCACCCAAATTTGCTTGAATTTGATTGGCTTTGGGGCCAATTTGCTTTTGAATGTGTTATACATCTATTTCCTTCCCTCTAATGCTTGGAAGGAATTTCTTGTTGGCACAGTTAGCACCACTTGATCTGGTTCTATTGTAGCACGGCCGCTCTGCAGATGGATTCTGATGTTGCCGACTAGCATGCTCTTTCTAGAGCCGGAGACACGTGCCTTGTTGGGAGTAGTTGTTGTAGCCTTCCCAGCACTAGCTTGATGCCCCCTGGGTCCCTTGGCCTTCCCAGCACTAGCTTGATGCCCCCTGGGTCCCTTGGCCTTCCCAGCACTAGCTTGATGCCCCCTGGGTCCCTTGTCGCTTCTTCTGTTGCCACAATTCATCTGATGGGCTTGGCAACTTAGCTCCTTTATAGTCACTTCAGCTTCAGCTCCGGCTTCTTGGTGCAGTATGTTGACAAAGGCAACCCCCAAGAAGTTGGGGAATTCCACGACTGGAGGAAAGCTTCCAAAGCGAGTTGGTACGGCGAGGTAGCCATACCGAGCATGGTCTCGAACAATTTGTGGTCCGAACCGCACTTCAACCATGGGTCTGTTAGTACTTGTTAGTCAAATCAAAAATGACAGTTAGCATTGAGTATAAAGGTCATAAGGCTTTCTATTCTGGCGAAGAGATGAAGGGAAGCTTGGTCCCACCGGGCGTGCCACGCTGTGGAAATGGAATTATTTATCATCAATTTAAAATTTAAGTTCTGTTTAAATCATGTGGTCTCATGGAAGGCGTATTGCTAATCCAAGTCCCGTCGAATGCTACTCGAGCAAGAGTGACGTGAGATGAATCGGCAATTCGCGCAGCGCGGGCGTGCCAGTTACCATAGTGACAACCAAATGGTTTGCCTCCGAGAGTCGGAGGACTTTAAGTCTATTACGCGCGCCGATTGACTTCGTCAAACGAAAGTGAGTGGTCGGGTCCTGGACCGAAATCCCGTCGTTGCCTGAGCGCAACGACGTTAATTACATCTCTTTTAGAAAGAGAAAACCCTTGATTAATTGCCAGATTAGAAAGCCTCGTGACCTTAAAACGGGACATCCGATAAAGGGTGCGAAGCATAATTGAACTGAAATATTAGGGAGCAAGACAAACGCCTAATCGAACCCATTAGACCTTTCACTCTACCCGCTACCCAATCTCTTTGCCTATTTACTTATTGGTCCTCTTTACCACGAAAAGGTTCAATTCGGCCTTTTAAATCTATTTGAGAAAGACAATTTTGAAAAGGGTGGTCTCTTTGACTTTTTGTTGAAAATAGATATGATTTGGTCTTTTGTTGAAGATCATTTCAATTTGGTTCTCCTTTTTTTTTGTTGTAAAACACACGATAATCTTTTATTTGCGGAGAAAGGTTTGGTTTGGCTCTTTTAACATCATGCTGCAATCTTTTATTACTTTAAGAAAAAGGCCCAATTTGATCTCTTGTTCTTTTGGAAAACATGGGATGACTTTTGATTTGCTTGAAAAGGGCTCGAATTAGTCATTTGTTCTTTTGCAAAGAAGTGAGACAGTCATTATCACTTAGGAAAGAAGTTTTGATTTAACCCTTCAATCTTTTGGAAAACACAATGTGACCTTCGGCATTTAGAAAAAGTTGAATTTAGTCTTTTATTCCTTTGTAAAATATGAAGCACCTTCTCGCTTTTTTTCTTTGCTTGAAAAGAGTTCAATTGGCCTTTATGATTCTGTTAGCATTAAAAGATTTTTAATTCACTTTGGTTCTTTTAGAACATTTGAAATGGAGTTCTATTCGCTCGGCGGGGCTTATTTGGCTCAACGCACTTTGCAGACAGCTTCGATTCGGCGCGGCGGACAGCAGAGACTGAGTCGACGCAGCCCTGCTGAAGTCATAGACATCATTGAATCGGCGCTCGTTTGCAACGTTGCCGACTCAATTAGAAGCTAATGACCAAAAGAGAGAGTATACGTCGTAGAACGACGTAACTCCAATGGCACATGACCCCAATCCCCCAGGTATGCCTATGGGGATCTGGGCAATGTCATGGCCAAACAACCCACGGGACGGTATGACTAGCGTGTGGACCCACCCGTCCGGACATAGACATTATATTATCCAACCCGGGGGTGTGGATGGGTCTTACATTGGTCATTTAACTATTGATTAGCTGGTGTTACATGGAGCAATGATTTTGCTCATGTAACTTCAACCAACATGATGGCCAGGACGTCGAATCGGCGCAGCTCTGCTCTGGTCTTACAAGACTGCCAGAACCAGTGCCATGCCGAATCGGCGCAGCCGACCACCTGGGCAAGAGATGGAAACCGCCTCTCTCCTAGAACACCCTTGCTCATGGCAGGGATGATCTTGGAGTTTGAGATGGCATTGTAACCCATTGCTTGATAAGCTAAACAAGAGGATCTAGGCATCATTTTCCCAACCCCCTTGATTAGCAAATTAAGGCATGCAAGGGCTGAAATTGGACTCTTTGGGGGACTATTTGATACTGGTTCGAATGCACATCAAAGGGGGCTGAAAACCGCAATGAAGGTGGTCTATTGAGAGGGGCGAACCAGGTTTGATGATCTCTTTGAATGGGGCTTTTGGAAATGACATTTAGACAAGGAAATATGAGCATTGCTTGCTCAATCCCTTGACTATTACCAAGGGCATGCATTAACCGCTATGGGGGATCTTGAAGGGCTGTTAGAACAGTGGTGGACTGGTCTTTGCAGGCCCAAAACGATGGGGAACATGGCCTATTGAGGGGAGAGATTTAGCATGCTATACATACATTAAAAGGGGCATGAGGTCCCATGCCCCCATGACCTCATTTATTGAGGTATGGGAGGCTTCTTGGCCTCATGTGAGGTATTAGAGGGGAGAGAGACATACCTCTATGAAAGGCAATCCCATCCCGTAACCCCATTTGCAATGGAAAAGAGCTTAAAACCAAGGTGAGGTGAGGAGAGAATGCATTAAATGCTATGACAAAGGTCCATTACATCAAGAGAGGGTGAAAAGAAGACATGCAAAATGGAATTCTATTGTTAAAGAAATAGGGAAAGTACATAAATCCCAAAGAAAACAAGGGGGGGGAAAGCTCCAACGGGACACCTCCTCCCTTCTCCTCTCCTCTCTTTGATGGGACAAGACAAGGCAAAATGGAAAAGGGAGGTGCTCTCTCTCTTCCCCTCTCTTCACCTTTTTCTTCCCTTTCTCTCTTGGCTTTTCTTCTCTTGCCTTCTCTTGCTGCAGATCTTCTCACGGGAAGGGCTTCTTGGAACAGGAAACGCAAGGCCTCTCCTCCTCTTTGCTGCTGGTTCCTTGGTGGAGAAGAAGACCCCCCTTTTCTTGGCCTCCAAGCCTTCTAGAAAAATCTCCAAAAGGCCCCAACTCCCTCTGCCGCAGCCACCTTCCCAGCCAGCTTTTTTGGCAGCTTTTGTGGTGGTGGAGAGGGGTGATCAGTCCCCTAGGCTCACCTCCTAATATGGGAGTCTTGGACATATGGTGATGGGCTTTCCTTGGGCCTATTTAAGAGGGTTTTTTTAGTGGGTCTTTTTCCATTTAAATAGGAATGGGTCAGCCGGCTATAGCAGCCATAGTAAAAATTTTGGGTGCCCACAGTGACCGAAATGATTCGGTCTCAATTCAGTCCCTATTTTTAGGGACTGAATTGGGACCAACTCAGTTCGGTCCCTAAATAAGGACCGAATATTCGGTCCCTATTCGGTCCCTAAAATAGGGACCGAATAGTGACTGATTATAATCGGTCACTAATCGGTCTCTATTTTTTAAATATTTTTTTTAAAATATATACATTTTTAGGAAAATAACCTGCGTAAAATAAATAATATCCACAACAATAATAACTGTCCACAATAAAAATGTCTATAACACAAAAATAATAAAAATATCCACAACAAAGTAATAATAAAATGTCCACAACATCAACAATAATAAAAATATCCACAACACAACAATAATAAAATGTCCACAACATCAGAATAATAAAATGTCTGCAATAAGAATAAAAATATCCACAACATCAAAATAATAAAATGCCAACAACAATAATAAAAAAGTCTACAACAATAATAATAATGAAATGAAAATCATGAATCCTCGTCCTCGTGCTCGTCTCCTCCCACTCCACCCGATGAAGGAACCTACAATACATATATAATAATAATAAGTTAAAATTAAATACTATTATAAACAATAACTTATTTTAGAAGCATAAATTAAATACTATTATAAGCAATAAATTATTTGATTTCATAGATTTTTATTCACTCACTTTCGGTCAATATTTTGATCGCACTATATATTTTTGTCACACAAATCGGGAGTCCGAAATGAACTCCGCCAGTTACCACAAATCACACTCATCGCCCCGACTGTGCTGGAACAAACCATAGACCAATCGAATGAGTATTTCTAATTTTGGACCCACAAACCTAAGTTTTTCATTTTTTAACTAAACTAACTTGTTTATTGTGACTTTGAGCGTCGAGCTCAAACCGGGAGTCCGAATTGAACTCTGTTAGTTTTCACAAGTCACACTCATCGCCTCGACCGTGCTGGAACAAACCGGAGGCCAATCGGATGAGTATTTTTAATTTTGGACCCACACACCTAAGTTTTTCATTTCCAAACTAAATTAACTTGTTTATTGTGACTTTGAGCGTCGAGTTCAAACCGGGAGTCCGAATTAAACTCCGTCGGTTTCCACAAGTGACACTCATCGCCCCGACCGTGCTAGAACAAACCGGAGGTCAATCGGATGAGTATTTCTAATTTTGGACCCACACACCTAAGTTTTTCATTTCTTAACTAAACTAACTTGTTTATTGTGACTTTGAGCGCCGAGCTCAAACCGGGAGTCTGAATTGAACTCCATTAGTTTCCACAAGTCACACTCATCGCCCCGACCGTGCTTGAACAAACCGGAGGCTAATCGGATGAGTATTTTTAATTTTGGACCCACAAACCTAAATTTTTCATTTCTAAACTAAATTAACTTGTTTATTGTGACTTTGAGCGCCGAGCTCAAACCGGGAGTCCAAATTGAACTCCGTCGGTTTCCACAAGTCACACTCATCGCCCCGACCGTGCTGGAACAAACTGGAGGCCAATCGGATGAGTATTTCTAATTTTGGACCCATAAACCTAAGTTTTTCATTTCTTAACTAAACTAACTTGTTTATTATGACTTTGAGCGCCGAGCTCAAACTGGGAGTCCGAATTGAACTCCGTCGATTTCCACAAGTCACACTCATCGCCCCGACCGTGCTGGAACAAACCGGAGGCCAATCGGATGAGTATTTCTAATTTCAGACCAAAAAACCTAAGATTTTCATTTCTTAACTAAAATAACTTGTTTATTGTGACTTTGAGCGTCGAGCTCAAACCGGGAGTCCGAATTGAACTCCGTCAGTTTTCACAATTCACACTCATCGCCCTGACCGTGCTGGAACAAACCGGAGGCCAATCGGATGAGTATTTTTAATTTTGGACCCACAAACCTAAGTTTTTCATTTCTTAACTAAACTAACTTGTTTATTATGACTTTGAGCACCGAACTCAAACTGGGAGTCCGAATTGAACTCCGTCGATTTCCACAAGTCACACTCATCGCCCCGACCGTGCTGGAACAAACCGGAGGCCAATCGGATGAGTATTTCTAATTTCAGACCCACAAACCTAAGTTTTTCATTTCTTAACTAAACTAACTTGTTTATTGTGACTTTGAGCGTCGAGCTCAAACCGGGAGTCCGAATTGAACTCCGTCAGTTTCCACAAGTCACACTCATCGCCCCGACCGTGCTGGAACAAACCGGAGGTCAATCGGATGAGTATTTTTTATTTTGGACCCACAAACTTAAGTTTTTCATTTCTTAACTAAACTAACTTGTTTATTGTGACTTTGAGCGTCGAGCTCAAATCGGGAGTCCGAATTGAACTCCGTCAGTTTCCACAAGTCACACTCATCGCTTCGACCGTGCTGGAACAAACCGGAGGCCAATCGGATGAGTATTTTTAATTTTGGACCCACAAACCTAAGTTTTTCATTTCTTAACTAAACTAACTTGTTTATTGTAACTTTCAGCGTCGAGCTCAAACCGGGAGTCCGAATTGAACTTCGTCGATTTCCACAAGTCACACTCATCGCCCCGACCGTGCTGGAACAAACCGGAGGCCAATCGGATGAGTATTTCTAATTTCGGACCCACAAACCTAAGTTTTTCATTTCTAAACTAAACTAACTTGTTTATTGTGACTTTGAGCGTTGAGCTCAAACCGGGAGTCCGAATTGAACTCCGTCAGTTTTCACAAGTCACACTCATCGCCCCGACCGTGATGGAACAAACCGGAGGTCAATCGGATGAGTATTTTTAATTTTGGACCCACAAACCTAAATTTTTCATTTCTAAACTAAATTAACTTGTTTATTGTGACTTTGAACGCCGAGCCCAAACCGGTAGTCCGAATTGAACTCCGTCGGATTATTCATACGAATATTAACCGTAGGTAAAGAACCATATAAAGCATAAGTAAAAGACTAAAAAAAGCATAGGTATTGCCATCTATACTCATGGTTTTGTTCCCGTAGTAATACATTTTTGAGATGATAATAAATAAATATAAGTGTAGATTTATCTATACTGATGGTTTTTATAACCGTAGTAATACCAATTTTTGAGATGATGATAAATAAGTGTAAGAATAAATATTGCAATATATACCTACGGTTCTATAGCATTGTTTGTAATCATGTTTAGTCATGAATATTAAAAATTGTAGGTGTAGAATTTTTTTTTTTCAAATAGAAACTACATGTCCACTCTTACACCATTCAAATAGAAACTACCTGTCCATTCATGATATAAACATGTAGTTCTACAAGCATGCAATCTATACACATGCACATATAAAATGCACATACATCCACATAACTAAAATAAAATTCAAATCCATATCCACACATCTACATCACATAAGCAAAACAACATTCAAATCTATAATATTCACATTCACATGTCCACTCAAATATCTACATAAACATCCGCTCTTATATTCATGAAGAGATTGAACTTAATCAAAGACATGGAGAAAGAATTAATAGACATGACCAAAAGAGTTGTTTACCCATGTTACATACAGATACTGAAGTTGCTGCTGGAAAATGTAACTCTCCTATTTTAAAGACGAACACACCCACCTTCTAGGTTCCCTGATACTGCTGCATATTTTAGACAGGCAAACTTCGAGCGTGTACAGTGGTGTTGCTCTGCTAAAGCTATAGTGGCAGCAACATCAGAAGGATTGTCCTGTTTCTTTTATGACCAACATTACAACTGGCTTTGTTATATAAACTAAACAAAAGCTTGGCCTTCTTCCCTAGAAGTACCTCCTGGAACTCTGGCAAAACTAGAGCCAAAATCTTCAGAGCCTGTGCCCCTCACGTGAGATGTGGCAAATGGGAGATACTTGTTGTCTGCCTCTGCTTACCCATTGCTTCCTTATGAAATATTTTCTTGGGAATTCCTTTCCCTTTCCTGGTTGCCTGCTATTCCCATCATAGAGGACTCAAAGGTGAGGGTTGCTCAGAACCCAAACAACAATATCTTATTCTAATGTCTTGTTGAAAAGGTGGACATGAAAGCCATCTGGGAACGATAAGCCAAGAGTTCGGATGGTATTCCCACCTTTGATTGCTTTCCACCTGCTCATTTTCCAAGCCAAAAGAAGGTTCAACTTGTCACAAGTATATTCATAAAAGAAAAACATAAATAGAACCGGAATCATGAACACTAGAACTACTACACAAGGCTTAGGAGTTTAGATTATGGGTGCTACCTGTAATTTATGACCAAGTAATGGAGGAAGACAGCCATTTCCATCTTGGTGAAATCAGTCCCCACACAAAATCTCATTCCTCCACCAAAGGCCATGAAATTCTTGTGCATACCACTTGAATCCGACTCCTCCTGCAAGTAAGATGGGGCTTTAATTTGATGACAAGAAGAGACCAACAGCAGCAAGATTAGAAGCCACAGCAATGCGTCTGTTGATATCTTTGTTTAGATATTCCTGAAGACTAAAATGAAGCTGGAAATAAAGAAAACAAATGATTTATGTAAAAATTTTCAAGATTGTACACTCCCGCCAATATGACACATTGAAGATGTAAAACTAAACCATTTGAACAACAAAAAAGACTGAAATGATGACTCATTGAATGCCTTCGTCATACTTGACATCAAACCCTGTGTTACTAACAGTGGCAAACACAAAAAGCATGGAAAAGCATGTCTTCACATATTCAGATCAGGTTTTCTGAAATCCAAAAGGTTCAGGGATGGGGTATGGGGAGAAGTAAAAAGAGCATTTCAATGGAAAGGCACTGTCAAAGCTTGATGGAATGCCAGTAGATGGTACGAAGAGCATAGATTTTGGAAAATTACCATTATACACCTATATTTATCTAACATAATTTTATGCCTTCTTGGACAAGTAAACAATTGCAAACTCAGGTTTTTTAGGGCTCTCTGGAATTTCCTTTTTTTTTGCAAGGTGACTTTGGGCAGTTTCCAGGAGGAGCAAGCAGGAAGCTTCAGATGACAGGGCACTCCTCCTGCAACTGGTACAGATGACAACAGGGATCTGCATGGGGCTTGTATTGGTGGACAATTCATGCATAGTTGGACATTGGAGATACTCATTTCTCTTTAATTAGGGAAGGTTTGGGGGCAACTGCTGCCATCATTTTCTTTGTTTATGAGGGAAGCAGGAATGAATGCAGTCCTTTTTTGGCTACCTTGTTGAATTTTGTAAAGCCAACTGATCCTCTTCCCCCATTACTATCATTGTAAGTTTCTACATCGACAATAACCAATAAAAGAAACATTACTTGAGGCAACTAAGGGAATTGTCAACTGATGCTAATATCAGTAAGGAAACCCTTTTATGGGTGCGAAATTGTTGCCATGTCCCTGGTTTCGGGCATGCGCCTTCCTGAAAAGTTACCAAAATTGTTACCAGAACTTGACTTTGGTGTCATGAAAAGTTTCTGAATGGCTACCTTGACTGGTAGGTGATGGCACAACATGTGTTCACTATTCAGTTCAAATTGAAAAACCAGACTGAACGATCGATTCAGTTTGGTTTGGTTCGGTTTGAAAGTGAAAAAAAATTGACTTGGTTGATCCCCACGGTATGACGAACATTGATCTTAAGTGATATTCATGGTATTTGATTAACATGGTTAAAGGCATCTAAATAAAGTCGGAACTGCACACTAACCGTCTTAAACATACATTATTGTGCCATCCTTATACACATTAAGTAAAACAATCATACTGGGTAACCATAAGTGCATAAATGCCTTGTAGTTAATTTCCTCTCGAAAACATGGTTCATACCAGAGAGATATTTTTGACACATGCTCATGTTTAGATTGCTTTTACATATAAGAGGAATACTTATGTAATAATATTAGCAACAATAAATGGCCATAATAATGAAATAACAGTAGTAATGGCAATGGCTCCGACAATGAAATTTGTGCAGCCAAATAGAAACTTTTCAAACAATTTTGTGTGATACCTAAAAGATTGCATGATTTTTCAAACAATTTCTGGAACAGAAAGTCTGTACTACTGTATGGTTTATCACTGGACAATTAAATGGCAAAGTACCAGAACATTTTGAGTCTTGATGTCCCTGTGGCATACACCAAGAGTTCCATGGATATATGCCAGAGCTCTAAAAATCTGCAGAAAAACATAAGCTGTAAGTGTTAGAGATGTTCAAGTTTGTCTATTAGATTAGAAATATGAAAGAAAGGAAGTAGAGAACTGAGGGAGGGCCTAGAAAGGAAATGGCAATGTCCTCACCAACAATCAATCCCAATAGCATTTGTCACATTGACTGGAGCACAAAATTCTAATACTGAGGGCAATCAACCAAACAATGGCACACAGTGAGACCGGAAAAACCCTTATTTCTTTTTTAAGATAGAGACTGCAAAAAACTTCTCTCAGTGACTTATTATTCACCCAAGTGTCCCTCCAGAACTGTCTTCCCACCATCCCAATATGAATTTCTTATGAACAGTTGTAGAAATAAATTGTTATTTATAATACTTTTTCCTCATAGAAGACATATGATTTAGCCGTACCCCCTAGAAAACATGGTTTCTCTCATCCATCTGGTATTTCTGAGTCACAAGACTCTTCCAAATTGCAGATCTTCTACTGCCCTCCAAATGCATATGAGAAATAGAGCTTGATAATAGATTCAATAGGTACTATCTTAGTAATATATGTGAATGAACAATAACAAGACCATGCATTCTTAAAACCATATCACTTTCCGTTGAAGAAAATTACAGACGCCAGTAAACAAGGTGTAAGGTTTTGGAATCTGGAAGATGAGTGGTCAAGCTTGGAATGATAACATCTTCTGACTCCCCTCCTCAGTGGCAAACGCCATTACTTCAAAACATAGAACAAGTGGATAAGACATGCAGTTATTTATCTTAAAACTGATTAAAGAAGTTGTATCACAATCTTGCCTGTCCAATGATGTCAATGGTACTCCAGGGTGACTGTACAAGAAAATTAAGGACTTTTGGACCTTTAGATGCACTGCTTCCAATAAACCACTTCAGGATAGGGAGCACAACTCCAGCCATGTCTAGAAAAATGACAGCAGCATAATCTTTGCTAACAAGCACAAACTGACACGTATATATGTGCATGTAGGAAGTTTATCCATTTCCTTAACATTATAATTTTATCATTTCTTTTATTACACACATATATATATACTAATAAATATATACACTTTTACACATACCTATCACTACCTACACATGTTCACATTTAGATGCATGTTAAACCATGCGTAAATAAATTACAGAAAATAGAGACCACTTTAGAGACCGATTATATTCAGTCCCTATTCGGTCCCAAAATAGGGACCGAATAGAGACCGAATTTAATCGGTCTCAATGTCTTGAGACCGAAATTTTTCGTCCCTATTCGGTCCCAAAATGGGGACCGAATAGAGACCGAACTTAATCAGTCTTAATATTTTGAGACCGAAATTTTCAGTCCCTATTCGGTCACTATTTTGGGACCGAATAGGGACCGAATATAATCGGTCTCTACTAGAGACCGATTATATTCGGTCCCTATTCGGTCCCAAAATAGTGACCAAATAGAGACCGAATTTAATCAGTCTCAATATTTTGAGACCGAAATTTTCATTCCCTATTCGGTGACCGAATAGGGACCGAATATATTCGGTCCCTATTCGGTCCCAAAATAATGACCGAATAGGGACTGAAAATATCAGTCACTATTCAGTCCCTATTTTGGGACCGATTAGAGATTGAAAATTTCGGTCCCTATTAGGTCCCTATTTTGGGACCGAATAGGGACCGAAATTTTCGGTCTCTAATATTTGAGACCGATTATTTTGGTCCCTATTCGGTCCCAAAATTGGGACCGAATAGCGACTGAAATTTTCAGTCTCTAAATCGGTCTCTATAAGCGTTTTTTCTTGTAGTGATTACCGACGGCTATTCCGAAGGAAATTAGTCCGTCAGAATATCTGTCGAAAATTCTGCAATATCCCTCCCCGCCATCCCCGCGAAACCCACTCTCTCTCTCTCTCTCTCTCTCTCTCTCTCTCTCACTCACTCACTCGCCGCCTGCAGCGCCACCGGCCGTTGCGACCCCGGCACGCTGCTGCCCCAGCTTCCCGCCGCTGCTACCCCGCGCCGTCGGCCGTCGCGACCCCGGACTGCCGCCGCCGCAGCTTCCTGCCGCCGCTACCCCGCGCCACCAGCCGTCGTGACCTCGGCCCGCCACCGCTACCCCGTGCGCCGCCTTCTCCTCGGCCTTGCGCCGCCGCCTCCGCCGAAGCCCATCCAGGTGTGTACTCCTCTCCCCCTCCCCGTCCCGGTGAACCCCACCCCCTCTCCCACTCCAATTGCCAGCCTCCTCCCCCTCCCCATCTCCCTCCCCCTCCCCGTGATGCCCACCCCCTCCCCATCCCCCTCCCCCTCCCCGTGACGCCCACCCCCTCCCTCTCCCACCCCCACTGCTCCCAACCCCTGGCGCCCACCCCTGCCGCCCCCTCCCCCACTTCTTGTGCAAGGCCCCCCACTCCCACACCCCTCCTCTCATCCCCGACCCCTGACGCCCTACCCCTGATGCCTCCTCCCCCTCCTTCCGCCCCCTCCCCCTCTTGCCGTCACCCCCTCCCCCTCCCATCCCTTCTGCACCCCACCGCCACCCCCCTCCCCCTCCTGCAGGCGACCCCCTCCCCCTCTTGCCGGCACCCCCCTCCCCCTCCCATCCCTTCTGCACCCCACCGTCACCCCCTTCCCCTCCTGCGGGCGACCCCCTCCCCCTCCCCCTGTCTAGGAGTCCTTTTCGTGGTTTGATTTTCTATTAAGAATAAGAGAGGATAATTTGCAAAATTTTTATAACATGCATGTCTTAGTTCTATTTTGTTTTCCTCAGATTTGTGTGATATGATAAAGATGTTAAACTCACATGAAACAACTATGAAGTTATGCTATGGATCAACTTGTCTGCTCGTGCATGATTTTCAATTTTATTACGGTTTTATGATTGAATACGATATGAAGAATATGTAAAACCTATAGGAGGAATTTCCCACCTTAAGTATGCACGGTTTGTTTACTATTTGGTTTATGATGTGATTGTGTTATGTTTATCTTGCAAGAATTTTTGTAGGTCATATTTTAACTTGTTAATCCGATTTCTGTTTCATCATTTTAATCTTTATGTGAAGATATGAATGCTTATTTTGAAAGACAATAAGCATGATAATATGACTAAGCTATGTAAGACCACGATGCCATGTGTAAGAAACATGGATATTGCCATCAAAGGAGAGATGGACTACCCTTATAGGCATCTGTGGGGGAGTCAAGTTAAAGAAAAATGCTTGTTAACAGTCCTATATTGGCATGTCGATGATCCGCTCAAAACATTATTTTTGGGCAATATGATCCAATAAAAATTGATGGCAATAGTGTGGAACTTGAATCTTCGACTTTTGAAAGGTTTCATAGATAGGGAGGCCTTAATATATTGGAATTGAGGTATTTGCGATCTTAGACACGATGGGCTCGATAAACTATTTTAACTCATTTAAAAAAAATATATATTATTAAAATTTAGACACAAATCAGAGTATCAGACCAAATTGATTGATATATGTTTCGATATGTATTGATAAAGAAAAGTTTTTGACGAAATAAGATTTATATAGCCGACCTCGAATAATGGGATAAAGCTCTATGATGATGATGATGGTAATGATAAGAGAGTTGGGTTCAAATAGTACACAACTTACATAGGCGGATCAATTTATAATCAGTGAGGTCATGTGATCTCACTAGATTCAAAAATATTTATTAAAAATATTAAATTTTATCATGACTGACTCCACTAGACCAAGAACATAACTTTAAAGGTGCACCCACTACATGAAAATCCTAGATCTGTCACTGAGAATCTAGTCCCCTTTCTATTATTCAATTTTTTTAGATAGAAATGGATAATTTTGAGATGAGGGCATATGCCTAGTCTTAAGTTAGTTTGTTTATCTCGGCCATAAATCATACTTCACTTGTAATTTTTTTTCTTGATTAGTATTGCAGTTCTTACATTAATGTAATTCATTTACATGTATGTGTGAATTTGTTTTAATATTGCACTTGTTCACATGACATATTTTGTTTTCATATTCCTTTCATATTTATGTGGGTTTTAAATTTGATCTATGCATGTATAGCAATTTATCACTGCACACACCTCACGAGAGCGTGTTAAACCCGTGTCAATGAACCTTCCTGTTCAAGACTTTGGGATTGATGTGCACGAATCTTATTTTCAATGATGAGAATGTGTATATCTAACTCAAAGTCTTAAATTGTCATGTTTTGGACAGTCTGTGAATGTTTGATCGCAGTTAGGTGGTCATTTACTATGTGTTTGTATTATTTGTTGAAAATTTCGGGTGCTTCTACTCACTCCTCTCTGATATACCTTTATTGATTTAGAATATTTTTTTAACCACTTATTAGTAAGTGTTTAAGAAAATATCTTAATCAATAAATATTTTTGGTATATCGGAGAGGTGTGGGGAGATGCTGCCGAAATTTTCAGCAAACAATACAAACACATAGTAAATGGTCATCTGAGTGGGTAAAAAGTGATAATCTAAATAATATATCTTACCTATTCATTTTGACTTACTCAAATGATGTGAGGGTGTGTTGGATTTTAACTCGTGACATGACATTTAATCTATGTAGGAAAAATGTCTTATGAGAATCGGTCATGGATGTACCATGAAATAGTTAATGGAGTTGTGACAGAGGAGTTTAAAGACGGAGTTAATATTTTCATTCAGTTTGCATTGAGTAATTCATCAGTAGCAGTTGATCCGATGGGTAACATCCGATGTCCGTGTTCGGCTTGTAAGAACAGAAAGTGGATATCCACATGGGATGTGCAGCATCATTTGTATACGAGAGGATTTGTTGCCCATTATGAGTTATGGTCGTCTCATAGTGAGTTGAATATTCAGTTGTCTGAACCAGCCAACTTTGTCTCCACAAGTACGTACGTAGACATGGTTGTCGATGTTGCTGGTCCGGAGTTCAATATTCATGATGACCAAACAAATGAAGAAGTGTCGAATGATACAGCTCAGAGATTTTATCAGTTACTTCGAGATGCTGATGAGCCATTATGGGATGGTTGTGAGAAGCATACACGGTTGTCTGCAGTGTCATAGCTACTGAATTTGAAGTCTGAATTTCATATGAGCGAGAGTTGTTTTGATCGGCTTCTCTTACTCATCAAGAGTATGCTTCCTCAATCAGAGAGGTTTCCTGATGATTTTTACTGTGCGAAGAAGATGGTGAATGATCTGGGGCTTGGTTTTATGAAAATTGATGCATGTCTGAATCACTGTATGTTGTACTACAAAGATGATGCAGATAAGACATCATGTTGTATTTGTAAGCATGATAGATTCAAGCCTAAGAGAGGGGACAAGTCAAAGAAGAAGGATGTTCCATATAAGTCATTGCGGTACTTCCCGATCACACCTAGATTGCAGCGGTTGTTCATGTCTCCGAAGACAGCTGGACATATGACTTGGCATGCGGAAAGAGTCTGTCGTGATGATGATGAAATCAGTCATCCTGTCGATGGTGAAGCTTGGGCTCATTTTAGCCATACTCATCCTTACTTTTCAAGGGATCCACGCAATGTGTGGCTGGGTTTATGTACAGAAGGTTTCAATTCATTCGGAGGCTCGGTGGCATCTTACTCATGTTGGCCAGTATTCCTAACACCGTACAACCTTCCACCAGGCATGTGCATGGAGCGTGAGAATCTATTCCTTTCATTGCTGATTCCAGGTCCAAAAAGTCTAGGAAAAAATATAGACATATATCTCAGACCGTTGATTGATGAGCTGAAATTGTTATGGTCAGATGGGGTTCTCTCTTATGATGTATCCAGAAAACATAATTTCAATTTGAAGGTTGCATTAATGTGGACAATAAGTGACTTTCCAGCGTACTGCATGTTATCTGGTTGGAGCACACATAGGAGGTTGGCATGTCCTTATTGCATGGAGGATTCTAAATTATTCGTATTGAAATCTGGGGGGAAATCATGTTGGTTCGATTGTCATTGTCGATTTCTATCGAGTGACCATCCTTTCCGAAAGCAAAAGGATTCTTTTATGAAAAATATAATTGTGATGGAGGAGGTAGATATGGAACGGGTGTCTAGTGGAAACATGACGAGGCGAGTCCAGAACTTACCGACTGTATCACAACTGGCTGGTAGTACCCGACAAATCCCCGGCTTTGGGAAGGATCACAATTGGGTGAAGCAAAGCATCTTTTGGGAATTGCCTTATTGGTCAACACTTTTGATACGACATAACCTAGACGAAGGATAATGTGTTCAACACAGTTATGGATGTCAAAGGCAAAACGAAGGATAACATCAAGGCATGAATGGATTTGAAAGTACTTTGCAGACGTCCAGAACTAGAGCTGCAGCATGTTAGTAGAAAAGTGGTGCAACCTAAAGCTTCATATGTGCTTGGGGCCAGACAGATTAAGGAAGTGTTGCAATGGTTGACGCAATTGAGATTTCCGGATGGATATGTCTCGAATATTGCCCGTTGTGTAAATGTCAACAAGGGGAAAATATACAGAATGAAGAGTCATGACTGCCATGTTTTCATGCAAAGACTGATGCCACTTGCTTTTCGTGAGTTGTTTCCGAAGCAAATATGGGGAGCAATGACTGAGCTGAGTCAATTCTTCAGGATTTTATCTGCATCAAAACTCAAACTTCATGACTTGCAAAATATAGAGCAAAATATAATATAGACAGTCTGCAAATTAGAGAAGATATTTCCTCCAACATTCTTTGATTCAATGGAGCACCTGATCATCCATTTTCCATATGAGGCTAGGGTCGGAGGACCAGTACAATTTCGATAGATGTATCCGTTTGAGAGGTATATTCCTATGTCTCAATTTATTCACATTACGACGATCTTTTATATTTCATATGTATTCATTTGAATTATTATCGTAGGTGCATGCACGATCTTAAGATGAAAGTCCGCAATAAAGCACAAGTTGAGGGCTCCATTACCCAGGTGTACCTTATTGAAGAGATATCGAACTTTTGTTCAATGTACTTTGACACGGAGATCCGAACCCGACGCACTCAACCTCCATGTAATGATGATGGTGGAGATTCTAATGTGTCTGACCGACTCTCTGTGTTCAAGTGTCCCGGGCGAGCGTTCGGATATTCTTCTACTCGCACACTCGAAGACAGAGAGTTGGTAGCTGCAGAGATCTACATATTCATGAATTGCGCAGAACTAGACCCCTACATTGAGTAACACTAATGATGTACATCATTTGCTAGCAATACTGCAGAACTTAGAGGTTGTGTGACATTTACATTGCAAAGAATTTGACTCGGTCATACTACAACGGAATCCACGTCTAACTGATGTGCATGTTGAAAAGGAATGGGAGAAGTCTTTTCCTACTTGGTTAAGATCTCGAGTAAGTGTCTAAATATTTTGAAGCATAAGTGTTATACTCTTATGCATACTTAGTTGTTGTAATTTGTCATTGTCTGTCCCTTTTTTTAATAATAGGTTGAACAAGGTTTGATTACTGATTCAAGAGTACAAGAGATCAGTTATGGGCCCTCGAAGATTGTACGTTTCTATCCAGGCTACATTGTGAATGGATACTGTAATCACGGGGATTGGACTCCCCTCGGCACAGACATGGATACTAAAACTAGTAGCATGAAAACATGGATGTGATCGCCACCTAGCAAGTCGCCTAATGAATAAAAATGAAATAGTGGCTGACTTAAACTAGGAAAAGGAAAGAGAACAAAAACGGACCTGGTGTCGCGGTCGCCATGGGCGTCGCGATAGACTGATGTCGAGTCAGCACACACTGACGCGTCTCTGGTCGCGTCTCCCTTTGCCGTCGCGTTCTCTGAATGTGGGAGAATTGTAGGGACCTTCTTCTCGTCCTCCAGCCGGCCAGAGAACCAGAGCTCCTCGTGGACTTCACTTGCTTGCCTGCCAATCAAAGAAAACAGCCCATTAGAACATGTTAAGCGTAGTATCTACTCTAAAAATGGAGGGAAATGGGGGGATCATGGTGGGAACGCACCTGGGGTGGTTTTGAACCCCTATGGGTGTGGGAAAACGTGGGTGGACAGGGAGAGTGCTCTATCTAAAAATAACACAAAAATGCATGTAGAAATAGGAGAAGGGAAGGGAGATGAAGATGAGCCCCATTGGGGTGACTCCCTGGCGTGGGTATGGCTCCAAGGATGCGCAAACGCTCCAGGAGATCGTTGGGGTCGCCCTCTTCACGTTACGTGCTCCGTTGATGGTGAAGAGAATAGCTTCGTGGAGTGGAATGTGAAGGAAAGATAGCAAAATGAGTGGCTGGGGTGCTAAGTATGGGTGAGAGGGAATTTTGGCAGCCCTTCGGGGTGGTAATGAGGCTCTCCCCGTCCTTGAGGAGGGGCCTTGCTTATATAGAGCTTGGAATCTGAATAAATGACATTATCTCCTTAAAATGATTTAAAAATCAAAATGGGAGATAAAGCTCTATTAAAATCGAATGGAGAGTCCTTAGCAACCCTTAGGAGAGTCCCTAGGGCCGGAATCCCGCCCTAAGGGGTAGAGATAAACCTTAGGATTAAGTCAAGTTTATAGGAGGATAAATAGGGGGGTAGTTATGGAGGCCAGAGGATTCGGTCATTGTCGCGACATATCGTAGATCCGCGACTAAGACGCGACAGTGCGGGGGGACGCGACAACATTACCCACGTGCATGGATAATGTATGGGCTGTCGCGGCTGCCAGAACTGTCGCGACTAGAGACGCGGCGCCACGAGGCGACGCGACAATAAATCCGAATTATTTGATAATTATCAGCCAACTACATGATAAGATAAGAGTTATTATGCCTCAAGGACTCTCTCAAGTGATAAATTTCAGGATTTCAAGGTATTTTAATGGCTTAAAGGGCTCAAAACAAGGCAAATGATGGGCTCAAGGTGAGTGACCAATTAGGGGCCCACTAAGATAACAAGAAATGTGGTTCAACCCATTAGTCATAACCGGGTGTCTACAGATACCGATTTCACACGAGAGATTATAGACGGAATAAGTCTACGATGAACAGCGGCGTATGTGTGAAGGGAAGTGCCTACAATGAAAATGAAATAGACTATTATGGCATTCTCGAAGAAGTCATTGAACTGCAATTTTTGGGACAAGGCAACAACGTATTTCTCTTCAAGTGTCATTGGTTTGATCCGACCTCTATTCGTAATGACACAACATATGGGATTGTCGATGTCAATCATAAGTCCAAGTTGAGTACGTATGAGCCATTCATTCTGGCGGCACAAGCCTAACAAGTTTATTATTCAAATTATTCGTCCCTCAAATTGAGAGATTTGTGGGCTGCATGTAGAGTGAAATCAAGGCTATTCCATAAGTATGAGCTTGTCCCGGCTGATGATGAGCTCGAAGGTGTTAATGACAATTTTTTCCAATCAGATCGGAGTGACGCACGAGAGTTGGCGGCTTCTATATAGTTCAGTGTTGATGATATAAATAAACCAATTTGCTTATATAAGGATAACGAACAGGAAGAAGTTGACCCAAATGCCCTTGAGCGGGACCTGGAGTCTGATGAGGAGGAAGAGTCCTGGCATGATGAGGACGAATTCGAGGAGGATGACAAAGACGACGCTGAATTAAACATATCTTCAGCATCTGATGATGAATATAGATAATATTATAAAATTTTGTAAGAACTGAGTGTTGTTGCTAATTATATGTTATTCAATAGCTACTTCAAATTTGAGTGTTGATGACATGTTATATCTTTATTTATCTCAATAGAGATATGGTACGTGGAGGACAGAGTCGGAGGGTTTCCACCTCCGCAGGCTGAGGGTCCGCCTCCCCGTCCACGACAGGTATGTGTATATGTAAACACAAAACTCTATATATTATTGTTCATATTAAATTCATATTTTCTAACGTACATACAATTTTGCAGGGACTGCCTCCCCGTCCACGCCGGTCGTCCCGATGACAGGTATATGTATATGTAAACACAAAACTCTATATATTATTGTTCATATTAAATTCATATTTTCTAATATACATACAATTTTGCAGGGACTGCCTCCCCGTCCACGCCGGTCGTCCCAGCGACAGGTATATGTATATGTAAACACAAAACTCCATATATTATTGTTCATATTAAATTCATATTTTCTAATGTGTATATAATTTTGCAGGGACCGCCTCCCCGACCACGCCAGTAGTGCCACCTTTCCCTTTTTCCTCACCACCAAGTACATGTATGTTTCCATAGATTAGTACATTTCTTGTCTTCTAATTTATACAACAATAGTGTACTTAATTGTTTTCAACAGAGGTGGAGAGCCAGCATCCAGCAGCGGATGAGGAGGGGCCTCAGCTACCTGGACGGCAGCCATGTTGGATTTCAGGGTAAACTTGATCACTTCAAACTTAATGTATTTGTTATTTATGTTATACAGTTCATGCACATAATTAATGTGCAATTGCAGGGGGAAGATAGATCCCGGTTCTGCTTCCCTCTATATTACCACGCTGGTCCACGCACACATTCTAAGAACAGTGGATGCATGGAGAGAGTTCCCGATGCCCGTCCGGGATTTATTATTTGACATGTTCACGGTATTATTAATTTTTACGGATTTGAAGTCATTTCTTTAATTACTATCTCTGTTAGTACACAAAGTTGAGTAATTTTATTTCTTTACAGCGGAGGTACGCGTTCACGAGACCCGAGGATCTCCCTCGAGCTCGAGCCGTCTGGGAGTCTACTGCCCAGACTAATTTAAGAAAGTCGATGTATGAGGCCCGAGACAAGGCAATGAAGACCACAGGCAACCGGGATCCTATGGCTTGGCTGGATTACGGCCCTGTTTGACTGAGGAGGGACTATTGGGAGTCCCTTTGTGAGCGTTGGGCTACTGGACCATGGCAGGAGCGGTCACAGGCGGCAAAACACAACCGATCAACTCATCCGAAGAAGAATGTGCATACTAGTGGGTCCGTATCTTATGCGACCCACAGCCAAAAATTGGTAAGCATATTATTGTTCAATTGCTTAATACATTAATTATTATTATGAAACTAACTAATTTTGTTGAATTGTAAGCGTCACGAGCTCGAGCGTGCCCCTACATTTCGCGAGTTATTTGATCAGACTCATAAGCGGAAGGGGACAGATGACTATGTCAGCGAGAGTGCTCGCACGATTGCTTTAAGTCAAATTATAAATTTTAAATTCAATTAAGATATTAAAATAATTTGATTTTAATAATTTAGTTTTATTTTGTTCTGCAAGAGACCTATGACAGGACGATGGCGGATCGCTATGCAGAGGGCACTCCCCAGCCAGACTTGGATCCGGAGGCTTAGGTCGATGCAGCGGGAGGGTCGAGTGTACGGCTTTGGGGACAGCCTGGATACTACTCCAGTGTTGTCCTCATATGCGAGTTCGGTCGCTCCTCCGACATACGTGAGTTCATCTGCTGCGCAGCCCGGCATTGGTGTAGAGGAGATGAGAACCCTCATTCGGGAAGAGCTATGGGCGCACTTTGGCGAGATGGTCGAGCAGTTGATCTCAGTCATGCAGGGAGTACGCCCCTCACAGCCAGCCCCTCAGGTCAGTATTACTATTAATTTCATATAGTTTGAATGAAATGAAACCTATAAAGAAGGTCTCTTTATACAATCAACTTATGGAAGGATAAAAAAGCCACATGAGCGGTCAAATAACTATTTTAAGATAAACAGAATAGGGATCTGATCGGCGTGTCATTCACTCCGACACGACTGGATGGGTTAAAGTGGCGTGTGCGAACTGACGGAATCCGAATTGGATTCCCGGATTGGGTTGGGCGTTCAAATGACGGATCTAAAAAAAAACTCAAGTCTAAAGGATCAAAACACGCAACCCGGGGGTCCAAAATCCCAAATAGGGATCTGATCGGCGTGTCGTCTGCTCCGACACGACCAGGTAGATGAAATTGACGTGTGCGAACTGACAGAATCCGAATTGGATTCCCGGATTGGGTTGAGCGTTCAAATGACTAATCTAAAAAATACCCAAGGTAAAGGATCAGAACAAGCAATACGGGGGTCCAAAATCCCAAATAGGGATGTGATCGGTGTGTCGTTCGCTCTGACACGACCGGGTAGATGAAATTGACGCGTGCGAACTGACGAAATCCGAATTGGATTCCTGGTTTGGGTTGGGCATTCAAATGACAGCTCTAAAAAAAAACCCAAGGTAAAGGATCAAAACACGCAACACGGGGGTCCAAAATACCAAATAGGGATCTGATCGGTGCGTCGTTCCCTCCGACAAGACCGGGTAGGTGAAATTGACGTGTGCAAACTGACGGGATCTGAATTGGATTCCCGGATTGGGTTGGACGTTCAAATGACGGATCTAAAAAAACCCAAGTCTAAAGAATCAAAACACGCAACCCGGGTGTCCAAAATCCCAAAATGGGATCCGATCGACGTGTCGTTCGCTCCGACACGACCGGGTAGGTGAAATTGACGTGTGCGAACTGACGGAATCCGAATTGGATTCCCGGATTGGATTGGGCATTCAAATGACGGATCTAAAAAAAACCCAAGTCTAAAGGATCAAAACACGCAACCCGGGGGTCCAAAATCCCAAATAGGGATCTGATCGGCATGTCGTTCGCTCCGACACGACCGGGTGGGTGAAATTGACGTGTGCAAACTGACGGAATCCGAATTGGATTCCCGGATTGGGTTGGGCGTTCAAATGACGGATCTAAAAAGAACCCAAGTTTAAAGAATCAAAACACGCAACCCGAGTGTCCAAAATCCCAAAATGGGATCCGATCAATGTGTCGTTTGCTCTGACACGACCAGGTATGTGAAATTGACGTGCGCGAACTGACGGAATCCGAATTGGATTCCCGGATTGGGTTGGGCATTCAAATGAAAGATCTAAAAAAATCCAAGTCTTAAGGATCAAAACACGCAACCCGGGGGTCCAAAATCCCAAATATGGATCTGATTAGCGTGGTGTTCGCTCCGACACGACCGGGTGGGTGAAATTAACGTGTGCAAACTGACGGAATCCGAATTGGATTCCCGGATTGGGTTGGGCATTCAAATGACGGATTTAAAAAAAAACCCAAGTCTAAAGAATCAAAACACGCAACCCGAGTGTCCAAATTCCCAAAATGGCATCCGATCGACGTGCCGTTTGCTCCGACAGGACTGGGTAGGTGAAATTGACGTGTGCGAACTGACGGAATCCGAATTGGATTCCCAGATTGGGTTGGGCGTTCAAATGACAGATCTAAAAAAAACCCAAGTCTAAAGGATCAAAACACGCAACCCGGGGGTCCAAAATTCCAAAATGGGATCCGATCGACGTGTCGTTCACTCCGACACAACCGGGTGGGTGAAAGTGACGTGTGCGAACTGACGGAATCCGAATTAGATTCTCGGATTGGGTTGGGCGTTCAAATGACGGATCTAAAAAAACCCAAGTCTAAAAGATCAGAACACACAACCCGGGGGTCCAAAATCCCAAAATGGGATCCGATCGACGTGTCGTTCACTTCGACACGACCGGGTGGGTGAAAGTGACGGGTGCGAACTGATAGAATCCGAATTGAATTTTCGGATTGGGTTGGGCGTTTAAATGACGGATCTAAAAAAAACCCAAGTCTAAAGGATCAAAACACGCAACTCGGGGGTCCAAAATCCCAAAATGGGATCCGATCGATGTGTCGTTCACTCCGAGACGACCGGGTGGGTGAAATTGACAATTACAGACTGACAGAATCCGAAGTGGATTCCCGGATTGGGTTGGGCGTTCAAATGACTAATCTAAAAAATACCCAAGGTAAAGGATCAGAACAAGCAATCCGGGGATCTAAAATTCCAAATAGGGATTTGATCGGTGTGTCGTTCGCTCCGACACGACCGGGTAGATGAAATTGACGCTTGCGAACTGACGGAATCCGAATTGGATTCCCAGTTTGGATTGGGAGTTCAAATGACCGATCTAAAAAAAACCCAAGGTAAAGGATCAAAACACGCAACACGGGGGTCCAAAATACCAAATAGGGATCTGATCGGCGTGCCGTTCGCTCCGACACGACCGGGTGGGTGAAATTGATGTGTGCAAACTGACGGAATCCAAATTGGATTCCTGGATTGGGTTGGGCATTCAAATGACGGATCTAAAACAACCCAAGTCTAAAGAATCAAAACACGCAACCCGGGTGTCCAAAATCCCAAAATGGGATCCGATCGACGTGACGTTCGCTCCGACACGATCGAGTAGGTGAAATTGACGTGTGTGAACTGACGGAATCCGAATTGGATTTCCGGATTGGGTTGGGCATTCAAATGACGGATCTAAAAAAACCCAAGTCTAAAGGATCAAAACACGCAACCCGGGGGTCCAAAATCCCAAATAGGGATCTGATCGGCATGTCGTTCGCTCCTACACGACCGGGTGGGTGAAATTGACGTGTGCAAACTGACGGAATCCGAATTGGATTCCCGGATTGGGTTGGGCGTTCAAATGACGGATCTAAAAAGAACCCAAGTTTAAAGAATCAAAACACGCAACCCGAGTGTCCAAAATCCCAAAATGGGATCCGATCAATGTGTCGTTTGCTCTGACACGACCAGGTATGTGAAATTGACGTGCGCGAACTGACGGAATCCGAATTGGATTCCCGGATTGGGTTGGGCATTCAAATGAAAGATCTAAAAACAACCCAAGTCTTAAGGATCAAAACACGCAACCTGGGGGTCCAAAATCCCAAAATGGGATCCGATCGACGTGTCGTTCACTCTGACACGACTGGGTGGGTGAAAGTGACGTGTGCGAACTGACGGAATCCGAATTGGATTCCCGGATTGGGTTGGGCGTTCAAATGATGGATCTAAAAAAAACCCAAGTCTAAAGGATCAGAACACGCAACCCGGGGGTCTAAAATCCCAAAATGGGATCCAATCGACGTGTCGTTCACTCCGACACGACCGGGTGGGTGAAAGTGACGCATGCGAACTGACGGAATCCGAATTGGATTTCCGAATTGGGTTGGGCGTTCAAATGATGGATCTAAAAAAAACCGTCTAAAGGATCAAAACACGCAACCCGGGGGTCCAAAATCCCAAAATGTGATCCGATCGACATGTCGTTCACTCCGATACGACCGGGTGGGTGAAATTGACAGTTACAAACTGACGGAATCCGAATTGGATTCCCGGATTGGGTTGGGCGTTCAAATGACTAATCTAAAAAATACCCAAGGTAAAGGATCAGAACAAGCAACCCGGGGTCCAAAATCCAAAATAGGGATCTGATCGGCATGCCGTTCACTCTGACACGACCGGGTAGATGAAATTGACGCGTGCGAACTGACGGAATCCGAATTGGATTCCCATATTCGGTTGGGCGTTGAAATGACGGATCTAAAAAAAAACCCAAGGTAAAGGATCAAAACACACAACCTGGGGGTCCAAAATCCCAAATAGGGATCTGATCGACGTGCCGTTCGCTCCGACACGACCGGGTGGGTGAAATTGACATGTGCAAACTGACGGAATCCGAATTGGATTCCCGGATTGGGTTGGGCATTCAAATGACGGATCTAAAAAATACCCAAAGTAAAGGATCAAAACAAGCAACCCGGGTGTCGAAAATCCCAAAATGGGATCTGATCGACGTGTCGTTCACTCCGACACGATCGGGTAGGTGAAAGTGACGTGTGTGAACTGATGGAATCCGAATTGGATTTCTGGATTGGGTTAGGCGTTCAAATGACAGATTTAAAAAAACTCAAGTCTAAAGGATCCAAAATATTTTCTAATTAAACTTGAGGAATAATCACATGTTTTAAATTTAATTTTTGAAAATAATGTTTGTATATTAATTTTTATTAATGTTTCTCATATTAATTTTTTTTAATATAGGATCCTCCGGCACCTGACGATCAGGAGACGGAGACGGCGGACAATCCAGCAGACCTGTCTTGATTTTTAGCATTTATGATTGTGTATGATTTTATATTAGTTATGTGTTATGATTTTATGTTTCATTGTGAGTACCTTCTATTGTGGAATGCATGAATATTTTAGCAGGCTTTGTAATTTATTATTGTAAATTTTTGTAATTTTTTTAAAAAAATTTATTACTCATTTCCGACGGTTTTTCGATGGATGGTTCTGTCGGAAATTTGCAGTTGGCCGATGGAACTTATCCGTCGGCATTTCTGTCGAAAGTTTCGACGGAATAATTTCCGATGGATACATTCTGTCGGAAGTTTCTGACGGATTTGTCGACAGATTTTCTTATGGTCGCCGTCGGAATGCACCGACCATTTTTTCGACAACGTTTTCTGACTAATTTCTGTCGAAAGTTTCCGACGACTTTTTCGACGGACTAGTCCGTCAGAAATTCCAACGGATTACCGACGGATTACGTTTTCGTCGGTAATTTCTGACCAAAATTTTCCGACGGACGGTTTCCGACGACCGTGTTGCCCAGTTAACAGCCCAGAGGGGGGTGAATGGGTCTTTTAAAAATAATCTAGAAGATACCTGTAACTAAAAACATTCACACAAACGTTCTTTGAAGGAGGTTAGTGACTGTTAGTTTAAATATCAAACACACAAAGAAAACAATCACACGACACAAAGGATTATCCTGGTTCGGACCTCCTTTCCTTAGGAGTCCTACGTCCAGTCCCTGAGCAACCACTCAGGTTTTTACTAACTAGGGTACAGTCCCCCTAAGGACGCTACAGCACCTAGCTCGGCTGGTCTTCCTTCACACCCGAAGGGAATAACAACACCCTGGATACCCCACCAGGTCTTCCTTCACAACTGAAGGGAAACAGCACCCTGGATACCACCAGGTCTTCCTTCACAACCGAAGGGAAACAACACAAAGAGAATGGAATAAGATCAAGCCCCTAGATCAAGCTTTAACAAGCCAAAATCTGAAGCCACTAGCACTGAGAGCAAGGATCTAAACAAGGCACACTCTCAGAACTACACGAGCTCTCTTAGAAAATCTATTACAACACAGAGAGCGAAGAGCTAAAGGTGATGAGGAATGAGATTCTTGGCTCTGGACTTCTTGCAGAAGAATTTGAATGCTTGAACACAAGATGCTTGTTCTCTACTTCGTTCATTATTCTTCACTTCTGTCTTTGAATTTATATCTTCTATTTGAAATACTGTCGTTGAAGTAACCATTGTCTCTTGGATTGTTAGACGTTAGACTGTTTGACATTTGGAAGCTTCAACTATCTTTTATCCATTTGAGCACGCAAAGAGATAGGGTCTTCTGGCGTCTATAGGTCCAACGTTGTATGATAGAATGTCTTCAGGACCCTGCACACATTAAATGCTAGAACAGTAGACAACTTAGGATGTCTCTTGTTGTCAGTAAACGTTGATGTGAGTATTCACTAGAATAGCAACCCCCAATAGCTTGTTTTAAAAGATGTATACATAGTAAGCACAATAATGGACGATATTGTCTGCATGTATGCAGAGATACGTTCAGAACTCATAAATGCAGGAGTGACAAATAGATATATACGTGGCTTTGACTAGTCAATGCTTCAAGAGATAAGATAAAAGTCAAGTTGATATAAACTGTAAAGTCGTTGTCTATATGACTTATGAAATCGTTATGAATACTAACAAGTCATTATAGAGAGCAAATCGTTAATTAAAGCAAGTGTATGTGTTCAATAGGGAAATCGTTATGAACACTTATCAAGTCGTTATGAGCTCTAAAGAAATCGTTGCGCAAAGCAAATCGTTGTGAGCGCTTAAAGAAATCTTTGTGCAAAGCAAATCGTTATGAGCGCTTAAAGAAATCTTTGTGCAAAGCAAATCGTTACAGCGAGCAAGTTGTTGTGAGTTCTAAAGAAATCGTTACGGTAACTTATGAAATCGTTATGGCAAGCAAGTCGTTGCGAGCTCTAAAGAAATCGTTACGATGACTTATAGAATCGTTGTGACAGGCAAGTCGTTACGAGCTCTAAAGAAATCGTTACGATGACTTATAGAATCGTTATGACAGGCAAGTCGTTACGAGCTCTAAAGAAATCGTTACGATGACTTATAGAATCGTTATGACAGGCAAGTTGTTACGAGCTCTAAAGAAGTCGTTGCGATAACTTATAGAATCGTTATGATAGGCAAGTCGTTACGAGCTATAAAGAAATCGTTACGATGACTTATAGAATTGTTATGACAGGCAAGTCGTTACGAGCTCTAAAGAAATCGTTACGATGACTTATAGAATCGTTATGGGATCGACTTGTTTGAAACAACATGACTTTTCAGTCTTACAAGGAAATCGTTACGATCTTCAACAGAAATCGATATGGACTTTGAGAAATATCATGTTGAAAAGATTAAAGCTTCAAAGAAGTAATGCATACCTTTATTGGCTTGTTTGACCTTGGTATTTTTCCTGTACTTTAAGACTTATGAAATATTCATTATATATTATTAATAAAAACTAGTTTAGTTTTGTTAATCACCAAAATACATATGTAATTAATTAAAATTACATGGGGACAGACTGATCATCAATCTCCCCCATTTTGGTGTTGACAAAACTGAACAATAAGCATGGATAAAAAATATCTGAAATCAGTCTGAAGATATGACATGCTAATTTGCTTTCTTAAAAAAATTTATTGTAATGTATTTCAGACATGCTAATTTTCTCCCCCTTTTTTGTCATTGAGTAAAAAGACAACCTGAGACAAAGAAAGAAGAGAGAAAGAAAATAGGAGTACACAAAGAAGGAGATTTCATTAACTTTGCGGAGGTACAGGTAAATAGAAGGCAGGAGACAAAAGAGAGGCAAAATGGGAGATGGTTTCCCATGTCTGTGCTTCCTGCTCTTCAAAATGAGTTTTAAAGACTCCAAAAGACACAGAGTAGGTTGGTCCCATGGAGGAAGCCATCCTTTTGAGATGAAGATCTAGGTGTTTGTAGAGAAGATCAGCATAAGCCTCCTTATCCATAGTCATCTTTAGGAAATGACGAGCCCCAAAGCTGGCACATGTAAGAACCTGATCCATGGACACAGGATAGTGATTGAGATTATCTCTGAGAGCTTTGTGAAGAGCTACATATACCTTGTACCTTTCCTCCCAAACTTTGAAGGGGTCATTTACACGATTAATGGAGTTCATATCCAAGAAGGTGGCTGGAGAGATTGCAGGTTTGCCTTCCCTGGCTTGAGCTTCATTTAGAGAAAACAACTGCTGAGCAGACAAAGGGTGGAACTTGGACCATTCTGAGGATGTCAGCCTTTCACATTCAGACAGAATGGGGGCTAGAACTTCAGCACTTACATGCCCTTGGTGATATTCCCTAAATAGGAATTAGGAAAAGCAACCAGGCAGCCTTTCTGTACTCTAATTCTGCCCATTACTCTGGCAAAACACTCAAAGATGATGGATCCTACAGAGGATTCCATAACTAGAAAATAGATTTGTGGAAGGGCTATCTCTTCAGGTACTTGGAGGGTAGCAAAATCTACCTGAACATCTGAAGTATGTGAGATATCCAGAGTCAGAGCTGAAATGGCCTTTCTGAATTGGCTAAGCTAAACCTCTGGAAGTCTATGGACATATCTGTAATTGTTGAATAGCATGAAATGTCTGATCATTTTGATTTCCTTTTGAATGAAGGGTGCCCAAAGTTCTCTATGAGACAACCTGAACCATTCTGATAAGGTCAGGGAGTGGTCCCTTGGAGGGAATCTAGCAGATTTGGCAAGAATAAATTTCTTGAAGAGATCCTTATGACCTTTGCCCCATTGGTCTTCTGATTTGGAGTGGGCAAGAGAGAAAATTCTGGATTTTTCTGATTTTGTAAGAGAAGTGTAGGGTAGAATGGTGTGCAAATGATCTGTGAGATTAAGAGAGGGAAGGTTAATGATAGTTGCAAGAACAACCTTTGAGAGATATTCTCTGTACAGTGGTTTATGTTTGTTGTCCATTGTGAGAGAAAACCACAAAGGTGGGTATTTAGGTTTAGAGGAAATGGAGGAAGTAGAAGTAAGTTTCCTCTTCTTGGGGGCAGGACTGGAAGAGTCTTCCCTATGGACATGTTCTCCAACCTTCAACACAGACCTGAGGATCCCTTCCTCAAACTCATCCTTTATCTTTTCCATAAAGGGAGAGTTAAGTTGGGCTCTTTCAGGTATGATAGTGATGAAAGAGGGTGGAGGTGTAGGATGAAGAAAAGAATGTGAAGTAGTTGGGAGGTCATCAACTGGTCCAAGGGAGGGACCAGAGGAGGAGGAGGAGGCTCCAGCTGAGGATGCTGGAGGGGCCTTAAGGATAGGAGAAGGAGAAGGAATTATAGTAGAGGAGGCAGGAGATGAGGTGGAATGAGGAGGAAATGGAGTGGGAGAGGAAATTGGTCTGGATTGAGGCTTCTTGAATGTTTGTGGAGCAGGAGGAGCTGTAGGAGCTGAGGGTGGAGTTGGAGGAATAGGTGTGTGAGAGGGAGAAGAGGGAGCTGGGGGCTTAGGTGCCAAGGACTCTTCTTCAGCCTCTGCCTACATAGGTTCACTCTCCAATGGCCCTGTTGGCCCTGACACTTGCTCAGCTTGCCCTGGAGACCCTTCAACCTGCTCAGCTAGCCCAGATGACCTTTGCACATTTACTGCTGCCTCTGCTGGTGCTGCTGCTGCTTCTGGCCCTGTTGGCCCTGCCTCTTGAACTGATGGCCTTGAAGGTCCTGACTCCGGAACCTGGGCTGCAGGAGGTGGAGGAGGAGGAATTTGAGCTCCAACCACCTTGAGAATGTCTCCCAGCAAATTTTTCATGGTGCCCATTTCCTGGTTAAACCACTTCATGGCATTTCTTATGTTGGAAATTTCCTTTGAAGCTGAAGCTTGGCTCATGAAGATGGAGGATACATCAGATTGAAGAGAACATATAATAGTTCCTTGGGCATCAAGTCTCTCAATTACAGGCTTCAAATTAATCACAATTTTCTGCCTCATCTGCCTTTCAAATGGAGTATTTGATAAGAGTGGAACTTCGGACTCCACTTCTTTCCCTTTGTGCCTAGCCTCTGAAGCTGGAGGAGGCTGATCATCATCAGAATCAGAGGAGCTTGCTGTCTCCCCATCTCTGACATCATCCTGATCATGAGGTAGGTCTTCATCAACTGGTACATCACCCATTGGCTCATCATGGTAAGCTGCTTCTTCTTCTTGACCTCCCTTGGATTGCTCCTCCTGAGCAGGAGCATCTTTTCCCATTAATTCTTGCTCCCCCTAAATGGGAGCATCTTCCAAAACAACACTTGTTGGAGCACAGGACTGCTCCTCTTGAATTGTTGCTGCCACTGATTCCTCAATGTGGTCTGATGCCACAACTTCTTCTGCAATTCCACTAGTCTCTGAGGTGACTGGAGTGGTGAGAACTGAATCTACTACATCTCTGAGAATGGAGGCAATAATGGAGGTGGGCAGATTATCTGCTGCACCTTCCACTGCTTCTTCTACAGGACCTTCTGGAGATTGTGAAACTATTTGGACAAGGGGTGACCCTACAGCCTCAACTACTGCTTCTGCTAATTCTGCTGGAAGTGAAGGTACTGCTGGCTCATACTCTATTCTCTGTTCTACTGCTGCTTGGACTGCTGTTAGTTGCTCTGCAGCTGGTTCTGTTGCTTCTTCCTGAACATCAGGAATATCACCTATGATGGCCTCTCCCTCGGCCACTGTGGTCTTAGACCAAACACCATCTATAACTGAAAAACCACTTTTCCTAAGATTTCTGGACCTAATTGATTGGCCCGATTTCTCAACAACTGCTCCTGCCAGATCAATACCAAAGTGCTTGAAAACTTTGGTGAGCAGATGTGCATACGGCAAGGAAACATTGAGCTTGCTTTTTGTGTCCCAAATCTGATCTCTGGCAAAAGTCATTCTTTCCATCATCACTGCGGCCATGTTGATTTCCTTGTTCTGTATGGCCCAAAACATCATGTCAGAATCTGCCTTTGAACAGGTGGAAAATGTGGCGCTTTTGGAACCAAAATCTGACACACTATGAAGTGAAGGAGGCGGTTGAACGCATTCAGTTGGTTGATGTCCAATTTACCATCTCTTAATCTGTATCCCGGCCCTACAATGCCAAGACCCTTGACCTGGGCGTTCACGGAGTGAACCCCACTGTGCCCTGATGTTGTTACTCCAAACAACTCATGCAATAGCTCACTATCTATCTTAATCTGGGTTCCCTTGACATATGAAACCAGGGACCCATCTTCTTGAGTCTTCAAGCATACATAGAAGGCCATCACGAGGTCTGGATAACTTACCTCAGAGAAAGTTGTTACTCCCATCCATTGCATCCTGATCAGAGCTTCAACAACACTGTACATACCATTCTTTTCAAGATCAGCAACGTCCACTGTCTTGTTCCCACACACTTTGGTCTTCACGAACTTGAACCTCTCCTACTGCTTAGGAGTGAGGAACTCGGCACTGTAGCCACCCAAACTCCCAGAAACGGCTGATGCGGCCATGGAATCAAGTGTGGAGATTTTCTGGAGGATTGAGAAGGAAGGAGGAGAGAGATCCCTCAAGAAATTTCGCGGGAAGAGGAGAGAAGCTTCAAAAACTAGCAGAGAGTCGATGTCGAAATCGCTAGGGCATCGGCTTGAGCATCCAGACGAAAGAGGGAAAAAGGTTGAAGACGAGATATGAATCGTTATCTCATTCAATTTTAGGAATAAATTAATGCGTTGTGAAAAGTGAGGCGCCAAAAGGTGGCAGAAGAAGACAAAAGAGTTTGACTATTCAAACCGACTTCAATGAGAGAGCGGTTACAAAGGATAATTTGAATTTCTTTTGCTTAAAGCCATGGAGGGAAAAAATTACTTAATTCTGAAATTTAATGTGCCAGTTTTAAACAAAACCTTTTTCACAAATTACACATACCTAATTTCCTTTTAAGAGATGTGAATCTCTCCTCGGGTAAGGTTTTGTGAAAATGTCTGCTAACTGACCATTTGTATCAATAAAAGATATTTCAATATTACCATTTGCTACATGATCACGAATAAAATGATATCTAACCTCAATATGCTTGGTCCTTGAATGTTGAACTGGATTCTTGGTGAGATTAATGGCACTGGTGTTGTCACACAACAGTGGAATGGATTTGATGTTTAATCCGAAATCTTCAAGTTGTTGCTTTATCCATAAGAGTTGTGTACAGAAACTTCCAGCAGCTACGTACTCAGCTTCAGCTGTAGATAGTGCCACTGAATTTTGTTTCTTTGAAGACTAAGATATTAAACATCCTGCAAGAAATTGACAACAACCACTGGTGCTTTTTCTATCTAATTTGCATCCAGCATAGTCAGCATCAGAATAACCTACTAAGTTAATTTCACAACATTTTGGATACCACAGACCTAAGTCATGAGTTCTTCCTAAATATCTACATATTCTTTTCACAGAAATTAAATGTGATTCTTTAAGATCCGCTTGATACCTAGCACACATGCATACATTAAATAAAATATCAGGTCTACTAGCTATTAAATAAAGGAGTGAACCTATCACACCTCTGTAGATCTTTTGATCTACTTTCTTACCATCTTTATCACTGTCCATCCTTGTTGATGTACTCATAGGTGTTGACAGTGGTTTGGTATTATCGAATCCAAATTTCTTCAAGAGTTCTTTTGTGTACTTTGCTTGACAGATGTGAGTTCCTTCCTTTCCTTGTTTGATTTGTAGTCCAAGGAAATAATTAAGTTCTCCCATCATGCTCATTTCAAATTCTCCCTGCATCAACTTTTCAAAGTACTTGCAAAGGGATTCATCAGTAGAACCAAAAATAATATCATCTACATAAATTTGAACTAGTAGAATGTGTTTGACCTTTGACTTTATGAAAAGAGTACTATCTACTTGACCTCTACTGAAACCATGGTTTAAAAGAAAAGAACTAAGCCTTTCATACCAGGCTCTAGGTGCTTGCTTTAAACCATATAATGCCTTGTGAAGTTTGAAAACATGATTAGGAAATTCTGTGTCATCAAAACCCGGGGGTTGTTCCACATAAACTTCCTCTTTTATAAAACCATTTAAAAATGCAGATTTAACATCCATTTGAAATAATGTTAAATTCAAAGCTGATGCATATGCAAGTAATATTCTAATAGCCTCAAGTCTAGCTACAGGTGCATAGGTTTCATCGAAATCTATGCCTTCCTCTTGAGAATAGCCTTGAGCTACCAATCTGGCCTTGTTTCTTAAGATTACACCAGTTTCATCCAGTTTATTTCTGAACACCCATTTGGTGCCAATGACTGGACGGTCTGATGGTCTAGGAACAAGTGACCATACTTGGTTTCTCTTGAATTGATTTAATTCATCTTGCATGGCTATTATCCAAGATTCATCAGTAAGAGCTTCATTGACTGTCCTAGGCTCTATTTGAGAAACAAAGGCTAGGTAATCACAAGGAATAACATTACCTCTTGTTCTTACCCCTACGGATGGATCACCAATAATATTCTCAAGTGGGTGATCTTTCTTGTGTCTCCATTCCTTTGGAAGATTTTCATGTGTAATTTCCTTTTGTTGCAAGTCTTCCAGAGGTGGATCATCCTTGTCCTCAATTGATGTATTCTTTAGTTTCTTGGACAGCTTATCTGCATCATCATTATCACTATCTTCTTCCTTTCTTAAGGAAGGGTTAGTTTCATCAAAAATAATATGTACAGACTGTTCAATTAATAAAGTGTGTTTATTAAATACTCTATAGCCTTTGGGTTTAGAGGTGTACCCCATGAAGATACCTTCATCTGATTTGGCATCCAACTTACCAATGTCTTTTTTCCATTGTTGTGGATGAAGCAAGGACATCCAAATGTCCTGAAGTGGCTGATCTTTGGTTTCTTTCCTTTGAACAGTTCATATGCAGTCTTCTTTAGGATTGGCCTGATCATTACTCTGTTGATAATGTAGCTTGCTGTGTTGACTGCTTCAGCCCAAAAATACCTTGGCAGATCATATTCTGATAACATTGTTCTTGCCATATCCAATAGAGTTCTATTCTTTCTCTCAGCAATTCCATTTTGCTGTGGTGTCCTTGGTGCTGAGAAATTATGCTCAATTCCCTGATCATCACAGAACTTAACAAATTTTCATTCTGAAATTCACCACCATGATCTGATCGGATAGAAACAATGCTGAACTTCTGATCCTTCTGAACTTCTTGCTGAAACTGACAAAGTTATCAAATGTGTCATCTTTATGCTCTAGAAATGATACCCATGTGAATCTTGAGTAATCATCGACTATGACAAATCCAAAGTTCTTTCCTCCAAGACTGGTAGTCCTCATTGGCCCAAATAGATCCATATGAAGGAGCTCTAAGGGTTTTGAGGTGGTTACCACCGTCTTTGACTTGAAGGAGCTTTTGGTGTGCTTTCCCTTAGCACAAGGGCTACAGACACCTTCCATTTTTGCACAGACCTTTGGCAGACTTCTACAAGATTTTTCTTCACCAATTTTCTCATACCGTCTATGCTACAATGTCCTAGTCGTCTGTGCCATAATTCAGTAGATTTTTCTTTGTTTGCTGCCAGACAGACATTTTGTTCTTTGAGTTCCTCAAGATAGAGCACATATAAGTTCTTTTCTCTATTTGCTTCAAAGATGACTGATCCATCTTTCAGTATGCTACATTTCGATTCTTGAAACTGTATCTGATGGCCTCTGTCACACAGTTGGCTGATGCTAATGAGATTATGCTTCAACCCTTTGACAAGTAACACATCTTCTATAACTATTCTTCCTTTATTATTCACAGAGCCACTGCAAATTACTGTTCCTTTCCCATTATCTCCATAAGTAACTATTCCTTCTTCAGCTTGGAGATGAGTGAATAACTTCTGGTTTCCTGACATGTGCCTTGAGCACCCACTATCCAAGTACCATTTGGATGCTCGAGGGTTAACCTGAAATAAAATCATCAAGCTTTAGGTACCCAAATTCTTTTGGGTCCTGATTTGTTAGTATCATTGATTTTACTTTTTATTATCTATTTCTTATGTCTTGTTGGGCATGTCGTTATGATATGTCCTAACTTGTTGCAGTGACTACAACAGGATAATTTGGTTACTTTTTCTGTATATTTGAAATCAGCTTTGTATGCTATATCTTGTTCAGGTACAAATTTTGGTGTTGGATATGTTTTAGGATAAACTATGGTTTCTTCATTATCTGGGGGTGTATATCCTAATCCATTTTTCTTCTTACCTGATCTTCTAGCACCTTTTAATATGAGGGAGTTTTTACCATTTGTGAAATTTTCTAACGTGCTAGATAAATTTTTGTTTTCTTCTGTTAGAGTCTTGATTTCAGTTCTTAGTTCATCTACATTTTTCTGTTTTACTAATTCTGTTATTTGTTTATTTTTATCTTTTAAGTCTTCACATAATAATTCATTTCTTCTTTTAAGTTTAGTTATTTATTTTTCTAACTTTCATTTTCTGTTTTCAGATCAGAGTTAGTGTTTTCTAAACAAGTACTGTTTTTCTTACTGGCTTTTAATAGTTTAGTTACTTCTTTATATTTATTATATAGTTCATTAAATGCTTCCTCTAAATTATCTGAATCAGAATCATTGCATGAATCAAAAGAGGAGTCAGAAGTTACCTTATCTTCAGTATTTGCCATGAAAGCCAAATGGGCTTCTTCTTCATCGTTGTAGGAGTTTGACTCACTGTCTGAGTTGCTACTATTTTCCCATGCTACAGCCATCGCCTTTTTTTTGTACTTTCTGAACTTCTTGGAGCTGTCTTTCTCCCTGAACTCCGGCTTCTTGAATTTTGGACACTCAGCTTTAATGTGTCCTGGCTTCTTACATTCATAGCAGATGGGTTCTCCTTTCTTCATCTCTTTTCCATCTGGCTTCTTGAAGTCCTTATTCCTTTTGAAGTGCCTTCTACCAGATTGGAACTTCTTCTTCTTAGCCAAAATCCACTGCAATCTTCTAGATAGCATTGCTTCCTCATTCTCGTTGTCCACATCACTTTCACTCTCATCTGAACTTGCTTCTGGTGAATCTTCTTCAGCTTTTAAGGCGTTGGAGTGCTTCTTTCTGCTAGAGGACTCTCCTAGCCTTTCCATGTTGATCTCATGGGCCATGAGGGACCCAATGAGCTTTTCTACTGACATTCTCTTCAGGTCATTAGCTTCTTCTATTGCTGTGACCTTTGGGGTCCATGAGGACGGTAAGGATCTAAGTATTTTCCTCACCATGTCTCCAATCTCATAGGTTTTCCCCAGACAGCTAGTCCATTTGTGATGTCAGTGAACCGACTGAACATTTGAGTTATGGATTCACCTGATTGCATCTGAAATCTCTCATACTAAGTGACAAGAATGTCGATTCTTGTTTCCTTTACCTTGTCTGTGCCTTCATATGTGATCCTGAGCTTTTCCCACATTTCCATTGAGGATTTGCAGGCTGAAACTCTGTTGAACTCCTTCTTACTTAGAGCACAGCATAAGATGCTCTTTGCTTTGCAATTCAAGGAGATCTTCTTTCTGTCATCATCTGTCCATTGCGCTTTCTCATTTGTGACTACCAGATCACCTTCTTCTACTATGGACCAAATTTGATAGTCGTGGCCTTGTAGAAAGTATTCCATTCTGGTCTTCCAGTAAGGATAGTCTTCACCATCGAAGAGAGGGGGTCGGTTGACAGACTGACCTTCAAAGTTACCTTGGGCTGCCATGGATCTTTACTCTTCAGATCGTTGGATCCTTTTTCTTTGTCGAAGAGACTCGCTCTGATACCACTTGTTGCCCAGTTGACGAGCCCAGAGGGGGGGTGAATGGGTCTTTTAAAAATAATCTAGAAGATACCTGTAACTAAAAACATTCACACAAACGTTCTACGAAGGAGGTTAGCGACTGTTAGTTTAAATATCAAACACACAAAGAAAACAATCACACGACACAAAGGATTATCCTGGTTCGGACCTCCTTTCCTTAGGAGTCCTACGTCCAGTCCCTGAGCAACCACTCAGGTTTTTACTAACTAGGGTACAGTCCCCCTAAGGACGCTACAACACCCAGCTCGGCTGGTCTTCCTTCACACCCGAAGGGAATAACAACACCCTGGATACCCCACCAGGTCTTCCTTCACAACTGAAGGGAAACAGCACCCTGGATACCACCAGGTCTTCCTTCACAACCGAAGAGAAACAACACAAAGAGAATGGAATAAGATCAAGCCCCTAGATCAATCTTTAACAAGCCAAGATCTGAAGCCACTAGCACTGAGAGCAAGGATCTAAACAAGGCACACTCTCAGAACTACACGAGCTCTCTTAGAAAATCTATTACAGCACAAAGAGCGAAGAGCTAAAGGTGATGAGGAATGAGATTCTTGGCTCTAGACTTCTTGCAGAAGAATTTGAATGCTTGAACACAAGATGCTTGTTCTCTACTTCGTTCATTATTCTTCACTTCTGTCTTTGAATTTATATCTTCTATTTGAAATACTGCCGTTGAAGTAACTGTTGTCTCTTGGATTGTTAGACGTTAGACTATTTGACATTTGGAAGCTTCAACTATCTTTTATCCATTTGAGCACGCAAAGAGATAGGGTCTTCTGGCGTCTATAGGTCCAACGTTGTATGATAGAATGTCTTCAGGACCCTGCACACATTAAATGCTAGAACAGTAGACAACTTAGGCTGTCTCTTGTTGTCAGTATACGTTGATGTGAGTATTCACTAGAATAGCAATCCCAAATAGCTTGTTTTAAAAGATGTATACAGAGTAAGCACAATAATGGACGATATTGTCTGCATGTATGCAGAGATACGTTCAGAACTCATAAATGCAGGAGTGACAGATAGATATATATGTGACTTTGACTAGTCAATGCTTCAAGAGATAAGATAAAAGTCAAGTTGATATAAATTGTAAAGTCGTTGTCTATATGACTTATGAAATCGTTATGAATACTAACAAGTCATTATAGAGAGCAAATCGTTAAAGCAAGTGTATGTGTTCAACAGGGAAATCGTTATGAACACTTATCAAGTCGTTATGAGCTCTAAAGAAATTGTTGCGCAAAGCAAATCGTTGTGAGCGTTTAAAGAAATCTTTGTGCAAAGCAAATCGTTATGAGCGCTTAAAGAAATCTTTGTGCAAAGCAAATCGTTACGGCGAGCAAGTCGTTGCGAGTTCTAAAGAAATCGTTACGGTAACTTACGAAATCGTTATGGTAAGCAAGTCGTTGCGAGCTCTAAAGAAATCGTTACGATGACTTATAGAATCGTTGTGACAGGCAAGTCGTTACGAGCTCTAAAGAAATCGTTACGATGACTTATAGAATCGTTATGACAGGCAAGTCGTTACGAGCTCTAAAGAAATCGTTATGATGACTTATAGAATCGTTATGACAGGCAAGTCGTTACGAGCTCTAAAAAAGTCGTTGCGATAACTTATAGAATCGTTATGATAGGCAAGCCGTTACGAGCTCTAAAGAAATCGTTACGATGACTTATAGAATCGTTATGACAGGCAAGTCGTTACGATCTCTATAGAAATCATTACGATGACTTATAGAATCGTTATAGGATCGACTTGTTTGAAACAACATGACTTTTCAGTCTTACAATGAAATCGTTACGATCTTCAACAGAAATCGATATGGACTTTGAGAAATATCATGTTGAAAAGATTAAAGCTTCAGAGAAGTAATGCATACCTTTATTGGCTTGTTTGACCTTGGTATTTTTCCTGTACTTTAAGACTTATGAAATATTCATTAGATATTATTGATAAAAACTAGTTTAGTTTTTTTAATCACTAAAATACATATGTAATTAATTAAAATTACATGGGGACAGACTGATCATCAGACCGTTCGACGGAAAGTTGTCAGAAGGTGTTGTTTCCGACAGATTTCCGTCAGATTTTCGACGGACTACGTCTGTCGAAAATGCCGCTTTTTCTTGTAATGCCTCCATTTCGTGTTTCATGCTTGTGGTCTCTCCATTTGTATAAACCCATATTTACTATTTGTTCCATGTTCTGTAGAACTCACCTTCCTTTGGTTTCCTTCTTCTATTAAAATCCTTGAGACCATCTATTTCAGTATTATCTTGATTTGAGTTCAGTAAAGCTAATAGGAGTGTCTTTCTCTCTAACTTTGTTCATACCTTTAGTGAAGTTCATGTCTTTGGTTATTGATACATGTATTTGATGACTTTCCTTCCAAATTCAAGAAAGATTCTCATGAAGGATTTGTGTAAGCAATTTTCTTTCTTCCAGAAGTCTTTCCATGCTATCCATACCATAAAGATCTCCTCTTTTTGTTGTAGCCTTCCTCTCATACTGAAGAACTCCATGTTGAAGTGTTTGACCATGTCCACACTTGCCTCTGATTCTGGAAACATTTTTATAATTGTTCTTCTATTCCTTGTAATCATGTTTAGCTAATATTCGTGTTAGGTCAAAGCATGTTTGTAGAAATATTCCTATTAGTTACAAGAGAATGTGGTTTGGAAGAGTTATGTTTTCAGTATATCATCTTGTCATAGGTGTCCATGCCACAATATATTCATGTTGTTCTACTTGTTTCCCTCAAGTAAAGTAGTGTTTTAGAACTGGAAACAAGACCCTTTGATGTTGTTAATCATGTTAGGAATCGTAGAGACACTTAGTAGAGTATCTCGTGGTTGTTTTGCATCATTTCTGGAAGTTTAGACTGCACCTGTCGACAGCCAGAACCCACCTGTCAACAGGGTTCATGCTTCCAGAACCCAGATTATGCAGAACCACCAGTAGCTGTAGACAAATAGCTTTCATCTGTCGACAGATGGCATTCACCTGTCGACAGTTGACCTTGTCCTGTTGACAGGCAGTGTTCAGATCCCAGGAATTGGTTCTGGGAGGACAGTAGCTGTCGACAGCCACTTCCTGGCTGTCGATATACACCAGTCTGTGATGTTAACTTGAACCATTCCTTCTCCAGTCAGAGGTGTTAGCAGGAACCCTGTAAAACTGAAACTCATACTTTTTGATGTTTTATTTACTTAAGATATTACATATAAATAAGGAAGTACCCCCCATTTGAATCCAATAAAAATATCAGGAAAATTATATCTCTTACCAATAAAAAGTCAACTCTCCCACCGAAGAAGTTTTGGTGATTCCATCAAAATAGTGTCTTTTTAATCTCTCACAATTTGACCTACCTGAATGTCTCATAATTCAAATAAACCTAGTAGAATGCTAAATTATCCAAGGTCCATTGAAACCACCAGTTTATGTTGACAAATAGAACCATTTCATCATCAATCCAAGTTATCACACTCTTGTATTATCCAAACAAGTTACCTTTCTTATTTTCTTATATTCTAAACTATTATACCACTAAGATGAATCATTTAATCATCATCTACATCCATCTTTGGATTATTCTTGGACATCCTAAACTATTTTGATTCTTGTACCTTCTGGATATCTTTGAGCATTAACTTCTAGAACCCCTGCTTCCTTTGATATAGTTGTACTCCTGATGAGTGCCCAAGTACCATGTATGTATATCAGAATTGGAAATGGGATGACGAACTTTTGAGTCTTCGAACTCTCTCTTGATTTAATGCCAGTGCAAATGGGGCAGATCCAGTCCCAGGAGGAGCACCCGAATACGTTTAATCTGCACAGAGCGGTATGGATCTTAAGGGTGTTGGCATGACACCACTACAAGCTAGATTGGTCGACATTTCCATGAATTATGTTGAAACATGATTGTTTATCGCTTGCTTGAAAGACCAGACAGGGCATCTCTACACATACACTTTCTCTATTTCCCTCTGAGTTATTGATCATATGCACTCGTGCTTTGCTATTTCATTGATAGTCACATTATGTCAGTTCTTTGGCATATTGTTTCATACTTGTTACTATTTGATAATCATGATTCACTTTATCTATGATCTGATTTGTACCATTTTTCATTACTTATATTCAGTACTTATTATCTTCTTGTATCTCAATTATCCTTGATTCACATAAACCTTTATAATTCTTGATTTTGGAGGATAAATCCAACCGGGCAAGAGTGCTCATACCTACTTTTTCTCAAGTAATCTACAGTTCTAGAAGGCGGAACTTCGGAATTTATGTACTGAGAGATCAACTTTTACGGCGTCTACCTTTGAGTTGTAAATTGAGAATCATGTAATACCTGTAGAATAATAGTTATTTATTTTTATTTAGTAAAGCCCCGAGTAATTTTCTGCTCAATTAGTTCAAAATTTACTCTTGATTTCTTATTCGTTCACGTTCTGATATTTATAGATATATTAAATGTCGGAATGTGACAACTACTTTAAAATTGCTGCCCTAATGACTCACCTCACTAGGAAAGGGGTACCATTCAACTGATACATAGGGATGTGATAGAGGTGTTTGTACTCTAGTGGCAAACCCTGGGGGAAGTTGGGACTCATACGGTAGCAAATGGAACAAGTGATTGAGGTCTTGGGTTGTTCTAAGAAGACTAAGGTGTTGTTAGTTCAAGTTGGCTTTTCCAAGTTTGAGATATCAGAGTTGCACAGCAGAAGCGTGGTGAAGTGGTGTTAGTGTGTTTGTCGGCGGCGTCATTTTTTGATCCAACTTAACAGTGGTCGTAGTTTGAAGGGATTTTGGCCGTTTGTGATGTTTGTTGTCTAGTTTTCCGTTATGGTAGTATGGCCCGGTAGCCATATGTTGTCTGTTGATGGGATATATTCCCAAAACTTGTGTGTTGCATCTTGAAATGAGTTTTTACTATGCTTCCTAGTAGTTGTTGTTTTATGAGTGACCGAATACTTGTTTGTTGTCAAAGCAATGTGCAAGTGGACGGATGACTGATGTGTGATTGATAATTGTTGTTGTTTTGTGATGTAAACCATTTTATTACAGTTTCGTCTTGTAAAGGTCATCAGTGAAATGTTGCTTTGTCGTTGGTGGAATGTGTTGCTCATTGTGATAAATTGTTGCACAGTTTGTTGAGTGTTAGCTTGTGGCGTGTTTTTGCCTTAGAAGCTCAAAGATGATGTGCTGTGTGTGGTGATTTCGAATAGCCCAGCCTAATGTGAGGTTGTGCGATCTGACATTCTTTTTCTTGTTGTGATCATCCTTCCAATGTGAGTCAACTAATTAAGGATGTTGGACACAAAGGAAAAGGACCCTTGTTGAGTTGTACTATTATGTTAACCTGATCTTTGCTATGTAAGCCATTGTTTTCCTTTAATCGGATCAACGGCTCCCCCACGCACTTGGAGCACATCAAAGCTATCTCGAGCTTGCTTGGGGATGAATGAGAGGGCGTCGTATCCACCATGTCTTGTAGATGGCCTAGAGGCTCAATGGGCATTAGCTCCCTTATGCCAAATGTCCTGGCCTTTTAAGGCCGACATTCCTTAATATGTTGTTTAAGTATTTTGGGTTTTTGACCCTGCATGGCTTCACTCCGTCCGGCATTGGTTATGGATATGACATATGCAAATGATCCCTTGGCCTTCGGTAGGCTATGTGGAATAAATCCCCTAGCTTAGTCGGAGCCCCAATGACTGTTTATAATCCCTGTCAGGTATGTGACATTATTTCCTATCAATACAGCACCCCAAGAAGCATGCATTGTATCACATTGGGTGTTGTGCTATATGAGTTGAAATTTTTGTCTCTCCCTTTGCTGGTTTTATGCACACCATGTGGTCGATCACGATGTATGCTAGGCAGGACCAATGCATGTTTCTTCCAGATTTGTACACATTTTGATGGGTTTTGTGTTCATGTCGGCGATTATACAATTGCCTCTATGCCAATGTCTTGGCCATGGCCAATGGGGCTCTGCAAGGCTTCCCAATATATACTGGTATGTGACTAAAAATATGGGCTAAACTCAAAATTAATGCCACTATGGCACACATCTTTCCCATCGATCGATATGTCCATAAAATTCGAGCTTGTAGGCAGGTCCATGAGGGAACGATGTCTGGAATATGTCCGGGTGCGATGCTATGTACGTATCATGTCTGATGGGGCCTTCTTGGACTACCGTGGATGGTTATCCATCTGCACTCACCCACAACTCCTAGGGAGGGGGAGATGTTGTCAGATTTTTTGTGAGAATTTTTTTTAAAATATGTTTAACGCTCGGTGTGAATGTCTATATAGATAAATTGCCTTAATAAATTACCTTAAATATGCACTCAAATATTTGAAAATCTATGAGAACTACCCAAAGAACATGACAAGCAATAACGGACATGACCGCAAAAAGGAGTTGAAGTCCTGAACTATGAACGCATGAGTGGGACCGAGACACTAGACAAGTGTACGACAACTTATGGACATCAAAAGGCAAAATAACGCTACACAATGTTAAATGGAGATGAGAACATACAAATAATGATAAAACAATCAAAATGACTCAATGAAATTGTCTTTTCATATTTCCTTTAAATTAAACAATTTATTTCAAGTTATAAAGCTCTTTATTCTTGTGATTAATCAAAAAATTTCTCTCCTCAAGAGAAATATAATTAATGCCGCACACTTAGGCAACGGCGAATTTTTGGTGTGATACCCATTTTCGTTTAGCAAAGTCACATGGTGTGGGCATAAGACTTAAAACTCCAACTCTTGGAGGAAAAACCCATGGTCATTTGTGACTGACATGTTTGCACTATATGATCGCAATCTCATCTCGCATTCCCTAGGCATGCTAACATGCTGAGATTTAGAGTTGCAATGTATGCATATTCACTCAATAAAAATAAAATAAATAAATATATAACACCTTTTGAAGAAAAAAAAATTCATTCCTACAGCTGATGTGTTAGGCCTCACATATCATAGGGGGTGGACATAGATTGTACGTGGGTGTAATCGAACCACCTAAAAATCATATGCGCACTGTGTTTTCTACCCTTATCTTCTATCCTCATTCTTATTTATGCGCACTTGGTTCCGTTGTCTACACTATTTAGTTCGTTCTCATTATGTTGTGCTTTGGTTGCATTTAAATAATTCGAATTAAGTGTGGTAAAAGTTTTAATTAGGTGAAATCAATTTTCCCCCTCCCCCATCTTTATTTCCTATTGTCTTTAGGACATCATCTTTTATAGAGGATTGCTTAACAGGACTTTGTTCACCCAATGCTTATTCCTCGTAGGTTAATTGAGGTATGTCTCTAGTAATTGCCCCCCCCCCCCCCCCCCAATTTCAGGTTGGAAAACCCAACCCCAGAGAAAACTCTATGTCGGGTTAAATGGTTTTTTTACTTTGGAAATATAAGAGTTAACCTCAAGAGTTAAAGTGAGTTATCTTTTTATACTTTGGTAGCTAGGAAAAGTGAGTTAAAGCCTCCCGTCCAAGTGGTACGATACTTAAAATACCCTTGTCCTACACCTCTAATGTCTTTTGTTTATTATATTTTCCATGATACTATTTTTTACTCTCCTATGCATGTATATTATCAAAATTTCTCATTACATGAATATGTATATTTTTCTTACCACATTACACGTCTAGGCATTTAATATCAATTAATCATATATTTTGACATTAAGTTTTTTAACTACATTATACTAGGCATTAATTATTAATTAATTATACAATTTGATTGGATATTCATATTCAAATTTTATAATAAGTTCATTAGGAATGAAATTGTTAAAGTAAAATTTGTGGCTTTGAACACGATGTTTCATGAAAACTTACAATAATACATCATATTTCAAACTCTGACTGTCACGCTCTCAATTTAGCAACGGAATAAACTAGGAACGTGAGTAGATACATAATATATTGAACAGTCGAGTAATTTAGAGTAATTAAAGATGACAACTAGAATAATACAAACTCTTAATTATATTGATAAAATTACTAAGTCTATTACAATCATTAATTTGGAGTCATTACATAAAGCCCAATATGACACTTTACATTAGAAAGAATTAAAAGCAACTATCTATCTAGACTTTACTATGCCGCCATGATGACTCTTGTAAGCCACGTGGTTCATCCGGGATGCTCATCACTCTTGATCATCCCCATTGTCATGAGTATCGTCATCTGACTCACCTGAAAGATGTCAAGTACAACTGGCTGAGCATAATGCCCAATAGGATTTATATCTCATAGTCAGACAATGATTTACGTAATATGCAAGATGAATATTAAATAACATGTAACAAGCCATGGAATTCACTAATATACAAGAATATCAATGTATTAAGTAAAAGATAACCAAACGACGAGATCATGAACAGAACTTAACAAAGACCAAGATTTAAAATAGGATTGACAGAACTCAAATGATCATAGCAAAATGGAATATCATATGGACCTACGGAGTGGCCATGTAACATAACATATCTTATCATATCATATCATACTTATCATAAGTTATCACACATATATAGCTAATTATCAGTGTAATGTCAAACACTACAAGTCAATGACTCCCGCAGTTATGAATACTTTGGGTGCTCCTCCTAAGACCAGACAGGGCCCTCATATGTATAGACATTCTTATAAAATAGATTTTTCATACTTTTGCAAAAGTTGGACCAAATCCCTTATAAAATAATCATATATTTTTCTTTGAAAATATTTCTTATACCTATGGCCAAGAGTTCCAAAGATAAGCTCAAGTAAGCAAGACATATGCAAATTAGAGCATGGGAGATGGCAAAAGAGAATGGGTTCAATAGGATAATACACAACAAGTCAAGTCTAACTTCATACAATCACAGAACAAGTTATGCATATCGTACACAGGTCATTGGCAGTACAAGTAAGAGCACGATCTAGTCATTGACCGCGACTTGAAGGCGGTTAGGGAACATGACGAGTTATCATAGAGAAGGCGGTTGGCCAATATGGCGCGTTCTCAACTCATCAAGTACCCAGGGCGCATTCACATTCACTAACAGACTCAGAAACTGTAAATCTTCGATAGAAATAGGGTACATGCATTAGAATACAATCCGCTCGGCGTCCTAGAGGAATTCTAAGCTCATGGAGACTTACGGAGGTCTTAGTGAAGCGATTTCAATCCGACGAAAGAAATATCCGACGGAGGTTTTCACAGTCACCATGGGTGGGTAACAACACGTTGCTCGATGACTGTGAGGGAGTCCACAACCATTGGGTATTTTAAATTTAATAATAATTTCTTATCATTTCTATTATTCTAACTTCTCATTTGGCCCGTTACTCCTATACGATTAAGCCCACTAATTATAGCTTTTACTTATTGGATTTTATTTTAGCTCATTTATTCACTTGAGTTTTTAATTAATTTATTTTATTTTATCTAATTTAAATATCTTGAGTTGCTACACCGGACAAATTTAGTGATATGATTTTATGTGTTAATTTTGAAATATACTATGCATTACAAAGATATATACGTTCTTAAGTACCTCACATATGCATACTTGATAGATAACTATGTTTATTAATGATCGTTATAATTAATGTTGAAGTTGTTATATCTATATTAATTAAATTTATCAAAATAATCTAAATATAAAAAGTTAACCTTAATATATTGCATATCTTATAAACAATAATTAAATTTTATTTATGTTCACACTATGCTGCAAACTAATCATGTTCACACTCAGATGGCAGAAATCTACGCAGGTATCTTGTCAGTTGTATGATACACATACCATCTAGGGCTAATATATGTCTGACAAAAAAAAGGGTCTTACTTTTCCCCGATTGGGGGGATGGGGTTTACTTCCTTTGAGGTGTTTCTTGCAGGTTCCCTCCACCTTTTAGGAATCCGCTGATCATGCTCTCAACTGCCTTAAATGGATGATTCATATATATGGAGTAATGAGTTCTATATTTCGTTAACTCTTGCTTAAAAGCAGGAGGTCTCGAGTTCGATTTCTGGTGGGAGATTTACCTGATTTACATGCAATCTTCGAGGTGTGTAGATCCGGAGTTTTTTCGGTCAAGTGGGGTAAGGGCAATACGGGTACACGGAAAGTAGGAGCTACCAAATCCTAACTTTGGAGTTTACGAACACCAATCCTTGAGCCCACAAAACCACACGGAGCGGAATTTCCTCGTTATCAAAAATATATATATATCCTTATTGGCAAGTATTACTATTAAAGAGACAGCAAGATGATAAATGGTACCATATTGTGCAAAGTTTGGATCCTAATTTGCCTTAGATGGTTGCTTGAAGAGGTGCATTTTCTGATGATTTTAGTTTTTATTTAAATTTATTATATCTGTTGTTTTTGGATGTTTTGGCTGACATGTGATTTGGATATTAACCAACAGTGGATTTTGAACTGTAATCGAGATAACTCGTCTAATTTAAATCTTATTCAATATATATGTTGTACTATTTGTGTTCTTAACGAATCTTAGATATGACAGATATGAAGTCATGCGCAATATGAAGATGGTGCATAAAAGTCTTCAGTTTTATCATAATATTTGGATGAAGGTCATATTGATTTCAGCTATATTGGTGGAAATTGTATGCATTTAGAATTTTTAAGTTGGTGTTTGAACGTGTTATGTTGATGAAAATGTATTTTGTTGTTTGGATAATTTATCTTTACCGTTGTTGAATATAGAATGTTGAAGATTGGATATTTTTTTGAATAGATGGTGAATGTTGAACGGACACAAATTATGTTTTTTCAGAATTTATCATTTTATTTTTTCCATCCACATTATAATGTGTTTATGAATGACATTATTTGAAAATAGGTGATTGACATTGATTTTTGTTGATAACAATTGCGAACAAGATAGTTGCTTGACAGGTTATGTATATATGTTTAAATGAGAAACAAGTCAGGTTGTTTTGTAATAAATTATAATATTTATTATATTCAATAGATGTATTTTACAATGATGACTACAAGTATAAAAATTAAGATTTTAGTTTAAAAAGTATATTTATTTGTTTTTAAAGTTAATAAATAAATTATAATTTAATGTAATAAAGACTACATGAAGATTGCACACATAAAATTTTTTGTTCCAACATTTAAAAATAATGACAAAAGAACTTGTTGTGTATATCCAAATTTAAAATTTATTATGTATTTCCAACAACTTATCCCCACTCTTATCCTCTTTTTTACCAAATGCACTTTAAAGATATCCTCTTTTCTTATTCTTGGCTATACCAAATGACATGAGGATAGACGATGATACATGGGATGACATATCCTTATCCTCACTACTTTTATTCCGATACCAAACAGAGTCTTATACGTTTTAAGGCTAGTAAATAGCAATCTCTTTGAAGGAAAATCATAGCCAGGGCGATACTTTATCCTAGAATTTTTTAGTTGACGTTCGCACCCGCTCGACAATAAAGAGTTCTTCAACTGAAAAATATCAAGCACCAAGATGATAATTAATGCGTCCACCCGTCGTAAGTAGGATGGACACCCGAAGTGGGTTGGGATAAGTTGACAGGGAGAAGAGTTATGCCGGTGACTTAGGTGGTGTTTGATAAAACTAAACACTTAAATCTTAAATCTTATTTGTCAACTATTCTCTAAATCTGAAATTTAAAAAAAACTTAATATATATCAGATATAATTTAAGATGTGTATGATAACTAATTTAAACAACATCTGAATAGTAGTGTAGTGGTTAAGATGCTACACTATAATAGAGAGGTTTTAGGTTCGAAATTCAGAATAGTAAAAAAAAATTCTTTTGTCTGACAAAAGATTTGAAAAAAAAAGTGATTGTTCTTAACTTAAAAATTAAATGATTTTTCATATTTAAGTGATTAATTAAGATATAATTTTAGATATTTTATCAAACAATTTGAAATCTTAAAATTAAATATTTTAGACAATAGACATATATTAAAGGTTATCAAACAGGGTCTTAGTCACCTGACTAGAACCCCAAAAAAGTTTGAGAGTAGGAAAGAGAAAGAGAGAAAAAAAAATTCTCTCACCTCTGTTTCGAAAACGAGTTAGAGGTAACTTTTTGTTAGATTTTTATAAAATCGATAATATTTTTTTCATGCGTAACAAATGACAGTGATGGAGAATTTATTTGAGGGAGAATTAATTGTAGATCCTTGACAGGGACATGACTATTTTCAGGTCCATGTCAGGTTTCTTATAACTTACAAATTCTTGTTTTTTGAGGAACTTATTTTTAGGTCCCTGAATATTAATTCCTCTCATGTGTATTTTTTCAATACCAATTCTAACCCCGCCTTATATAACTAGGTAAGAAGAGTATATAAGAATAGTAGGTAAATATGTAAGTGTGTAGTTACATAATTACGTAACTATGTAAGTTACATAGTTATCTAAGAGTAGTAGTAGGTAAGTATGTAAGTACGTAGTTACATAATTACGTAACTATGTAAGTTACATAGTTATGTAAGAGAAGTAGTAGGTAAGTGTGTAAGTATGTAGTTACATAGTTACATAACTATGCAAGTTACTTATTTACTTACATACATGCATACATACATCCATACATATATATATATATATATATATATATATATATATATATATATACATACATACATACATGCATAATATGTAAGTGCGCAATTACATAATTACATAACTATGTAAGTTACATAGTTGTGTAAGAGTAGTAGTAGGTTATAAGTATGTAAGTACGTAGTTACATAATTACGTAACTATGTAAATTACTTACTTATTTACTTACTTACATACATACATACATACATACTCCTCCCATGTATGCATGTATGTGTAAGTAAGTAAATAAGTAAGTAAGTAACTTACATAGTTATGTAATTATGTAACTACGTACTTACACACTTACCTACTACTTCTCTTATATAACTATGCAACTTACATAATTACGTAATTATGTAACTATGTACTTACATACTTACCTATTACTACTCTTACATAACTATGTAAGTTACATAATTACGTAATTATGTAACTAATCACTTACATATTTACCTATTATTCTTATATACTCTTCTTCCCTACTTAGTTAGTTATATAAGATAGGGGTAGAATTGGTATTGAAAAAATACACATGAGAAGAGTTAATACTCAAGGATCTAAAAATAAATCCCTCAAAAAATAAAAAATTTCAGATTCTAAGAAATTTGATAGGAACTTGAAAACTAAAATTAAATCTCCTTTTTTAAATTATTTTTCTTTTTACTTACACGGGCCACGCACCTCCCCGATCGGCACGGGGTATGAAACCCCTCCTGCAAAGTCGGCAACCTATCAGCAAAAAATTGATTTTGCTAAAAATCTCATTTTTCCGTGTTGAGTCAAATGAATGCATTATAGAGTGTTTGGGAATACTTTTTTTAAAAGATAATTTTTACCTAAAAAATTATATTGTGTCAATTTTTATTTTTAAATTTAAAATTATAAAATTTTGACGTTATCTATTTAGTAAAAATATCGAAAATTTTAAAATTTATATTGATGTGTTTGGTAGAGAAGAGCGAGGGGCTTCCAGGGGGTGTTCCGACAGGCAAGTTCATTGGAAAGGGCGGGCGAGGGCAATTGCGAGGAGGGCTTCCAGCATGGCGGTGGAGGGCGCAGGGCGAGGCTTCCGGCGGTGAGGGGGGGGGTGGAGGGGTGGGGCTTCCGGCGGTTGGGGGGGTTTCAGTGGGGGGGGGGGGGGGGGGGGGGGGGGGAGGGGTGTTCGCAGGGGGGTGTGGAGGGTGGAGGTGGGGGCACAATTAGGAGAGATGAGAGTTGTGTGTAATTTTTTTATAAAAATTATTTCTCATTAATTTTTATTTTGAAAGAGATTTACATAGAATAAATTTTTTTCTCTAAAATAAAAAAATATTTACCAATATATTTATATGTCTGTCTTTCTTTTTTTTTAAATTTAAGAGAAAAAAAATATTAAAAAATATAACCAATCACCCCTATTAAATTAGTCGGGGGTGTCTCGTGCAAATGTAATTATCCTTTTCTTATATGGAATAAAGTTGGTGCGGCTCATGTAGCCGCCTCCGAGTCTTCTTACATAATTATTAAAATAAAATTAATTTTTAAAAAATTCTAAAATAAAATAAATGTTACGGGAGACCCAATCCACTTTAAAAGGGAGAAACGATCGTGGCTGAGGGAGCACTTGCCTCCTGTCAGCTGTTGTCTATTCTGCAAAGCTTAGGATGACGAGCCGGGATCCAGCGCCGTCGGCCACCACCACCTCCCCGGACCTACCGTGGCGCGTCAGGCTCTTCATATCCTTCTTCTCCCTCATCACCGATGCTACCTGCCGCTCTAACCACACCGTCAACCGCTTCCTCCTCTCCATCTTCGACCCCAGAGTGAGCCCCAACCCCAGGCCCGTCCGCGGCGTCCGCACCGCCGATGTCACCGTCGACCCTTCCCGCAACCTCTGGTTCCGCCTCTTCTTGCCTGCAGCCTCCCCCAACGCCGGCGGCCGCCTCCCCGTCGTCGTCTACTTCCATGGTGGCGGTTTCGTCTTTTTCTCGCCTGCCTCCAGGCTGTTCGACGACCTCTGCCGCTGGCTATGCCGCGAGATCCCCGTCGCCATCGTCTCAGTCAACTACCGCCTCGCGCCGGAGAACCGCTGCCCCGCCCCCTATGACGACGGCATGGACGTCCTCCGCTTCCTCGACTCCCAGGGCGGCGCAGAAGGCGGCCCAACCCTCTTGCGGGAGTTCTTCGAGGTGGCCGACCTCTCCAGCTGCTTCCTGTTTGGCGACAGCGCCGGGGCCAACATCGCTCACCATGTCGCCCGCCGGTGGAGCGCCGGTGAGGCCCTCGCCGGTCAGGGACGGGTCGCCCTCGCGGGGCTCGTGGCCCTCCAGGCGTTCTTCGGGGGGGAGGAACGGGTGGGCTCGGAGATCCGCCTCGTCGGCAGCACGGACCGCGCGGACTGGATGTGGAAGGCATTCCTGCCGGCGGGTGCCTCACGTGACCACGAGGTGGCGAGCCCCGAGAAGGCCGTGGCTGGTCTCGGGGAGGGTTTTCCGCCGGCGATGGTGGTGACAGCCGGGTTCGACCCGCTGCAGGACTGGCAGAGGAGGTACTACGAGGGACTGAGGAGGGTGGGGAAGAAGGCGATGCTGGTGGAGTACCCGGCCTCCATCCACGGCTTCTACATGTTCCCGGTCCTCAAGGACGCGCTGGCGCTGATGGAGGAGCTGAAGGGGTTCATCCAGGAGCAGCAGAAGAAGCGGCAACGGCAGCTCGCCGGCGCCGACGACGGGGAGGTCGCTCACGCGGCGCCAGCAGCGTCGTAGACTCTGTGGCGTGTGAGGAAGAAACCGGTTACTCTGGAAAGACGCGGATCTCGCACGCAATCGGCTCGCGCCATTTCTGAAGATAAAAAAAGTCCAAAGTATATCATATCATATATGGTAGGTACTTGTGCTCTATTCGTTTTCCTCTTGATGTGATCTTAATATCTCGCCCACGTGTTTGTGATCCATTTCTTCTCATAAATAAAGATGTTTGTGGTTACGAGTTCTTCAATTGTTTATTACAAGTTTTATTCTTTATAGATAATTTGAAGTCAGAGATTTGAACTCTATAGTGGAAATATGTTCGAGCAAATAATATTTTAAGTGAACGACCTCACTGGACAATGATAGGCGATGAGTAATGTTACGTTCTCGATAGTGTCGGAAGCTCAGCCGACGTGGAGGGGCCGCGTCTCTCCACCCGCGCGACGTCTGGACGGGAGGGCCCCTCCAACATTAAATGCTCTGATTTTTTTGTTTACAATTTGTCTGCACTAATAATATACACAAATGATATATTTATGTGTACAAATAATATATTAATGCACATAAATTATAAAAAAAATTAAGTATTTATTGACGTGGAGCCGCCCTCTCCTCCGCGCGGCACGTTGATGGAGGGATGCGGCCGCTCCACGTCGGCTATGCTCCCGGCAGTGGGCTATGCTCCCGGCAGTGATAAGAGCTTAGCATTTCTGGATAAACGATAGCTATCGACTTACGTTCTTCAAAAGCACTGCGAATAGACAACTTTTGACTGCGTCAGCTCCCACACACTGGGCACTGCGATGACGCGGTTCTGTCCTAAGAAAAATGTGGAAAATATTTTCTTAATAAGAACTTAATCTTAAAATATTCTTGTCAAGGATCATAATCTAATAGGTTATTTTATATATAACCCGTCAAAATTATTATTGGGCAAAATTTTATCTTAAATTTACATTGTCATTAAAAACCTTATAATATAAACATATTTATATCAAAAACTTTTTCGTAATGTGCCGTGACAAATTGATGATTGACGTGTCCGTCGCGATCAACGGATATGAAAGGCATCCATAATACTCTTACTTTAGATGTATCTTACTGTTATTTTCTCTCTCTCATTAATTAGAAACAAAGTTGGGGGGGGGGGGGGGGGTAACTCCTCTCTCTTTTTTCTCTCTCTCTACAACGGCATGAAATCTCTCTTTACGCAATAAATCAAGAATGACACCAAAGGCGAAGGGGGGCACTCCTCTCTCTCTCTCTCTCTCTCTCTCTGTGCAATGACATGGAATTGGTGTCAAATATCTCACCCCGCCCTCTTTCTTCTCTCTCACACATCTGAGCAAGAACGGTGATAGAGAGGGAGTCTCTCTCTCTCTCTCTTGGAGGATGGATCCCTCTCTCTCTCTCTAGGAGGATGGAGCCGCTTGGTGCAAAGAGAGAGAGGAGAGAGAGAGACTAGAAGTGGTGAATCCAATTTTTTTAGGGTAAAATTGTCTAGATGGGTTTTAACGGTCGTTAAAACATATCATAAAGAAATATTTTAAATACTTTCTGTAAATTCGTCAGGACAAGTTACAATAGAGTTTCTAATACAATTAAATTCTGTGTAACCAGATTTCCAGCTATAATGAAAAATTAAGATGGATTTTTATCCAATTACACTAGTAACAAGAGTATGTATGCAAAAAATCTTAATCTAGTTTATTAATTAGGAGTTTTTCTTGGAATACTTAAATCTAAATGACTGTCTCGAATGGCTCCACGTAGCATGACATTGTTAATTTGATCAAGTTCGGTCAGCTCTCACGTCAGAAGGCATTTTTAATGGAGCGGTTGGAAAGGTTTTTTTTTTTCTGAAAAGTAAGACCCATGCATGTAAAGTGATCTTTCGTGAGATAGACAAAATTTCTTCAAAATCTTCTGTTGAAACTATTAAGGGGGTTTCCAGGCAGGTCGGCTAAACTGAGGATGGCCGACCGCATTTGAAGATAGTCCGACATTCCATAGTTTTGGCTGTTCGGCTTGAATCTCACCTCGGATGAGAACCGGTTCAGATCGGCGGAGTCGACGAGAATGACGAGGCGTCCGAACTGATCAAGGTATTCTTATCAAGTCGAACCTCGGATCAGCCGACCTCAGTAAAGCCATTGACCGACATCTTACCTACGGCCTCACCAAGTACGACAGCTACAGCTCTGGTCTATACGTCCCGGGCGTCTACAGCTCGGCCCAAGTGGACCTGTCTACAGCTCGGCCTAGGTAGTCTTGCGAATCCGACCACAAGGGAGCTCGCCGTTTTGAACCTCGGGTCATCGAAAGCTCGGGTCTAGTCGACCTGGAGCACGGCCCTCTCATGTGCCCCATCACAGCCCACACCGTCAACAGGCGAATAGGGCAATGACCGCAAGTCACGGCCATTAAGGCCACGATCTCAGCAATCAAGCCTACAGGTGGCAACCACGATCATCGCAACTCAGCAGAAGTAGCGACACCCAATCCGGCGGGAATCTCGGTAACTCCCAGCGAGATTGACGGCTCGTCCAGCTCACACGTACGTGTCCTAACACTATATAAAGGGTAGACACTCCACAGGCAAATGTACGCTATTCTCCCCCCACGCTAGGCCATTCTACTCGGCTAGCAACTGACTTGAGCGTCGGGCGGGCTTTGCAGGTCAGGTCGTGAGCTCGGGAGCAGCGTCACACGTCGGCCAAGCGCGCCTCAAAAGGGATTCATCGGCTTGGTCGTCTCGACTCGGTCTGGCGAGAAGCGCCTCAGCGGTCACCTCGGCAGGAGCGACCTATGTTACTATAACAGTAACATTGGCGCCGTCTGTAGGAAACGTTACAAAAGGTCAGTGCGGTTTTCCCTTTCCTATTCTCAGCAGAACTCCTCCAAACATAGACAACGAAATAGCCCCTGGAGCATTTATCGCAATCGCCAAGACGGCCAAGGCCTGGCACAAGCAGCAAGGGGGCCGACCAAGAGATCGTAAGCCCCTATGCCTAGGACGGCTCGGGGGCCCGGCTAAGCTCAAATATCGTGAAGCCCTTCAAGATTCATTTGAGGTCGGCTCGGGGGCCGACGAGTTCCAGAGTTCATGGCAATCCTATAGTTCCTATTAACAGTCATCTCCGGCTTGGGAAGCCTAAGCCCTTTAAACAGGAGGTCGTGATCACACGCTTAATGTCCTCAGTCATGAGGTCGACGAGGTATGCCCGTCCATTCCTTGAGTCTCTGCCTTCGTGCGACAATTTCTCGAAAAGAAGGTTCTAGACGAGATCACCTCGGCTGTCCAGAAACCGAGAACCCGACATATGATTAAATGAAGGCACGGTCGCTTCAGCGTGCATATATCATAGCTCGTCCGAGGTCGCTTCGGCACTCCGAGCTCTTGAAGGCGTGGTCGCTTCGGCACACGTATGTATCGTAGCTCTTGTGCGAGGTCGCTTCGGCACTCCGAGCTCCTAAAGGCGTGGTTGCTTCGGCACACGTAGACGTGAGCGCCGTGTTCGCTGGACGAGGACGCTTAGACACTCTCCACGAACTGAAAGATGACGTCCGACGTGGTTTGAAGGCGTGGTCGCTTCGGCACACGTAGACGTGGACGTCGTGTTCGCTAGACGAGGTCGCTTAGGCACTCGTCAGAAACTGAAAGACGACGTCCGACGTGGTTTGAAGGCGTGGTCGCTTCGGCACACGTAGACGTGGACGTCGTGTTCACTGGACGAGGTTGCTTAGGCACTCGTCAGGAACTGAAAGACGACGTCCGACGTGGTTTGAAGGCGTGGTCGCTTCGGCACACAGACGTGAACGTCGTGTTCGCTGGACGAGGTTGCTTAGGCACTCGTCAGGAAATGAAAGACGACGTCCGACGTGGTTTGAATGCGTGGTCGCTTCGGCACACGTAGACGTGGACGTCGTGTTCGCTAGACGAGGTCGCTTAGGCACTCGTCAGGAACTGAAAGACGACGTCCGACGTGGTTTGAAGGCGTGGTCGCTTCGGCACACAGACGTGAACGTCATGTTCGCTGGACGAGGTTGCTTAGGCACTCGTCAGGAACTGAAAGACGACGTCCGACGTGGTTTGAAGGTGTGGTCGCTTCGGCACACACAGACTTGAACATCGTGTTCGCTGGACGAGGTTGCTTAGGCACTCGTCAAGAACTGAAAGACGACGTATGATGTGGTTTGAAGGCGTGGTCACTTCGGCACACACAGACGTGAACGTCGTGTTTGCTGGACGAGGTTGCTTAGGCACTCGTCAGGAACCGAAAGACGACGTCCGACGTGGTTTGAAGACGCGGTTGCTTCGGCACACGTAGACGTGAACATCGTGTTCGCTGGACGAGGTCGCTTAGGCACTCGTTAGAAACTAAGAGACGACGTCCGACGTGATCAGAAGGCGTGTTCGCTTCGGCACACGCAGAGGTCGCTTAGGCATTTATCAGAAGCCGAGACAACGTCCGACGTGTAATGAAGGAATGGTTCAGCATACGTAGTGAGCGTACGCGACATGAACAAGGATGTTTCGACAATCACCAGAAACAGATACAGCGCCCGACGTAACGAATAGATAGAGCCGAGCAATGACAAAAGAGTAGTAACTATTACTAATGATAAGGTACATTGGAGGGCTGACCGCCATATACAGTCGCGAGGCATTTAGTCAACTACGACGTCGTCAGACGCAACGACCTGAGTCTCGGTAGTAGCGGCCTGATCGGAAGCAATGGTCATGGCTGCCTCATCAGCACTAGGCACCGCCTCGGCCGCAGCAGTCTGCGCCTCGTCAGCTGCTTCGGCTTGGTCATGAGCGTTTCCAGCGTCCTCATCCGCAGCATCTTCCAGACCCGACAGATCATATTCGGGACGCAATTCTTGGATGCGCTTGATGCAGTGGTCGTATCCCGCCTCGAAGAGTTTGTCAACCTCTTCGTTCAGCTCCTCGGAGTCGCGGTACTATGTAATAATCCTTTCGCGCTCCTCCTCGGCCAGCCTCGAGCTCCGAGCCCTGACCGCTTCGAGTAACTCTTCCTTCGCGCGAAGAGTCTCTTTGAGGTCCTCAGTCGCCCGTGCCATCCGCGCGGCATCTTCCTCGGCTCTCTTCGCCTTCAACCGCTCCGCGTCCAGGAGCTTCTCGGCATCCCTAGCCCTCGCCTCGACTTCCTTAGCCTTGCTCGTGGCCTCACGAACTCGCTGGTCGGCCACCACCTGGGACTTCTCGACCTTCTTGAACAAGGCCCCAACCAGGCCCAATTGAGTCTGCACTGAGCCGTAGAATTCCTCCACGATCTCGTTGGCTCTCTTGGCCGAGAACTGGGCCAACATTCTCGCCGGGGTCGCCCGACGAGCCCATTCATTAGCAGAGAGCTCCTTCGTGCGCGCCGACGACGGCTGAGGGCTCGCGACATGCTGGTCTGCGGTTGGTTGTTTCGATGGCTCGCGTCGTCCTTGAGACGACGTTGGACGAGGATCCGACGATCGGCGCTTCGTCCCCCGACCTGCGTCATCGGGTTCCTCCCTCGGACGCTTCAATGGCCTACTGGCGCTCTTCTTGCCACGACTCGCGAACCTCTTTGCGGCTCGGTCGGCCAATGAGGTGTTACGTTCTTGGCCGACGTCAAGAGTGGCCGACGACTTACCCTTGTCAGCCATCGCTGCAAGAGGAAGACGGTGTTTAGCTGTTTACCCACAAAACTCACAAGTGTAACGTCGAAAAATGACCTTTGTCGGCCTTGGCAATCAGTTTGAACAATCCATCGAGCTGAAATAGGTCGGGTGGATCCAGCACCTGTAAAGAGTCTAACTCCGCGAGCTCGGACTCGATGAGGTTCGGAGCTCAGAAGGTTTTTTGGTGAACATTCACTGCCGACCAGGTGGTCGAAAATGGCCACCCCGTCGGGCTATGAACAAAAACAAACTGCCTCTTCCAGTTGTGAACTGAAGAAGGCATTCGACCGAGGATTTGTCATCCGGACCGAGCTGCGAAATACAGCCAGTCCCCGAAAGCTTTAACCGAGAAGCAATAAAAGAAAAGGCGTGTGGTCAGAAGGACCCTGGCCAGAGGACAAACCGCCAGGAAGCCGACAACCGACCTCCATGAGTTGGGGGTCAGTTGCGACGGAGTGACTCCCAGCTTGAAGAGGAGAAGGATAGCGAAGGGATGCAAAGGAAGGCAGAAGCCAGCACGAACGGCCTCAGCATAAATACAGGCTCCACCCTCTGCTACATAGTGGGCACGGAGCTGACTCGAGTGATACATGGAGTAACCCTCCAGAAACACTAGTCCAGGGTGAGTTTTCATCCACACGAGGGTCTCGTCGCTAGTTTCGCATTGGGCATCGGCAACGTTGTCGGCCGGCCGACGAGCTCCCGAGGTATGGGCAGAAGGATCCTTGGGAACGTAAGTTCCAGGATCAACAATGAAGCAATCATCAGAATGGTCTGACGGCTCACCGTCAAGCCGAGGAGAGTGGGGCGTTCCATCGGAAGAAACCGTTCCTGCTGAGTGAGAAGAGTTCTCGGAAGGAGAACCCCCAGACGACGAGCCCTCGCGGAGACGAGGACCAGAGGAGGAAGACGCAGAACTCGAAGACATGCTTACCTCTAAAGGAAGCAAGCGGAGATCGAAAGTAGTTGAAGCTCAGGCAAGGGACGTCGAAGCAAATATCGTCAGCACGTCGGCAGGTCGCCTAGTATATGCTCGCGCAGGAGGACAAGGGCGATTTTTCGGCAGCATACTCCAGTATTTATAGAACTGGGGGCCAATCGAATCCAACGGCAAAAAGCCAACCTCCAATGCAAGTGGTTGAGATCAGCCCACGTGCCATCACCAGATTGGCAATGGAGCCGACCCCCCGGATTCCGATCAGCGTGAGCGGCGAGGAGCGCATGATGGCGCTCGGAAGACAAGGCGGCAAAAGTACAGTGGCACAACATACGAAGCTGCACGCAACGGCTCGTTAGATGATGAGACGTTCGGCGACTCTGACAAGGCCATGACGCACCCTTGCGACAGGGCGGCTTCTGACTACAGGGTGACGTGGCGTTCTGATGGGCCACATGCGTCAGCCAAGCCACGTGACAAGGTACGTGTTTCCAGCAGAGAAATTTAGCTTCACCACGGCCCGCGATCACGGTCCGATCTGAACCTAGGGGGGCAGTGTTACGGGGGTTTCCAGGCAGGTCGGCTAAACTGAGGATGGCCGACCGCATTTGAAGATAGTCCGACATTCCATAGCTTTGGCTGCTTGGCTTGAATCTCACCTCGGATGAGAACCGGTTCGGATCGGCGGAGTCGACGAGAATGACGAGGCGTCCGAACTGATCAAGGTATTCTTATCAAGTCGGACCTCGGATCAGCCGACCTCAGTAAAGCCATTGGCTGACATCTTACCTACGGCCTCACCAAGTACGACAGCTACAGCTCTGGTCTATACGTCCTGGGCGTCTACAGCTCGGCCCAGGTGGGCCTGTCTACAGCTCGGCCCAGGTAGTCTTGCGAATCCGACCACAAGGGAGCTCGTCGTTTTGAACATCGGGTCATCGAAAGCTCGGGTCTAGCCGACCTGGAGCACGGCCCTCTCATGTGCCCCATCACAGCCCACACCGTCAACAGGCGAATAGGGCAATGACCGCAAGTCACGGCCATTAAGGCCACGATCTTAGCAATCAAGCCTACAGGTGGCAACCACGATCATCGCAACTCAGCAGAAATAGCGACACCCAATCCGGCGGGAATCTCGGTAACTCCAAGCGAGATTGACGGCTCGTCCAGCTCACACGTACGTGTCCTAACACTATATAAAGGGTAGACACTCCACAGGCAAAGGTACGCTATTCTCCCCCCACGCTAGGCCATTCTGCTCGGCTAGCAACTGACTTGAGCGTCGGAGTGTCTCCCCGCCGAGCCCACTCGGCGGGCTTTGCAGGTCAGATCGTGAGCTCGGGAGCAGCGTCACACGTCGGCCAAGCGCGCCTCAAAAGGGATTCATCGGCTTGGTCGTCTCGGCTCAGTCTGGCGAGAAGCGCCTCAGCGGTCACCTCGGCAAAAGCTGACCTATGTTACTATAACAGTAATAGAAACCATTGAGAAAGAGATGATCTTGATAAGAAAATATACGAAGTGTCTTGGACACATTAGTGTCTACTTGAGATGATTTTTTATTGAAAAATGGTCGGTCATTTTGTCAATCTTATGATATTATTGAATATAATCTATTGATAAGATCGTCTTAAAGTGTCAACTATATTTGATCATTAAAGTAGTACTAAAACTGACCCACATGATTAATCTAAGATGACCTCGAGCGCATGAATTCGTGCTTCATCTGATGACGGTGAAAATCAAATTTTTACTTATTTCCCTTATCATTCTCTTATTCCATTATCTAATAAGCTTGGAAGTGTGGAAGATTCTAAAGAAAGAAAACAGAAACACAATGTTAATCAAAATTAGAAACCGTCCATTCATTCTCCCAATCGGAATAGAAAACTATTGTTATGGTTACATCTGTGATACGTTCACAACTTTAGTATAAGAAGTGATTTAATGATTAAAATTTTCCACTGTACATTTTATATATTAGGAGGCATGGAATCCGCAGGAAATCATTGGATGGTCTAAGAGGATTAGAAAATTGGACAACGATTCATAGTTGCAAGAGGGAAACCTATAAAGAGAAATAGAGGATCAGGAGATCCTAGGATTGTGATCTCAGAAAAAATCATCCAGTAGCTAAGTCAGATCATGGCAAGAGCTAGAGCAAGATAATGAATGATTCAAGATTGGTCCTCATAAATGGTGGGTTTAGCACAAGATTTGCGTACCTTTAGTTAAATAGTTTCCTTTGAATTTTATGTGGGACGAGCCTCCTCGTTGATCTCGCGTGGCGTGGCTGCAGACATGGTCATAGTCCTAGGCCTCTGTCCTACTCATGATGAAGCTCCTCATACGCAGGACATATCAAGTCTCAGTTGACCATATGTGGACCATCTCTCGCTAGCTATGAGTGGGGACGCATTTATGTCATCTCTTAGTATGGAAATTGTTCCTTGGGGACACCCTCAAGTCGTCTCACTCTATACGCAAACTATCCCCTGACATTGATGTGAGGGGTTCAAGAGTGATGCGGGCCATGCCTCTTTGGCACATACGTGCAGTGGTGCTCAACGTAGACATATGTGATCATGTTCCAACATCAATCTGTTGGGAATTATCAAGAGGGCATCAAATGCGTAGTGGAAGGAAACTTAAAAACAAAAATGATTCCTACACACCTTGTTATCGAATCGAGATGATGTCTGGGATATGAAACTACATGCAATCCATTCAAGGGTGAGACATTCTCATGACCTAGGGGAGTCTGTAGATCCCTTGAAGTGTAAAACTAGTCATGCGGATGAAGGAGCTCATACAACCTCTTTCTAGCGATATCCACAAAGCGGCGACCGACGACAACGGCTCCACCTCGGGTCAGCATCTCCTCTGCACTGCAGTGCAGCTCCAAGTAGCACTGCCAAGCAACAGTAGTAGCGAGCAAGCCGTAGCAACAACAAGCCAATAGTAGCAATGAGAGAGACATCACAACCCTCACTTATTTCTCTTCTCTCCTTGGAAGAGAATGGGAGGAAGGAAGCAGAAGGAAGAGAGGAAAAGTGTGTGACGTGGGTGTGAAGAGCTTAGCTTGTAACTCTTCACAACCCCCTTTCATACATATAGAGAGCAACCCACCAACCCCCGCACGGCTCACATGTCGTGCGACCATGCTGTGTATGGCCTAGAGTATGTCCAACCATACCTCTATTGACGACAATATAAGATGTTGCCAAACAATGTTGGCAACATAGGTTACTGTCGCCAAGATAGTCTTGGTGATCACAATCAATCCATTTGCCAGGACACTCCTAGTGACGATCGATGTTGTCGCCAGAACCATCATGGTGACAGACTCTCTTGTCTCCCTCCTAGATCAGAATAGAGTTTATTAGATAACTTTTATCCAATCCTCTATCATCGTCGTATCATCCACCTTTTGTGTGTAACTCTCTAAGTCCAATATCGAGTTGACCGTGAGTTGCACCCATTAGAACCCTTTCTGACTAAGTGAGTCATTATTGTTGCCCAAGCTATAGAGATATAGAGGGGGGTGAATAGGTTTTAATTGTGATACTTTATTATATTAGTTAATTTAGACAAATGTAACCAGAATGACATGGGTAGGCAGACAAAACTCATTATGGACCGCACCATGTCCAATAGCATGTGGTTACTCATTTTCGATACACCATTGAACTAAGGTGTATGAGGAGAAGTCCATTGGGATAACATCTCATGGTCTTTAAGGAATTGGGTAAACTTTGTACTCAAATACTCTCCTCTCCGATCTGATCGAAGAGTCTTGATACTCTTTTCAGTCTATTTCTCCACTTCATTCTTAATTATGTTCTTTGAATTTATCAAAGGCCTCGGTCTTGTACTTCATTAAGTACACATGTCTATACCTTGAGAGGTCGTTAGTGAATGTAATAAAGTAGGAGTATTCGCCTCTAGTGTGTGTTGACACAGGTCCACATATATTAGTATGTATGAGTTCCAGTAACTCAGAAGCTCTCTCTCCAGTTCCACTAAAAGGAGAGTTGATCAATTTCCCTTAAAGGCGAGATTCGCAAGTTGCATATGATTCATAATCAAATAGATCCAAGTATCCATCTTTTAGTAACCTTTGAATTCTTCTTTCATGGATATGACCTAGTCTACAATGCCAAAAGTATGCATCGTTCACCTCATCTCTCTTCCTCTTATAGACACTTTATATGTTCATGACATATAGAGCAACATCTAGTATAAACAAATCATTTGTCAAAGTACCTCTACCAATAATCTCATCATTCAAGAACATAGAACAACTATTATTCTCGAAAAAGAATTTGTATTCCACATTTTTCAAACATGAAACAAAGATAATGTTCTTGATAATGGAGGGTACAAAATAGTATGTGTCTAACACAAAAGTAGCTCCTGTTGAACCACTCTTATGTTTTATCTCTTCGTTTTGGTTATAACAAAAATTCATGTTTATCATGAATCTCATAAACATATTTAATAATATTTTTCTCACATAATTATCATGAATATATTTAGTGTTATAAAGATTTGCTATTCATCTGGTCACAAGTCGAAGTTAAATTTCGACTGGTGAAGGTTTCTGGTCACAAGTCGAAGTTAGACTTTGACTGGTAAAGGATTGGTAATACATGTCATGTTAAGTGGATCCATTTTCTGTTCTGATTGATGTGTTTTGATTACTGAAGAAAGTGTCTATCGATTGGTGACCAAATTTCATATTGATTATTGTTTTCTTCTGATTGGTGACTGATAACTACATAAATTTTTGCGTTAAATATCATACATATAGTTGATTTTAGATAGTCTTTGTCCATAAATAATGTGCCATTTGACTTTAATTTTAATTTTATCCATAAATAGATTTTGAGCACTTTAGTTAAATTTTTTTTTGGGTTAGAATATACATGATGGATTTTCATTTAATAAGTCATTGATTTCGAGTCAAGTTGACTAATCAGATTCATTTTCCATTTCTCAAATACACTTTGAAAATTAAAAAGATATTTGTAAATAAATATTTTGCTGTCGTAAATAATATTTCTGTAAATAAATTTTTTTAATAATAGATAAATTTGAGTTTGTAAATAAATAAACAAATAATTTCTATAAATAACATCCCACCCAATTATCACAATCTTATTAAATAAATAAATAAAATAATTTCTTATATACCCCCATCTAACCCCACTCAATTTAAAGTATGTTTTCCTTTCTTTAGGTTAAAGGCGGTTTGGGTGTGAAGGCGGCCAGAGCTTGGGGAGGGCACTGCTGGCAGATGGAGCGGCCAGATGGTGTTCTGCAGGCGGCCAGGGTGCTAAGGAGCTCGGGCGGCCAGGGTGTTAAGGAGCTCGGGCGTCCAGGTCTGGGCATGGCAGCTCGGTCCGGTGCTGCCAGGTGAGAGATGGGCGCGGGCGTGGGCGGCCAGGTGCTGCAGCAGCTGCTGGGTGCGATGGAGGCTGGCGCGGCTGTGGCCCAGGAAGGCGGTGCGCAGCAGGTGAGCAGCGGATGGCTTGGCGATTTGAAGGTGTGCTGATCTGGGCGCGGGGCTGTGCTGAGATGGCGCATGCGGCGGTGCGGCGCGGGCCAGGGTGTGGCGCGGCTGAGGTGGCCAGGAGGCGGTCAGGACCAGGGGCGCCTGGAGATGCTGCTGGCTGGGCTGCTGGCGCCATGGTGGAGGCGGGTGGCGCAGGCTGGGCTGGGTCTTGTGGCATGGAGGTCCAAGTGGGCAGTGGCCTGCTGGAGGCGTGGCGAGCTGGCTTGCGCTGGAGGCTGAAACCCAGGTGCTGTGCTGGCCCTGGTGGCGCGATGGTCGTGCGGATGCTGCGATGGCGGGAAGAGGAGCTGATTGAGAGGCCTATATAAGGGCCCCAAGGTCCTCATCTCAGGGGGGTTCGGGGGGGGGGGGGGGGGTAGTTTTTTTTTAGAATAGTTTTTTAGTTCTTTCTTGTTCTTCCAGTTCTTAGGAGAGGGTTCGGCTGGAGGGAATTTTAGGCTTTCTTTCTGCAATTTTCTTCTGTACTCTTTTGTTTGAGCAGAGCTGTGAGAGATGTGAGGTTCTTTGGTTCATAATTGTTGGTTTGTTTTTCTTCTGTACTTATGTTGGGTTTCCATCGTTGGATGGTTGAGCAGAGGTTCCCGAGTTAAAATTGTTTTTAAGAATTGTTAGTTTATTTTCCTGCATTTCCTGTTCTTTTCTGTTCTTCCAGACTTCTCAGAGCAGAGGGTTATGGAGTTCGGCATCTTGTTTTTAGTTTTCTTTTAGTTTCTAATTCTTCTTGTATTAAGCAGAACATGGGGTTCGGAGTTTAGAATTTTGTTGCTTTGCCATTTCCTTCCTGTATTTTCTTTTCAGCAGAGAGAGGAGGGAGATGGACTTCTCCAGTTCGGAATTTTGGGTGTTTTCTTTAGTTCCTGTTCTTTACTGTTCTTCGAGAGATCAGAGCTAAGAGAGTGTTGCTTCTGCTTTGTTTGAGATTTTTTTTTGCCATTTTTGTTCTGTATTCTTCCTTTCAGCAAAACAGAGGGATGGTTGTTCAGCTATTGGGGGAAAGTTTCTTCCATTTTCTCTTGTGTTTAGAGGAATCCGATCCAGTGGTGTTGTTTACATTTAGTTTTCATTTCGTCCATACTTAGAATAATTCAACCCAGTGATGTTTAATACTTGTTCTTCTGAATTTTCCTTCTTCTGTTCTTCTGCTGTAAAGAGTTTGCCATTTTCTTGAAAAATTTTTTGGTTCAGCATCTGGTTATGTTGAGATTTGTGGAGGATTTGGGCTGCTGTGGAGGATCCAGTGGCGTTTACTGCTTTCCAGTTTCTAATTTCTTCTGTGTTTAGATTTCAATTCAGTGTTAATTTTTTCTATTATTTCTTCTGCGTTTAGTAAGAACGAACCAGAGACATTTACTTCCTAATTCTTCTGTGTAATCATGTTGTGTGTGTGTTAAAGAGTTAGATCCAGTTGTTCTGCATCTTTTCTGGTTCGGAATGTTTAGGGGATTTGGGGAGTTCCAATTTCAGATCGTTGTGTTACTGGGAAGAGATTTGAGCATTTGAGGGATTTGATCGGTGTTGTTCATACATTCATTTTAATGCATTGTCGATAGAATAGAGATTTCAAGTCAAAGTAGTTTTAATTCAAGCTTTATTCAGCCTCCCTGTGGAAATGACCTGTTCTCACCATTGTGCTAGTTCCTTTTTGTTATTTTAAATCTGTGAGACAGTTTAGAGGAGGTGAGCTTGTTGCTATGTGCAAGGAACTCTAGACAACGGAATTGCACAATCAACAATGCGCGCGTTCAGTGACCAAGTGTCGTTCCGATTAATGAAAAAAAAATTCATTTCCTTCCGATTGGTGACCAATTGACTTAAAATATTTCGATTGGTGACAAACGTTTCGATTATTGAACAAAAAGTTCAGTAACATATCGATTGTTTTTATTTTCCTTCCAATTACTTAACACTTGTCTTATTTACATTTCGTTAATGTTAAAATACATTGATAGATGTTATAAGTGTTCAATACTTATATTCTACATCAATTAATGAACACTTAAGTTATATTGCATCGATTGGTGATGAAAATATCTTTCACTTATATTGTACATCAATTATTGATGACTTACTCTTGTCTGTATTGATTAATGAACAAATATCTTTGGCGCCCAATGAAAATTCAAATATCCTATAATATTTAAGTTATTCATACTATGTGTTGTCTATCCTTTCATGGTAGGTAAGAAAAAGTGTCAGCAGAAAACATAGACTCAAAGGACTTCTTTCCTGCTAAATAGAAAGGCTCCTACCTAGTGCAGTATATTGTCAGCTGAAAACATGGACTTCTACATAAGAAAGTTTGGGCTAACTGACGCAAGACTTCTTTGGTCTAGCATTCTCTTCCATACATTTATTGTATGCAAGTCTATAGTATATAGACACAATGTTGGACCTGCTGTAGACACGTGAATTTTCCCACCGCGGGTAAATTTTCAAGTTGCGCCGTAACGCCACAAATGACCCTCATTTTGTCCTGAAAGAGCTTTTTCCCATCTTTTTGGATCTCACCCATTCTTTCTTGGTGCTTCCCAAGGGGGTCCGGTCGCGATTTAATTCGCGTCCAACATTCCCGCCGCGATTCATAAACCGCCTTCCAAATCGCGTCTTGCATCCCTGCCGCGATTCATAGTCTGACAGCGGCCCGGAAAGTCTTCACGCGCAGGCCCGTAATCATGATAAAATTTCTAAATCGCGTCCTTGTCAGACGACGCGATTCAGAGATGTCAAATCCGAACATCGCATCGGCAGACAGCGCACTCGCGAGTCGGTTGCCTCGAAACCATGCAAGTCTTAATCGCGTCCGGGCGTCCCGCCGCGATTCAAGCCGCGGCGGCATACCCCGACGCGATTCATAGAGGCGGTGCAGCGATTCCCCATACTCGAACCGACCTTCTTAATCGCGGCCTGCCGCTCAGACGCGATTTAAGCCTTTAATTGCGGCTGCTATCCTGGACGCGATTTTGTCCCAGAACCTAAAACTCAACCAGCGGCCTTCTGTTGAAGAGGGGGCTCATTTGAGTTTGGCGGGGGGGGGGGGGGTTAGAGAGAGAGAGAGAGAGAGAGATTTTAGAGAGAGGGAGGGGAATTCTCCAAGCGGCGGAGCCCTGCTCGACGCCGTCTGCTTCCTCGTCATCCCCGTCTCATCTCCGATTCGACGTCGTCGTCATCCTCGCCATCCGTGCGTATCAGAGCGAGGCGGATCGTCGTCTTCCTCCTCTCGTTTTCCTCTCCAACACCGTCACGCCGTCCGACAGTCGGGGAAGCACCCCCTTTTCTATTTGCTTTTTCCCTCCTCCGAACCCCACGTGGTCCTTTACATTTCATATCACCTGGCCCCTACGTGGCCCCCTTTTCTCATTTGCACACACACATGCATGCATTTTACACATACCATATTTTAGGGATTTAAAAGCCACCACAAAAGATGTGTTCTCCCCCTTCCATTCATGTTATTTTACTCATCATCTTTAGGATCTGTATACTACACATCCATCTAACTCCTCTTTTACATGTCTTTTGTTGTCTTTTTTGCAAGGTAACCGAGCTAAATCTTCTTTGCAGGCCGGCCGATGGAAGGAGGAGGGTGAACCCACGCCCACATCCCGCGCTTTTTACGGGTGAAAGGTAACCCCTTTTCTCACCCGTTACATTCGATACCCTCGCGTACCTGGCGATCACGGTTTCTTTATTTTTGTCATTTAACGCTTTTTATATACATCTACTTTGTGGGACCCGTGTTTTCTTCGCGCCCCCCTAAAAAGGGAGCGAGAAATCCCGCGTCTACACCTGCTACTAGTGCCCTTGGAAGCATGTTCTAGCTGGAGGACTCTTCTCTGATCCAAGGAGCCAGGAGGCACAAGATGACATCCGTTAGACTCAAAAGAAGGAGAGTAGCAAAAGAAGAGAAAAAGCTCCAACGGTTATCTACTTAACGGTCCTCTTCAGCTGCTCCATAAAAGGATGAAGGCTTTGAATATGTAAGCACATAGACAAACACACGATCAAGCAAGTGAAAGAGCCCAAGAGAAATCTTCTGAAAGTTGTAATATCTGGTATGTTCAGATCGTGGTTTACTGGGTTTGGGGGCTAGTGTGTGGCCTATTGTGAGATCTAGGAGGTCTGTGTGTTTTTACAGGTATTCTAGTTCAGGCAAGAAGCTGTGGGGTTTGGGCATCCCTACCCAAAACAGCTTCTGGGAGGCTCACTGAGAACGCGTCCAGACAGGACGACGTGATTCTCATGGGTTAACGCAGCCACCAAAGTCGGCGCGTTTTGAAGTTGTGTCGTGTCCCGTGCTATCGACCGTTTCCGCACCGCCTTCACGTAAGCGGCGTTGCATGCGCGCCGCGTGGTGCATGCATGGGCGACATCTTTTAAATGTGGCAAAGGGGTCGGACGCGTTTCTTATCGCGGTGGGAAAACCCGACGCGATTAGATTTAAGCTGTGTTAGTCTTCCACCCCTTGCCGAGCAGAGCCTTCGCACTGCTCAGCTGTAGGGGGGTCGCTGTGGGGTTTTGATGGCAATTTTGGGAGATCTTGCTCGTTTGACGGCCGTTCGGCGTACTTCCGGCGCGGTGACGAGCTTCGGAGCGGGAAGGACGCGGGGCTATCGTTGGGATTGCGTTTCTCACTTCGGTAGGGGAATTCTACCCATGTATTTGCTGTATCATCCGATGTTTGGCGTATGTATGGTGTGTTTGGTGGTTTTCAATGGGAAGAATGCATGGGCATGATAGTGAACATGTCTAAGAGCACGTTTATAGCTTTAAATCCTGCTTTATTTGTGCATGGGGCAGGGTGGTGTGTGTTTTCTGGAATAGTTTGCAGGTCGTGAAACAGATGGTTGAAAGGCGGCCAACACAGCCGACACGTTCATGTGAATGCGTCTGCCATGCCCGACGTGATTCAATACGTGTTATGGAAATGTCCACTGTGTTGGACGCATTTTAATAAGTGGCCACCCGAGCTCTGGGAGTTCTTGGCCAGTTTGTCCGGTTTTCGACCTACGTTGCTTGGGCAGTGTTCCCAAGGCAATGTAGGGTCTGTGTGGGTCATGCTGACCTACGTGATGATCGCTATCGAGGTGTTTTTGTGTGGGTTTGCGTGCATAGCAAGTTGGAAGTCACGACTTCCGTAGTTGCCTCTCCAGTCGGTTACCCTAGCACCGGGTGCTTAGGGCTTGTCCCAGTATCAGAGTACTGTTAGGGTTTGAGTCGTCTTCCTGGACACCCTCACTCCTGTGTGGAGTTGTACGTCCGGCTGAGGGAAAGACGGCAAGGGATAGCGGCTCGTGTTTGTGGGTGTGCGACCGTTTGTAGCGCGCTCTTGGTTGGGGGATGGACACCGGTAGATGTACTGGTCCCCAGCTAGTCTGGTTTCCAGTGCCTCACTTTAGGGTTCTCGTCCGAAGCCCCTAAAGGTGTCAGGCTTGGGCCTGCGGCGGCGTAGTCCGCAGGTGTGGTGGTTTGTTGTCTCCACGTTTTTTGACCTGTTGAGGTGGAGCAGCAGCTGGGCCTTTCGCCTGTGGCTGCGAGGCTGAGAGGTGTACTTGTGTCCTTTGTCTGGGTCTGTGGCTGGTGTCGCGAACCAGTGCACGTGACTCGTGTGCGACTTACCCTTCTGTGGCTTGTGCACTTGTGTGTGGTTTGCTGTTTACTTACTTTCAGTTGTAGTATCATGTGTAGGTATTTACCTTCTTTAAATGCTTTACAGCTTTGCTATAACTGTGTTTTACAGATTTGGGGGAGTTACCCTACTGATCAGCCAATGACTTGTGAGGCTCACCCCTTCTTCTTCCAAGTGAAGGAGAGCAAGAGGACTCGCGTCCTTCCTCTAGTTCGGGTCAACGTCGTAGTGGAGTCGGGCCCTCGCCACCAGCAGAGTAATTGTTCTTACTTGTGGAGTCCTGGGGGTTGTCCCGGGCTATTGTACTTTATTATGGCTATGTATGAAACTGAATATGTACATTTCATGCGAATATATGTGAGCAATGAAAACTTTTATGAGTTTACCACGTTCTTTTGTATTCTCACGGACACGTGTAGTCGATATCCCTTGCGAGGCTTCGGCCTGATCGCGGGAGGCGGTGTCGTGTCGGGCACGTTATTGGGTTAACGGGCCTGAACAGCGTGGACCGTCATAAAAGCATTCAAGCGATCAAGCCTCATCCTCTTATATCTCTCTCTATGTATATTTATAAATCTATGAGAGAGAAGCCTGAGAGTCTTGTGTTCACCTTGTAAATCTCTTAGGCCTTAGGTTGTTCTTGGAGATCAAGTATCCAACTTCCTATTTCCAAAACTTGATCTCCACAGCTTGCTCTTTCTTATCTAAAGAAGAGCTGGGTTGTTCCTCTTCATTTGAAGAGAAGGCTTGTTGTGCAAGCATTCCCCTTGGGTAGAAGGGAAGACCATCTTGTGCTGGGTGTCATGACCAGTTGGGGTCTGTTCCAGTGTTCCCCTTGTGTTAAGGGAAGAACCACACTGGGGTTTGTTCTAATAAGTTTGCTTCTGAACCTGTAAAAGAAGTGGGTTTTCTTCTTGCCCAAAAAGAGAAGAAGACCAGTAGGGGTTGGGTGATATATATCCTTGGGGGGATTGTACCCCAGTTAGTGAAATCTCAAAATTTGCTTGGGGACTGGACGTAGGTCTTCCATTAGGAAATACCGAACCATGATACATTTCTTGTATTCATTTTGTGTGATTGCTTTCGCTCACTTAATTTTCATTGCACACGATCTTATTCACTAACCAAAGTTTCAAGTAGTTATTTGTGTTTTCATGTAACATCCTCCTTTCTTTGGTCAAGCCACATTTTGATGAAGGTAGCGACGTATCGGGTCATCACCTTCTGAAGGCGACGGGATGGCTGTCGTGTTTTGGTTGGAAACGCGACAGGCATGTCGTCGCGTTCACCCTTCTGACCGCAACATGCAGTTTTGTTGTCTTGTTGTTGGGACAGTTGGGACACGTGTCAAGCGCTGACAGATGAAGGCGACATGTCAAGTGTCGCGTTCTTGGTGTCAGGGTTGCGAGGATGACACGTGGTGGATCCATTGGTCAGGTCTGACTATGACCTTGAGGTCGCGACAGGTTAGCCGTCGCATTCAGTAAGTGAACGCAATGGGCTGGCTGTCACGTTCTCAGGTCCGAGGCCTATATGTGCAAGGCCTTCAACCCTGTCTTCTTCTTCCCCTCTTCTTACGTTTTTCTCCTTCCTCCGACCCCTCTGTGTGAGCTTCACCATAGGGAGCTTGTGAGAGTGCTCTTGGTGGAGTTGGTGGCATTCTCTCCTCGGTGTGGTGCTCTTCTCCAGTGTGGCTTCCTCTCCTTCGTGGTGGTGACTCCTCTCCTGTTTGTAGGAGGACGTTCGTTGCTCGTGGATGAGGAGGTGGCCATGCACACAAGAAGACCCCAACGGGTTGGCTATTCATTTTGAGGTAGGGACCCTTGTCTTCCCCCTAGTTCTACCATGCTAGGACTCCCAAACCCCTTTCTCCAAGCCAGTAGAAGCATGCTAGGATTGTGGTTTGCATGTTTGGCTTATTTGTGTTTGAATTGGGGGTTGGGTTTGAGTGCTCCATCATGCATGCATGTGAGGTTTTTGGAGTGTAGATGCATATCCTTGACATGCATGAGTGTGGATGAGTGGTTTGAGCTTAAATCATGTGTTTACATCGTTCGACATGCTCCCCTCCCTTTGTACTCACCGGACTTGTGTTCTAAGGCATGTTTTGGAGGTATCGGGTGTCTCTATCTGTGGTCGCGACAAGGTTCTTGTCTCAACCCAGATCGCGACGTGTCGACCCGTCGCCTTCTAGTGTGAACGCGACGCCTCACCATGTCGCGTTCTGATAGCGACAAGGTGGCCGTCGCTGTCATGCCTGGTTTTCCTATGGGTTGTGGGAGGTCTCGGGTGGTCACTCAGACCTCTGACTGTGGTCGCGACTGTAACACCCTCCTCCGACTTCACACACACATACATATAATATGCATATAACCTTTGATCGGAAGAGGGGTAACTCTGAAAAATTTCGTTATGGGTAGATAAATCTGTGTAATGCGCAAAACTAGCAAACCATTCCACATAAAGGGTGTCTTTGAACATATCATACATCACAAGGTAACAAAGTACTAATACTTATTATTTACAAGAGTCAAGTTTCTCTCTCTAACTTAATACAACAACAACTCAAAAAAAAATTACTAAAACTACGCTATTCTTCTTCATCTCTTCGTCGTCCGCAGTGGAATTGAGATTCATCTGTAGCTGAGATTATACACACCTTCAATCTGAAAGGGTTGGAGGAAACAATGGCATGAGTCGGAAGGACTCAGTAGGTAAAAGTAAGCATATATGGATCAAAAACACATTTGCTCATGAATTTCATACTTAACAGAAACATATAGCTCAATTTAAGTTCATAATGAGCTCAAACAAAATTCAAAACAAGAGTCATATCTGTCATTCAACATTCATATCATAACTTGATTTGGAAACGAATTCGACAGGCATCACTGCTCTCAAGAGGTTACTAAATAGACGTAAATACATCCTTAGTGCCTAGGCGATTCCAGCACCTTGGATCTTGTTCATTGCGCAAGAACGGGGTTTATTACCCACCATCGTCAGCCCATTGACTTGGATTTACCTACAAACTGTCGCCCACAGCTGATCACAAGTGACTGGTGCTACCATAAGTGATCTTAAACCCTCTTTGAAGAGAGCACTATCTTCATATCATAAATTTCTTTTCATGAGCATAATAGGAATGGAAAATCAAAGGTGGTTTTGGTTGCGAATTAATTCAGATATCTTGATGTTAGAACAGCCCGGAATCCAAGAATATAAGAGAACAATTGGTTGAGACAACACTAGAAGGTACCAACTCTGATTGAGGCAGGTTTGGCTCGAATCATAACAACCAGGCCGGTGGTTGTCGACAACCAGAAGGTGGTGGCTGTCGACAGCCACTGATGCATCCAAAACCCAGTTCTGGAGTCTGTCCTTATCTGTCGACAGATGCTAAGGATCCTGAGTTTTGGGCTTTGGAAGCAAGGGCGCCTGTCGACAGATGGGGTTTTACCTGTCGACAACCACTGCATTTCCTTCTGAACATGATTAAAACCAACTGGTGATATGAACATCAACTAAAACTTAAACACTAAGAAAGATAAAGGATAACTTTAAGCTTCTTATGGTCTTGCTGAGTACATGTTGAGGATCATAAAAAATCAAAGATTATCATTGGGTCTTCTAATCAAAAGTGAAACAGAACAGGAAGAACTCTACATATCATGGAACAAACAAATAACATGATTTCTGAAATTGAAGAAACTATGAATATACAAATGGAAAAACAAAGAAAGATTTGATGTTTAAAACCTACTTGACTTAAAGAGGGAATGAAGATTCTTCTTGGTAACCACATGATTCCATAGGTAATTAGGGGAATTAAACAAAAGAATCTGAGGTTACAACCACGTATACAGACTTAACCAAGACTGGTTAACAAGCTCAGAAGCAACTAGTATGAGGCTATAATTCCTCCAACACGAATAGTGAATAGAAGTACAAAGAGAGGATGGGAATCTAATCAAAATAAATAAAGGAAAATTTCTGCAAAACATGAGGCACATACGAAAGCATGAGCTGTTACGGTTAGAGAGACTTCAAACATGAGAGTAGGAGATTGGAGAGGCTACAGAAGAGAACCTACTCGATTTGAAAGGGGAATGAAGATTCTTCTTTTTCTTCACTTAAAATCCACAGTAGCAAAATGAAGAACATGAAAATCACACGGATAGAAGCTTCGCCAGGTGCAGTTGGAGATGTGGCGACCCACTCCGGCAAAGCAGCAGCCACGATTAGCAACTGCCACAACTCCCACAACTCCAAAAACAATAGCTCAGCAGCTCCAATTGGAATAATGACAGTAGTAGCAAGAGGAGTGGAAGGTTTGTACGATGGGTAAGAGGAGAGTTTTATAGTTCTTCCAGGTTTCATGCAGGCCGACACGTCGGCCGCACAGGTGTTGAGGTAAAAACCTCATTTCCTCACCCACAGCCACGCTTCACTATGACCTCATGTCCTCCTTACACATATCAAGATAGGTGTAGGACTCTTAACCAAAGAACAGAGGCTTACGTGTAAGCCAAAAGAAATCCAAAGAAATAGCTTCCGTAATTGGTAGGTAATTCGGGTGACCCATTCATCTCTTTGTTTAGGTGTCTTAATGATGTCCATTTGAGTTGAAATTTCAACCATAGGATAATAGTAAAGTTTTACAAATTATGATGATTTTAGTTTAATTTTCAAAATTTATTTTTCGCTGGGTGAAAAATCGTCCTGAAAATAGTTGCGTCGGTTAAATCTCAAAATCCGTACGCCAAAAATTCCGGATATTTACATATTTGGTATCACCACATTTTTATAAGAATTATGGTGCTCTCGGATTTTATTTTTTTTACAGTTTTCCGATGTCGCCTTGTCGGGTGTGCACGACCGAAAGTGATACTAGGGTACGATAAAGTGTCTTAATCACACTCTTAATCCTAAATATCTCAATTTAAACCTAATTGGTATGCATAAACAATAATTTCTAAGCAAATCATGATGTTTAAAATTGAGGATATTACAGCGACAATGCCCTTATCGCGACCCAGATCGAGACAGTTTCCTTGTCGCCTTCAGACCCAGGTCACGACAGACCGGGGGTCGCCTTTAGGTGGCGACAGCCCATGTGTCACTTTTTGTGAGAAAGCAATAGTAACCTTATCACCTTCTCAGACAGAGAGTGACTGGCGACCTGTTCGGAGTTCCGTTCCACTGCGACTCTGTTTTCTGGCACCTAGCACGGTCCTACTCTAGTCGTTCGCCCGGTGATAGGCACTTGTGGGCTTGTCCATTGAGAGGTTGTTACCGTTACCTGGTCCCCCGGTCCCCGCGCGCCCATTGAGGGAGTTTTCCGGGCACGGGCGAGCTCGAGTTATGGACTCTGGTAGCAGAGGGGAAAACGGTGGGGTCAGCGGCGTAGAGTCGTTTGCAGAGCTCTCTTAATTGAGTCTGGGACGCCGAGGTGGTTTGGGTGTTCTTCCTGCGCAGATCAGCTACTCCTTCTCACTGCCTCACTCTACGTAGTTCCGGTACTATATAGAGGGGCAATGCGTAGGACTGTAGTCCGGCCAGAGTACGGCAGTTGTGTGTTACTTTAGTTCCGCGTCTCACTCTGACGGGAGGTACTAGACGTGGACTGGTGGCCGAGGATAAGGAGCATGGCGCACCTGACCGGTTGACTAGTGGTAGTTGCCTTCCGTGGCTAGTGTCTTTGTCCAGACAGTTGTTCACTTTTTGTGTTTGCAGCCTTGGGTTCGTCTCGGTGCCATGGTTTACATGGGTTTCAGGTCCTGACATTTGGTTTAGACCGATGGTCGTGTAGTTACTTTCCGCTTTCGCACTTACTCTGTTAGTAGAATAGATTTACTTGCTTAATTTCAATTATAAACAAATATCTATTCTACTTGTTAGAACCAGTGGGAGATTGGTAGTCCCTACTGGGCTTCTTCGTGAAGCTCATGCGCTTCTTTACATGTGAGACTTCACAGCAGTACCCTCCGCGGCAGGCTGAAGAGACGGGGCCGTAGTAGACGGCGTCTTCCGTGAGCAGTGTTCCCTTCGTACTTGTTTCGTCACCCTCGGGGTATGCCCCTAAGGGATCTGTTATTCCCTTTCTTTTTACACTTGTACTTTGTTACTTTGGGACTGTACTAGACTCATACTTTGTGTTGGACGTTTTTCCTTCACTTATTAGTACATTTTAGTGCTTGTTATCGTTACTTACTTCTGTTACATATCTTGTTAGACTGGTCTGTTAGCCCTTCCGGGTCTTCGGGCCCGTGGGCGGCGGTGCCGACAGTCAGATTCTTGGCGGGAGCCGGGGGTCCGGGCGTCGGGGCCGTTACATTTCAGATTTCTCATTCACCTATTCACCCCCCTCTAGGTGACTGTAGTTTGCTGCCGTGGGTCAACAGCTCCACCAGCTAACTGTAGGTTGACTTCTCTGATAACAACAACAACAACCCTTGCGTCGTTGCCCATCCTTAAGTCGACCTCGCCCTTAACCAATCTTCTATACCTTGTCAAGACCTACAACGAATTGCAGATATGAGATGCACACTCGATATCTCATACCCATGCATTATCATAATTTTTTGACAAATAGAGATTAATCATGAACAAACCTAAAGCTTCTCCAAGCTTCTGCTTTGCCTTTTCTGCAAGGTATTCCTTACAATTCCTCTTCCAGTGCCCATCTTTGTCGCAGTGGAAGCAATGTCATTTGTCCTTAGTTAACTCTTTCTTGGCAACCTTTGTCTTGCCCAACTTCTTGCCCTTGCCTTTTCCCTTCGTAAGGGTATTCTTTGACTTCCTTTTCTTGTTGGTCTTACCAACATAGAGAACTGACTTCTTTTTCTTGATAGAACCCTAAGCTTCCTTCAACATATTAAGGAGCTCAAGGAGGGTGGCCTCTATCTTGTTTATGTTGAAATTCATTATGAGAAAAGAACTGGAAGGGATTGAAGTATCAAGTCCACACAAAAGATCATCTTCTAGGACAAGTTCTAAACCCATGAGTTTCTCTATCCACTCAATCATCTTTAGGACATGGTTCTGAATCGAAGTCCCCTCAGTCATCCTTGCACGGAATAGACTCTTTGATATCTCAAATCACTAAATATGTCCCTCCTCTTCAAACAATTTGTAGAGATGCAGGATAATGGATCTAGCATCTATCTTTTCATGTTGCCTCTGCAACTCAGGAGTCATAGAGGCCAGCATATAACACTAAGCAAGTGTGGAGTCTTTTAGATACTTCTTACAGCGAGAAACATCTTCCTCACTAGATCCTTCCTCTGGTTCGGGCATAATCTCATCTAGGACGAGCAATTTTCTCTGTCGTGAGAACAATTCTTAGGTTATGGAGCCAATCCATGTAATTAAGATTAGTGATACGATTGACATCTAGTATGCCACAGAGTGGGTTTACAAGCGGAATATTTATGAAAATAAAGATGTAACAGGAAAGTAATAACATGCAGACTTTTATATTTGAAGAAAATTATGACATGGACTTTTATCTTAATTAACTCCCACTATTTCCTTACGAGACACATAACACCCTCTAGCATGTGAATCAGAAGTTTTCGGTAAACTTCTAGTAGGGATCGAGATCCAATTGGCATCTTGGCATGACCTCAAGGTACTCGACTAATCATACTAGGCCCAAAAAGTAGGCAACTCTTGTCAATCACAACTATGTGTGATTCGTATCATATTTGGCCTCCAAATCATCATGGTCTTGAGGGATTCGACCAACCATAATGTTTAGTTAAGTCAGCACCATGATTACAAGATGAGTATGTATGCTCCCGAGGGACTCGGCCAAGCATACCATGTCCTCAAGTCACCGGTGACATTTCCATGTCATAGGCCAGATGTCAAAACCCAATATGAGTGAGCCTTGAGGGACTCGACCAACTCAACCCATATCAAGAAATGATGTCTGTCTTATAATGATGGAAGGTCACATAGGTCAATCTTATTGCATCATGCTTACCGACTTAATATATTATTAATAGAGGAATTTTTTATTTTGATTGGGTCTCATAGTTAAATAATAGGTGTTCCACACATATATTTACATCATATGCAAATATGTACCGCATTGGATGATCAAGGACCAAATACTAACGTGATCAGGCTACAGCCCAAAGGCTTGATCACAAAACCGTATGTGTGTCTTGACACATCCCATGCTGAGTGATCTTTATTCTCGTCCTCATTAATCACGTTGGCAACTCCACGTTCTTGTTGTGCCATCTTGAGCAATTAAAACTTAATTACTGGCACGCAAGTAAAAAAAAATTATATTCAATAAGAAATCTTGATCTCATCAAGGGAGATACAATTTTACAACTCGGATTTAAATGAGAGAGAGACTTATAGCCCCAATAAATCACCATACACACATTCAAACATCACATAAAGATACATGATCATCCGCCCACATCATACACATCACATGCATATATATAAGCTACTAGAAAATAATTCATTAAACATGATAATTAATTAATTATTAGATTAACTCTTAATCTAAGACCTGAATTAACTCTTAGTTTTGGTTCCATGGTCTCCAACATAGAACCTGTTGCATAAATAACAAGATCTGTATGCACTGGAAGATGTTGACGACATACACAGTTGTCGTTGGGATTCTTAGCGACACCATCTTTGTTTCCAGGAACAGTTCCTAGTGGCAGTTGATCTCGTCATCAGGACCACTCTGGCGACAGTGGACCCTATCACTATCCTTTTAGCAACAACAACCTTGTTGCCATGTTACCAGGAACACTTCCTAGGGACAACATGGTCTGTCGCTAGGACATGACCTTCCTAGCGACAGACCATGTTGTCACCATTACCATCATGGTGATAGTCATTGTTGTTTCTAACATAACAATAATGCAACAGAAATGAAACAACTTTCTCTAGACGATAGAAACGATGGTCGTCTTATTTGGACGACCAGTGCCATTGTCATTTGAACACTTCAAGCAACAAAGGTCATAGTCGTTTAAATTGAAACCATGATGAAACAACAACCATTTTGCATAAAAAATTCTAAATCGCATGGAAGAAAAAACATACATCATCCCATGAATTTAGGCTTTGATACAACTATTGGGAATCGTCAAAAGGGCATGAAATGCGTAGCGGAAGGAAATTTAAAACAAAAACGATTCCCACGCACCTTGTTATCAGACCAGGATGATGTTCGGGGAATGAAACCGCATACAATCTATTCAAGGGTGAGACATTCTCACCTAGGGGAGTTTGTAGATCCCCTGAAGCACAAAACTAGTCCCACAGATAAAGGAGCTCACACGACCTCCCTCTAGTGGTGTTAACACAGTGGTGACTGGGGACAACGGCTCCTCCTCGCGTCAACATCTCCTCTGCACTGCGGTGCAGCTCCAAGCCGCACCGCCAAGCAGCAGCAGTAATGAGCAAGCTGCAACAACAATAGCCAGTCAGCAGCAACAACGAGAGAGAGCTCACGACTCTCTCTTCTTTCTTTCTTTCCTTGGAAGAGAACGAGAAGGAGAAAGTAGAAGGGAGAGAGGAAAAGTGTGTGAGGTGGGTGTGAAGATCTCAGCTTGTAGCTCCTTACAACCCACTTTCATACATATAGAGGGCAACCCACCAACCCCCGCACGGCTCACACATTGTCCAGCCATGCTATATATGGCCTAGATTGTGTCCAACATATCTCTATTGACGACAAGACATGATATCACCAAGCAATGTTGGAGACATAGGTTACTGTCGCCAAGACAGTCTTGGCAAGAATCAATCATGTTACCAGGACATCCTGGTGGCAATCGATCCTATCTCCAAGACACTCCTAGTGACTATCGATGTTGTCACCAAGACCATCCTAGTGACATACTATCTTGTCTTTGTCTCTAGTTAGAATAGAGCCTATTGGATAATTCTTATCTAATCCTCTATCATCGTCATGTCATCCACCTTTTGTGTAAGACCCTCTAGGCCCAATACCAAGCTGGCCATGAGTTACACTTGTCAAAAACCCTTCTAATTAAGTGAGTCATTATCTCCATGACAATTTACTCTACTCATCGACTATGGACGTACCAAACTACTACGCCATAGTCCTCATATGGTATAGGGAGATCAAATCCATTAGACCTATTTGCTCATAATTACCGTATGCCTTCATTCCCTCATCCATCTAATGTCTCAAATATAGTATATTAAGCATGGTGTAATCAGACTTATACAGAATCCAACTAAGCCTTACTCTTATCGTATTCTCTCGGAGAACTCCTTCTCTCTCAATCCGATTGACCTTGGCCATAGATTTGTCTGAGTAAGAACACATGATATTCCTCTCATGATACAGAGAGTAGTTGATCTTTTATTGACACACAATTGCCTTCATAAGGTTGGCTACCATTCCCAAAAATCGATTGTACTAGATCTGAAACTTCCAGACCTATAAGTTTAGTATCAAAGAATGAAGTACTTAAATAAGATATCATTAGTATCATAAGTCTAAGGATTAGTTATACAATTAAGACTATAAAATAACTATTTGAAAATAAGGTATCATCAACCATATAGCATTTCGAGAGCAGATCATTCAATGAATCCACCCATTCTCTAATATCTACATAGAGCTTATTTTGAACTTTAGTCTCATGTTTTAAACTCAATATTGTCCTTGAATTTATGCATATCATCATTTGAGTTGTCTGAGAAGTTGTTAGAATTTTATTTACAAGATCTAATAAGATTCTTCACTATTAGGTGGTCATAAAGCTTTTGCCTATGTGCAAACACCCATAAAAGTTATCCATACTTAAAATTAACTCTTGCATGATAAATTTGAGTCCTAACATATTGTAAGAATTAAGTCTCATATAAGAGACAATCTTATTATTTAAGTCAGAATTGAGTCTTATTAATAGCTAGAAATCGAGTCTCATGATTAGTATGATAAGAATAAGATCTCATTGTTAGGCTCGAGTCTCACATTTAGAAGTTAAGATTTGAGTCTCGCGATTAGTTAATAAAAATGAGTCTTATGTTAGAAAATTGAGTTTTATAAGAATCGAGTCCCAACAATCGAGTCTTATAATAATAAAGAACAGAATCGAGTCTTATGCCAAAATCAAGTCTCATGATTAATAAGTTAAGAATCGAGTCTTAGAGTACTTAAGAATTGAGTCTCAACATTTATTAGAATTGACTCCCTTACGTCACCAGAATCCACTCCCAAACTTTCAGTCACCAGAATCGACTCTTACTTTAAATAAGAATTGACTTGCTACTATTTATAAGAATTGACTCCCAGTCTCACTAAAGAATCTACTCTTATAATGAAATCGGCTCCCATACTATCATCAAAATCAACCCCCAAACTCAATCGAATTGACTCCCATTATCTTAAAATTGACTCTCAGGCCTATAATTGACTGTCTTACCTGCTTTATTAATCGACTCTCACATGTTTTAAAAAGGAATTGATTTTCAGTCATAGACCTGATAACTTTAAGCTATTAAACTCTTAATTCTTAACCTTTTTCACTGATTATTCTTGAATAATTTCCTTCTTTTCTATACAAGTTATTCTTGCAATCATTGTACTATATTTTTTCTTGAAACTATTTATTGTAAATCTCTGATCTATTTCTTGAAATTCTTGGCCATTTATATGCATGAATTATCAATAAATATACATGGTATCTTGGATCCAACTGAACTAATGTTTGTGCAAGAGGCTTGAAATTCTTAGTCATTTATATGCATGAATTATCAATAAATATACATGGGATCTTGGATCCAACTGAACCAATGTCTGTGCAAGAGGCTTGATCTGGTCTTTGAAAGAGCACTCAAGTACTCTTACTGACCAACTGGAAGGTTAATGATCAAGTGTTTTAGCATGATTCTACTACATGCTTACTTGATTGTTTGATTGACAATTCTACTGAATTGACTATTTGTAACATGAATGAACTATTGAAAATGCTTGTTAATGGCCATATTATTGTCTTGTCACATTGTGCATACTTGCTACACAGTTACTTCTTCTTGTTCCCTTGGATTTTCAGTCTTCTAAAGTTTATTCTTGATTATTTATCCTTGACCGAAATGATTGTCTATCTTTCTTGGTCATGATTAATTCTTCATGTAATATTCTAATTTGGTTTGTTTAGGAGGGTAATTACTATTGGGCATTTTGTGCTCTTCCTAGTTTCCTTATTATTTTTCAGATATTTTCTAAGATTAGAAATCAATTGGGAATGGGATGAGTTGCTGAGGAGCCTACAACTTGTCATCTCGTTATCAAGTTCTTAGAGAACCCCTTTAGTTTAAATGTTGTTAGTCTTCCCAATATTTGAGATGTTAACTTTTGTAATTATTTTGTACAAAGACTTAACTAATGTAAGTTTTGTCTAAAGACTTGTGACTAAGATATGCCATTGGGGCGTGACAGCCTCCCACCTCGTGCACTCTCTCTCTCACACACACACACACATCAATGCGAGTGTGTGCTAGAGAGAGAGTTTTTAATAAATGGTGAAAGTTATTTTGTACATTTCTATTAATGATGTCTGATTGTAGACTTCAGTCAACAAAATGTCTCATTTTTGTCATGGCCAGTTATTGCAAAGTCTCTAATGACATTTTTTAATCTATAAGGAGGGTATATATGACAATACAAACATAAGACGGATTCTTGCGGAATTAAACATATGTCTAAGAGGGGTGTGTGTATATAAAAACTCAAAAAAAATATTGTTAGTATTTTTTACCAAATTAAGTCAATATGTCTCAATCAAAATGAATATTTCCTTATAGAAGTCAATACTTTAGCTAAAGTCAATATTTCTTAGTCAAAATTAATATTTTAGTAGTACTTTAATATTTATAAATCGAAAGTCAATATTTCTTAACCAAAATTTATATTTTCTCAACCATCAATTGTCATCATCACCATCTTCACCACTAAATCATTGTGGTCACCACTATCAATCATTGTTAGTTGCCACCACCCCTATCACCATTGCCATATATTGACATTAGTCTTACCAATTCTGCCATGGTTATCAAGTTATAAGGTGTGTGCACCCACCATATATCTCGTAGTTATGATATCATTAGTTGATGTGAATTGAATATTAGCATTACTCTTAAAATTTTGAGCAGCTAGGTTGCGATCCTAGGTTCGATTGAATGCAATCTTTACCATATTCTTTATTTCTAGTTACTAGTATATTAAGTGTTTAATATATCAATATTTTTGTCACATCATGTCTATATAATTATAAAGAAATATTTATTACACTTGTTGGCCAATAAATTGTGACCCATCTGTGCCCACTCAATAAGAAGCTTGTGAAAATATAGTAATTACACTTTGACGAGTGTGTTGCACACCCTTTTGGTCTTTTGATGATTAACAAAACTAATGCTGCATTGTTACATAGTTCACTATTAGACAAATTCAATTTTCTTATGAATAACTGATGTTTTTAAAATTCATCGATTATTTCATTTTATAACTCCTTGAATAATTGATTATTTAGTTTCACGAGTTAATTGATTAATTTGCTTATTTAAATAATTTATTTTGACTAAGATATTCTATTTCATACTCGCACGTTTTAAGTAGTACACATTGTTAGGATCGGATATTCGGTAATGGCAAAGCTAAAAGGGGGGGTTGAATAGATTTGCAGTGGAAACTTAAGCAATTTAAAAAATACTTCGTATTAAAAGATCTACTCAATCAAAACCCCTTTGATCTGATGTAATATGTGTGAGCAAAATAACAAGTAGTGTGTAAACGAAATCCCTAGGCATGCATCTAGCGCAATACAATGCAAACCACAAATCAAACCACAGTGCACAAGGGATTTTTTAGGTGGTTCGGAGATCACACCACGTGACTCCTACGTCCACCCCCCACACAGTGAGGACACACTACTCAACAATTGAGTACAACACACACACACGAGCACAACGGCTCAACCACACACACACACACACACACACGCTAGATCAACTCCAGAATAGATCAGATCCTCTAGCCTTGATCTAACCAAGACACCACACACTATAATCTGTACACAACCCTTGTACAGATCACAAACCACACACACTTCCACAAACACCACGTACTGATCTCCAATCAGTACACACACACACAGATATATGAAGGTAGAAAGAAAGAAGAGTTCTGAGTTGTAGAACAAATCCGGAGATGAAGAACTCTTCGTGTGGTCGTCCAGAAGAACTCCAAGCTTCGTGTTGATGATGATCAGACGATGTAGACTAAGCTTGATTCGTGGACAAACTGACTTCAACTCCTCTCGTGAGATGGATCTTCCTTGAGCAGAACAGAGAGTTGAAGCAGAGCAGCAGGAAGAAGCCTTCTTCTTGACCTTTGCTTAGGGTTTTGGTATGGTGGCTTCTTGCTGCGAAAATAGCCTCATATGATCCATATATAGTGGTGTCCAAGTATAGAGAGTCGTGCTAAAAGAAAACACCAAGATATAGATCATATCCTGACCATTAGATCTTCAGAAAACTCCGTCTGTCGACAGCCGACTTGCTGCTGTCGACAGGAACAGACAGTGTTGCAAGATCCAGAAGACTGGGCTTTCTGGAAACAGATTTCTGTGTGTATCTGTCGACAGGGCAGTTTTGCTGTCGACAGGGCACTATTCATCTGTTGACAGCACACTATTCCAGCAGCTTGTCTTATTCTTTTGCACTTGAGTTTTGGGCTTTGTCTTGCATGGAATCTCACCTACATTTAAGAACATTATTAGTGAGATATAATGAACATATAAATGAACAAATTAAACATGCTTTTCTTGATTAGCATTTGCTTTTCTTGATTAACATTTGCTTGACTTAGCATTCTCATTATGTTTCACATATACACAAACATCAATTTGTATTGTTCATGAAATCTCATCATCAAAAACAAACATACCATCATGTCAACTTAACATTCTCATGTAAACCCAACATTCTCCCACATGAGAACCCAACACACATCACTACAATTTAAAATTGATTATGCTCAATACAAGAAGTATCTTTATAAAGAAGCACCGACCACATATGAGTATTCTTTCATATTTCAATGATTATTTTTTATAACGTTATGTGTTTACGTGTCAAAAACTCACTGATTAAAAGTATTATTTAATGTTTAAATCTTATAGCTTTCTTGAGATATCTATCAGTTCTAGCTAGCGATGTCTAGTAAGAAAGGACTAGGTTCTAGAAGCGTGTCAAGCTCATGCCATTAAAATTTGATAAGATGACACATACAAGGTTTTCGCAAAAATAGAAATGTAAAGGCTAGCAATGCACGCAAGATATCCATCTGGATCTCACAAATATTCTGATGTGCCTAACGTGTTAAAGCCTTGAGCTTAGCATTCACATATCTCATGAGATAATGGGAAGATCCAACAGCTATCGTCCTCAAGAACTCTAAATAAGGGACCTCGTCCACAAGGAAGAAGATATGAAGAGAGAAAAAGAGTAAGAGCACACATACACACAAAAGATAGAGATACCTTCTGAAATTGAAATTGAAGAAGAAAGAGAAGTCTCTTGCAAGTTTCACATTCTTCAGCTTTCAACTCTCCTCTCACTCTCTAAGAAAGGCTTGGTGAGAAAAATCACGAGTGAACGCCGCCTCTACAACTCAACAACATTCATTGATTAAAATCGTTCTGCATAGCATTGAAGGTTCAACTACAACGCAACATTTACTGAGTTCTTATTATAGTTGAACTTATTTTCCTTGTGCCTCTCACCGTGCCTCATTTGTCCAACTTGCAAACACTCTTCAGGCATTTAGTTCTCTGGGTTGTTGCTTCCTTGGGTAGAAGGAGAGCACCTGGTTGTATGTATAGATAAGGGTGAACACGGTCCGGTTCACCTCTATTTTTTTTCAAATTAAAATCGAATCATTTTGTCTAATGAACCAAACCAAACCAGTTCTGTTCGGAATCGAAATTCAAAAAAGTTATCTTTTTAAGGGGGTTGTGAGGTTCAAACTCACAACCTCCCATAGAAAGACCAATGTCTTAACCACTTGCGATACATGTTCTATTGTAAAATTATATATTATTTATACATTATATATAGATAATCGATTCATCTCAATTTCGGTTCGATTTTTCGAGTTGGCCCAAAGTTTGAACAGCCCTATGTACAGTAGGGGGAAGAGACTAGCCAAAGGTTTGTATCTGGTGTTGTGTTTATTTTCCTCCTTGGTTATAAAGGAGAAGATCTGAGAGGATTAGGTATGATGGTTGTACCCACTGGAGGTCTGTTTCCAGCAAAGATTTGATGGTTGTAGTTACAGTGGTATAGTGGATTCTCAAGACATTTGTCCTTGAGAAATAGACGTAGGTGTTGAGTGGGTTAACACCAAACCAAGATAAATCTCAGTGTTACTTGTGTGCTTACCTTTTCAATCCTGCATATTCATCTTTCTCTTGGTAACTGCTAAGAAACGCTTAATCTATATACATACCATGATTTAGACCCATTCACCTCCCCCCCCTCTAGATCTCCATAGCTAAAGGCAACAGAGTGTAACAAGTGTTTTTCATAATCATAACATAACCCAATAAAATTGATTCTAAATAATAATGAAAGAGTTTTTTTGGTAGATATGAAGGAGATAACTATACCATGTTCTAACTTATGTTTGGCGAGTGAAAAAAATGTTATAATATAGTTTAAATTTGTAAATTAAAATGACGTATAAACGATCAAGAATGAATTTTTGTAAGTGAATATTTAATCCCAAAATCGATAATAAGGAAAATTAATTATAGGTCCCTATTAGTGATAACGCCTTAACTATAAGTCCTTGACAGAAATATCTGCGCATTAAAGAAGTCCAAGCATTTTCGCGGATGTTAACTTCTAGTCCCTATTATTTCGGGATCCGCATTGGGTGATCTTTGAGTGACATTTTTTGTCTTCCGACTGTGAGTAACTGTTACTTTAAAATTTTTCAACTCTTACTTTAACGCATTCAAGCTTACACTTTAGGTCATGTCAATAGTTACTTTAAGTCTCACACTCTTTAACTCACCATCACACATATTTTAACGACATCGAACTCTTACTTTAACATCTTCGAACCTAGACTAAAAGTCATGTCAACAGTAATTTTAAGTCTCATATACTTTAACTCACCGTCACACATACTTTAATGATTTTGAACTCTTACTTTAACACCTTGAACTTATATTACAAGTTATGTCAGTAGTGACTTTAAGTCTCGCACACTTTAACTCATCCTCACATAAATTTTAACGACCCCAAATTCTTACTTTAACACATTCGAACTTAGACTATAAGTCATGTCAATAGTGATTTTAAGTCCCACAAATTTTAACTCACTATCACACATACTTTAACAACCTCAAACTCTTATTTTCATGCCTTCGAACTTAGACTGTAAGTTATGTTAATAGTGACTTTAAGTCTCACACATTTTAACTCACTATCATACATATTTTAACAACTTCAAATTCTCAATTTAATGCCTCCGAATGTAGACTCAACAGTGACTTTTAAGTTCCACATACTTTAATTCACTGTCACACATACTTTAACGACATTGAACTCTTACTTTAACGCTTTTCAACTCTACTTTAACGCCTTCAAACTTACACTTTAAGTCATATCAACAATTAAGTTAAGTCCCACACACTTTAACCCACCACTACACATACTTTAACGACTTCGAACTCTTACTTTAACACATTCAAATTTAGACTTTAAGTCATGTCAATAGTAGCTTTACATCTTACGCACTTTAACTCACCATCACACATATTTAACGACCTCGAACTTTTATTTTAACACATTCAAACTTAAATTACAAGTCATGTCAACAGTGACTTTAAGTCCCTCACACTTTAACTCATTGCCACATATATTTTAATGGTCTCGAACTCTTACTTTAACGCCTTCAAACTTAGATTATAAGTCATGCCAACAGTGACTTTAAGTCTCACATATTTTAACTCACTATCACACATACTTTAATGACTTTGGACTCTTATTTTAACGCATTTGAACTTAAACTATAAGTTATGTCAATAATGACCTTAAATCTCACAGACTTTAACTCACTGCCATATATATTTTAACAACTTCAAAGTTAGACTTTAAATCATGTCAATAGTGATCTTAAGTCCCACACACTTTAACTCACTGCCACATATACTTTAACAACATCGAACTCTTATTTTAAAGTCTTTGAACTCTTACTTTGACGTCTTCGAACTTAGACTTTAAGTCATGTCAGTAGTGACTTTAAGTCCTACACACTTTAATTCACCATCACATATATTTTAATGAATTTTAACTCATACTTTAATATCTTCGAACTTAGACTTTATGTCATGCCAATAGTGACTTTAAGTCTGACACACTTTAACTCACCATCACACATATTTTAACGATTTCAAATTTTTTCCTTAAAATTTTACAACAGTTACATATATGATAGATTGTGTAACATGGAAAGTTAACGTCAAACTATAAATCTTTAAAGTAATACACAATTCGTCTTACTGTAAGATGCGTAAATGGTTAAACTAATAAAGAAGATCAACCCTTGTCCTGGGAAGAGTGAGTGTGCCTAGTGTTCGACATCGTTTTGAAGTACCCATTATTTAACTTTTGGAGATTGGAGTTCCATTACACACATTGCTGCAAAAGAGTGTGTATGCTCAAGTATGTATGTGAACATGGTTACACATATGAATACATTAAAATAATATTATATATGAGTTAAAATAGAAGAAGAATCCAATTAAAGTACAATAACAGAGAATAAGAACACAAAGAATAAATTAAAGTAGATGAAAATTTCAATTAAAATAGACGAAAAAATCAATTAAAATATAAATTCAGTGACCATACATATGTGAGGATAAGGAATAAGGGTGCACATTAATCACATAGAAAGGTAAAATGGGAAACAAAATAAAAGACAGAAACTGTTTTCAAAGTCTAATTATTAAAACCCACCAAAAAAATGAGATTATTTGATATATCTTTTTGGGTAAATTAATTCGGAATCTCTAACAGATATTTAATTTATTTTATATTCCTTGATAGAACTGTAACTTATTACAATAAGTGTTATCTTTGATTACAGTATATATTAAATCATGTTACAGTAATGACCTCAATATTAAGGTTAAGGATTTCTAATTAATTTTTCCTATCTTTTTTCTACTAAGAATCGGAAAATAAATTCGCCTACTACTTGGGACCCTTAATTAATTCTCTTGATAATAGTTAGGGAGAATTAATTATTCGTCTCTGGGAGGGGCGAACCATTATTTCCCGATCCCTGTCAGGTTTCCCCTGGACGCCCGGTCCCTGCTTTATGCGGGACTTATTTTCCAGTCCCTGGGCGCTTAACGGACGTTATCCTCCTGTGTCCATTACCCATTCTACCCCCAGCCCACCCACCCGTGACCTGTTCGACTTTAATGCCTTTCGAAGGAGGAGGCAATGGCGGAAACCTTCTCGCCGCGGCATTGCAGACCAGTGTGCCCCGTGCTTGTCCGCTGCGAAGAGGAGACCTGCTGTTTGGGAGCGCTGCGAAGAGGACACCAGGGTTGCCGTTTGGGTGCGCTGCGAAGAGGACACCAGGGTTGCTGTTTGGGTGCGCTGCGAAGAGGAGCGCAGAGATTCTAACTGATTCTCACTTCCTTCCTTCTATCCCCCGTGTAGGTGAGTTTTTCTTGTCGTTCCGATGCATATTGGTTCCACTGATCCCCTTTGACCTCTGTATATCCACATCCCTTAGTCGTCAGATCTTTTTCTTGCCAAGAATGTTTCATCCATTTCCGTTCTTGGTTTAAAATAGTTACATACATTAACTTTTTAATTATGTCATTACCAACTATTTTTTTGTACATAAGTGTCTAACTATTTGTATTTCTAATTCTTGAACAAGCTGTCGAGTACTTACATATCTTAACTGTGTAACTCTGTAACAACTTTGTAAGTAACTGTGTAACTGTGTAACTGATGAAGAATTACATATATTAAATGTGTAATTATGTGATTGCCAAAAAATTTTTGTATGTAAGTGTCTACGTATTTATATTTCTAATTCTTGAACATGTTCTCAAGTACTTACATATCTTAACTGTGTAACTCTGTAACAACTTTGTAAGCAACTGTGTAACTGTGTACTTGATGAAGACTTACATATATTAACTGTCTAATTATGTGATTACCAAATGTTTTTGGTATGTAAGTGTCTACCTATTTATATTTCAAAGTATTTACCATGTTCTTAAGTACTTACATATCTTAACTGTGTAACTCTGTAACAACTTTGTAAGCAACTGTGTAACTGTGTACCTGATGAAGACTTACATATATTAACTGTCTAATTATGTGATTACCAAATGTTTTTGGTATGTAAGTGTCTACCTATTTATATTTCAAAGTATTTACCATGTTCTCAAGTACTTACATATCTTAACTGTCTAACTCTGTAACAACTTTGTAAGCAACTGTGTAACTGATGAAGAATTACATATATTAATTATGTAATTATGTGATTACCATTTTTTTTTTGTACGCAAGTGTCTACCTATTTATATTTCAAAGTATTTACCATGTTCTCAAGTACTTACATATATTAACTGTATAACTCTGTAACAACTTTGTAAGCAACTGTGTAACTGTGTAACTGATGAAGAATTACATATATTAACTGTGTAATTATGTGATTACCAAATGTTTTTTTGTACGCAAGTGTCTACCTATTTATATTTCAAAGTATTTACCATGTTCTCAAGTACTTACATATCTTAACTGTGGAACTCTGTAACAACTTTGTAAGCAACTGTGTAACTGATGAAGAATTACATATATTAACTATGTAATTATGTGATTACCAAATGTTTTTTTGTACGCAAGTGTCTACCTATTTGCAATCTACCTATTTGCAATCCCTGTCTATGAACTTGTATTTGTACTGCACAAGAATGTGATCATTATACGCATCAAAATTGCAGGGTATAGAGAAAGTACCACTTTGGCGATGGCATCTGCTGGTTCTTGCTCGACGACAATACCATCTCTGCGATGTCCATGTGGATATAAGTGGTGTGATATATTTACAAGTCACACTACTAACAATCCGAATCGCAAACATTATAAGTGCAAGGTGTGTATATGGTGTGGAGTTCGTGGCAGTCATTATTTCTTTGTAATGCTTAGTATAGGTGAGAGGTCTGACATTGTTGAAGTAACATCTTGAATTTTCTTTGTTGTGTAGAAAGGATCATGCAAGTTCTTTATGTGGTGTGATGAATTTTTGGCTCTTGGTCGATCATCCGGTGCAAAGTGTGAATGTGATGAGGTGATGCAGAAATTAGTTGAAGAGAATGAAATTTTAAGAAAGCGAGTACAAGAACTTCAACTTCAGCTAGAGAGGAAGACTAGGATCACTGCAAGCCTTGGTCGAGTAATCTCCACATTGACAACAGAGGAGGCTGATAATTAAAGGACTTTTATGCTTGTTGTATGTCACATGTCAGTTAACAAATGAATGTAAATTCACAATGTTGTATTAGTGAAGGCAAAGATATGTGTACTCTCTAGAATGGGTTCCATTTTGTTTACTTTAGAATATTGTATACATTGAGAATGTCATATTGTGTTACGCAAAACACATATGTACTGACCCACATTTCTGTATGAGAAAGATCATGTGGTTATTGGGTAATATTGTTTAGTTGAATAAATATAACATGATCCATAAATGCTTGTAACTCACTACTATAATCACAGTTGTACGCATGCAAATCCACCAAAAAAATTTACTGTTAGTACTTATGAGAGTAATTGTGTAACAACTATGGAAGTATTTTAAGCGTATGTAATTACCTATTATCTTCCTCCATACGTATTTTAGTACTTATTATTGTAAGTGTTTAACAACTTTCCAACTACTTACATATAGTTAATTGTAACTGTGTAAGAAGTTATGAAGTAGTTACCGACAGTTAACTCTGTAACTGTGTAACAACTTATGAAGTACTTACACACTTAACTGCGTAATTGTGCAAAATATTTAATTACGTATTAAGTACTTACATAGTTAACTGTGTAAGTATATAATTACTTACTTCCTTTGTACATAAGTACATAAGTATTGTAATAGTAACATTTTTCCAACTATCCAAATAGTTACACAGTTAAGTATGTAACTGTGTAACTATGTAATGCACAGGAAAAGCAACTTCGGCTCATATTCTCAGTGGTTGTCGACAGACGACGTCTGGCTGTCGACAACCGGAAACCGTTTCACTTGAAAACTTGTACCGGTTCAGTTTCAGACCGTTTTTTCTTGTGTCGTTTCACGCAAGGGGTTATAAATAACCCTAAATGTCGTCACGGACGTCCCCTGAACACCTCATTTTCCCGTATGTTACGAATCCCGAGGTTTGTAACACAAATCCCACCGTTTTCTATTCAGAGCGCCATCTCCACTCACTTTATCTCCTGCTATCCTTCTAGTATCTTCTCCATTCCTCCATTTGCGCCATCTCCACTCACTTTCTCTCCTGCTATCCTTCTAGTATCTTCTCCATTCCTCCATTTGCGCCATCTCACCATGTCAACGAGGCGGAAGATGGTTTCTGCTCGTCAAAGAAAACCGTCAGAAGAGGCAGGCGACACTTCTAGGGCTACTGCAGAGCGGCGGAGCAAACATACGGCAGACCGCACCCCAGAGGTACATGTACCGGAGAACCTGGATCTCTGTAGGGTTGCTGGTGTTTTCAAGAAAATAATGCAGCCACGATATGTGAATTTCACCTTCCTTGAAGATATGTTTGAGGGCTTGGAAGACCTGTTCCAAAAGCAACACTGGGTTTGCCTTGTGAAATGGCAGAAGGAGTACTCACCAACTTCTGTTACTAAGTTCTTCAACAACTTGGGTATGTCAAAAGAACAAAACTTGTACACTACAGTGAAAGGCATCACCTTTCAAGTTACCCCCAATCTTTTCAGCCGTGCCCTTCAAATACCCAACAATGGGGCTAGCATTCTTGACACACAATTGCATTCTACTGACTACTATACTCTTATCACTCAGGAACCCTATAACTCCAAAAAAGCCATTGCCAAATTGAATGCCAACATCTTTCCGCCCCTTCATCGGATGATTCATCATATGTTCACTACCCTCATTGTTCCAAAAGATGGTAGTAAAGAACTTGTAACTGAAGTTCACAAAAATTTGTTATACTTTTTTCTTAATGGCCTACAAATCAACTTGCCACAGCTCATGTTTGACCTCATCATGCATTGTTACAAGGATCCAAAATGCTCAATGCCTTACGTCTGTCCCATCACATCCATCATATGTTATGTTGGCATTCCCCTTAGAGCAGGTGACACTGTTTCCCTTAAACCAAGATGTGCATATAATCTCGCAACAGCTAAAATGATGGGGTACAAGATGGTTGAAGGCAGAGTGACAAGGACCCTTAAAGGGCAAGAAGCAGCTGAGGAAGACGAAGATTCCGAAGAAGAAGACAGCAGTGAGGAAGAAGAAAAATCAGAAGAAAATATGGACATTTCAGGAGGCAATGAGGATGTACCATATATTCCAAGTGAACCAGATATTCAGAGTGCATCTCAAGTTCCATTGTCTCAAGATATGAAAGACTCCATCTCTGAACAACTGCTTCAATGTCAAACAAGAATCACACAGCATATAAATACTCAATTTGGTGAGTTGAACCAGCATTTGGATTAGTTGAAGTAACACGTGGACACTAGAATGGATGCCATTGAACAGAGTCATGGTCTAATGCACCTTCGGGATGATTTTCAACATCTTCAAAAATTTTACAATCCTCCCTACCCTACAGATGACAATTTTTTCAACTTTCCATCTCATGTTGCTCAGGGTCCCTATCGTCCCACTCCTCCGAGGGATGACAATCCTTAGACATTACATGTATACGGAGAATTTTCTTTTTGAAAGGAACAAAAGTTCAATAGAAATATGAAGTGGTCATCTTTTGAATTATCTGTGTATGATGTATGGCATCACAGCCACATATAATGAATGATCAATATTTTGAATGAAATTAACTTTTGTTTCCTTCATGACTTATTGTACTTTCCATCATGTTGAATGTTAATCACAAATATGTACATATGCCCAAATTTTGGAATGAAATGAGCAGTTGTTGTCGACAACCAAGGATATAGCTGTCGACAACCAGTGATCTCCATCAGACAACAAGGTTCTGGCAAAATAAAAGAAAATCAGTAGTTGTCGACACCAAGGGTACAGCTGTCGACAACCAAGGATCTCTTTGTAATTGGCGGCTTCACTTGAATTATCTGTGTATGATGTATGGCATCATAGCCACATGTAATGAATGATCAATATTTTGAATGAAATTAACTTTTATTTCCTTCATGACTTATTGTACTTTCCATCCTGTTGAATGTTAATCACAAATATGTACATATGCTCAAACTTTTGAATGAAATGAGCAGTTCTTGTCGACAACCAAGGATATAGCTGTCGACAACCAGTAATCTCCATGATACAAAAAGGTTCTGGCAAAACCAAAAGAAGCAGTACTTGTCGACACCAAAGATGTATCTGTCGACAACCCAATAAAACAGTATTCAGAAAGTTATCTGTGAGCTCATTTACAAGAAGTATGTACATTTAGATTCATGTATTGCATTTACAAAGATATCTGTGACCTCATTTACAAGAGGGTGAACATCCAGTTCAATTGCCTTACAAAAAATGACGAAGTTAAAATTGTCATAGACGACACAAACATCATTAAATGTCTTCCTGTATCATTGGGTTTCTACAGGTCCTTCTGTTATGGCCTTCTTGCTTGCATCTTGAGCAAATGTATATGTGTTTCGCTTCACCTCTTGATGGTATTCGTTTCTTCCGCGGCCGTCCAGGCAATCTCTTTGTAATCGGCGGCTTCACTTGAATATCATTGATGTTCATACATGGCATGTCATTGTTATTTACGGGGTTAACTGTTGTTGCATAGGCCGCCCTATAAGTGTTGGTTGCATAGAATGGAGACACATGATCATATAAAGCTTTATGAGTACATGATATAGCTGCACATGCATGTTCACATGGGATCTTGAGAAGTTGCCACTTATGGCAAGAACATGTCCATTCTGGGATGTTGACAACATATGTTTTATTGCCATTCACCACCTCAAACAGTCGACCATCGGAAGGAATGACAGAGTTTTGCCTTGCATTGGACATTATCTTGGCCAAGACTTTCTCAATATTAGGACATAGGGTGGTCTCCCAATTTGCAGCTTCTATTCTTCTCCTCCCTCCCATTTCCATAATTTGACGGAGTATAGTCTCCACCATTTGAAGAATGGGAAGGCCACGTGCCGGTTTGATCCAAGCATTAAAAGACTCTGCTAGATTGGAGTACATTTGGCCATACCTGAAAATAGTTAGACAAGTACGTCAAAAGTTATAGGAACAACTGCTTGGAGACTGGTACATTAAATAAACGTAAGTAGTTACATACTATCAAAGTGACACATGTACCTTTCTCCAGGAAATTGAGTGTTTTCCCAATGTTCAACATCATTTCTCAGGATCCAATCCTTTGCTTCTGGGGATTTTCGTTCCATTTCCGTCAATGCAGCTACATATTCACTTTCATTCAGTGCAAATGCAACCTTGTTCAGTGTCTTCACCATACTATCTTTAAGGGCTTTTCGGTATCTTGCTGCAGCTTCAGTCATAAAGTTTGCCTTAATGTGCCTTAGACAATATCCATGATGGTCCAATGGAAATATTTCAGGAGCCGCTTCCTTCAAACCTTTTGCTCTATCTGAAATGAACATTGTCGGTCTTTCAGTGAGAAGAGCTTTCTTGAGGTTGTTTAAGAACCATTTCCAATTTTCATATGTCTCCGAGTCCGCTATAGCGAATGCAATTGTGAAAAGCTCGTCATTTCCATTTAATGCACTTGCTGCAAGAATGACACCTTGCATTTTATCAGTGATATGTGATCCATCGAGAAAAATCAAAGGTCGGCAACCAACCTCATAACCATATGCACAGGCGGCAAAACACAGAAAATATGATTTAAATCGATGAGTCTCCTCATCCATTACCAAATCTATGATACTTCCGGGATTCGTTTCCATTACTCTTTCGGTGTACCAACGAAGCATATCATAACTTGTTCGTACATCTCCATGCAAATCTCGTACGGCAACTTCCCTACCGCACCAAGCTTGATGGTATGGCACACGCACTCCATAGTCACTAGCAAAGTCTTTAACCATATCACATGGATGGTATTGTGGAGTGTGTGCCATTTTTTTCTTCACTAGCTCAGCTATCCATTTTTTTGATGTCCTTGGATGATGTTGGCTCTTCAAATCACAGCCACATGTGTGGACATTATTCATTGTCTTAATCGCAAAATCAGGTCCATCTCCCAACATTGATGCATGGACCCGCCATGGACAACCTTGTCCTTTGCATCTTGCAGTAACACTACTCTGATCATTCTTAATATAAAATCAGTCAAAACCTCGATGCACAGCATAGTTTGTCAGTTCTGTCTGAAAGTGAGCTTTGTCACTAAATATTTGCCCCGTCCCAGTTAATGCATGAGCCCACAATTCACTTCTCAGAACTACATGTGAGCTGCCACCTTCACATTCTGTGTACTGTGTGTATATTTGAAGGCAACTGTTATTTGTATTGTTGCTAGCATCTGCTTCTTTTGGACTTACTGTAATCAATGGTGATGATCTGGAAAGTTAGCAGAGTTACAAAGTTAGAAAATTTAAGGAGCATACACATACTTACAAATGCACATATCTAACTGTGTAACTGTAATCTTCTCCAGCAGGAATTACATTCTGGTCATACATACTAACTAACATGTGCGTACCTGTAATCTTTTTCAGCAGGATCCATTATAGTGCTTTCGTTATTCTCCACACGCATGATAATGATAGGGTTGGTGGCATGTTCTTTATGAATGTCATACATGATGTCCACGTCCCCATCTTCGCACAATAGGCAATATGTAATACCCTCAAATTTTAAATACTATGACTTGCTTAGAAATTCTTGTTTATGTAAACCGATTAGGTTTAAATTGTGATATTTAGGATTAAGGGTATGTTTAAGACACTTTATCATACCCAGGTACTACTTTCGGTCGTACGCACCCCGACAGGGCGACACCGGAAAACTGTAACGAAAATAAAATCTAAGAACACCATAATTCTTAGAAAATTATGGAGATATTAAAAATGCAATTATTTGGAATTTTTGACGCACAGATTTTGAGATTAAGTCGACGCAACTATTTTTGGGGTGATTTTTCACCCAGTGTAAAATAAATTCTAAAAATTTAATAAAAATCATGAAAATTTGTAAAACCATCATATTAGGCTATGGTTGAAATTTCAAGTTAAATGGACATCATTAGGACACCTAAGCATGAAGATCTTTGGCCCAGCTGATTTATGGGCTATTTACGGCAGGGATTTTTCTGGGAAATTCAAATGCTTACGTGTAAGGCTTAGGAGAAGCCAACACACATTAGGATAAGGCTTATCCATAAGTTGGGCCATCATTAAGGTTACCTGCGTGTAACCAAGAGGATGTATGCATGAGATAGGTGGCCTTACATGGTTTAAGGGGCTTACACCTTGACACGTCCATGGCCAACGTGCCCAGTTTGTAAGGGAACTTGGGAACTTATATAAACCTCCCAACACCCATCGTATACATCTTTCCAACACTTTTGTTCTTCCTAGTCCTGCTGTTGCTGTGGTTACAAGCCTGGTGTTGGTGAATTGCTGTTGGGGCTGTATGCGTTGGAGCCATTTTGTTGGAGGTGTAGCTGCTGAAGTCCCTGTTTCAGCAGTCTTTTTACGTCCTCACTTTGTTGCTGTGTTGATCTCTACGTTAAGAGGAAGAAGAATAAGAACCTTTTGATCTCTTTCAGATCAGGTAGGTGTCATACCGTGAATCCTTCTCAGTTTCCTATGTACATGCTCATGGTTTCCTCATTCGTAGAAACCATGTCTCTTGTTTGTACCATGATCTGTAGAGTTCTTCTCATTTTGGTTCACTTTTGATTATAGGTATTCAAGGATTTTGTTTACCTTGAGGAAAAGTAGATTCCTATCTTCTCCTCATACTTCTACCCACTGCTCTAGTTAGAAAGATCATAACCTTACATGAGTTGCCTTCAAGCTCATTAACCGGTCTTCGTTAAGTCTGTGTACGAGATTGTACTTTCAGAATCTTTCGTTTGATTTTTCCTATTACCTCTGGAATCATATAATTATCAAGGAGCTTCTTCACTCCCATTATAATTTAAGTAGATTTCTAACTTCTTATACCACCCATGATCCATGTTTATGCTATAGAGTTTTGCTAGAAATTTCGATATCTTAGAACATTGTGATTCTTTCCATTCGGATGTTTGTACTTCAAACCTTGATTAGGAACACTTAATACCATGTGTTTTAGTGTTCATCTTGTAGTAGAATCCCAATAAACCATTGCTATCAAGACCACACTTCCAACAATATACTATGTCTAGTTCCTAGCTAAACAAGCTTGAATTGCAAACCTCTTGTTTCATCTCACTTGTTCGGTTTATAAACCACTGTGAGGACTATAATTAGACTCTTCTATTTGATATACATCATGCCTTGATTCATAGGTTCCATTGTCAGCATGTTTAGAGTACATTCTAAGTCATTTATGAGTAAGAAATAAGCGGTTGTCGACAGACAGCCCAAATCTGTCGACAGACGCACGTCTGACAGAACTTCAGGTTTTTGGACTGTGTGGATCTGTCGACAGATCCCTTGCATCTGTCGACAGATACACACAGAGCCAGACAACCTGAGCTCTGTCTGCTCTCATCTGTCGACAGCCCCTTCCTGCCTGTCGACAGATGCAGTGCTGATTCAAATTTCTGCACTCTTTCATGCCTGAATCCATGTTAGAACTTCATCCTAAAAGCCATGTAAGTTACCCTCTCATTTACCTTGGTATTTATTGTCATACTACCTCAAAGTTTACCCACATTATGTACCTTAACCTCCCTTGAGTTATTCTTAAAGTTGACAATTACGAATAGTCCTCCGATTGAGTCTATTCTTCGGTATTCGGTAACTGAGGTTATAAAACTTGACCACTTGAGAGTTCATATGTTTGAACACCTCATGAGATGTGAATAATTTGTGATGACCATTATGAATCTTCATCTTCTTTTGGATTCCTATATGATTCAAATCTTCTGAAGTTATTGACTTGAGTCATAACCCGGTCTCAACCAATTGTCTTTCTTATATTATTGAACTCCGAACAACTTTGTCACCAAGATATCTGTATTTATTCTCAATCAAAACCACCTTTGGATTTCCAATCTTTGTTATGCTCATGAAAAGAAATTTATGATATGAAGACAGTGTTCTCTTCAAAAGAGGGTTTAGGATCACTTGTAGTAGCACCCGCTACTTGTGATCAGCTGAGGGCGACAGTTTGTAGGTAAATCCAAGTCAATGGACTGACGATGGTGGGTAATAAACCCCGTTCTTGCGCAATGAACACGATCTAAGGTGCTGGAATCGCCTAGGCACTGAGGATGGTAAATTACGTCTATATAGTAACCTCTTGAGAGCAGTGATGCCTGTCGAATTTGTTTCCAAATTAAGTTATGGTCTGAATTTTGAAAGACAAATGTGACTTTTATTCTGTGATTTGTTGGAGCTCATTATGAAATCAATTTGAGCTATATGTTTCTGTTAAGTATGAAATTCATGAGCAATTATGTTTTGATCCACATATGCACTATTTGAATATTCATTCAGCTCTGCAAATGAAACTCCTACGCTATGTTTACTGATACCTACTGAGTCCTTTCGACTCATGCCTTTGTTTCCTCCAACCCTTTCAGATTGAAGGTGTGTATAATCTCAGCTACATGTGAATCCTAATTCCGCTGCGGACGATGAAGAGATGAAGAAAAATAATGTAGTTTTAGTAGTTTCTTTTAGTTGATAATGTATTAAGTTAGAGAGAGAGAGAAACTTAGCTTTTGTAAATAATGAATGTTAGTACTTTGAGACCTTATGTATTGTAATATGTTCCAAGTTACCTTTGTGGAATGGTTTGCCAGTTTTGTGCAAAGCGCGGATATATCTACCCATAACGAAAGTTTGTGGCGTAACCCCTCTTCCGGTCAAAGGTTACGTATGTGTTTGTGTGATGTCGGAGGAGGGTGTTACACAATAGGTATCTGTAAGACTGGGGAGACAGTACTTGATGATCCATCTTCAGCCGGATAATGACCATCGACGGAAGATTTGAGCACGAAGTGCCTCCAGCTTCATTCCGCAGAAGACATAGAACACAAAGGAGTCCTCGCCAAAGGAACAGCGGGCTGGAATCTTCTCCATGTATCCCTCAGAATTTACACTCCTTTCAAGTAGATGGCTGGAGGAGTAAGCAGAGGAAGGGAAATGGGGAGTGTCGTTTTTGCTGTTAAGTGGATGTACAAATGGGAGTGGTGTTTCGGCGGGAAAGTGGGTTCTCTCTCTCCACTGTCGCCGTCAACAGTCCTTTCAAATTTATAAATTACCATCATGCCCTCGAACCGCCACTAGTCTTTTCGATTTCCCGTCACGTTTAAGTAACACAAAAACTAGGTAACTCCTGCGTTACACAGTTTTCTACCACACACCACTCTGCCGTTCCTCTCCCTTCTGCATGATCAAACCAACGGAGGTAGCATTCGCGAGGAAGAGAGTTTTCATGTGATATACGAGGCGAGATGGAGCAATCAGCATCCGCCCCGGTGAAATAGAGCAGGGCGGAAAGGGAAGCAGAAGCGTGTCTCGGCAGCGACGAACCGCTGCAAGCCTTCATAGATCGAACCCGTGAAGAAGAACATGCAGGTAATTTAGTTTCGTGTTTGTGGAGAAGTCTCATTTCCTCGTAGAAAGAACGCCAAAGATTTTAAAGGATTTCTCCATAGGTTATCTTGTGTATTATTTCAACTTACAAAACCAGGAAAGATTCATACATGCATCACATTTTCTCATTTTAACTCTCACCTATTGCAACGGAAAGGGAAGGCGTTGAAGACGTTGGCCACACAAAGAAGAAAGTACAACATTCTCCTACAGAACAACAACGAGAAGGAGAAGAAGGGGATGAGGAAACACAAACAGATGAAGAAGGAGAAGAGGAAGGTAGGTTACGAAGTAACTCTGTAACAGTTACACACTTATTTCTTAAGTCTGTGTAAGAAGTATGTAAGTATGTAAGTTAATAATAAAATAAATTAGTATGAATACTTGTACTTCATCACCAGGTTAGTAACACATGGCATTTATTATTATTAATTTAAATAAATTTTCATAAAGGCAGTGTAGCCTAAGTGTGTAAGTGTGTAAAAGTTACACACTTATTTCGTAAGTCTGTAACAGTTACACACTTACGAAATAAGTGTGTAGCTGTTACACAGTTACACATTTACGAAAGTCTGTAACAGTTACACAGTTACACAGTTACACACTTATTTCATAAGTCTGTAACAGTTACACACTTACGAAATAAGTGTGTAGCTGTTTACACAGTTACGAAATAAGTGTGTAACTGTTACACAGTTACGAAATAAGTTAGAGACTTGCATTACTATCGACAGCATGTTGTGTAAGTATGTAAGTATGTAAGTTAATAAGGCAGTGCACATAATAAGGTAGCCTAATCTGTATTTCTGTAAGTGTGTAACAGTTACACACTTATTTCGTAATCATGTTAGTTACACCTTGCATTGACTTAAATGTTTTATTAGTAATGTGAAATACTTTTGATACAGGGACTGCAGAGAGTAACGTATGCAATTTACATGGGCGTTCTAACTGGAAATACTATATGGACGCCCTCAAGGTGGCCGGCATTCGACATTGCCATGAGTCCCTTATGTCGAGAACATGTTTCAATGTCTTCAGCAGTCAACAGCACATGTCAATCCCTCTTCCATTGGTAGAGGAGATTATTTTGCACTACGTTGGGGATGACACATTTTTTATTGGAGGTCAGAAACTACAGTTCACTGCAAAAGATGTAAGATTGATTGTTGGCCTTCCAGATTTTGGAGAGAAGCTACAATTTTCTCAACAGAGTGCAGACAGCCGCCTTCATAAGCTGCTGCCCAACAGTCACAAAGTGCACATGAATAATATTCTAAAGGCCATGCAGTATTTAGCAAACTCGAATCGGCAGCAAGACATTAGAGATTTTGTTGGGCTTTGGATATCCTTACTTTGTGCTAGTTTTTTGTTCACAACAACTGTATTTGCTTGTCCCATGGCAATTCTTCATTACGTGAAGAATCTAAATGAAGTCAACAAAGTTGATTGGGCAAGTGCCGTGCACCATTTCCTCATGAGCAAGATGAGTGAAATTGCCTACGATTTGAAGAAAGAAAATAGAGAAAAGTCAGGAAAAGCAGTTTATATTTTGGGATGCTTTCTAGTCCTTGGTGTAAGTCTTTTGTTTGTCAAATACTATCAATAATATATATATATATATCACAATATATCTGATTTACAACAAAGTGATATTTTCATGACAGGCTTGGTTCTTGGAGCACCAGAGGAGGATTCAGCCAGAATTTCCAGAGAGGCTTCCACGTATATTCAGGTGGGTTTGTCGGCAGAGAAAGATCTATTGGCAGAATTTTGTCAAGGAAATGAACACAGACTCTGTAAGTAATTATATCTCAACCTCAATTGACTGGTTTAAAATTTATATATTTTTATCCATGCTGGTGGACAACTTCTAGTTCAATCCTTGGTTGTCGTTAGATGTAAAGCAGATGTCGACAACTGCTGTTTCAATTCTGGGTTGTCGACAACTTGTTTGTCGACAACTACTGTTTGAAACCAGTAGTTGTCGACAGCTGAAACTTGTTTGTCGACAAGTATGGATAAAAATATATGTTTGTCGACCAGCACATAACTTATATGTTTGCATATCTTCTCAGATAATCTCCGATCTTACCATTTCTGAGGATGAGGAAGCCCAAATTAAAAGCAATAAAATGAAGGTCAGAATATCAGCCAGACAAGCCACAGCACAGCAGCAAGAAAAAGAGCAGAAGCCAGCAGCAGCATCAATTGCAGCAACACCCTCCCAAACTTCACAAATAGTCATTCTTCTCACTGAAATTAGAAGTATGCTTAGACAAATAATCACGATGAAAGAGAGAAAAGAAGAGAGAAAAATACAGAAAAAATTAGAAAAATTGTCTAAGCGAAAGGGAAGAGAAGAAGAAAAGGAGAAGGTGGGAAGAGATGAAGAGGAAAAGGAAGGACAGGTGATGGTGGACAGGACCAAGGAGGAGGGAGGTCAGGAGGTGGATGTGATGTCTACAGAGAAGGAGAAAGGAGGAGAGGAACATGAGGAGCTCTCCATCATGGAGGAGGAAGGCAGAGAAGCGCCAAAGAAGAATGTGGGCCAGGACATGGACACTATCATGCAGACCCTAGATGCACTGGTTGAGAATATTGTGCCTCCCACAACAACTTCAAAGATGCCTCCAGCAGGGGAGAAGAAGAGAAAGGTGGTAAAAGCCATCTCACCCTCGTCGCTGACAAGGAGGGTGAAGGAAGGACGAAGGACCAGGTCACAGTCCGCTTTATTCAAGGTAGATAAGTAATTCTGTAACCTGACAATTATGTTTCTATGTGACCATTTAATTTTCATATTGGTGTAAAAAACAATTGTGTAACCAAACCATTGTGTAATCACATATTTCTGGTAAGTGCTTAAGTCATGTATATTTATGGAAGGACTTGGACTACGAATTTGATGGAAGGAAGAAGAAGAAGGTGCAGGATGTTCCAATCATTGTGCCTTCCCAGGAAACCCAATTAACCCAGGCATGTCACCATCAAGCATGTTCCATTGTTTCTGCTTTGGTTATTTCATAAACTTTCGTTATGCATGTTTGTCTCATGTATTTCTCATAATTCAGTTTGCCCAGTTTGAAGTCCGTTGAGATTATCGCGGACGAAATGAACTTTCTACAGATGAGGTTCGGGTTATTGACAACTTCCTCGATACCACCAGAGTTAATGGGTAATAAACTTTACACTATTATGAATAAAGCGACACAGTTACATCAACTACCATTATAAACATGTTTGTTGCATCATGTAGTGACAATATCTACGAACCAAAGAAGGATGGCCGGGGGGCCTATCTCAACCCAGAGCACATGATCTCCCTCTTGTTTGGAAAACAGTTAGAATATGCTATAATCGATATGTTCCTTCTTCTATTGCAAACAAAAAAAGATGATCAACTATCCGAATATTATGACTATGATTGTCTGCCTGCCTATGGCAAGGTTTGTGGTTCATTCATACTATTCTGACTCCCTTCACCATTTAAAATGAACAAATGACTGATATAATATTGTGCTCCTTACTGTTTATAATAGGGATGGATAATGGGATGGAGCCGAAATGAAAAAAGGAATGAATACTTTGAGTACATTCTAAAAACACTGCAGCCACCTGTAGAAGACAAAGACATGGTCTTCTCCCCGATGCATTTCATAAATCATTGGGCATTGCTGGTCATCAACATGAGAACTAAACAATATGAACTTTATGACTCAATGATCCAGCATCCCAAAAATGATTTCCACAACTATGTAAGTGCCCGTACTCCTCCATACAATCAGTTAAATTCTGATTCATCTAATTCTGTGCAAGGGGTTCTATGTATGCAGAAAGTTTGATGTTCACTTATGTATATATATTTTTTTACTGTAGGTACAATTTCTAAAACAAGGTTTTCTTCAAATTCTTGGCCTGGATACAACAGAATGACCAATCATCGTGCCAAGTCCTTGTCCACAACAAGGAGCTGGGGACGACTGTGCACTGTTTGTATGCAAATATATGGAATGCTTAGCAAACAAGAACGTAATCGGTTTGCCATTCTCCCAGGTAACTGTGTTCACACATGTATATAATCCACATCATAGTCTACAAAAAAAAATTATATATTCTCATTCATTTATATTCACATAGGCTGATATGGACTTAATGCGGGGGAAACTGGCATCGGCCATTATTCAAGAGGTCAACGGGGAGAAAGAAAATAGAAGCATCGGTGAAGCTGCAGTTGAAATAATTGTTTCATTATCGGATGAGGCATAAACATTGCCATGCCATCATTAACTTGAAAACAATGTCATCTCTTTATTAACTTTCAAACAATGTTCCTATGCTACTATATTTGCAAATGTTACCAACATCACAGTCTTTAAGTGATGATGAATTTGTATGTATGTAAGTGTTTAAGTACATGTTTCTATATCTGTTTGATTAAGAAAAATTCCGTTCCCAAATGTCTTCGTTGTTTGGAAATCTGTAAGCATGTAGGTCCGCCTAAATACAAATTGCATTCGGTACGTAAGTGACACTATCTATCATTAAAGCACAAATGTCTCCGTTGTTTGGAAACAATAGCAATCACAACATCGTTACATTCACCGAGTACTCACTTAACAAAGTCATAACAATACTCCAACCAGTGCTTAAAAAAGGAAACACGAACTCAAACACTGTGTCCACGGGTCCCATTTCTAAAATATTGACGCTTCCAAATTCGTCAGTTTTGTACATTCTCCAAACACGTAATTGGACAAACATGATACATACGCCTCTTCCTACAATTTGACGTACTCGGTTCAGACTGGCCTGATGAACGAACTGCTGTACACCTACAAAAAAACACATCGTATAATTACAAACAACGATGATATTCACGCATAAAACTAAAAAAGAGAACATGTACAAGCTTACCCTTCTTTGCAAGCAACCTGCATTAGCACATATTTCTCATTCCCATTCTTATGCAATGAACGCATAACCTCTATGTCATCATTCACATTTAAGGAAACGTGATATTTGACTTCTCCAGGTAACTGGTACTTAATACATCAATGAGGACCATTCAAATTCCATCTTTGGAATATCCGTTCCCTTATTTCCGATATTCCCATATCATCTTCAACATAAAAAATGAACGAATCGTTCCCAAATGCACATCGAGCAGGAATCATTCCCAAATTTCTTGAATCAAATAAGCCTGAGATGAACATGAGTTAACATATGTAGTTTTTCAACTGGTTGTTACAGAGTTCCACAGTTAGACAGTTAAGATATGTAAGTACTTGAGAACATGGTAAATACTTTGAAATATAAATAGGTAGACACTTGCGTACAAAAAAACATTTGGTAATCACATAATTACACAATTAATATATGTAATTCTTCATCAGTTACACAGTTGCTTACAAAGTTGTTACAGAGTTAGACAGTTAAGATATGTAAGTACTTGAGAATATGGTAAATACTTTGAAATATAAATAGGTAGACACTTACATACCAAAAACATTTGGTAATCACATAATTAGATAGTTAATATATGTAAGTCTTCATCAGGTACACAGTTACACAGTTGCTTACAAAGTTGTTACAGAGTTACACAGTTAAGATATGTAAGTACTTGAGAACATGGTAAATACTTTGAAATATAAATAGGTAGACACTTACATGCCAAAAACATTTGGTAATCACATAATTAGACAGTTAATATATGTAAGTCTTCATCAGGTACACAGTTACACAGTTGCTTACAAAGTTGTTACAGAGTTACACAGTTAAGATATGTAAGTACTTGAGAACATGTTCAAGAATTAGAAATATAAATACGTAGACACTTACATACAAAATTTTTTTGGCAATCACATAATTACACATTTAATATATGTAATTCTTCATCAGTTACACAGTTACTTACAAAGTTGTTACAGAGTTACACAGTTAAGATATGTAAGTACTCGACAACTTGTTCAAGAATTAGAAATACAAATAGTTAGACACTTATGTACAAAAAAATAGTTGGTAATGACATAATTAAAAAGTTAATGTATGTAACTATTTTTAAACCAAGAACGGAAATGGATGAAACATTCTTGGCAAGAAAAAGATCTGGCGACTAAGGGATGTGGATATACAGAGGTCAAAGGGGATCGGTGGAACCAATATGCATCGGAACGACAAGAAAAACTCACCTACACGGGGGATAGAAGGAAGGAAGTGAGAATCAGTTAGAATCTCTGCGCTCCTCTTCGCAGCGCACCCAAACAGCAACCCTGGTGTCCTCTTCGCAGTGCTCTCAAACAGCAGGTCTCCTCTTCGCAGCGGACAAGCACAGGACACGCTGGTCTGCAATGCCGCGACGAGAAGGTTTTCGCCATTGCCTCCTCCTTCGAAAGGCATTAAAGTCGAACATGTCACGGGTGGGTGGGCTGGGGGTAGAATGGGTAATGGACACAGGAGGATAACGTCCGTTAAGCACCCAGGGACTGGAAAATAAGTCCCGCATAAAGCAGGGACCGGGCGTCCAGAGAAAACTTGACAGAGATCAAAAAATAATGGTTCGCCCCTCTTAGGGACGAATAATTAATTCTCCCTAATAGTTATTAAGTGATGACGCACCCCTACTACCCCGGATCAACAATCCAACGGGGTACGTGGCGTCGAGTATCCCTCCCACCATTTGGGCCGTCGTACTGCTGCACTTCCACCGTCGCTGTCCGGCCTTGGTGGCCGGTTTCGGGCTCCCGCCTTGGTTTCTCCTCACCCTCTCTCAAACCCTAACTGCGAGCTTTTCTAAAGCTCCCACTTCTGCAACCTCTCAAGGAAAAACCCATCGTAAAATTCGCAACATTTCTCCTATCTCGCGGATGTTGGTCGGCGACGGAGGCGGAGCCCCCGAGGGCGGGGATGCACCCGAAGGGGCCGACCAGAGCAGGAAGGAGAAGAGGCAGGCGCTCAAGAAGCAGAAGCGGAAGCAGATCAGGAGGGAGCTCGCCGTAAGGGAGCGGGAGGAGGAGGAGGCCCGGGCCAATGACCCCGAGGAACAGCTGCGCCTCCGTCTGAAGGAGCAGGGGGAGGCGGAGGCGGCGGAGCGGGAGAGGAAGGCGTTCGAGGAGCGTGAGCGGCTATGGCTCGAGGCAGCTGCGGCTCGGCGGGCTGAGGAGGAACAGAGGGAGGAGGAGGCCCGGATGAGGCGGCTTCTGGAGGACTCGCACAAGGATGAGGTCTTCTGTTCCCTTGATACTGCATGTGATTGTTCTTCGAGCTTACCTTTACGCCCGATATTGGAAGTATAACGGAATTAGATGTTAGGCGCTTGTTGAGTAGGTATACGAAGTTGTAGGAATGATCCCTTGCTGATTTTTTTGGCAATCCCTCATTCCATCTCTTCCCGATGGTGCTGATAATCCTCTAGCAGGTAAAGGAGCCGGATGAGTTGGGTCAAGGAGACGACTGGGAGTATGTGGAAGAAGGACCAGCAGAGATCATCTGGAAAGGAAACGAGATAATTGTCAAGAAGAAGCAAGTCAGGGTGAAGAAAGGAGGAGCTGACAAGGGGCTGATCAAAGAGGTGCCTCTCTTACTAGTCATCTAGACCCTTGCCCCCGTGGGCGCATAGGTGCAGATGTCTATCTGTGTAGAAATTTTGATCCGTGAACTTGTGTTTGAATGTAGCGTCTACCCATGTTGCAGGTAGATGACAGGCCCACATCTAATCCACTTCCACCTCAATCCATAGCTTTTGAAGCTTTTAATAGTTTGCCAGTTGCCTCTGCTCAAGAGGCGCTTGAGAATGTAGCGCAGCAGGTTCCCAATTTCGGAACAGAGCAGGTTGGCCTTATTGACTCTTCCTTTCTCTCGTCCGTGCAGTATTTATATTAGCTTCACCATGCATTGAATCAATTTACTTCGTTGCCGTTTGCACATGAAATCTTATGTGAGGCTTTTTTTTGTTTGATGAAATCCTCTGGGCAGGATAAAGCTCATTGCCCCTTTCACCTCAAGACAGGGGCTTGTCGTTTTGGAACACGATGCAGCAGGGTTCATTTCTATCCTGATAAGTCCTGCACATTGCTTATCAAAAACATGTACAATGGCCCTGGTATAGCATGGGAACAAGATGAGGGGCTTGAGGTCTGTATGACAATGCCTAATGTGGCTGATGTTGTATCCTGAGAATTTTCCAATTCCCATGCATTTGCCGGGATTTCTATTTCCTTTGAAGTAACTAAAAATTTCATACTTGTGATGCAGTGATACATCTATTTCTTATTGGGTCAATGGCTCTTTGCTAAAATGACCTTAATTCAATTTTATTTTACATCCAACATTGAAGAAGTTGAGATTCATAGAGACCTTTTGTATAAGTCTTTTTTGGTTTTACCCTCAGTCTCATAAGTAGGGTTGGGCATACCGGTGTACCGGACCAACCTGGTTTTATCTGGTACAGTATGGTAACTGGCGTACCATACCGTATTGGACCAGTATGCCCTGCCCTGGCCCAATAAACCTATACAAAAAATAAAAAAGGCACTCTGTGTTGACTGCGCCGGGGACCTGAAAGTTCCTGGCACGGTACTGATGCGGCACTGCCAACCCTGCTCATAAGTTAGATGATAACATATCAATTCTTTTCTGGTCCTACATCCACCTAAATCCATATAATATATGTACTGGTGCGGCACGGCCAACCCTGCTCATAAGTCAGATGATAGCATTTCAATTCATTTCTGTTTCCTACATCCACCTAAATCTATATCATATATTCTATGATTATCTTAGGCCAGATGATTATATGTCAATCTTTATTTGTTTTGCATATCCACCTAAAGATATATGTTACATTTCTATAATTGTCTAACTGTTACATCTGACCGAGTGTAATACTCATTCTTCATTTAAACATGAATTGCAAACCCCCTCTTTTTCCTTTGTTTTCACTCCATCTTTCTTTTATTTTGTGCTGATGAGTTTATTGCCCATTAATTTGCCTATTTTCTACTATAAAGTATATAAGGATAAGTAGAAGGTCATATCTTTCAAAATGTAAACTCAAACTCTCGCTATTTATTATATTTGCCTACATCCCTCTAATTTTTTCATCTGAATTACTGAGAAAACTCTACCATCGTCAACTGACCCTATAATCATGAGGCATGGCTGGCTTTTGTCCTAAATGTAAATGTAGGAACTGTTCCTATTTCGCCACATGCTTCACCCCGTCTTCTTTCTCATGTTCTCAATCAGGGGAAGATAAACATTCTCATCAGGTGCTTTTTTTTTTTGAGAAGTGGATAGTACCACCATTGTATTAATGAAGGAAAGGAATGTACATGTGTGAACAAAAAGGAACTCCACATCAAGCTGATGTGCCCCCCTTTAACTCCTCAAAAGCAAAAAGGTGGAGGAGTTAACCCCTTTACATAGATGTTTAGCCCAGAAAATTAATTTTCCTTTCAAAAAAGAAAATAAGCAGTCCTCGGATCTAGCTACTCTCCTGAAGGTTCTATTGTTCCTTTTGGTCCAAATGGCCCAAAGTGTGCCATGCAAAATCAACCACCAAAAAGCTCTATCTTCAAAAGTAGGTCGTGCTTTCTTCCATGCTGAAAAGAGCTCCTGCACATTGAAACTGGGGAGCAAATAAATAAGAAGTTGCTCCACCTTTCCCATGTCTTCTTAGCAAGGAGCAAGCAACAAATATATGATCCATGTCTTCCTGATCAGCCCCACATAATGAGCAGACACTAGATATATTATTGAGGAAAACCTGCAACTTGTCACTGGTAGGCAGCTTGCCATGCAAAATCCTCCACACCAAGACTTTTTTCTCTGTGCTTAAAGTGATATAATTGGAGATTCTCTATACCACTAAACATCTCATAATATTAATTGAGATTGAATCATCTGTATGAGAGCATGAGATTGAATCATCTGTATGAGCACATCTTTTGTTAATTTGCTTCATGATAGCTCACCTGGTTTGTGAAATTTATCTATTCTGCTTCCTTTTACATAATTGCGACCAGAAAGTTGCCTCAAGATTCAGTCTGTTGGGGATTCAGGCTTTACTCTTGCTCGAGAAGCTGGATCAAAATCTATTCTGATTCTGTATCCTATGTTCAGATTGGTGTCTTTTTATGGATGGTGGTGGTTCTCCATTGTTGACATGCAAACTATATGTTCCTGTGTATTTTTTATTCCGTTGGAATTGTATGTTGATTTTGATTTTTGCTCCTTAACTTTTTAAGTACCCTGCTTTATATATGCTAAGCTCTCGATGACTTTTTGGTGAAGGGTGTTACTGCACATGCGCCTATTGACAGGTGACATTAACATGATGAAACATTCTTTGTTTTCAGATACCTCTCTTTTTCTGGTGGATCATGCTTCAATTATAATAGTCATGATTCTGCCATATTTTTAAGAGTTACTTTCTCCCATGCCATTGACAGTAGTTACTATAGAGTCCTAGGGAGACGCTAGCTCATGCTTTATATAGGCCACATAAAAACTCATTTTTATATGCATCTTACTCTTATGTCTAATTATGAGAACCTAATATACTTTAATGCCGTCAAAACTTCTACTGCATTAGCCCGATAGTTATGTTACCAAGTGTTAGTGGGATCTTTGTTACTATTTATTCTGATAATAGTAAATTCATCTTCTTTGATTGATAGCAAATGCTTCAGTCACAGCAGTGGTCATACTCCTCTTTTAAGTTTTTGCATCACCCACCCTGTCCAGCTATTCGATGCAGACAGTAAAGTTACTAAGGATCCAACTACTTTCCATACTTATATGAGTTTCTGAATTTCTTGGGCAGTTATCCTATCTCCTGGGCCCTAGATTAGTAAGAAGCAAGTGGTACTTCTGGACTTGGGCATCTATTTTCCAGCTTCTACTCCTCTATGTTGTGAAAACTTGAGCACCTTTTAGATAAGAAGCGTGAGGATTCACTTTGTAAAAGCCAAGATAATACCTTTTCAGAAACTATAAAAGGTTAGGGTTGATACTGTTTAGTTTTAGAAACATCAGAGGTTGTACACAAAGAGTGGCTCAGTGGTTAAGGCCCTCCATGTACGCCTTAGTGACCTAAATTCAAATCCCCACTCACACATTGCTCACTAAAAAGAAAGAAAACATGAGAGGTTATCTAGAAAAGTCTTTTAAAGAGCCTTGCTTGTCCTAATGGCCCAGAATACTTGAACGAGTTGATATTCGTAGGATCTATAAACATGTAGTTCCCATGATTTCCTCATTTCCTGATGAACCCATTAACCCTTCTTAGAAAGATGTTCTTAATCATATAAATGAATGGAATTGGAATATAACGCAGATGAAAGAATGTCTGTGCATAAGTATTTCTTGTCTTTGATAAAACTTTCCCTGATTCACTGTTTAATCCTTTTTAAAAGACAAACTTGGCAGCTGAATGTTATATGCATTATAATGATTGTTTTTTGCTTATGGTTTTTATGATACTGCAGTCATATTTTCAGGTTCACTTCCCTGCAATAGTTAATGCATTTTTAGGGCTAATCTTCTTCTCAAAACCATGTTTTACAGTATACAGAGGAAGAGGTGGAACACTGCTATGAAGAATTCTATGAGGATGTGCACACTGAGTTCTTGAAGTTTGGGGAGCTTGTTAATTTCAAGGTTGCCGGACTTTATCTTTTCTGCCTAAATCTCTCTTAATTCTTTTGAGATCACAAGCTACCAAGAAATCATGGATGATCCTTATTCTTGAATAAGAAAAATAACTGTATTATTTTAATTAAACACATAGAACTGTTCCTTGGAATGGAATGGTTTGATAAACTGCTTGATGCGATGCAGGGTGGATACTTACCTGGGTACATGTGAGTTCTGACCTCACAGACTTTGCCAGACAAGGGAGGGTGTGGGTCATTGTCAAAGAGACATTTGACCCGCTTATGGCTTCGGCTAGTGGTTATTTGGGCTTGATCTTGAATGGCTGGGTTTATCCTCAGTATTGAGGGGGCTTATAAACTCCGCCATAGCTGGTCCCAAGCCCGGGTGAGAAAGGAGGAGGGTTTGCGTTAGGTTGACAGCCAACAGTAAAAATAATGTCAAATCCTTACATGAATTCTGATCTAATGGCGGGAAAGAATTCATGTAGCCAATCCAAAATAATGGGATAATGCTCGGATGATGACGACGACGACGACTAAGGGGCTTATACTTGCAACTCTTGGGCATATATTGCTTGTAGCATAAAGCAAATGCTGCGCTCATAGGTCTTGTTGATAACATTGGAGAGTTGGACAAGAATTGTCTGCATTTATTTGTTCAATGGGCTATTTATTTTGAACTTTTGTATGCCATGATTATCAGAGATTTATCCCATATATTGGTGGTGGCTGCATGAATCTTGTCTTGCGACTTTAGTTATTGCTATGATTTTATCTAGAAAGCCATGGGTTAGAAGATTGAACTCAGAGTTCATGATGAGGATAGGGGTGAGTTTTCATATTGCTGGCTATCAACCTAATGCCCACCCTTTATTTTTCTCTCGAACGTGGATAACACCAAAAATTTGTTAACAAAAGGATATATTTTCAACTGTAGAAAAGAAATGTACTCAACACCCTTCAGAAAAATCAGCTACCAGCTAGGCAAAACTCTAAAAAGAATAGAAAACCAAAACAAAAAGGAAAACTCCGATATACAACACCAGTTTGTTGGGCTTGTTTTTTTTTTTTGGTGGGAAAGTGGATAGTACCACAAGTATATTAATAAAAAGAGAGAGAGATAATGTACAAGTATAGACCAAAAGGAGAAACCCCAAAAAGCAGCCCTGATTGCCTGTACATCAGAAGCCACACCAAGACGGAGTAGCGGTCTCTAACCCCCAACAAAGCAAACAATGTAGAATTAGTTTTGTCACATTACAAACAATTGACGCCCACTCCTTAACTTTACTACAGATCCCAACAAAAAGTGCCTCTTCATCCCGAGCAACTCTCGAAAAAATCTTGTTGCTCCTCTCCCCCCCAAATCATCCATAAAGTAGCATGGAGAATGAGCCACCAGATAGTCCTATCGCCTTTGGTGGGCCAATGTCTATCCCACCGCTCAATCAGCTACTGGATCTTGACATGATGGCTGAGGATACAATGGGTCCTTGCGGCCATCACTCTCCAAACTCCTCAAGGTTAGGAGAAGCCAGAAAAATATGATCAAGAGTCTCGTCCTCCTCCCCACATAAGGCGTAAGTAGCCTGGATCTCAGGCAAAAAATGGTGTAACCTATCTTGCCTAGGTAGTCTCCCGATCGAGATCCTCCAAAACAGAACTTTCACCTTCAACGAGCTTTTAGCCTTCCATATCTGATCATGTAAGCCATGACGTAACCCTCCATCTGATGTGATACGATAAGCTGAGCTGACCAAAAAATGACCCCCCTTCTCCCATTGCCACATCCACCCATCCTCACTGTCCGTAGCTTGTTAGTTATAAGCAAAGAACACCCAAAAGAGTTGAAGAATTATAATGCTTTATCTCCAAAACAAGAAGGCCACTTCCTAATACAGATAAAAGATGCAATTTTGCAACTTCCTCCTCTTTTATTGCTCTTGTTTAGAGGATGAGAAGATTCCTTTCACCCATGAAGCCCAATTAGTAAGATGCAATACCATGAAGAGGATGCTCTGTAGCCTCTCATTCTGCAAAGAACTAGGAAGGTGCCCTGAACAGTCTGGGCCTGGGGAAAGGTGCACAGCAGCAAGTGATCAAGGAAAATGTCATCATCATGCATAGAACACGTCACCTCCCTCTTTTCAAGAAGTTGGCCACATGGTCGCAAGTGGGTAAGTAAACCATGCACAACGCTGTGCGAGGAATTTAACTTTCAAAGGAGGAGTCTTTCAGATGTGGAGAAATAATGGGAGTATCAAGCTCCCATCAGCAATCACTCTATGTGGTGATTTCACAGTGAAATTTCCTTTCTCAGTTCTTCTTGCTGTCTATTCACTGAATTGGGCCGAAGGGTCTCGTCGCCCAACAAGACAGATTGCTAGGTTACTCTCTTTGATATGCTTGCTTCTCCTGAAAGTGAGGAGCCATTCAGCTCCCCTGCTTTCTTACTGAGCTTGGACTGGCTGGGCTTGAGTCGCTTGACCTTCTGTAATATTATTATTCATGAAATATTCGGGAACATTCTTCTCATCTACTTTGCATATGCCGCATTTTCTTGGGCCTCTTTGTTTTGCAATTTCTGATTTCTTTTGCCCTATTGAAAAAATTGCAATAATTTGTGGTCCGGTGTTAATTTGATCTTATTTTTATATTACAACATTATTTATTTGTCAACTGGAGATTTTAGACAGGTGTGTCATTCTCAGGCATGCAGAAATAGCTCATTTCATCTGCGAGGAAATGTGTACATACACTATATGAACCTCGAGTCTTCTATTCTAGCCCATAATATGATGAATGGTCGCTATTATGCTGGAAAGCAGGTAAGCTGTTTTTCTTTCAGTTCATGAATTCAAATAGCTTGTCCATGACTCTTTTCTTCTTTCCTGATTGGTTTGATCATTATCTGCTGTTATATGTCCATGAGTAGGTGTTATTGTTTAATATGGCGTGAGTGGAGCTGGCAATGTTTTCTATTTACACCCCATAGCATTTATTTTTGTATGATCTGTCATGATTCATCTCTGCCCCAAATCCTAATTTTCTTTCTGTTATTGGTTTAGATAACATGTGAGTTTGTTACTATCACAAGATGGAAGATGGCCATTTGCGGGGAGTATATGAAGTCAAGACTAAAGGTAATTCCACCTCCAAGTGGCTACTTGTATTTGTCATCATTTGCTTTCTTTGATTTTTTTTCTCTATTTCTTCTGCACTCTTTTCTTTCACAGGATATGCTATTCCTACATGTGTATTCTGTATTTGAAAAATTGCATTTTTCCTGAATTGGTGACTATCAATGTTGCTTTTTGCAGACTTGTTCTCATGGAACTGCATGCAATTTCATTCATTGTTTTCGTAACCCTGGTGGAGATTATGAGTGGGCGGACTGGGATAATCATGCACCCAGATACTGGATAAAGAAGATGGCTGTGCTTTTTGGACCTTCTGATGGACCAAGACAAGGCATGGATGTGGAGTTGGAAAATCAACCGCCAAAGCAGTCAGGCAAAAAGAGGATGCAGAAAACTGATAGGTAGAGCATTCCTTAGTGATAAAGATGGTATTTTAATTCTTAATTGTCTTTTTGTTGAAGTCTTGAAGAATAAAAATGTTAATTCACTAAGCACATTCTTTTTTGTCTTGTTTTGTGGAGAACCATTCATGTTTCTTTCATGCTGATATCTTCTTTCCAGGTGCCCATTGCTGCAATTCCCCAGTATTACCCTTAAGTTTTCTGCTTATTGGACAGCTAATACTCTAGTGATAGGCAATTAGGCATCAGTTGTCTGGCGTTGTTTTATTTGCTTTAGTAGTACGATTGTTCCCCCCCCCCCTCCTCAAGCATTAAGCTGCATGACTAATGAAGGTTGTGGCCTTAGTGATGACTTAACCTTGGCCTTTCTGAAATTCCAAAGTCCTTAGCTCTTGATCTGTTGTAGAGGAGCTCAGTGAATCTATCCTTGAAGAAGTCCTTAGCAGGAAATTTCAGCTTGAATGTTGACTTGGCTTAGTACTGTGGCTTCACAGGAGAAGTACCAGCTCGATTGACCTTCTAAGTTGGTTCACAACTTCACATTGGAACTATTTTTGAACCAAGTCCAAGTATTGTAGTGGAGCAATACTTGCAAGGTGTGCAGCAAGTGCTGGGCTGGCATGCACACCCCCATGAGATTGGTCAACATGGGGGTAGAAGACTTCATGACAAGAAAACTCCCACTGAAAATACAAATGGGGCCCACATTTCATGGGATCTTTCTTGTCGCTCTCATGTGACCTATCATATGGAGGTGCGTATGACAACTCAGCACTTGTGTGTGCAGCAAGTATTACTCATTATTTAACTTGTAAGCTCCTTGTGGTCAGCATTCCGAAGTGGTAGCATTAAGTTACCTTTTATTCGGAAAAGAGGATTGCTTACAGCATAAGTATCTTTTGCTTTCAGTCAAAAAGGAAGAAAAAACATGTCTCTTTGAATGGGGCAACTCAACTATGGGCTCCTGGATGAAGGCTTTTACCATTGAAATGGCTGATTCACCTGGCCAAGTCATGTGCAAGATGTCTATTTGGTATGTTTCGTAATAAAGAAAATATGTCACCCACTTCCTACAATCCAGGCCTATCTTTTTGGTAGGTGCCACTGGATGACAACCCAGGATGCGAGAGTAAGGTAGAATTCCCACTGTAGTCATTGGATGGCCCCTCCAAAGATGGCATATAATTCTTGTGAAAGCTGGAGAAACATCTAACCAAAGGTTTTATCCACTTGCCTGCTGACTGTGGATATTAATGAGCATAGGTGGACTGCCTTTTTCCCCCTTTCTTCCACAATTGGTTCCATTAATGGCAATTTCTTTTCTAGCTGTTTCGGCACAACTGTTCTCCATGCTTGTTTTACTTTTCTATTGACTGATCTTTGGCCACCTAGTTGCATCATTTACCTAGTGACTTCTGTTTTCTATGCAGATACCAGTCTAGAAGAGACAGATATGAAGAGACAGTTCCGTCTAGCAGTTCTGGTGGAGAGGTCTCAGATGGAAACAGAGATAGACACAAAAGCAGAGGTAGGTTCAGTGGTCATAAAAGGAGGTCTTACTCAAGGGAGGGGACAAAGACGTATCATTTTGTAGATAAACCAGAACAATCGCGTGGAGGTCAATTTCCGGAAGTTGATTGGAATGAACACAGCAGATACAGTTATGAATCTGGTAATAATATGTCAAAGCCATGTGATAGAGGTTCTCTTAAAGAAAGAGAAAGTAAGGAAGGGAGTTGCATCGAAGATCAAGAACGTGTGAGGAAGCGCAAGGTAGATTCAAGTAGCAGGTCAATGAGGGAGACAACAGTCAATGGGGAACGGAAATCAGAAAAGAAATCTAAACATCACCGGCAAAAGAAGCAGCCTGACTTGCTTAGTTCAGTCGATGGCAGCCACAAGGTTGATGATGGATACCAGAAGGATGGTCGTGCGGGCAACAAGGCAAACTACAAGTATGCTTCTGATGTTGATGAACACACTAGCAATAGACACAGCTCCGGTGATCATTATTCTGACAAAGAATTCTCCGACAAGGACAGAAGTTCTAGATCTAAACATCAATCTCGCCATCATAAGCACGATACTGAGACTGGATTCGGAGAGCAGGCGGCCAAGGGTGATGACTTGTCCCCTATTGAATCCTCTGATAATTGGATGAAAGTCGCTACCAAATCTCGCAGAAGGCATGAGAGGCATGCATATAAAGGAAGGAACAGGTCGCCTTGTCCAAGTGAGCTAGCTGATCCCGGAAACTCGGGGTGTTCAGGGGACAACTCCTGTGAACGTAAGAGTACGCGTTCTACTGTTAGGAGACATCACAGGAAGAGAGAACATCGGGCCATGAAGAGGGAAAATGGTGATTCGGGCTCGGATGGATTGGACGTGGGAAGTGTGAGATCGAAGCAGCATCCAAGGTAGTTGCATGGTCATATCTGATGGTTTCCAACCTGACATCTCTGTATATAGTTGCGGGTAGTGTGTACTGGATGTTTGAGTTCTCACATACGGTAGGATTTCAAATAGAAAAATGCGAAGCTAATCCGGGCCTTTCATCTGTCCGAGGCGTTTGTCTATATTATTCCGAAGTACATGAAGACGTGTCGTTATACAGCTATGGCCTTCTTCAAGGTGGGTTGGCTTCACATTGTAACTATTCTACTCTTCATGAATATAAAAGAATATGGTACATAGAGGTGATTGTGATCTCGATCCGATGCATGTATGGACATTTCAGATAATTCAGTAATAGATGACTGTGAAGAGTGTTGGGTTTTTTGTTCGAAAATCAATTCTTACTAGTAAAATGACAAATATATCTTCGTTGTTACATATTGTTAAAAATATCATTTGTGAATGTGAAATGTTGTGGATATGCGATCTGGCTGGCTGTTATGTGGAGTTCTAATCTATTTAACTATGTGTAGACTAGTCTGTGAAAATAAATATCTTCTTTATGCTTAGGTTGAACACTACTACTTTGGTTAGACTAACTTCCATCATGGATTAGACTAATCTATGTTCTCCCCACCATGATTTCAATGTGCAAAATGTCCTGAATGTATTAGACCAGTTCACACCTCAACAATTTAATCTCATTCAATCTTTGGTTGAGGGTGTGACCCCTCTTCCCTCTCCTTCTCTCAAAAGGCACCCACCTTTGTATATTATGGTGACTTCGCCACCCTCTCCTGTACATCATTCATCTCGGCCCCCTGGCCACTTTAACTCCCGAGCTCCTATCCGTATGGACCAACCCTTGGGAAGGCCAACTCATGCACAACCTCCCCCATGTACTCTCTTACATGTCCAATGGCAAGATACTTCACTCAAACATGTTCTTCTTCATAAATTGAATCAAATGGAGAAACAAATCAACAAACTTTCTAACTCCACGGGTGAGTCCGTTGTCGTCATGTCGGCTCTCCCTAAGTTTCACATCCCTCATTCGGAGATGTCGTCGTAACGACTGTACAATGGCACGGGCAATTCCTTTATTCATGTAAAAGAATTTTTCTCTGAGTCATCTCGTTAGCAACGTGACCCTCTTACACTGGCATTTCTATTCAGAAAATCTCTTGGCAGCCCTGCACTTGAATGGTTCTACTCCTTAGAGCCAAGAGAAGCAGAGTACTTCCGCATTCTCTATAAAAAATTGCTTCAGAGATACAAGGACTGCGTCAGACCATCTCTCTCCATCACGGATCTAGCATCCGAGAAGATGAGGCCTAATCATGAATTCGTCTAGTTTGCTGACCGTTGGAAGTCAATGGCCACCAGATTGCAACATGTGCTCTTAGAGTCAGAGCAAATCAAAATTATAATTTCAAACTCTACTCCAAGATTCAAGCATATCTTGACCATGAACAAGATCACCACAATGGAAGAGCTCTATGAGAGGAGACATTACATTCAGACACATCTAATGGACTCCCCGATCATCGATTTATTCAAGCAAAGTCTGAGGTATAATGGATCAGTGGACGCCATCCACCTCACAAAATATCCACTCCACGTGTTCCTCCATATACACCTCCTTATTACAACATGCCTCCACCCAGACGTCCACTGATCCGTTCTCCTCGGATAGTTCAACCTCCAACCGGGCCAATCAACGCCCCTACAATTGAAGAAGCTTATGTTATAAATGTTGCATCAGCTCCGGCGGCCACTCCCATACTCCACCACAACCATTACCTCCACCTCCACCTCCACCACAGCCTATTGCTCAGGCAAATGTTGTCAATGTAGAACCCCTCTATAAAACCACTTGGTGTTACGATGATGAACCTTCCGAGGTCATGTTCGTACGCCATTTACCAACTACCCCCTCATTACCATTCATCATCATTAAACCATCCATTGTTAAACCATCTGCTCCCATTATTACAACTCCCATTGTCATACCTCCACTACCAATCATTCCCTCCATTGTTAAGCCTCCAACAACCCTAATTCCCATCATTACACCTCCACCTATATTGACCATTGAACCTGAGCAAGTACTCCCTATCATACCCATTACACCTCCACCAGCCATACGGCCTTCCGCTCCACTCACTATATCCATCCCCATCCAACGGAGCGGGTGCAAGCAACCAACAAGCAATGGATAGAGTCAGCAGAAGAAGGAAGCCCTAGGACTGGGCATGCTTTTCAAAATTCAAGATTATATCTCATGCATGTTGGCCAACATACTCATACGGTCCCTTCATTGTTGCTTCCAACACTACCAGTGGAACTCCCCACTCTTTCCTTTAACTACATTCCCAAGGAGTTGCCACTATTGTTCGAAACTCCGACGGAAGTTAACACTCCATTACTTAATGAGAGCCATTCAATCTATGTGAGAAGAGCTAGATCATCCGCCCGCTAGGCAAAATATGTGAGAAAGTATATGAGAGTTCAAAAGTCAATTCCCAAGCAGATACTCAAATGCAAAACAAGACTAACAACCAGGGGACCTCCGCCTCCCTCATCTCATCATTTCCAATCCTCTTTTGTGCTTATTAGCACGTTCCCATGGGTTTTCTACATTCTCTACCCATGGGAGGTATTTTATTCCCACCTTTTTAATGATCCATAATCCTATACTAGGCATCACACCCTTTTCTATAATCCGTGTTCTCGGCCTCATGCTCCCCGTGGTGCATTGTCATGTTCATGCTATTCTTCTCTCCGTGCCCCACGTTACACACCTCATTGTTTACACCCTCCTCACCGTGCCCCTCATGGCACACCTCCTTGTAGTGCCTCACATGGTATGTCTCCTTTCTGTGCCCCACGCAACTCGTTTCCTTCTCGTGCCCCACGTGGCACCTTTTTCACACCCTCCCTTTCGGCCCCTCGCGGCCCATTTTTACCTTTCTCTCATCCGGATTTTTTTTTTCTTTTTACCAGGCCTCGCGCCCCTCCTCTTTTGCTCCCTTCGGTCCCCTTGGAGTCTCCAAATTCTTCACATCCTTCTCACCTTTCCATATTCGATCAGAGTATCCATCCTTTCTCCCACTGTTTTCGGGGTTTTAGTCCTCACGTATCTTTTTAATTTTTGTGTAATTTTGTACATTCTTCAAATTCTCCGAGTCTCGCCCCAATGTAGGGCATTCGTTCTCTTTTACCCTCTTAATTCTTATTTGAAAAGCTATTATATTGCTTACCAGTGTCAAAATTTCATAAAAAGATGAATATTCAATATTGTAATGTTACCACAACACTCCTATTATGGGAGCTCAGCGCCAGGAGTCTAAAGTTCCCTCCATTTTCATTAAAGTTTGCCCTTGGCATGGGCACCTTCACACACTTCACGGCACCCTAAGCCGATTGCTTTGGAAAACACCGTCGCTATCACGGCCATGCCTGAGGGCACGAAAGTTAGTTCTTTCTCATTTGACCGAAATATGGGAAGTAGAGGTAGTCTGGGCAAGACAACTAACTTGAAGCACTCCCCGGATGAGGGGATGTCTCAAAAAAGACAATCAATCAAATGACCGATGAACATCAAAGTAAAATGCATGTCAAGAGCGGCAAAGTCTCCGTAGGATTCAAAATGAACCTGGTCATATGCATGCAAATCAAAATAAAAAAAAATCAATATACATAACAGGGCATGGCAAAGAGTGGCAAAGTCCCGCGGGATTTAAAATGAACCTGATATTATGCATGTCCCTATGAATAAATGATCTGTCAATTAATTCCAAAAGCCCCTAATGTTTAAAGAGACTGAATCTTCTGGCAATTGTGCCAAGGAAGGAAGTCAAGCCCAACACTTCAAAACCCATATTAAGCTTATCTCTGAATTTCCTTCGTTTCTCCCTATCAAGCCAAGTCACCTATTCAGGCATGGCTTTGATAGTGACACAGTTAACTTGAGTAGTCAGTCATTGGGCACCACTTTAAATGCATGCCTTACTCTGGGCACTCTTTAATGAAAGGGGAGATAGAGGACCTCTAGCCAGTCAGTTGCATAACTTTGGTGCCGCATGGCATGTCAATGTTTCCAAAAGTCAACAAAAAAGATGAATATTTTCAAAACCCACAAAAAGGATGAATATTTTCAAACTCCATAAAAATTCAAAAATCTTCAAAACCTCATAAAAATCAAATATTTTCAAAATCTCCATAAAATTTTGAATATCTTAAAAAATCTAAAAAAATCTTTGATGGTATTACATAGGGCTAGTATTGCACCTAAGCTTCATTATGTCATATCAATCTAATTCTTCCAATCGTTGGTTCATCCTGCCATCAAACTCCAATCTCTCCATTTGGCGAAGCCTACTTATCCTCATGGTTTAAATACACAACTGAATGAGCTATGTTTTCTATTGAATGCTTTATCCACGTTCCATGTTGTTGAATGCTATTTATTCCATGATATTTGTTATTATTTATTGGCTAATAAATTTTGAGTGCAGGTTTGGGTTACCTCATCTGGCACTACCACACACAATTAGGCTGCCATTGCCGCCCTTACCATCACTTATCTGCATTTACTATATGTTATTACCCTTAGAGCATATCAAGGACCTTGTGGCTCTGAGGAATTTGGGATTTGAGTTCCCCTTTATCAAAAACAATGATTATTCCAGAGGATCCTTAGCCGCACAAACAAGCTGTTACACCTCGCACATGAAGATGACGAACCCACGCTTGAAAAACCTGGTGTCCTGACTCAACTCAGCATCGTAACAATATTATCCTTGATTATTTTCTATCTTTTTACCCTTATTTTCCCCTTTAGCTCAACATACATGCATATTTTGAAATCACTATGAAAAATACTCTCCCAATGCAACTTGAGAACCATTTTCACTTCAACTCCAAGTAAATTTGAGATATTCCATTCTGAGTCAAGTACCCAACTCCCTTTGTTGTGGCTTCCATGCTGATTTCCTTGAACTCCCTTGTTTGGATTTATCCTTCTACATTCTTCTTTATCTCCCATAGATCCACCTTGGCAGTAGCACGTCCACAAGCTGGTAAACGCCCCCCAGTGGTGCAACCTAATGGATTGTGTCCTTATGTACTTCCCCTACGCTGGAAGTTGATCTCTCCTTTGTGCCCCACGTGGCACATCTCATTCGTGTACCGCGTACACGCCTCCCTTCGTGCCCTCGTGCACACCTTTTTCTTTCATCCAAACTCTGTGTTTTCATGGTCTTCTTCGTCTAGAGGTGACTTCCTTAGGACTTGGTGAAAGACTCTCATCAGGTGGTGTCACCACACATTGCACGCGTGTCTATTTTTCACCTTGGCGTCTACTTATCAGTTCTATCCGCTTTACTTCACTACATTATGCTTCATTTATTTTCATTCCATTACACTTTATTTCGTGTCCCTCCACTTCACTTCCTTACAAAGCAGACGTCAAGACATGGCAGCTGTAGACACGCTAAATTTGACACCATCACGGGTAAATTTCAAATTATGCCATAATTCCACAAATGGCTCCCTTTTTTTTTCTTGTGAGAGTATTTTCCTCCAATGTTTAGGATCTCCCCCAATTTTCCCCCATTTTCTGGTGCTTCCCCATATTTTCCTAGTCTTCTAGAGGTTTATGCAAAAATGTTAATTCGCGACGGACACAGTCGTCGTGTTTCATATCGACTGATGGAGAACAAACAAAATGCGTCGGTTCAAACTGTCACGATTATGCTTCAACTGGTGATCCAGCAGTCGATTGTTGAGTCTAGCAATTGATTGTTCAATCGATTGATGTTATCCACATCATGTCAAACCATCGCGATTCTCTATCGATTAATGACTAAACATCGATTGTCGAAGCCAACAATCGATTGGTCTTAAACGCGTCAGGTGTGAACGTGTTTTTTCAAACACCCCCACAAAGAATAATTAAAAAAAAGAGATTTTTGATTAAAAAGAAATAAGCAAGGGGAAAGGAAAAGAAGTGCGTGTGTGCACAAGATGAAGGTGTGATCGCCAGGTACGCGAGGGTATCGAAGGAGATGGGTGAGGAGGCTTGGACGTACTTACCTTCACCCAAAGATCACAAGAGTGTGGTGTGGGTTGACTTCTACTTCTCCCACCGGCCGGCCGGTGAAGAAGTCTTCAGCTCGTCGGTTACCTTGCAAGAAAAGAAGACAATCAAACAAGTGAAAGGGAAGGTTAGACTATGAAGTGTGGTATCAAATCAAATGAAATGCAAGCAAAATGTGATAGCATGAGCATTAACACACCTTGTGGGAGTGGTGTTAAACCCCTAAAAATGTAGGTGTTGAGGAAAATGATGTGTGTGTGTGTGTGTGTGAAATGATGTGATGAATGCACTAAGTAACAAAGTAAAAATAAAATGGAAGGAGGAAGGAAAAATGGCGATGTGAGCCCGCTGTTGGAATGGCCGGAGTGGAAGAAGAGAGCTCCTCCCGCCTCGCTCTGATGCACGTGAGACAATGAAGCTCCGGACTCCAAGGAATGGCTTGCATAGCTTGAAATGGTGGATCTCCTTAGCTTAGAAGTCAAGTCGCCGGTGCGACAGGGCTTCACCGTAATGCTTGAGTATGCTCAAAACAGTAGCCTCGGGGGTCTTTTTATAGGGGAAAACTTCATAAATCACGTCGGATACAGTGGACGTCTATCTTAGTGAATCACGTCCACACAGATCGCCACGTTTACCAAGATCCACTTGCTCCGATTAGGCCTTTCCAAACATCGATTATAGCAGGTTCCAGAATCGCGTCGGCATATACCGCCGCATTTCAAACACTTCCGATTTCAAATGATCTTTTCCAAATATTATAAATAGAAATATTGAATCACGACGACTAAAGCCGCTGTATTTGAACAGAATCGATCTTCTGAAGAGAGTCGATCTTCATATGATGGAAGGTCAAAAACGCGACGAACCATGTGGATGCGATTCTATTTAGCAAGAAAATCTTTCTAAAAATAATTTTGGAATTTGCCATAATTCGAAAATGGAAACTATTAATCGCGGCTGCTTGCTAGGACGCGATTCAAAACAGGGTAAGCGCCATAAAAGGAAGTGTGATACGCGTCAATTTTACCCGTCGTGGATCAAACTTTTTAAAAGGCATCCACTGTGTCAGACGCGAATCATTTGTATTCAACAGACCCCTTTAGCACCCTCAGACAAATTCTTAAAAATCTTAGAAAAATCCAAAAAAAGGAAAATCACTCAAGAGGTTAATTGAAGAGAGTCACTTTGAGGCATTGCGGTATAACATGAAATTTACTTGACATGTCGCCAAAATGGTGTGTCTATAGCTGCCTCGCCTTGGCGTTTGCTTTGCAAGGAAATGGAGCGAAATGGCATGAAATGAAAGCAATGGAATGGAGGGAATTGAGTGGAATGAAGTGGAATGACTGAAAAGTAGACGCCAAGGTGTGATGAGACACGCCTCAACAACATATGACTAGAGTTGTTCTTCAATTCACCAAGAAGAGGCTTGCAGAAACTCTCAGGAGATAACTCAAAGTCTGGACGAAGGGAAAGGGTGTGCACGTGGGCACGAAGGGGAGAAAGATCAACTTCCAGCGTCGGGGAAGTACCTACGGACACAATCTGGCAGGTTTCACCATTGGGGAGCGTTTACTAGCTTGTGGATGTGCTGCAGCCAAGGTGGATCTTAGGGAAAATAGGATGAACTAATATAGGAATCCAAAACAAGAAGTTTCTCAAGAAATGACCTTCAAACATCAACAAGATGAACCGAGTACTTGACTCGAAATGGATTATTTCATGTTAATTGGAATTAAGGAATAAGTGGTTCTCTTCAATTAAGCACGAGAGTAATCTTCCGGAAATGTGCTCAAAATCCTACATGATGCATGCTGGGCTAAAAGAAAAAGATTAAAATAAAATAAAATATAAAATAATGAAGGATAATATTGTCACGATGCCGAAGTCAAGATACCAGACGGAATATGTCGTCCTTCTTGCAAATCGTAACAGCCTATCCTCAAGTCATAAGAATCCTCTGGAATCATCATTATTTTTGGTGGAGGAGGGGAACTCAAATTCCAGATTCATCAGAGCCTCGAGGTCCTTGATATGCTCTAATAGGGTATACCATATAGTAGGATGCAATTTATACAATACCAAAGATTGGAGATTTCCGATGATGACCATGAATTGTACGGCGAGAAACGTGTTCAGAACCTGCACTCAAAGACTCATCAGTATTGACAAGAAACAAATAATAGAGCAAAATGTGAAAATAATGTTGCTTGAAAATCGTGGCAGGGCATATGGACGCGCTTCACTTACCTGAATCGAGACGACTTAGTCGGTCGCGATTTACCTTTACCAGTCGCAATGGAAGCCAGAGTAAGCGCTTCGAATCGCGATGTATGTGTTGGACGCAATTTATACTTTCCACCCGAGGCTTGATTTTCTTGTTTGTTTTTCATTCCTTACTCTCTTTTGGGCTTGCCTTCGGGCTTATGCGACCATGGGGGTTTAAAAACGCCTCAAACCATGCACTCTTCATGCATTCAACCTCTCCAAAGGCCAAGCATCCCCCAATTGAAGCAAGGAGAGAAGGAGAAGAAGGAGAATTGAAGGTTTGAAGCAATGGAGCATGATGGAGCCCCTTCATCCAAAAGACCAAGAATTGAGGGATTTATGAGGCTAAGTAAGATTGATGGACACATTTGCAAGTTGATTCAAGCTAAACTAGTAAGTTGAAATGATTCTTGCATTGATTTTGGCTTGTTCTTAGTGTGTTCTTGCTCTGTTCTTGGTGTTCTTACTGTTCTTATTCTCTTCTTTTCTATATTTTTTTTCTTTCTTCTCCTCTCCCAACTGCCATGGCCGAACCAATCACCCTCATGACCCATCTTCTGCCCATGCTATCCATATACCCATGATTATGTCCATGCTCATGATGACACCTCCATGTGCCAAACTCCCCATGCATGACCAAACCAACCCATAATCATATGCTTCATGTGCCATACTCCCTCTCTAAAAAATCTCATGCGCATGTGTCATCCTCCTCTCAACCCAAAGGATTGTCCTCTCTTTCCGGGCAATAGGCAGTATATGAGACTTCCATGGATCCAAAAACTGACCTCCTCCATCAGTCTTGACATGACCACCATCCTCTCTCGGTGGGGGATCAACAACTTAGCCGTCCACGCCAAGAGATACCACGAGATTCACCTTGATTGGGCGGCTATGGGGGCTCTTGTAGAATCATGGCATCCTCAAACCCACACTTTCCTCTTCAAGACCTTTGAAGCCACCATCCTATTGGAAGAAGTTGAACACTTGCTAGGTTTGAAGCGGATGAAAAGGGGCGATGAAGACGAGATGGCGATCATGCCGAGGAGCTATGCATGCAAGGCGGTGCTTGAGAGCTTCATGGATGAAAGGGCGGCCCAAGATGTCCAAACCGGAAAAGGTATAAATTTGCAATGGTTGGCGGCCTGGACGATGGAGGAAATACCGAAAACAGGAGATGACGAGAGGTTGGAGAAAGTGATGAGAGGGTTCGCCATATGCCTGGCAAGTGCACTCCTCTTTCCATCGATTGACAATATCCTTAAGGAGGAGCAATTAAGCGCGGTGTGCGGCATATGGGAGGGTGAGAGACTGGGACCGGCAGTGCTAGCCTTCCTCTACAGCGGACTCATGGCGGCGAGTTTGGGTAGGCCTCCTTACGGTTCCATGCTATTGTTTACTTGTTGGACTGACCTACACTTCAAGTTTGATGTGAGCAATGAAGTCCCTAGCTCATCCCGCATCTTCTCCGAAAGTCCGCTACGTCACATGGAAAATCTAGTTGGCTTGGAAGGGCGCGTGGCTAACCATGTGCCACAACTCAAGACTCGGGCAAATTGGCGTGATCATCTCCGAAGCATGCCTAGGAATGCGTTCACTTGTACTCTGGCGCCTCTTCTAGCCAGGGACCTGCGGACACGGCTAGCACTCGATGTGGAGCTACGACTGATCGGGGCAGCTGAATTCGTACTCTACAATCTACACCGCTGCCTCTCTCAACTCGGACTCCCACGATGCAACTTCGAGGGGCCGTCTCATCTTCCGCCAATCAAAAGACGGGAAATCAGAACCAACAATGACGGAGAAGAGGCGGACACCATCAAGGCATTGTGGAAGGTCTGCTCTTTCAGGCAGCTGGTCCCATATGTAGAGGAGGTAGAGGATGAGTGGATGGCCTATGTACGGGAGCTCCTAAAAATTTGTCCCAAGGTAGCCATTTGTAAATTTCAAAATTAATTCATTAATGACAATTATATTGCATCCTTTATATGGCCAAATTGTACCATTATATGTGATTGTATCATCCAAACAGTTTTGATTTCCTCTTCAAAATTGGCCCTCGAGTGAGCATTTTGAATCGCGACGGACACAGACGTCGCGCTTTACACTTGAATCCGCGTCCAACAAAACCGTCGCGGTTAACTTTAATCGCATCCATATACCCCGATGCATTTCATATTGTACTTCAAAATTCGAGAATCGCGCACCTAATTCGATCAGTAGTTGTGGGTAATAGTAGATATGATTGGTGGTGTAGTATGAGTGATTATTGGATTATGGTTAAAGTATAATAGATTAAAGATTTTTTATTATAGAAATTGAAAGAAATTGGTACATTTAGTTATGAAAATCACTAAAAAGTGTTTTAATGAGAATCAGAGCTGGTAGAGAAAGGTATAAAGTAGTGATGTGATGGAATAATAGAAGAAATTGTATCATGATGAGAAATAGGGCTTTGTGAATAGAACTGTTAAATGGGTAAATTGTGGTTGAGAATTGTAGCAGAGATAGTCATTGTGTTTGAGATTTATGTTAATAAAGGGTTAAGAAGTTGCTTGGATAATAGTATGATTAATGGCATGTTAGGTTTGAAATGATTAAGTGAGGTAATTTAGCTTAAGATGAGAGGTTGGTAAGCAGAGGAGCAGTAATCAAGATGATTCTTAAGTGTGATTTGTGATTAGAAATAATTGCAGTAACGAATTTAAGGGTAGTGTTGATATGAATAATAAAGATCATAGAAAGTTTGATATAGAAACTCATGTAAGTGGATGTAAAGGTGATCGGTTGGTTAAAGAGAGTAAAAGAGCAGTGGGAAGTCAGATTTTTTTTCAATAATTTTATAAGAGAAAGATGTTTGTTAATAAAAAGGCAGTGGATAAAGATTTCACAGAAAAAGTTGCAGTGTTAAACATAAGAGCAGTGGTGCCAGCATTTGTGTATAGATTGTGGAAGCAGAGAAGGGAAATTGGTCTCAGAGGTAGATTGAAGTTAAAACTAAATAATTAAAGTAAGTTGAAGCTATGTAAGTTAGAATGGATAAGGTTAAGTCCATTGAAAGGTAATGGGGAATAGTAAAGTGAATTATAAATGGATATTTGTAAATGAGCTCTAACAGTGAAATTGTTTGTATTTGGTAGTAAATTAGTAATATGGAATAAAGAAATTAAGTAGAATAAATCATTGTGTTTTAAAGAAATAATTTTAGTTTATAGTTATGGTAAAAAGTAAGAAAGATTGTAGCATAAATGACACCTGTAAATTAGTTAGCTAGTAAATTAGCTAAGAGAAATATTTTGCAGAAATGATGTTATGTTATTGATAGTAAAGATAAAGTTTGGTATTAATGAATAGGTAAAGAAAAAGAATATGATAGATTATAGAATAGTGATAATTAAATGATTCAGGAAATGTGCGATAAGAATTTGCGTAATGATATGCAGTAAGGTGATTTGGATGAATAAATAAATTTTGTTATGAAAATATTTCTAGAATTTGAAGTAAAGCTATAATAAATCAGTTAAGGAGTAGTGAGCAGATTAAGGTATAGTGAAAGGGAGTAGAAAAAGGGAGGAGCAATATAATCAGTTTAATGATAAAGAAATTTTGAAATTTGATGTCATATAATTGAGCAAGGCTTGAATAAAGATAAAGGTGAATTTTTGGGTATATGTAACAATGAGAATAGAAGATGTGAAAAGATATGAATTAGATTTGTTAATCCAGTTAGAGAATATTGTTTGAAGCAAGGAATATATATATATATATATATATATATATATATATATATATATATATATATAAAGGAAAAGGTATATCAATATTGATATATGCTAAGATTTAGAATTTAGTGTGAATCAGATATAGCAGAAGATAGAATATGAGTGGAGTTAATTAAGTGATATTGATGTATGATAAGAGAAATGTAAAGTTACTTGGAACGTATAATTTGAAGCGAGATAAATTATTAATGGATTAAAGGAATCTAGAATTCATGAAATATTTGGTGAAAGGTTCAGAATGATCAGAGTAGCGCAGCGGAAGTGTGGAAGATTTAATATTCATAAGTTATCTGAAGTTTAAGTAATTAAAGGAAAATTCAAAGATCTGGGTGCAATTGAGCCAAATGATGATTAGTGGTGATAAATAAATAGTGAAATAACATCAGGAAATTTGAAATTTTAAATAATGTAAAGTGTAAGGATCTAAGCAAGAAAATGGCCCAGAAAGAAAGGTTGCAAACATAACCAGGAAAAATGTGGAAATAGGTTCAGACCAAGGAGATAAAGCGCTAATAGCAAGGTAGAATCGCATATTGTTGAAAGGTAAAGAATGGCAGAATAAATTCAGAGAATAAAGTAATTGCGGAATAAATTAAAAAGAAAGGGAAAGTAAAGCAAGTATAGAAGTGATTAATAGTCTGAAAGAGGATGTAGAGGAAGCTCTGCATATGACTTTGTTTCTTTTTAGGTGATAGTATGGTTTATTGTCGCTCGTTTTGAATGTTGAGGACGACATTCCTTTTTAGGTGATAATAATGTAACGTAGCGTGTTTTTCAGATCTTCGCGGATTGAGGAATAGTGGTAGTTCGGATCTGTGTTTATTGGTTTTGGTTTGGTGCTCATGACCAATGTGAGGTCATTGGGCCTTGGTTGTAGTTTCCGCATGTTGTGTGGAGCTTAGTGAGCCAGTAGGTTAGGCCCGTAGTGCCCGTTGGTTCACTAGATGTGAACGCGACAGAGGTGTAGGTCGCGTTCTGAACGCGACGGCAGTAGGGGTCGCGTTCTGGTTGCCGCTGCTGGGGCTGACGTCTGCATGTGCGCCGCGTGTCGCGAATGGAGTGGAGCTTGCTGACGTCAAGATTGGGAAGGTGACGCCTTAATCTGTCGCGATCAGGTCGCGACAGGAAGGTACGTCGCGATCCCACCCGCTGTGCGGTTTTTTTAAGAAGGCTGGCCGAACAGAGCTTTCACAAGTTCTGCTCGACCAGGGGAGGAGCTGCTGCGAGTGATTCGGCGTTCTGGTGTGGTGTTCGATGCGCTCTCGACGCGAGGACGTCGTAAGGAGTGGGGGAAACGCCGTGCCATGCGTGGATTGTGCGTTCTTCGTGAAGGTAGGGAGATTCCACCATGTTTGATTGTGTGGATTGCATGTTAGCTTGTTTACTGCTTTCAAAACAGTAGATACCATGTCTAGGAGGTGAAATGAACATGAAAATCGGGTTGAATCGGGATTTGGGGTGGTTTGCATGGAAGATCCGGTGATGGTTCTCGGATTAGGGTTTTCTCCTGAGAAGGCGACGGTTCCTGCTGTCGCGACCAGATCGCGGTAGGCCGACCCGTCGCGACAGGATTTCTTGTCGCGCCATATCGTGGTGTCGCGATCAGAAGGCGGTCATGGCCTCTGTCGCGATCACAGCCGAGGGTATTGCTTTGCTTGCTTTTGGTGTTTTGGTTATCCGATTATCGTCGTTTATTGTGCATGGCTTTGGTAAATGGTGCATTGCATCCGTAAAGCTCTGTGAGCAGGTTGCCCACACGGCTAGTGGGAGGTTTATGTAATCGGTGTGGTGCTACCATGGTTTGAGGATGTGCATGACACATACTCCGTTGTGGTAGTGTTTCGTGTGTGTGTGTGTGCATGGCACATGCACCGGTTGTCGTAGTGGTCGGGCAGTGAGGTCCATATGTGAACCTAGCCCTAGCTTTTTAATATATGATTATAGATTGGTTAATATGGTTAAGTAATTAAGTGTAAGTATGGTTATTAAGTGGTTACTGAGTAATGAGTTTGACGTGGCAATGGAGGTCACTTTGTGACCAATGATAGGCCTGGTATGGTTGACTACCGTGGTTCATGTGTGTGTTTGTGTAGGATAGCTTGTGGGTCACGAAATGACCAAGTCAAGCTAGTCCTTATGTTGTATCGTGGTTTGTAATAAAGATTGTATGAGTTTATGATGTGTTTAGTGCATTGATGAGTTTGGTGGTCCGGCGCCTATTCTGGAATGCCTCTTCAGTTGGGAGCCCCAGGTTTTGTGTGAGCCAGGCATGTGAGTGTGCTCGGGGCTTGTCCCGGTGCAGTGGTACCGTCGAGGTCTTGTCATCTTCCTGGACACCCTCACTCTCGGAGAGAGTTGTCGTCCGACTTAGGGAAAGACGGCAGTGGGACAGTGACTTGTGAGAGTTTGTGTTTAGTCACTTGTAGCGCGCTCGTAGCTGGGGGTTACGGACACCAGTAGATGTACTGGGCCCTAGCTAGTCCTGTTACCAGTGCCTCACTTTAGAGAGCTCGGGCCAGAGTCTCTAAAGGTGTCAGGCATGGGCCTGCAGGGTGTGTGACCTGTAGGTTGTGGTGGTTTGGTTGGACTCCACAGTTCTTTGACTTTACTTGTGTTGTGGAGCTGCAGTTGAACCTTATGTCCGTGACTGCGAGACTAAGATGTAGTTCTTGTGTTGTGTTGTCCGGGTTGGATACTGGCGTCATGAACCAGTAGTCTATCCCATGTGGTGGCGTCGTGCTTTCCGGCTCATGCTTTGCTATTGGCTATAGCGTGTGTTAGTTGTAGTTTTACCGTTGAGGTGTGCCTTGGTGTTGGCATGGTTGTTATTGTGGTTAGTGAGCGGAGACTCACTAGTTGTGGTTTGCTTGGTGGTGGTGTGCCCAGGTGGTGGCACAGTTGTGTTTGTGTTTTAGTGGTGGTACATCGTGGTAGTAGGTACTTGTACCTTTTGTAGGTACTGGTTTCTCGTAGTACTAGCCCTTTTCAGGTGGTAAAGTGGAGGTCATGTAGTGAGATCTTCTACTTGTTGTGTTATACCCTTCCTTGGGTAAGTTTCCGAATATGATTTAGTATGCGATGGATTGGCATCGTGGTAGCCAGTCCTGTTTCTTAAGTGTGACATTCGATACATCGTGATTTAAAGGTATAAAGGATTAGCTCCTAGTTAGCAATCCTATTACCCATATATTCAGAGGCTTGCCAGTGAAGCTAGTATCTTAGGCAATGCTTTGCCTGTATGGCTTATAGCTTAGGCGACCAACAGTTGAGGTGGTGTGCCTGTGAAGCTTGTGGCCTAGGCTTTACAGTTATTGTGTAGTTTATTGGTGCTGTTATCTCTTCGTCTTTCCGAGACTTGCAGCAACTGAGTTGATTATGTTTAGTATTATTAATTATGCTTTGTTGTGAACATGTAAAGGTTTGGCTTCCGGTGTTGCTAGTGAGACCCGTTGGGGTTGAGGTTCTCCTGCGCTGTGTGTTGTTTTGGGTGGTTCCCTACTGAGCCAGTGACTTGTTGAGGCTCACTCCCTTACAGTTCTTTCCAGGGTTTACCGTTGGTGTGGCTTGAGGAGGTGTTGTGGCAGACTTGTACCACCAGCAGTAGTGTTAGTAGAGTTGTGTGAGCTTGTGCTCCCTCGGGGTATGCCCCAGGTAGTTGTACTCTTTTTAATTTGGGCATGTAATAATGTAATGGGACAGTTGTAAATTGTATATACAGATATGAGCACATATCCTTTCTTGTGTCTCTTACTGTTTTGGTTTGTCTTTTATATTCCTCCTGGACACGTGTTCGAGCTATCCCTTGCGAGACTTCGATCCGTTCGCGGGAAACGGATCTGGATATGGACCCTTATTGGGTATAAATATCCAGGGCCGTTACATATATGCTTTCCGATGTTTCAATTATTTATTCATCAATTGCATACATGTTAGGAAAGATCCGTGACACGTCACTTACACTTTTGCACGAATAGGCACACCTTTCTTGGGGAATTGAGAGCTCTCTGTCGGTCATTTTGAATCGGCAAGACTAGCGATCTTTCCTTAAGACCTCTGTAAGTCTCTGCTCTCTATGGATTCCCACATAGAGGCCGAGCTGGTTGCACCATGAAGTACCCTGGAGATAGAGAGCACATGTTCCGCGTACGATCTGTCATTAGTCATCCTCATGTCAAGACATTTATGAAATTATGAAACATAAGATACGTCGTTATACTACCCATTTGATCTCTTGAGCTTTTGTCATACCTTGACTCTATGAATGATCATGTCCCTATTACTATGAGCTTGTCATTGAAACTCTGTGGCCATAATATGAATATGTTGTTCGGCACAATATGGGACTTCGGTCCATTTGACCAATGGCTGTGCAATAGGGGCCCTGTCTGGTCCTGGGGAGGAGCGCCCCAACGTACTTATTAACCGCGGGAGTATGGACTTTTGGTGCTTAACATAGCACAACGAATATGCAAGATTTGTGTAAGTGCCTTCATTCGATATGATACGATATGATATGATATGTTTGATATGATACGTCTGTTCATGTGAATACATAATATCTGTGTGAATATGGCCAATTCATTTTGATATGATTCTACTCTTGAAGTATATGTCCATTGTATATGCAACTCGACATTTGATCTAAAATGATATCCGTTCTATTCAGCTATTTCACTTGTTAGAAAAGCATGCAATAGCATCATGTTCATGTGCATATCTGCCTATATAAAATGTTAATCATGTATATTAATTAGTGCCCGCACAATATTGAGATGTAAATCCTACTGAGCTAGTTCGCTCACCCTATCATCCTGTCCTTTTCAGGTAGTGATGAGGAACCAGAGGAGTCAGATGGGGCAGGGCAAGAGTGATGAGCACCCGTCATATGAGGAGTTGATAGACTAAGAATAGTTATTTGAGTAGTCGATGTTATAGTGAAACATTTTATTTGAATAATGGGCCTTTGATTGGCTCGATTGATGTAAGGTTTTTAATTAGTTGAATGAATAAGGAGTACTTTTATGACAATATTATAGTTTTCCACTGTGTTATTATATTCAATTATGACTCTGCGTTACTTAACTGTGATACGTCTATTTATATCGTTCATGCACCTCGGTCTTTATTCCGCTGCTAAATATCGGGGCGTGACAGTTAGGTCGAGGCATAGGCGAGGGAAAATATGGAAGCACTTTTTCATGATGAAGTCAACCCATCGAGGAGTAGTATGTCATCGAGGCATCACTCTACTTTCAAGGGAGGGGGACGGGCCTTCATCGTTACTTCAGTAATCCTTCTCACTCCTCAACCCCCAACCATAGAGGAAGAGAAGAATGGCAGATGTTCAGGAGATCAACCCGCATGCTTTCTTGAGGGAATACAACAAACATACCAGAATTGAAGATGCTTACCAAAGTAAAAGGCCAAGGTGGAAGCTAGGAAGGGCTATTGCTAAGTAGAGTCCAACATGCAAGGGATAGCAGTAGAGTCTAGCATGCCTCTTCTCATTCTCAAGTGGTTGTTTTCATTCAAAATTTAGTGTATTTAGTATTTACATATATATGTTAACTTATATACAATTACACACTTTCCTCACAAGCATCTAGTGGATGTCCTCTCTAAAACAAAAGCATGGAAATGGTGGTATAGAGACAGCCCCTTCAAGAAAATTAGAGTGGACAACTACTTTATTCACCTCTAGGAGGCAGAAAGAGACGGTGTAGGAAGATACATTAGACATTACAGATGCAAAGATAGTAGATGAATATGAGGATGATATGACTCACTCTTTGTCTGATCTATCACAATGCAAGAGTACTGGAGATGATTCTTCAATAATTAAGTAATGGATCTTCGTCTCCTAGCGGAGGCAGTGCAACGATAGAAGGAACAGTGGTGGATGCAGTGGTGGTGGAGGAGGAGGTATGTATGTCACTAGTGAGGACGACTTTATACATGCTACCAGGACAATAGAGATCATGGTGTGACATCTATGTTATAGAGACGATACAAACAAAATAAAAAGGACGAAGGAGTTTTGTGGTAGATAGTAGTAGCTACCAAGGCACACTATCTAATTTTGAGAGATTGAACACACAATAGAGCACTTCATATGATGCCGCAAATGAAGATCATAACATCTTTTCAGGATAACTCTCCTTAAGCTACAATAGTAAATCTATAGGCACATGGTTTTAGGTATAGTCAGGGGCGGAGGCAGGGGGGGAAGGGGGGCAACTGCCCCCCCCCCCCCCCCCCCCCTTGTTTGAGGAAACTATAGGTAGGGGGTAGGGAAATAAGTTGGTAAATAAATAGGTGGGTTACGTGGGTATGGGAAATTTTAATCTCAAATACTTTAATCTGACGGTGGAGACCCTTTAACAAAACAAGGAAACAAAATTGGTTTGCAGCCAGCTGGGAAAAAGGCCAAAGGGGAAAAAGGGTTCGCGGCTGGGAAAAAGCCAAAGGGGCAGGTTCGCAGGCGGCTGGGAAAAGGGTTGGAAAGGGTTTCGCAGGCGGTCGCTGCCGGGATCGAGGCTACGTGCAGACAGCGCGGGGGGATTGCAAAAGGAAAAAGAAAAGGCCAGTCTTTTACTCTACGTACAGTCGCCTGAGAGCTGAGGCGGAGGGCGGCGGTTGTGTTACAGCACCGGTTATTTTGTGCGGGTATTGTGACGTGATATCTTTGATCTGGTACGCATAGAAGAAAAAAAATTCTTCATCTTCTTCCCCCTATTCCCACTGTTGCTTAGTGTTTACCTCTATTTAATTTATTTTTTTTCCATTGTAACATTACTTGTAGTCTGCGTCTGGACTTCATTACTTGCGACAATCTACTCCGACAGAATATACGCGATCTATTGCGTTGCGTACATTACTATTCAGCGGTTAGTGGTTAAAAATTATTCTTTCTTATTTATCTCAGATTTGATTAAGTGATTAAATGTAAATTAAGAGTTTTAGCTAAGTTTGAAATTCATTAATTAAGAGGATGACTTCCTAAGACCTAGTTCCTACATTACGACATAATTTAATTTTTATAGAACATTAGATATCATAGAATAGCCTTGTATTTATTAATTATGCATCTACTGTTAAACATTTTAGTATAGCTTTCCTCATGTTCTCTTTTTACAGATATTGTCTCTGAAGAAAAGACACCACCTAAGCAAAAGAATTTTGACATGGGTAAGAAACTAAGTTGAAATATAGATGGAATATTTTATTTTTAGTAGAGTACTAATTAAGTAATTATATCTTTTTTATAGATAAATTTTTGAAGAGAAAAGTAACTCTGAAAGAGACATATGACAAAGTAAAAGATAATGAGATTATTGAGACATCAGGTTCATCAAAGAGACAACGTCAAGTTGTAGACATTGAAAATCTTCCGTCAGATCCAGGATTAAGAAAACAGATTGTTGATTATCATCCAAATGATCGAGATCAAATTAGAAGAGCATATTTACAAAAAGGTCCTTTTCAACCTAAGGATATTAAATTTCCACAGACTAAGTTTGGTAAAACAGAACGACGATTTAATCCTGCATGGTATGCTGAGCACAAAGATTGGTTGGAATACAGTAAAGAGAAAGATGTTGTTTTTTGTTTATATTGCTATTATTTTAAACCTGAGAAACGAGGGTGGAGGGGATGCATTTGTTACTGGAGGATTTAAAATTGGAAGAAAAAGGAAAAAATAGGATGCCATGTTGGAGGACATAATAGTGCACATAACGAGGCTAGAAGAAAGTGTGAGAGTTTATTCAAGCAAATCAAACATTATGTCATTTATGAGTAAGCAATCAGAGCAGGAAAAGCATGCTTATCGAACTCGTTTAGAGGCATCAGTTGATTGTGTTCGTTTTCTCCAAAGGCAAGGTTTATCTTTTAGAGGACATGATGAATCTGAAGACTCAAGAAACCGTGGTAATTTTCTTGAACTGCTACATTTTCTTGCTAAGCATAATGAAAGGATTGGTCATGTTGTTTTAAACAATGCTCCAGAAAATTTGAAACTAGTTGCCCCTGAAATTCAGAAGGAAATAGCTCATGCAGGAGCTGTGGAGACAACAATTGCTATCCAAACATGGATTAACTATATCAAGATTACGTGGTCAAGGTTATGATGGAGCAAGTAACATGCGTGGTGAGCTGAATGGACTTAAGACACTTATTATGAAAGAGAATGAGTGTGCTTATTATATCCATTGTTTTGCTCATCAGCTTCAACTAGCCATAGTTGCAGTTGCTAAATCTCATGTGGAAATTGCTCATTTTTTCAATTTGGTTGCTTTGCTATTCAATGTTGCTGGAGCCTCATGTAAGCGACATGATCAATTTCGAGAAAAACAAGCTATAGAAATTGCGCAAGCAATTGAAATTGGTGAAATTAAAAGTGGGAGATGTTTGAATCAAGAAAAAAGTTTGAAAAGAGCAGGGGATACTCGTCGGGGTTCTCATTATAATGCATTGGTTAACTTGATATCTATGTTTGCATCTATACTCGATGTGGTTGAGACTGTGATGGAAGATGATTCAAATTCAGAGCAAAGAGCTGAAGCATATATGTTATCAGAGTCAATTAAGACTTATGATTTTGTGTTTAATCTTCATTTAATGAAAAAGATTTTAGGAATAACAAATGAGTTATCACAAGCGCTGCAGCGAAAAGATCAAGACATTGGCAATGCTATGAAGTTACTTGGCATCTCAAAGCAACGGATACAAATAATGAGAAATGATGAGTGTGATTCATATCTGTTAGAGGTTTCATCTTTCTGTGTAAATCATGAGATTAACATTCCTAATATGGATGACAAGTTTATGCCTCGAGGACGTTCACGAAGAAGAGTTCAACAAATTACAAATTTGCATCACTATCGTGCTGAGTTATTTTATTCAGTTTTGGACATGCAACTTCAAGAGCTTAATAGTCTATTCACTGAAGTAAACACAAAGTTATTACTCTTCTTATCATGCTTGAATCCAGAAAGATCATTTGAAGCCTATAAAAAAGAAAGGCTAGTCAAATTTGCTGAGTTTTACCCAAATGAGTTCTCTTCTGTGCAGTTACAAATGCTCGATAATCAGTTGGAGACTTATATAATTGACATGCGATCTGATGATAATTTTGCTCAACTGGATGGAATTGCATAACTTGCTGAAAAGATGGTTGAAAAGAGAAAAGACATTATCTATCCATTAGTTTATTTGTTGTTGAAATTGGCATTGACTTTACCTGTTGCTACAGCCACTGTGGAGAGAGCATTTTCAGCAATGAAAATTGTGAAGAATCGATTGCGCAATAGAATGGGTGATCAATGGATGAATGACAACTTAGTGACATATATTGAAAATGAGATGTTTGAGAGCATTGACAATGAGACAATAATGCAACGTTTTCAGCACATGAAGACCCGCCGTGGAGAACTCACATGTATAAAATCTTCTACTTGAATGAAATAAATATTTTTGTTACATTAATTTATTTTGCCCCCCCTTCCAAATATTTCTGGCTCCGCCACTGGGTATAGTTATCCCCATGTTGGTGTCTATATGCATCCTATTTCCACCCAGCTACCTGAGCCTATTGTAGTACATTAGGGATCGAGAGAGTACGAGAAATATCAATGTATGTAACATCACGTATATGCATCATACATGTCCTTTGTTGATTACTTGCAATATGTAAGGACGACATACACGTTACATTAGTTGGGGGAGTTTTACATTGCTACATGAGGATTATGTGAAGATACTGATACATGACTTTAAGGATTATGTAAGACATTTCTTAAATATAATGTATATATTAATGTATGATTATTTATTTTGTACCACTAATTAATGATAAATTTTGATGATGTAGATGATGCGCAATTACCACCACCCCGCTTAGGTGCATTGATACACAATTGATAGTGATTGACATATTCATTGCATGTATTATAGACATCACATCACCAAAATCTACCGCTTCTTAGAGCATTTAGTAAATCTTGGCATGACTGCATATATGATGTCTCAATTCCTTTACACATGCAATTTTAGTTCCATAGAGGTTTGTAGGATGGCACCCTTAGTGCGTGAGGCATGCTCCATCAATATCGAGAGATCCCTCACCACCAGTCCCCTCCTCTTCCTCCTCTTCATCCAAAGCAGTAGTTGTTAATGCAGTTAAATGATTTTTCACGAAGTTTAATATCCTAGTATTGCAATTCATTTGCTTTTCTTTGTTGACATGATTAGAGTGCTGTTAACAACACACGTCCACCCTTACCCCCTTAAGTGGACATTGATTTTAAGATTCATAAGCCATAGGATGACATTGACTCAGATTTATTTCCATTTGACTTTGTCTTAGACGATTCACACTCTGATGGAGTTGTTGTCGACTTACGTATGTACATGTTGATTGTCTTGTATTATGTTGTAAAACACTTTAAAATTTTAGAATTATTATTTAGTGATGCTTTGTCATTGACAAAACATGTGAAATTAGTTAAAGACACCATTAAACTTTGAATTTTACCAAAAAGTGTTATCTAAAAAAATAGGACTTTTTTGGCCAGACTGGCCGAACCTATGTCATACAATACAATACGCTAATTTATACCATCCCAAATAATCCAATATGGTTTAGTTTGAGGGGACGTAATGGGCAGGCTAGGGTTTACAGAATCGGTGTACCTTGCCGAACCAAGCTTCTCCTAGGTCAATACAGTATGATACGTATCGTATGATCTGCCACCTACTCGCCCTCCACGTTGGCTGCTCCCCCCCCCCCTCCATGCCCGACTGTACCCCTGGTCCCCCACTCGTGCTTCCCCCTCCCATCCCTGTTGCACCCCCCTCCACATTCGCTTCCGACACCCTTGCACATCGATCATACTATACTGATCTACCCATGCCCCTTCCCCTCCCCGCTGGCCGCTGCCCCCCCCCCCCCCCCCCCCCCCCCCATCCCCCAACCCCATGCCCCCTCCCCTTCCCACTACACCCCCAGTCCCCCCACTCGCACTTCCCCTCCCTCCCCTCCCCACTGCACCCCCCCCCCCCCCTGCTGAACCCCAGCACTCCACCTCCCCTCCTGTCCCCTCCGCCTCTAGCGCTCCCCACCCCCACCCTCCAATGCTCCCCGCATTTCACCCACCCTGCCTTGTTGCACCCCCCTTCCCTCCCCACTACACCTAGGTGACTGGTGTAACGACCCAGGATCCGAATTACCAGTTACCACTAGTAACCCGAACCTTGAACCCCCACCCAAGAGCCGAAGCTCAGAAGGGTTAAGAGAAAGTGCCTGAGGAGAACATATAAGCAAATGTACAAATCACAGAAACTAAAAGTAAACCACTATAAATTTAACAAAATGGTACAACTCAGAGCAGATCTAACAAAAGTAAAGAGTACAACGAGTACGTACACAAAAGTACCACTTTCAGCAGCTAAGCGGGACCAGCACAGGAGTGACTCGGCTCCTCAGCACCCGAAGCCGACGAAGAACCACTTGAAAGGGAAGGGAGTGAGTCTCAAGAAGAGACTCATTAGGGACACTAACCCCCACCGGTAAACAATACTAAAATAAGTGTAGGAAAGTAAACCACAGTAAAGGAACACTGCACAACACATAAGAACCAGTGACGTGACGCCCAACTCCTCACAGGAGAGCGTAAGAAAACTGGAACCCCGCAAGCTCAATAGTACACAACAACCACAAACTCACACAAAAAATGTAGGATCGGGTAGGGTCTATGGCTTGGTGCCTCGACACCACAGAGTCTTCAAACTCTAGCCATGTGTACACACTCAGACGCTCTCCCTCGCGTCTGGTCCTCGACCAGTTTTCCCCTACGCTGGACTCAAACGGTGGAGAAGGGGCCCCACGAAAATCGACTCATAACCACCATAAGGGGCTCGCACTGGACAGAGTCGCACTCGACGCCCAGGCTCACCGGCAGAATAGCTCAACGCCAGTCATCTAGACGGAGCCCAACTCAACATCTGAGAGAAACACAACACAAGCACAGTACAACACAAGCACATACGGAGACACTCTCAACGTCTGGCACACTGTGTTAGGAGGCAGACACTGTGTGCCCGAGCCTCACACACACAGAAGAGGCATCAATTGCTGGGACCTACCTGTGGGTTGACGGCAATCCTGATTGTCATTAACCGCGGGTAGACGTCACAACCTGTGTCATTAACCCAGAATAAACGGCACAACCTATGCAGTCAACCACATCTTGACGTCAAGCGATCTTGACGTCAAGTTCATCATGAAGAACTAGACGGCCACAACCTTGCCGTCAAGTTCATCAGCTTCCAACAGCTGATACGGCCCTAGGCTGCTCCTCAGGGCATCCAAGCCCCCTAAACCCAGATCTGATAATGAGAAACACTTTCCCTCATCAAAGGACATCATCATAAAGCCGGAAGACATCGATCTAAAGCTTGGATCGAGCAAAACATCCAAAAATCTCCGGCATGGAAAGCCCTTCCTAAAAATGCAATTTACACTCAAATCACATGCATGGATCATACAATAAAAAATCACAGGAAGCTTAGGGGTAGGATCCCTACCTCAAGACGTCGAAAAACCCCAAGAAAACTTCAAATCGCATCGTCGCCCTTGCACACCCCGCGAGGTAAATCTCCCAAATCCGTCGTCTTCTCGCCCGATCTAAAGCTGCCACAAGCCCACGAGCTCCCGTCGGCCGTCGGAAGTAGTGGAGGAAGAAGGAGGTGAGGGTGGTGGGTGAAAGAGAGGAAGGAGGTGGAATGGGGGTCCTCAGATCTCTTAAAAAAAAATAGTCCGAGAAAGTTGACGTCACCTTGGTGCCGTCAATCGCATCGCCTAGAACTTGACGTCAACATCGATTGTTGTCAAGTTCAACACTCAGAAGATTCCAAAAACTTAGGTAAACGTCAACATATCCTGTCGTCAAGACTAAGTAGGCGGCACTCTCTGTCCTCAACCCACTGTTGACGTCAAGCCCTTTAACGTCAACCAATATTGTTCTGAAATGACCCATTATGAGTCCAATAAACCCCATTGCCTTACAACTGGAGTGTGTCAAGGCCGGAGCATGCTAGGGGCCGCTAAGTCACTGGCACACACACAGGTGCTGTGCAGTCCAGTCAACCATGGAGCAGACATCTTTTCTTCTCAAATATACCCACGACTTTGTCAAAATTATTATATACCCCTATCCTTTAAGGACATATCCTCCCGTTAAACTGCTGTTTCTTCGTCGTCCGCCAGTGAGAACAGGAAGAAGCAGGGAGTACGAAGCGGGGAAAAATGGCAATCACCAGGCAGCAGCGGAAGCATCGCCAGCGGCTGCCGAGCCTCCCCAAACGGGGTCTCCTCCGCTTCATCCCCCTCCTCATGTTGCTTGCCGTGATCCCCCCGGTCTTCTTCCACTTCAGACTCCGGCGATTCCATCATGTAGGGGGATCCCATCCTTATTAGGGTTTGGATTCCCACCAGTCGAGTGCTTAGCGTCCCCGGAACAAAAGTTTTTACTGTTCTCTCCCTCTTTTTTTTTTTCTTTGCAGATGCAATTGCGGAAGTGTGGCTGGTTGGAAGATCCTCCTCTGGTGTGCGCCCATGGTGGGGATGCCACGACGGCTGCTCCCAACACCGTAAGTAGCGATCTCGGAATTTCCTGAGGGGTTTATTAACTTGACCGTCGTCTTCTTGTTTCATTCGCGCCGGCTACTTCTCGAATCTTTGCATTAAGTTGTCTCCTCTTCGTGCCCTTCACATATGATGTTGCAGTTTGCCACAAGGAACTCCTTATCTGGAATTCCACATTTTGGGAATGTTTCCGTGAATAATTCTGCATTTATTAGTTTGAACCTATCAATGTAGGAGATAAGGTGCATTTGTCAGCTCAACTTTCAATGTGATCTTTTGGCATATGATTATCTGAAGTGCGGTTAAGAATGTGCGTTATGTTCCTGCTGGAGATCTTGCAACATCCGCTTGATGAATTCTAGATCCTCACGAGCCACATCTGAAGAAGAAGGGCGGGGAAGGGGATCAGACACCAATTTGTTACGTAATGGCTTCTTGGCTCAATGAATTCCTGGCAAAAGTTGTTCTCCAGAGAGGATCTGAGATTGGTAGTTGGAGCTGCGCTTGAGAATCTGTCGCCAGTGCTCTTTGAGGGAGCACATCATCCTGGAAGAACTAGGAAGAGCAGGAGAATGGAGAGAGTTGAGGATGAACAGGGAGAGAAGGACACAGGATATGGACAGGGTTATGGGGGATGGCCTATTCGCTGGATATGCCTTTTTCCACCAAGCTTCCACTATTTATAGTGTTGTTATAGGTGAGAGGAAGAAGGTGACTCTGACTCCCCCTACCTTTTGGAGAATCCTTCTATTGCCAGCTCGCTAACTAATTATTGTTTCAGTGACAACAAACAACCCACAACTAATTCGATGTTGTCAACTGAAGAATATCAGACTTGCAACAGAAGTGACTTAACAAATCCCCTTGGTCCACCAAAATTTAACTAGAATTGGTGGTAGGGTCTAGGCCCATGTCATGTTAAAATGGTTGAGCATCCACCTCCTCCCCGCTACAGTGCCCAGTACCTCCTCCATCACCCTTGCAGACCGCGGTCACTGGAGCCACCTTTGCTGGCCTCACGACCAGCCTCCTCCGGAAGACACTCCAATTGAACTGTGGGAGCCGCCGGAAGCTCCTAAGCCATGGCTGGTGCCATGACCGTGAGATGGTGTTCTCAAGTGCTTCCTAGACCTGGCCCTCTTCCGCTGAGCCAGACATCTGCTGCAACAACTTTTCACCTGAGGACAGATAGAGTTCTGTTGCCGAGGATGAGAGTTGGTGCAGGATGTAGGCACTACCATGCCTGAACCCCCCAAGACAATCTAGGAGACAACCTTGCCAACCCCAACTCCCTCAGCCTTCCCCAAGGATGGTGTCCGGATGCAGCCCTCCGACATACCACTGCAGGGCAACACCAAACAAGGTCCAACCGGCACTGGGGAAACTCCAATCGGACCAATCAAAGCCGGCACCACCGTCATCATCATTGTTGTAGTCATCGGTGTCGTCACCGACGATGGGCGGTGCTGTGAGGAGGCCGACAACACTTCCATCAGGCTACTGCCGAGGCCGTGTGAACCAGAGCTCAATATCAAGTGAGGAAGACGAAGGTTATTGGGTCCCGCTGCCCCGATACGCACATGTGTGTGGATATCGGGTAAGTCGACCGATCCTATGTCGGGCCTAAAAGGGACCAAGGGACCAGCCGGCTCAGGCCTCCCAACCAGCCCAAGGTGAGGGCGGTTCGCCACAGCCAATGAGCTTGCTCCCTCGACCGACTCACCCCCCGACCGCCCCACAGGGTTCAGATCAGCACGTGGGAGCAGGCGATTCGAGTTCGAATCACCCGCCTCTTCGTCATCTTCTACCTCTAGACCCTGCCAGGGTTGCCCTAGATGTCGGCGGCGCAGGACAAACAATCTCTTGGAGCACCATGCAATGGACAATGAGCTTCTCCCCGTCAAAGTTGATCGATGATCGACTTCAACAACTCTCCCGGACTAAGCACCTAGATAGAAGCTTGGACCTTAAGCTTAAAATCTTACTTGAATGCACCCAAAAAGAACTGAGGACCTCTTTTCATTTCTATCTGAGAATCTCTTCCTGGATACCCATGTCTCTCGCCTTCTTGCCTCTGTGTTAGAGAGGGCTATTGGGCCTGAAGAGGAGGATGCAGTGGCCTTAGCACTTCTTGCCCCGCCTCCGGTGTCGGAGGACTTATGTGCGGTGATGGATCAGATTTAAGAAGCTTTTCAAAGGGAGGAACGTATTACATGAGAGACAGGCGAGCGAAACTGCTTGATTGATCGGTGTCTCGGATGGAGGTGGGGACAAAGGCTAGAACTCCAGATTGCTTTTGATCAAGCATAGATGGATGGCGGATATTGCTAGAAAGACAAAGTCTGATGTGGTCGGTAAGTAAGGAATTTTGAAGAATTAAAGCATAGGTGATTCGTGAAGGCAGAAGATGTCTTGGAGGGCTGTTTGACTTTTCCTTTTGTGTGGTCTTTTGGTTATTGAAAGATGTATGATGTCGGTGGGTCTCAGAGTTGAGAACTTTTTTTTGTCTTGGAATGTGGGGTGTGCTGGTTGTTTTAGCTGAGGGTGATTTGGCTTCATTTTCTTTGCTCCCTTGGCAGGCTTTGTCTTGCCATCTTTTGTTGGGGGAGTTCTGGGAGCTCCCCCCCCCCCCCCCCCCCCCCCACTTCTTTTTTTTTTTAACCTTTACTTGTACATCTTTTTTTCCTTTTATAATATCAGTGGTACTATCCACTTCTAAAAAAAATGTCAAAATGGTTGAGCAGGGTTTGTTTTCTATTTAGTTTGTATTTGCAAGAGCTTCTAATGTTTAAGGTATCTAGGGTAGGAGGTGAATACATGCTATATTTGACCATTTGGTTGAGTTACGTTCACCTTTTGTGTTTTTTTTTTCTCTGGCTCCTCTGAACTTGAGAGAAGAAAGAAGAAAATGGATTATCCATTATTTCATAAGGATTTTTTTTTCCTAAAAGGATTAAGTCATCTAAAAGATGGGTGCTGGTTTAACTTTCCGAAAATGTGCAATTATGTATGCCATGTCATATTCTGTGCTGTGCATGGCTGTTGCATGGATTTAGATATGCAGTTCTGTGCAAAAAGTTTAATAAGGAATTGAGAATCTGTCTTGCATGAGAACTCTCTACTCTATAATCTTCACTGTACATCCAATAAAAGTTTGTCTCTATCTTTCTCTGTCTTAAAATATTTATTTATTAACAATTACTTAACGTTCTTCTGATGTTGTATGTTAGTCCTGTATCTATGTTATATTTTGTATCTTCATATGCCCTTTGAAATGGTTTGCATGCCTCGGAAAGTTCCTTGATTAGTTCCTAAGATGCTGCAGGAAGACATGTAATATTGCATCACCTCTCCAGCTTTCTTTTCCATGACATTAACAACTCCATTCATTGAGGATAAAAAATGAATTTACCCGGTTACTAAACTTCTGCAAGTTAAACTTTATGCCACCTTCAATCTCATTAATGTACTTAATAACAGATGGGTGCATACCATGAGGCTCTCCGGCATCATGTAGACTGCATTGAGATAGATGTCTCTCGTTCTTATGATGGAGTGTTGTTTGCTCTTCATGACAGGTACATTTCAGCTTTCTTTTTTGCACAATTTGATCTTGGAGTTCCTAACTCCAGTGAATTTCAAATTCTTTCGGTGCTACTTAATTTTTTCAAATTATATTGATGGTCATGAAGGAAGTACTGACTTATGTTGTTAATCACTCTCATAGCTTTCACTTTTGCATTAGTCAACCTGACCCATAATTGACATTAATTGGCATGTCCTGCAATCTCTGTTATGTCTAATAATTATCTGAGCTCTTTAAAAACATTAGAAAGAAAGACCTGATTCTCATATGACACAGGCAGGGATGTGCAGAGGATGACAAGTAATCATACGATGAAAGTTGGCTACTTGAGATCAAATGAGGTGAGGATATCTCTATCAGACTTTTGGTTAGCTATGATTTTGAGATGATATGCTTGTCCTTTTACTTGGAAGTGGTGATTATTTCCTTTGTCTTTTATTCTTTTTTTTTTTTGCCACATGCCTTGGCATGTTAAATGAAACTTTTGGCATTTCTGGTCATCTCACATGTAATTAGTCATCTTTGCATGGGCAGAAAGGTTTATTATAATTTGTGGATGTAGATAAAGGGGCTGGATGCGGGCCTTCAGTTACAGCATGAATTACACAACCAAGAGGTTCCCACCATTGAGGATGCATTGATGGTATTGACCTTTCGTTCATTGCATTTGGCACCTGAAGATTTTGATGCATCCTGCCCTATAAATGTTGTCCGATATATGTGATTTTTGTGCATCTGTGCTACAATGTTTTGATGTTTCATGCATGCTGGAATACAATTTTTTTGTCTGACATATGTGGATTAATGAGTGTCTAACAATAATTATGTTGCTTGCAGTTAATATCAAAATCTGTGAAACAAGTGATTCTAGATGCAAAAGTCGGGCCCCCGTTGTATGAAAAGGGGCTAGCACAGGATATACTCTCCATTGTAAGCTTTTTCTTGTGCGTTTAATTCCAACTTATTTAGAAAATCTTTCTGTTGGATTCTCTTATAGAGAATTGGCTGTATGGATCATGATACACCTGTTTGCAGAATTACCGTGCACTTTCATTAGGAATCATAAGATGGGAAGTGAAGCCGTTATCAACAAAGAGTGATCTGGAAGTAAACATTTTTTTTTTTTGTTGGCAACGAAATCATGTCAATCCTTACTGAATGTCAAAACAAAGCTGGAATGCATGGAAAGCTGGATACCATTTGGATTATATCCATGAGTTCATCAGATAGTGCCAGTAGGTCTTTAAACACATCTCATGTTGATTGATCCACCTTGTGGGTTCTAAACTTTTCAAGTGAGACCTGCATGGAATTAGAAATTGGATATCTGTGAGCAAACATATATCTGGCATAAAACTATGGTCAATTTTTTTTACAACCGAGTATTAACTATCATGTGACTCATGTTTGCATACCCACTGTTTATCATACTTTAGTTACTAATGCATCCGTGTATCAATTGCCTTCTAGTGGTTGACTTTTATATGAAAATTTATATAAGCTCGTGAGAGCATTGATTATGCAGTTTATATCCATATCTAATTCAGCATTCTTTTATACAACTCACCTTATCCTTGTTTTTTCTGCTTAATAACATAGGTTCAGAAAACACATTGCAGAAACTGCCTTGTTTGGGCAAAGAGCGATGCCTTAGCACGGGATGTGATCAAACTGTCTAAGGATGTTAAGGTAGTGGGAGCTACCTTTTTATTGACGAAACCATCACTCTTGTCCAGGGCTTCCTGTTTCCTAATCTGAGGAGGAGGAAGCCGGATTATGAATTTTTCTGAAGGATACAATAATAGTTCATGTCTTCTCATTTTACCTTGACATAACATTTTCTCTCATACGACAATAGGTTGGCTACATTGTGACGAAGGATCCTTCTACCGGTGCTACAAGTAATTTGCTAAGGATGAAAGGAGCTGATGTTGTTGGAGTCTACCATCCCTTGATCGAAGATAAACTTATGAGAACATTGCATGGGTAAGATGGACCATTTTTCTTTACAGAAATTCGTTCGGCTTTAACAGCATCTTGAAATTGCATTTAAAGACGATTGGAAGGGCACCATATTGTAACATTTCTCTGAAGGAGGTTGTGTTTTACAGAAGAGGAAGGAGCGTCTATGCTTGGACTGTTGATGACGAACAGTCAATGCGGAAAATGCTATTTCAGCGTGTAGATGCCATTGTAACTGGACACCCATCTCTGCTTCAGAACCTCATGCAGAGCATGAAAACAGAGTGCCTGGAAGAAGGCTTTTCTTTACTATAACGATCTGGTTTGTACAATCCGACGCATTATTCTTTTGTCGGCATAACATTCAGTATGCAATATCTCATTTTTGTCTCATTCACGTACGCTAACTTGTTCTGAAACTGCCACAAGCGGACGAGCCGTGCAAGGCAAGGCAATCCCAACATTGCACCAGAATTTGGGGTCATCCATTCCCATCCAGGAATTTGATCTCGTTGGCCCGATCCCCGTGGGAGCACAAACACTAGTGGAAATCACACAAGCACACGCCGTTGAAAAAGACAAGGTTTAACGTGGTTCGGAGGCGAAATTCCATCGGCCGCGGGGCACATACAGGAAAAGGTTCCACTTTGAAGGGGAGAACAACGACAGGAGATCAGATGTCCCTCTTCACCACCTCTCCACGCTCTCCCCCCATAGACAGGAACTCTCACCCTCTATTGTGGCGGCCGACAGCCTGCCCTCTGCCTCTCTTGCCTGCCAAGTACAGCAGGAGCACCCACAAGAATAACCAATAGAACACCAGACGCCCAGTCCAAGTGGGGGGATATGCCTACCCGGCTACCCCGCAAAGACACTCCCAACCCCACCCGGTTACATTACCCGGCCCATATGACCCAATAAACCATGACATTGAGAGAAATGCTTATCGCCAGAAATGTCTTGCTATGAATGGGAGTGAGATTGCCAGAAAGTAATTTTATTGGCTTTACAAGTCCTAAAATTATAGCTGAAATTTAAGTTCAGATCTGAAGTCAATATAAGCTGTATGAGAAATACATCTTGGATTTTCTTAAAGCACTTATATTGCATTTTTGGCCTCTCTCATTGGCCAGTGTGGTATCAGCACATTGTGCATACCTAATGAGGAGTAAGAAAGTGCAGTAAAAAAAAAAGTGCCATAAATATTTTTCAAACTGTCTTAACGAGGCTCCAAAATTGTCCAGAGTCCAAGACTTCCATCACGTCTGAAATTTTAAATTCCATTCTGTGATCCATCTTCTTCCCTTTAACCTAATGAAAAACTGGTGGAATCAGATTGGGAAATGCTCTTCTAAATCTTTTGACATACAGAATGAGCGACGGTGGTACTCTAGGGCTCAGCTCAGCACCTCAGGAACGATTTAGGGGCATCCAAGTTGCACAACCACCCCCGTCACGTATGCACTTGAGGGCACAAGTGATCACGTCTCTGAGTAGAAAGGATATTAGTAATGAGCCATGTTGGACATTGAAGCATTTTAGTAGATTAGCCTCGGATCATGAAATCAAAGCGATGAGTTTTTTCCCCTTTTTTTAGGCCTTGTAATCATTTGTAATTACCTTTTAATTCATGCAATCGGACTATTTAGGCATCGTTTGCATACGATTTTTAAAAAGTAAAAATCATAAAAATCAGCTTCCACTGCACCGCCGTACATGGAAGCGATTGTTGCCTCGTCGCCTGTGCCTTTTGTGGCGCGGGCGACGAGACTTTTGGAAAATTAAACAAAAAACAAAAAAAATCTTCACTACCCGCACGCTGTTTATCTCTCTCCTACTTTTTCAAAATTTTTCAAAAGCGGGTGTAACACCGCTTTTTCATATTCTCTCTTTTCTCTCTATCTCTCTCTTCCAACCGATTTTGGATAGCTCAAAAGTCAAGAAAGGAGGTGTCACATTTGTGACGATAGTTGGTCTTTTCAAAGATTTTTAATTTTGAATTTTTTTCAACTTTGTTCTCAAATGATGCCTTAGTATGGAACCCCAAAAAAATTAGCTTTCCCAATTTGTTTTAGGGATAAGAAATTTTTGATTATTTTAACTAGGGGTTGTTTAACTCATAATTTAAGAAAAATAGGTTTGGGAAGGGGAAGTGGGGTCCAAACATTAGGGGGTTAAGAGAACCCACCAAGAAGGGTGAGGTACCTTAACCCCATCTTTACCGCTTTTTAACCTATAAATCTCCGGGTTAAGCAAACCCTTCTACCAAAGTAACTTTCCCCTTAACTCAACCCATATCCCCCCCCTAACCGGTCCACCCCCCCCCCCCCCCCCCGACTTTGGCAGTTCGTGTCAGAAGTATGGACTAGAAATTAATTGTAAAAAAACATCAAAAAAAACCTAAGTCTTGGGATAGTTAAGTTTTTTGGACTCAATGACTGAAAATAATTAAATTATGGAGGCTAAAGCTAATTTTTTGAAAGTTATAGAGACTAAAAATTTGAAAGCTCAGGTATCACTTACTTTTTTTTGACAAGTCAGGTATCACTTACTTCAAGTAGGGAAAAAGCAATTGAAGAATCGAGCCATATTTGCTTCCTCTATCCTAGCTGAGGCCTAATCATTGAGGCTTCTAACTATTAAGAGTTTTACTTGTTGCACTGGTCCAGTGCAAACTGTTGCATTTGTTCAATGCTGCGGATCCTACGTAAATGGCACCACATGCAAGAACTCACCTGTTTAGGTCTAGATGGGGTTGCCTATCCATCCAACGTCCCGCTCTCTAGATCACTTTTACGCTCGAATACATGGATGATACGATCAATCCCACAGAGGTTCATGAATATATATAATATATATTTTTTTGAAATTAGTATGTATCTAATTATGACCCAGACAATACTAGATAGGGAACCGGTTTTATACCACATTTTCTTAACATCAAATTTAACAAGAACCAATAAAAATATGCCACATCATACCACTGTCAGAGTTACACGGTGGATATTTCGTAAAAGCGGGAATATGTTTTGTGTTTTAATTGACGTCATATAATATATATGTATATATTAATTATTAAAATATGTTCCTACTAAATAAGACTAAACAAAACGGTGCCATTTGATTAGAGGAAGCATATAATGTGAAGTCTGCCGCATTAGGACAAATGAAACTGCAGCAACTCATCACTTTTTTGCTTTGAACATGGCCTTAGAGGATCCATCATTTGGAAAGGAGTGAGAAAGAAAATATTTACAAACGGTAGGATGTTCTTACTTTGTGATAGAATGACAGATGAAACATCACCCATCAAGGTCCAATAAATGTTATTAGAATGGACAAGCTTTTCAGATTGGGAAATATTCCAACCAGGTGAGGTTACGAACAGTAGCGTTTTCTTGCTGGATCCAACACCAAATGTTCGAGAGAAATCCAGTCTACGTGTTTCTTCAGAAGGTTCACATGCGCTCCAGCGGGACAAACGATGGCACCGGACCGGAGAGTTCTCTTCTTTTCTTTTCAGAAATATTTATTGTAAAGTTAATTTTATATTGATAATAATATAGATTATAAGAAAATAATTTAATCGGATCAAAGATAGGCATTAATTCTCTCTCTCCCTCTCCCACACACTCTTTCTTAACTAATTTAGGTTATTATTATTATAATAAGATTGATATTGTAATAAAGATTTTTCTCTTTTCACATCCTACGTTGACCCATGCATGATGTTCTCTAAGATCACTTAAAATTTCGTGAGCCCACTTCTCTCAATCAACATAGAGACAATAGGAAGATGTTGCCCTTAGTTATATTTATTTTTTAACAAAAAAAAAGAAGAACACCCAGTTTCCGCATCCCTGCAACGCCATGCATGACGCAGTCGTATGGCTCTGCCGTCAGTTCCAAACGCTAGAACAAAACCGGACAAAACAGAGGGTCTCCGTTGGTCGCACCTACCTACTACTACACGCCGCAATGGGCTAAAGCCCAAGGGTTAATCTAATCTCTCTTCACACGAATCTCCTACCCAATTGCATGCTTCGTCATTTTATTTCCATACAGCTGGAGAGGCAGAGATTAAAAGTACGTGAGGAGGAAGAATATTTTGAGGGGTTTAGTCTCTTGTCTTGTGCTATGAAACTACTCTTTCGTTTGGCGGGCCAAGGTCGTCTCCCTCCTAGTCCTATATATATCTAGTTCACACTCTGATATGTGGCTCCATCTAAAGGAATGGCTTCTCTTGTGTAGTTGTACGTTCCACCATCTCTGTTGAAATATATAAAGATTAAATCTTTATTAATTTCTGAAGCATATCTTCCCTCCCATGTGTTATAAAGCGTTAAGGACGATGCTAATATTCGTTTTTAACCTCCTTCGTATTTCTGCGGCTCGTTGATTATTGAATAATGTTGAGTTTGTGATTTCAATTCTTGGTCATATATTTAAAGTTTATTGATATAGATGATGTAAAAAAGATAACTCAAGTCATTTGATGTCACATGTTGAGCCTCGACTAGGGGTGTAAACGAGCCGATACGTTCGACGAGTAGTTCGAAACTCGGCTCGATAAAAGCTCGGTCCGACTCGTTTATTTAATTAACGAGCCGAGTTTGAACAAAAAAAAAAAAGCTCTTTTCATAAACGAGTCGAGTCTAAACACATGTGAGCTCGGCTCGATTATACTCGTGAACAGCTCGTTTAAGAGCTCGTTAAGAGTTCGATTAAATATTCGTTAAGAGCTTGTCTAAGTACTCGTTAACACTTCGTTTAAATATTTCTTTAAATATAATAAGTATATGTTGATATAAAATTATTTATTTGTTTTTATACAGTTATTATTAAAATATAAAATATTTATAAATGCTTAAATGTCATAGACTAAATTCATAGTGCATATACACAAATTATGCAAATGAAAGTATATACACAGATCCTGTAAATAGGGGCATGAACACAAAATTTAGTGTTGCAAGATTCCCCAACATATCAAGTATCTTGTTCCTCTCGAGACTGACCTGTGCAGTAGGTGAGCACCCCTGTGGGGCTGAGGGGCGCATTGTCGGCCACTGGCATCTCTGGCGACTACTGTGGACCATCTGTCAGTGGCAGACGGTGCTCTCGGCGGCCGCAGTACCGTCACCGACGGTACAAAAAGGGGGCTCTAGGCGGTGTGCGGAGGAGAGTTGCAGCACCGCCCCCACCTTGTCGCGCACCAACCCCCTCCCTTGCGGTGTCTACCTACTAATCTCATATTGTCTACAACAAATTATGAATATATTTCAAACATTATATTAAAATAGTTAAATTAAGTAACTTATCAAAACTATTGAGATATGAGCTTGAAATAAGATAAACTTAGGTCTTATGAATGATCAAGTTTTTACATGTAGATTAGATTGAACTTACTTATATATATGAACTCACAAATTCAATTAAGCTCGTTAAGATACTCGTTAAGGGCTCGAGCTCGAGAGTATTTAAACGAGCCGAGTTTGAACATGCATTTTCAATACTCGATATAGCTCGAGCTCGGTTCGAACTCGATTAAAAATTAACGAACAGAGTTTGAACAACATACTACTCGGTTCGACTCGGATCGTTTACACCCCTAGTCTCGACCAACAATATTAAGTTCTCCGTCAAACAAGAAAAAAAAAGTTTGCAATTTTCTCAAGTAAACTAATCTTCATAAAAGTATTGTAATACTCGTTTTATTTTAAAAGCATAGAACCTTGTAGTTCAAATTTATTTTCTTAAAAAAAAAAAAAAAATTTACTCCCCACGTTTAGGTTTAGTCCAGTGAATAGTGTACTACTTTATTTTTGGGGGAAAACTTTTTGGAAACAGTCCACTTTGTTTTCTCGGTGGTCTGCACGCTGCAAGCTGTGTCCGGATAACAGCGGTCTTTCTCTTGCCTACGGTTCCCATCAGTTGCGTGTGCTGCATTCGGGTAAAACAGTTAAAGTAGAAAGAAGAAGGATCTTTTGGTTGCAACGCGCACCCTGCTGGTGTCTCCAAGATTTATCGCGTTCCCGGGGCTTGCACTCTTGCGCTGGGTTCGCAAATCGAACACCTGTTCTGGGTTTCATCCCACGTCTCTCTGCCTCTTTCCATGTTTGTTAATGTGTATCTTGGGGAGTTGGGTCTGCTTGCTGGCTGCTATCCGGGCAGAAAGATTGCACCTTTATCCGGGTTTCTTTATTTGCACCATGCTGTCTGGGGTTTGATCACCGGATAAAGGATCTCCTCAGGTTTTGGTAGTTTACTTATTTGTAGCCTGGGACAGGTCGACGCATGCTCCACGATTCCCGTGGTCTGTGGATCCCCTGATCTGGGCTTCTCTTGATTCTTTCGGTTCCTCCCATTTCGTTGGATTTCTGACGCAAGATCTCTATTTTGTCGGCCTCGTTCTTGATTTCGTTTCTGTCTCCTCTCATCTGGCTTGTGTGTTGTTCTAATCCTGACGCCGACAAGGGTCTTGTATTTCTTGCTTCATTCCGCACTGTGGATCATATTGCGAAGTGTTCCTTATATTTGCCCCCTCCCTCACCCCCAATTTCCGGTCGTTCTAGTTCTCGTTCTTTCACAAGTTTCTGGTCTTTGATTCTGAGATTTTATTTGATTGGGTGCATTCTTTGATTCTTGCGAAGTTTGGATTATCCTGTCGTATTTCTGCTGCGTCAAGCATTAGGCTACAATCTGTGTACACTGCTCGCCAAAGCCCTGATATTTTTTTGGTGAACGTCCTCTTGTCATCTCTTTCCTTTTGCTGCTTTGGCTATCTTGTGAGATTCTAGGTTTTTTGGAAATTTGAAGCATCCAGTGATGTCTTGTAGCTCTTCAGACCCACCTGCTTTCTGCTCGGATGCCTCCCCAGAACTGAAACTCTACCAGGCCTTTATCTTTTCAGTTCCTGTGTTTTTCACTTTTATCCTTCTGGTTCTATTCTATGTGTTCTACCTGAGACGAAGAAGAGCCAACTGGGCGTCTCTGAGAATGAGGACGTCATATCAGTCACGGGGAGACATGCCCAGGGTAAACATATTGATCCCTAATTCGCAGCTATCATCTTATCTAAACTACTGGGCACTTACATTGGTTTACATTTTTCTTCTTCAAACCCACAAATAGTTGTCAGAGTCTGGGATAAAGAAAGAAGTAAGGGAGATGCTTCCAGTAGTGGTTTTCAAAGAAAGCTTCCTAATCAGAGAAACACAGTAAGTAGAACTTTAATGCTGCATCTTTTCTTGGATTCCACTATAGCCAAGCTTTTCCAGTTGTAGTTAATTCTTACATGTGACTGCTGACTAGTTGGACCTGTAATGTATTCGAATCAGTTTTTGATTGTTTTGTTCAAGCATATCTTTTAGAACACATAAGATGTGCATTTATTCTATTCATGTCTATGGGTGATCTTTCATATTGTATTGTGACTGGATCTATGTGATTATCAAGAAATAAAATAAAATTGATTTACTTGTGACAAGGTTTTTTCTCATTATCCATGTAATGATATTTTTTGGGTTAGAGAAAGAGCAGAAAAGTTGTGTAACAATACTTAGTTGGGCTACCAGTGCCTTGGGCTTGATCCTGGACACAGGTTCTTAATTCTCAATGTTCAAGAAAAGGAAAATAAAAGACATTTGAAGGCTCACTAAAATGCTTCAAGTTTTTGGTTCATTTTCCAATCAGATAATGTTCAAAAAAAGAGGTTCATAAAAACTATCATCAGGTTAGATGTGTTCAGCTGAAAGAATATACATAACGGTGAATGTAAATTACCTTGTTATCTAAAAAATGAAGCTCAAAAAGGGTGCATTTATCCTGTTCTTCTCTTTTAATTTTTTTAAGAACACTATGCTACATCATGGTTTTTTGTTTGGGATGCACTCTCTCTTCCATGTATAAGCTCTCAACTTGTAGTTTCATTTTCTGCCTTTTGTGTCTGTTATTGGACTGACTTCCTCACTGATTTTGTATAAAGTGGATCGTCCAGTGAGCTCAAAATAGATATTGATGTCCAGGTTATAGGACATGAAATACTACTAAATTCACATGTTAGGAACAAATGAAAGTGCTTTGAGAATAAGCACATAGAAGGATAAAATGTTTTCATCATTTCATATTCGTAATTGTCCTTTTTAAACACTTCCAACACTAAAAAAACAGTGTCTATTTAAGTAAAACAGACCACATTCAAAAGGCAATATATTCAAACATGAATGTTATGGCATCTCTGTGAATCCACTAAAGGGTACATCCAAAAGGTAAAGAGAAGCAGCCTAACTGGTTTCTGTTTACAGTGGAAGGAAATGGTGAAAAAGTACGTGGGGGTCAAATTTTCATTTATTTTCAACTCATAGTAGGAGAATGCAACTGCTTAGGTGTCATTTATATTTACTTGTCTTTTCTGTATTTTATTTGTGTTACTTCCAAATAATAATTGTATTTTCTTTATTTTGTTTTTGATAGTGCCAAGTAACATTCAGATAGTTCGTTTTATATATCTCTTGTTCTACATATTTTTGCTCTTGCATCCTGGAATTTGATGAATAATTGTTGATTCTGATGCATTTTACTTTCTTGATGGCAGGTGATCATATGTAATCCTTGTAAAAAGGATAATAATGCATAGTTTTTTTTTAAATAACATAGATGTTGAGTTTGTAGCAGTTTGAGATGTGTGTATCCTTTGTTAATATTGCTGGCAGTTAGCTACAAAGATAAGGATTTTTGTCTCCTCCTTATGACTTGATTTCTATGGCACCTTAATCAATAATTCAAATTTATTAGTACGTCCTCATTCCTTAATTTCTGGTCCTGCCAGTTGAACCAACTTATGTTTAATGATTCATCTGAGTTGAATGTGAAATCACATATACCTACTTGCGGTCACAAAGGATAAAAAATAAAAGATTATCTACACTGGGTTAAGGTTGTGCATTGGTGCATCGGATATCCATAAAGTAAGCATGAATGTCATGTTTTGCGGTGGTGCATGCATGTGCAAGTACAAGAGGGAAAGAAGTATGTTGATAAATGAAGGCGTATGAGAGCAGTTGACATTTTTCTGGAAGGTGATGAGGGTGGTAGACATATAGATGCCTTAATGGAGAGTCAGGCTGGGTGGACAGTGGGGCCACCACAATAGTACGTTGCAGGTGCTTTTTTTATGTTGGAGACTACCTATGCTAATCTATTGACACAACCTTCCTTTAAATTCCCTTAAACCTGACCCTACTGGGTTTTGAACTTGAGACCTCTCAAACCCTGATGTAAACAGAGTGTCTTATCCACTGAGCCACTCCTTGAGTACACATTGCAGGCACAAAATTTCAAAAGATAACTTTATTTTATTGGAGATATATATATATATATAGAGAGAGAGAGAGAGACCTGTAGGATATCAGACTTGTGTATATGCCTGACTTTCATGAATGGTCAAAAATATGCCTGATGTATACAAATGGTTGCACTTATGTACTTCTGGTTCTTATACCATTAGAATATGCTAGAAGATGTAATAAAACCCTAAAATGCCCTTAGCACATGCCATCTAATAAGACTCATATGCCCTTATGAAGCCTGACTTGAGGTGGGTTCATAATTTCATCACATTGTGGGTATAACTATGATATATCCAGATATTTAAGGGATACTTTTGACAATTCATGAATATATGTAAAAGAACTGTACTGTGCTTCTGAATGCATAAATTTTTGGATTATCATTCAGTTTTCAAGCCAGGTAGTCTACATTTGGCAGCTGGTTTTTCCCCTGCAACCCTTCCCCAATCTTCCCCTGTGAAGGTTCTACTCTCTGATATTTCTTGTCACTTCATTATGGAAATAAACACTGGGATATTGCATTCTTCATGTCTTGAGGACCCTGCTTGATGCATGGTTTGCGGGATCGGCCGATCTGGATTGGGATCGGCAAATTCTGTATCGGGGCACCCTGGATCCAGGGGGGGGGACACCCTGGATCATATAAATTCTGGCTTAATCAGATGGAATCAATCCTGATAGGCCAAACCCAGGCCAATCCAGCCGATTTTGTCCAAAAAAAAACTTCTTGTATACATTAATTAATACATGCATTAAACCATCATTTCACATATACAAATCAATACATATGTATATACATACACAAATTAATGTGTCTAATATGATTATGTACATTAATTTATATATTTATGTATATTAGTACACAAACACAGACATGTGTATGACATATGGTATATGTATTATATATCATATTTGGAATACATATATATATATGTGTGTGTGTGTGTGTGTGTGTGTGTGTGTGTGTGTGTGTGTGATGTGTATGTATACATTCATTGTCATATATATATAGCACCCAATTTTTATGATTGGCAGTTCAATCTATGATTTATCATTCATGGACATTGATAAGATCCTTCCATTTAGCAGCACCTTAGGGTGGCATATCCTTAACGTTAATGGCAAGGTGCAAATGAGGAAAGGCTCATGGTGGATACCTTGGCACCCTAAGATGAGGAAGGGCGGAGCAAGTGATGAAATGCTACAGAAGTTGAAAATAAGCAAAGATCCCAAGATTCCTGAATAGGTCAACCTTTCAAACTGCTGGTGAATCCCTGGCGAACTTTAACATTTTAGTAGCCAGAGGAATTGGAGAAGAAAACAAAAGCGTTTCCGTAGTAGCAGAGAGCAAAATGGGAGCAGCCTAAACTGTGAAAATGGGGTTGTGGGACAGTAATATTGTGTATATGTATACATTAATTGTCATGTATATATATATACTCATTAACCATATATATATGTACATATTATTATTATTATATTTGCATTAATATATGATTTTATGTACATTAAAAATTTAAAACACATATATATATAAAGTTTTCATTTATATGATATATGTACTATAAAGATATACATATTAATTATGTTCGTGCATTAATAGATATGTATGTGATTACGAATGTAGTGTATACATATGTGAATGTTTATATTGATATATATCATTACATATATCATAAATATGCAAGTATTGTATACATATAGACAGTATATTATGCACAGTATATGACTGCATACATTAACCCATATCTATAAATGTATACATTTATAACAATATACATATTAATTATGTCCGTACATTAATATGATATGTATATATGTATATGACATACATCATAAATATATGCAAATATTGAAAACATTTTCCCTGCTTTTTATGATTTTCCTTATTTTTTCCAAAAAAATATTTTTTAATCTGCACGATACAAGATCGACTGAATAGAGATTGTGTGATGACTCAACTAGCAAACTAACCCAACAATCATACTAGTTGGTAGACTTCACAGAAAGGTCACCCATCTTAGGACTACTCCCAACTGAGCACACTTAACTTCAGAGTTTTTTTCTTACTCGAGCTCTGAAAATGACTAGTTCGAGTTGTTGGTAGTCTGCTGATTTAGTCTATTTAACATATTTTTATATGGGGTATTACAATCTACCCCTCTTATATAAGCGAGGTCCTCGTCGTTGTTCATATATAGCATACAGTCAATCCCAAGGCAAGTAGGACTCTAAAGGTGGCTCTCGCTATGTAATATTTTGTGTTATTATGGCCTCAAGAGGTGGCTCCCATAACGTAACACTTTGTCTTGTATGGCACTTAGCTCCCGCACTTCCGACTGGGGTATGACTCTGATACCATTTGTGATGACCCGACTAGCAAACTGATCCAACAACCATACTAGTTGGTAGATTTCACGGGAAGATCACCCATCCTGAGACTACTCCCAATTGAACACGTTTAACTTAAGAGTTCTTTTCCTGTTCGAGTTCTGAAAATGACTAGTCCGAGTTGTTGGTAGTCTACTAATTTAGTCTATTTAACATATTCTTATATGGGATATTATAGATTGGGATCGCCCTGATTTGATATTTGATTCTTTCTTCTATGGCTTGGTGGCAGGGAGTGTTCAGATGAAGTAAAGATATCCCACCACCAGAATCAGCCCTACAAGCTATGGCCCATTCACCCTAACTCAATCCAACGTTGATTGGGCTGCCTCATGTTATTTCTGGAACCCAGAAGCCAGATTCAGTCATTTTGCGAACATTTCCCACTTCCATTCGCAGAGAAAGCTTAATGGCACAGTAGATCTCCTGCTTCCATCTCTTTCCACCCATCATTACTCCCCTGCCCCCCTGCCGTCACAACCCTCTGCTCCTAAGTTTTGGAATGCATTAACATTTCCTTGTTCATTAGAAAAGAGCTTCAGTTGTGATTTCTAAACCATCCTAGGAAAATCAAATGCAAATAATTGAAGAAAAATAAACTGCATGGGTATATCACTTTGAAAATGGATGGAACCATATCATTACTATCCTACATAATGTAATGAACTTATTTTTAAGCAACTTCACTTTTATTCAGCATGTAAATGAAGGTTAATTTTTCAATGAAGGTCACATTTTTATATCTACTTGTCCTTCCCTCCTTATTTGGACTCTTTCAGAATATTGGTGGAACCTTGGGAGTTGCTTCAGCCTAAATGTTGTTACCAAAAGGATAGTTTTCTGCTTGTTGATTTGTCTCACATGACTGACAAATCTCCCCATCTTTACATTTACTTGATTCTTTCCCTTCTTGTTTGGAGTATTTGGACTCTTTGTGAGCTGAGGAGAACATCAAGAGTTGCTTCTTTGTCTTCATGAGCTTAAGTACTGCAACCAAGAAGGTAATCTTCTCTTTGTTAATTGGTCTCACATGACCAGCAAACCTTCCCCTGTGAGTAACATTGACAAAGGTAGTACTTGGCACCAGCTTTTGGAGGTTTTAGCGTAAGGACAGCTTACCAGAAAATTTTGCCATGTTATTGGATCCTTCACTTGATCCAGGTGAAACTATGTTAATTGAATAAAATTATTGATGATGATGATGAGGATGGTACTACTGATATTTGATGAGGCAAGAATTAGAAATTGGCAAATATCACATGTATATATGTACATACGTCTGTGTTTTATGTATCTATACTCTGTGAAATGATGAGAAACATATTTTTGTTACTCAAAGTTGTTCTGTCATTCCAAGTCCTGAGTGCGTTGCACATCTTCTGGGAATCTGGATTGTAACAAAGTTGTTCCATCATTCCAAATCAGAGTGTGTTGCACATCTTCTGATTACAATCCATTGGATGCAATGCATTCACACACCTCTACGGTTGCATGCATGAGAGAAGGTTAAGAAGAATGTGAATTCGTGTGTTAAATGAGTAACTGTGGTTTATCTCACGTCGATTTGTTGGCTGGATTTATTACTTCGAAGCAGACTGTATTCAACCTTGCTTCTGCTTCCAACTCTCTTCTCGTTCCTGTTATCTCGTCCTTGCCCCCTCCCTAATTCTCTTTGATATAAGCCTATCACATGTGTAGGACTGGTGACCTGTCAGCTTATAAACTTTGAATGAGTGGTAATTCTACAAGGTTCCTCCCTTTCGATATTTAAGATGTTTTTGTCCTTTCCCCAGACTGCGCTACATGTTGATCAAGGCTCATTCTCCTTGATCCTGCATTATTTCTCAATTTAGAAGCTTTATTACACAAATATTTGTAGGCATCCATGTTCTAATCCTGTATTTGATGTAGCTTTTGATGGAAAGCACTTTTCCGCTTTCATAAGCTTTCGCCCATTTACATCGAGGAGAGGATGGTGGAATTGGGAAGCTATTTTGTGTAGGTTGAAAGTAGAAAACAAAAGCAGCTTTAACCAAAAGTTTCACCAAAGTTGTTCTAAATGTACAGCAATCTGGAAGTAAAATATGGTTCATGTTATATCCATCAAATGCAAGAGAATTGTGTATATTAAGATTGCATGTTTGTGGGCGTCTGTGTATGTCATACTGCCAAAAATTATAGGAAAACCATGAGCACACTCTTCTTTGTGGTTCCCTTGTTGTTTGTACCATTGTTAACCTTGTCGCTTCTTCATTACTGTTTACCATTCTATCAACGTGTCTTTTGGCTACAGGATGTGTGTGTTAATCTTAACATTTTGCAGAAGACTGAAGAAAGATTTTTTTTAAGGTGGAAAAGCACTGTTTAATAGAAGGAAAAAAGTGAGATACACAAAACAGAGGAGCTCTGAAGTGCATCAAGATGATAGATAACACAGACACAAGGAGGGGCTCAACACAAAAAAGCAAAGGCAAACTATAGAACAGAAAAAAGGCAAACCCCCCGCTATAGAAATAGATTAAAGCTTCTAGCACTTGAGAGACCGAAAGGGCCCTCTGAGACAACATCTGAATAAGTTTGAATTGTCTTGTTATAGGCTCCTGTTCATTGAAGATCATTCTTCTTTTAACCTAACAGCCTTGTAAAAAATATCATTTGCACCATGCCAAACTTGTCTGAGAATTCTGTTATTTGCCTCCCTAAACAGTGAATAAACTTGGTAACTTTGCTTTCTGTCTCTTTAAAAACTTAATACATGTTCTTTGCAGATTGTATATCTATGATGTTGTATATTTAAGAACTTAATACTTGCAAATTTATTTCTGCCATACACTTCACGCAGAATATTGCATTAACTACGATGTATATCTAAGAATTTCAAAACAAGGATGCAGCGTTTACACATTGTTTGTTGTGCTATAAAATGACATCAACCACCATATAATACCGCTTCGTTTTGTTTTTTATGTTTGATATCCCATAAACTTTTGGATACCGTAATACGGTCAACCTTATGCTATTCATTTTTCTTAGGTTTTGCATTTCTGTCTCAAACTACCAAACAAAGCTTTTAAAAGTGGTGATTTTCGAATCCAGAGGATGACTGCATTTTACAGCACACCGTAGAGCACCTTACTCGAACAGATGCAGAAAGGTTGCAGATAGTGTATTGTTGGAAATGAATTTTATTCTCAGCGTCTCTCATCCACATTGACGTGCTGTTTATCCTTTCTTATCCCAGTTATTTATGATTTGCCATGCTTGTTGAGGCCGTTGGTCAGTGATTTCTTGCTAACCGTGATCTACTGGCAGGTGCTCTGTCTGCTTAGGGGATTACAAATCAGATGAACGTCTGAAGCGGATACCTCCGTGCGGGCACACATTCCATGTGGACTGCATCGACCATTGGCTCTCCACCCACACCACCTGCCCCCTCTGTCGCGTCTCGCTCATCCCAGCTGCAAAGGCAACAACCACTGAAACCCAAGACCCCGAGAGACAAATGGATGATCTTGGAACCCAGGCCAGTGAAGTAGTGGTCCAAGCTGAGGATCAGCCACCACAGCAGAGGGATGTTGATGGTCTACCTATTTGCCAGGGGAACAGAACGGAGCAAGAAAGATGCGACGGCCATGAGGAGCTTGGTTGTGCAAGGAGAGGTGCTGAGCAACGCGTCTTTGATGGCGAGGGTTCAGTTTCCATAGTTGTCGAATCGCTTGCAGAGCATGAAGGGAGGAGCAGCACCAGAGGCTAGAGGAGGTTTGTGCTGTGGTGAGCTACATGGCCACAGGTAGAAGATTTGATTGGGGGGGGGGGGGGGGGGTGGCGATGGCCCTGGAAAAAGCTAACCCCGCAGTTTGAACATAACACGTGAGCTGCACACCCACCCACCATTGCCACACATGCCTCCTATGTCTTGTGCATCTCCATCTGTGGATCCCTGTGAGCTTGTAATGTTAACCATCCACCTGCTTGGAATGGAAGGTTCCAGTGGTTGTGAGGTGGGGTGAAAGCCCGGCTTGTTACGGCGAACCATGCAGGGTGGGGGGGTTGTCACGGTGGATTGTATAACATCTATGGCACGTCATATGAAACCTACTCTTCTTTTGTTCTTTTCTTTAATAGTGGTTGTGACCTATGAATAAAAGGAGTCGGCGCAAATGTGATCCATTTGCCAACTGTCCTCCCGACTTGCTTAATAATGAGAATAGTGATACAGCAGTATGAGATGTTTGGGTGACTTGGTCGACGTATCCCAGACCAGCTCGCATGACATGGTCGTGAAACATTAATAAGCAACTTGGGAGTTATGGGGTCTGTGAAGCAACCACATTAGTTTTGGATCAAATGTTCCTACAGAATTGCAAGTGTTTACAGCATACTAAGCGTCAGAATACCATTAAGTACTGGCCGCCACGCGTGGGAGCTAGCTTCCCATGAGAGACATTTCATCCAACCCAAAGAGAGAGGGAAAACAAAAAACCGAAGGCTGCCACACTCTAATCTCCATCTTTCCATTTAGTGGACCCTGTCAAATGGTGGACGTGTATAAGAAGAACATATATATTAAAGGAATTTGTTTTTTTTTTATTTTTGTGGGGGTGGGGGTGGGGGCCGGGGGCGGCGGGCACTCGCATATCTCCACTGGAACTAAATACGCCAAACAGATCAAACGATCTGAATTATTATAGTTAGTTAGTCGTTAAGAGGTCTGATCTAACGAGCAATTCGCAGTAATTAAGAGGTCCCATGCATTTAAAAGGGATAGGCCGCCTCAACAGCAACTTCTCCAAGGGCATTTCATTACTTTCAGATGTAGACATTTCATATTTGGACGAAAAGCAAAGCACTCATTATAAGCTTCCTCAAATAATAAATTAATACCCAGCAAACTTATTAATCATCTACCCTCCTCGATCGGTTCTCTTTGCCGCTGATGCAGTTCTTGTCCTTCCCAATTGGTCGTGCTGCATGCCGCCCATGGTTGGTCCTCGACCAGAATTAAGCTAAAGAATAAACCATAAATAAATAAACCTTTGTTTAATGCGGGGATATTTTTCATATTTGGTTAAAATATCAGTCTAAGTAATAGTAAATCACCATAGGCGTTTACTGAAAACTATATCAAATCGAACATTAAATAGAAGTTCCCAACTCCATCAAGAAGAATGCCGTAATTTCAATTTTCCAAATTTTCCCAGCATTTCTTCCCTGTAAAAAGAAACAAAAATTTTCTTTGTAGATTTAGATTTGTCAAGCAGCGAAGAAGACCTCAACGTCGAGTGATCATGTCAGGCAACTAGTTTCTTGCCGTCTTACATGTCAGCTTCTTGGCGAGGTCAACAACTTTATAATAAAAAATTGTGTGCCTTCTTATTTACGCAATTAAATAAAATTTTATCCGTCCGTCAGATGACTACCCCCACAAAAAAAAAACAAATGCTATCTCCAAGTTCTTGTTCTTGGAATCTTGACCATGGTAAAAGGGTCCTTATCACGGTCAATCTCTTATCTCTCTTTTTCTTCCTCTCTGCTTCCTCTTCCCGTTTCCGCTACACTGTCTAACTGCCACCTCTCTCTCTCCTTTTTCCCTCTCGCCGTGCTTCCGTCGTCAAGGAGGAGGGAGAAAGCCGTTGTTGCTGTCACTCGCCGCTGCTACAGGGGAGCCCACCGTTGCGGCCCCGCTGTCACCTCTTTCCCTCCTTCCCCTACTTATGCTGCATCAATGAGGGGAGGAGCGTCGTCGGCGCCATTGTTACTGCGCCGCCGTCGCGACAGAGGGGGAGGGTGGGGGCGAGACAGAGTGGGAGGAGGTGACTGGGGGGGGGGGGACTGGAGGGGGAGGTAGGCTTCATAGAGGGGGGTGTGAGACGCGAGATAGAGGGAGGAGTTCCGCTTTGTGCACGGCTGGCCGTGCAAATAATTTGCACGGCCGCCGCGCCATCACCACCCACATGGGGCGTGGGCACACCATCAGGCGGGGGTGGGGCGCGCCCGGGGCGCGTGATGGCGCGGCCGGCCGTGCAAATAATTTGCACGGCCAGCCGTGCAACTGGCATTTCTCTAGAGGGAGAGGGTAGGAGACGAGACGAGGGAGGAGGAGGGGGCTAGGGGGGGCGCGAGATGGAGAGGTCTCGTCACGGTACAAGATGTACTGTATCGATCTAGAAAATACTCAAGTTGGCGCGGTGCACCGATCCGGTTAATCTTGATTTTGACTTGTCCACCGTAGTCACACACTCAACAATTTGCTTTTGTAGTTCACAAAAAATGGAAAGAAATAAAGAAATCACACAATGTGGGTTAAAACTTAAAAATGAGGATGAGACGAGGAAATTGATTTAGGGTTGACGAGTCCTCTTGAATATTAAAAGATATAGAGATTTCTCAAAAAAGAAAATATATCGTTTGATGCATATTTAAGTTTGTAACATGTACTAATTAATTCTCACCACATAAAAATAATAAGGCATAAGATGAAACACAATTTTATACTCTTATTTTTATGTCTATCGGTATGTCTTGGCATCTACGTACAAATTAATTTAATAAGAAAAAAAAATCCTCGTTACGTTTCATACACACAAAATATGACTCCTCGAAGAAGAGGGACTCGGCCAGGAGCTTCCCCAGCCTTCTAATAAAAAAAGGAAAAAAATTGTTATTATTAGCCCTCAAAAATAGGCTTTAAGACAGATACAGGGAATTTTTCAAAAAAATGCATATTTTTAAAACCAATTAATAAGTGGATGTTTGTTTGTTAATAAAAGAGACCTACACCACACGCCCCTCTGGTGCAGGGGCAGTTCCGTCAATATAAGTATTTGAAAGTTGATAACCAAAGTAAAATAAGAATGCGTTCTCTCTGGCAATCTGTTCTTAATTAATTAAATAAATAGTACCCCCAAAAATTTTTATTTTCCATTTTTTCTGGGTTTGAGAGGCAGTTTCCTGCGGGCTGCCGCTGTTGCCAGGCGCGGAGAAGACTTGGAACAGATGATCGTCCCCCAGGCTGCAGGAGTCCCCCCCCGATTCCCATCCGCTTCTGGATCGCATCTTCCGAGCTCGATCCGCCTGGCTCCTAGATTTCTGGTAGGCGTAACTTTTCGGTTCTCTTTTTCCCCTCCGGCTTGTGTTCCATTTTGTGTTATTTTGCCTCCATTTCTATTTGTTTCTTCTCAGAACCCTAATCCTATACGCATCAGCCCTGTCAAGATTCTGTTTCTTGGGTTTCGTTGTCGTCTCTGACTCCGCGATTGGGCTGCTCTTGTTTTTGTTGCCTTTTTTGGTTGGGTCCTCTTTTTGCCGCTCGATTCTTTTCCTCCTCTGCCGGAATTCAAAGCTGGTCCATCCCTCTGATTCCTGTTAGATCTAATGGATTGGATTCTGAGTTATTGTCATGAGCCCCGGTGTGTTAAATCCGTGGAATTTGGTGTGGATTTCTAGTGATTGCAATCGAGAGCTCTTTAGGGGTTTTCTGATTGCTGCTCAGACTTCCGAGACCTGCACAGAGAAATATGCTTTCTGGCCATTTCTTGCCCTCTTTTTGTACCCGAGACTTGGGTATAACGGAAGGATTTGACAAGGGCTTAGCTGGCGGGTTCTTGCGTGAGGACTGATTCATCCCTATTTCCCCTAAGAACAGGGGATTGTGAAAAGAAAACCTGGAACGGAGATAGTCTTTGTGTTTATTTAGTCAAGTACTATAAGTCAATTTGGCCTGTATTTGATCCTTTCACAGTTCACTTGACATGAATTTTCAAACGTTGGCTGCAGTTCCCGGATAGTGCAGTAGGAGTCTGTTGATTCTAGCTAAAGGCTCCCTATAGCGCGAATTGTTGTTTGAAGAGCAGGTGAAAGTAGAGATTTTTGGAGGTGTTTCTCTCTTTGGATGGATTCATCTCTGGGAAGCACAATCTACTATTGTTGTGTCTACAAAGGGAACAGAATCCTGTACTCTTACAACAGTGGGGACCGTGAGCTTGAATCCTTGGCAGGTCTTTGCCTGGAGAACGCCCCATGTTTCCATGCGTGGTATTTCCATACCATGGGAGGAAGAACTTATGGGTTTCTAATCGAAGATGCACATATATATTTTGCGATTGCTGATCCTGTCCTAGGCAACTCTAAGATCTTGAGATTCCTGGAACATGTCCGCGATGGCTTTAAGAAGGTTGTTAAGAGTGGGTTCCAAGAAGAACTGGTGCCCGTCATCCGTCGTTTGATATCCTCCTTGGAGGGTGTGTCACGGCCTGCCCCTGCAACTGTGTCGCCCGAGACTGAGGCGCCATCATCAAGTGATGGGTCAGTTTCCACAAAGGCACCACTTCTAGGGAAGGCCAGTGGCAAGCATGAGAGGAAAAAGATGAAGGATAGGGTAATAGAGGTTAGAGATGGTGAAATCATGCAGATAAAGGGGTAAAAATTGATGTATCGCCAGAACCAATGGGTGCAATCTCTATGCAGAAGAGCACTAGCTTCACACGGATCCGTAGTCAACAGATTGCTAGGCGACTATGGTGTCGGCAAGTGAGGATAGTTATTGCAGTTGACGTGCTTGTTTGCTTGGTCTTGTTCGCAATTTGGTTAGCAATATGCAGAGGCTTTCAGTGTGTTTCATAGGGATAAGTTCACCGGCTAATTCTGAACATTTGCACTGGTTTTGGCTATCAAAAGATATCATTAGTGGAATCAACAGCTGTGGAAAAGAGAGAGTTTCAGAGAGGTGCAAATTGGAGCTTGGGTTCTTGGAAATTTCCTGTACATATGCCTCGAGGCCTTTTGCAGAGGAAAAGGATGGTGCCAACTAGAAACATCGATCGGCTGTCTTTCCCTCTACTAGACTACTATTGCACACACACTGTCTTCCACCGAGCTGTTTGTTCCTCTCCCGCATATGAATGTCTTGTGTGGAGCTTCTCCCACTATTGTTATTTTATTGTGGTGTTTCTGGTTTCCATACAAACTCGGACAGTATACATGTCACAGAAACTGATTTCGTGTACAAGAGATAATTTGAAGTGTTCTTTTTATTGGTATGCAAAATAGCTCGAGATAACAGCATTCTTTTCATTCAACTCTCCGTGCATTCATCAGATACTGACTCTGCCAGAACGGCAGTGATCGAGCTTTGCTGATTTGAGTAAATACTAACAATAAATTCTGGTATACTCCCCTGTGTTATTGGTGGGCGCCCACTTGTGTTGTAGTGCTCTAAAGGCATGCACCCACGATTTGTATTCAGAATCCCAAGGTTCTGATCAGCGCTGTGATAACGAAGCTTGCGCCTTTTTTGTGTTGCATTAAGTCTGAAAATGCATTAGCTCCAATTCACATTTGCAGTGTAGTAAGGGGCTACACAAACTATGTTTTGGTCCTTGTTCAAGATTCTTGCCTCAAACCCCTGGATCTTTTTGGCAGCAATTAAATAGCATGCACCCAAAAACATTTATAATTATTACCCACTTCCTTGAGAGTGGATTACCTATGCACTTATGTGATGCATCCTAATATGCATCAGTTAAAAAGTGCGACAACACTGGCTTTCAAAACATAAATATGTAAGAGAAAAGAAGGGTTGCGTCCGGGCTGCATGGTTAGTGTACGTAGCCCCTTGCTTGATTGCATCACTGTAGGTATCTTTTTTTTTCCCTCCCCTTGTTAAGAAATATGTTGTATTTGCCTCACACTATAACAATGTCGTTGCTTTTGGGGACGCCCGGCCATCTAAAGATTTTCCCGGGGTGTGGATGGCATATTTCTATTTGTCAATTAGTCAGTGGCGGATTTAGAATTTTTTTTCAGTAGGATCTTAATGATGCACCCATATAAATTTAGTGGAGTCACTTATGGTGAAATTTTGTATCTCCAATACAATTTTTTTTTATCCAGTGAAATCACAGGACTCCACTAGATACATATTAGCTTCGCCCCTGCAACTAGTTCTATACCTTAGAAACCTTGCAAATTCCTAAAAGAGGTATGTAGATATGCTAAATTCGCATCCAACACGGCAATACTTCACATCTGTTCGTTCATGGTGCTATCACCGTTTCTTTCGTCAAGAAGACTGCGGACTCTTCGAGGATACCCAGTAGGCTAAAGTTTGCGAGGGATGGTGAATTTCTGCCGGCGTGCCTAGAATCTTAGCAAATCTCTGGAGGGGAAAAAGTTCAATAAAAATTTTAATTTCTAATTTATTTATTTATTGTCATGTTGACATGCATGTGTAATTTCACTATTTAAAAAGTGATATCACTATTTATATGTTAAGTGATGAAAATGGCATCACTGTTGATTGAGAAAATGTGGTATCACTATTAACATGTTAAAAGTGATGGAAATGGCAAAACTTTTGATTGAGATAGGCAGCACCCTTCTTTAACCATAAAAATTAGAAATTTTATCTTACTGCCAAGAGACACTCTTCCCTGCCTACGACAGATTGGTATTGTGCAGTGAACTGCCTGTCAACTACTTAGACCAATATGCCAACTTGTTTACAAATCAGAATACCCAAATAAATAAAATTAATAGAACTTCTAGGGCACAAAATATGTCATATTCCTTTTCCAATTACGCCAAAAGCTAACAAAATTGTAGAGGCTTTTACAGTACTGATGTAGAGTTCCCATCAGTTTTCCAAGTGCAAATTGCCTGCTAAGTCGAACTAGTTTAAAAGCTATTTGGGAGTTTGGAACATTTTTCTCTGTCAAAGATTGAAATTTCTCATCCTTTTCTCGGTGGGTTAAATTGGACGTATCCAAACAAAATGAGTCATTGTCTAGTTGACAGATTCAAAATATCAAATGCAAAACTGATTAGCAACCACCATCAAGATAAATAAAAATTATATTTCCGGCTTTTCCTTGTTCTTTGAGCAACTTGGAGTAAAATATAAGTTTTTATCATTCAATTCAAAATCTTACTGTAATAAATAGCCAGTTTATAGGATATTCTGGGATTGATTTTTATCATTATACAACGCAGAATTCTAGCACGCCACCCATGTGCAAGCTGACATAAATTGGGTAACATGGGCCATGATAAATACGAAATATGTGATGTCATCAATCTGCTCGATTTCATGTGCTATCGAACTAGAGTGTGTCGAAAGTAGAGGAACAGTTCGTCATCGATCCAAGATTAGTAGAGAGACTTTCCCAAGAGGTAGAAAGCTCACCTGGGTTGCTCAACGCTTCACTTGATTAGTCGGACGGACGCAGTTTATCGTGACATTTTTACCCAATCGACCGAGTAAAAAATCTCTCTAATAATAAGTGAAGGCACCATTGTGTCATCTAACAAAATACAGAACAATTTCTTAATAACCTGAACACAAAGAATGTACCATTATCAGTGTTGTCACTAGTGTCTTCTAACACCCTAGTGAATTATACCATCAGACAAAATCATTCTTCAGTTAATCATATCTCCAAGCAAGATTCATTGATTCAACTGCCAAATCCTCACTTGCCTTTTGTAGTTTGCAGCAACATGAAACCAACCAAATTCTGAGTCAAGGTTATGATTATCTTCAATTTGGTCTAGAAATCAGGATACTGACCACCATTTTGGCCATGTCATTAATTATAAACTCAGTTGACAATTGACTTGCAATAGCGACGCTAGGTCAATGAAGAAATCCAATTACGTTTCTGTTTGTCTGCCTTCTCTTTGGGGCATACGTGCCGGATCAAACGTGTTTCAGATATAGATGATACAACATTACCTGACAAAATGCTACGCACAAGAAAAAAAGACTGCCTCTTTGTCATTGATTATAATCTTCTAGAAATTGGGAGTGTTTTTATACTGAGAGTAGCACGTCTCCGGACAACTTCTTTTAGAATTATCTTTCTTATTTTACTTTACATTCCCTAATAACTATGTAAATAACGACAAGTAACAAACACAGCTTTACATGTCGAATTTTCTACTTTGCTCCTATAAAATAGCGATCATTTGTAGTCGGATTTGGGCATACACTAGATGCTCTTTTCCATCACAAAGTTCCATTACCTAACATGTTCGGTCATCCCAATTAGTAGGCACCGATAAAAAAAAGTACAATATCAAAAGATACTATGTATGGCTCCTACAACAGCGTAACCCCATAAACACCTAACAAAGTAACGTAATAATAATCTAACTCTGCGTAACTTGCATCTCTCTTATCTTATACTCTCAATACTAAACTGTCAATACAACCCGTAGAACCATACCCACCCCACCCCACCCCAAACCCATGCATCCTGTGAGCTAAACCACAGTGCCCCACCAAGAACAGTACGGTGCTGGCCGAATAGGCAGAAAAATCCCAAGGGCGATCTCTCCCCCATCCCCACCCACCTCCCCGGCGTGCTCCTTTCCCCTCCCCTCCTCCATCCCTACACTTGGGTAAACGTCGTACCCCTTTGCCCTCCGCGCCCACCGAAAGCCCCCGCCAACTCGCCGATGGGTAGTATAGTAACAAACCGAGGAAACAAAGAAGGAAGGACGAGCGGCGTCATCGCCGTGTCCCCGAGATGTGCGCGCCATGTGTTGTTTCCCTTGCTTACACCGTGGGGGGAGAGGGGGGGGGGGGGGACACGGGCTTTCAAAGCGCGCGGGTTCCGGTTACCTACCCGACGAGGGCGGCCGGGTCCACCGGGGCGCTGGGGCCGTCGGCGGCGCCGGTATCACCCGGGGCAGGCTGCTGCTGCTGCTGCTGCTGCTTGGCACCGCCCAACCTGATGGCGTCACCGATGACCTCCTGCAGCCTCGTCTTGGGTGTGAGCCGCTTGGCCTCTTCGTTGGTGTAGATGTAGATCTTCCTCACCATGTTGCAGAACTCACTGCGAAACACGACTTATTACACACACACACACACAGAAAGAGAGAGAGAGAGCATATAGAAGAGGAGGACGAAGGTCCCCACCCAGCAAGAGGAGGACGAAGGTCCCCACCCAGCAAACTAGGGAAATATGTCAAAAAAGATTAGGGGAAAAGAAAATTGCAGGAAAGGGGAGTGAGGGGGATGAGGACGTTACTGCCAAGGGTCGTCCCCCACCAGCATCATGTCATCCTCGTCATCGGTGTACACAACCTGCCACTTCTTGGCAGGGCCGGTGAGCTCGCCTTGGATGCCGAACATATCTTCCAGCTTCAGCAGGAAGTCGTCGTATCCTTCGAATCTTCCCAGGTCCACGGCCCTCCCCACTGCCATCCCCAGCATGTGCACCTGAATGAAACACATGAAAGAGAAAGAACCAGGTGAATCAAACACGTCATCTGGGGATGGGGACTTAGAGTGGGTGGGAGAGAGATTCTGATTGTGTCAAGTCTCACCTTGGTGCAGCTTCGAGATTGCCTGCTCTGTGTTTCATGGGGCGACCTGAGGCACGATTTCTCGAGCTCGCTGCTCGCTGGTACTTCGGATTTGTTGGCGTTCGAAGGTTGTGATTGTTGGTCGGAGTGTGCTGCATCCAAAGACGCAGGAGGGCAAGCTTCTCCGCCTCCCCCAACGACGGTGACCGAAGGCGGGGTTTCCTCCAAATTTGCACTCTCTATCAGTTGAATGCCAAATAATCTATAGCCGGATGCAGCCTCTTGCTTCTTTTCGCAGGGTTCTCTCTTAACATTGTTGGATGACAAGTCGGTCTTGGCTTCATTTCTCAATGGCCAGTACGTCGAATTGCTCGGATTTGCCGGTGGCGTGTTGCTTCCAGTAAAACCAATAGATCCAGGGGACGGTTTTGGCGACAGGAGGCTAGCGGTGGATGGTGCAAACAATTCTCGCCCTTGATGGAAACCAGTGTATGTGAGAGATGGGGAAGCCTCACCAGGAGGTCTCCATAAACCTATATAGAGAAGATGCGAGACAAATCCAATAGTTAAACAATGTCATTATGTGAAAGACAACGCAATGTACAGCAAAGTATGCAAACAACGCAATGTGCAAAGAGTGAGGCAGGTTATGATACCAAAGGCTGAAGAAACGTCTGGTGGTGTTGACGGCAAAACATGAGGACGTGCACGCTTATTTCTAGTTGCAGGTTGGGCAACAGAAGGGGTAACTGCACCAAGTGGCTCCAACTCCCATGGGGAGATCCTTTCAGGTCGTGCAATTGATGAAGGTTCATCCCACTGGACCTGAAAATAAAACAACAGAATTAGACGTTTCCAAATTAACGCGAGCGAAAGTGCCCATTCAAAAAGTTTCACATATTCCTTGTAAACTAGATTGGTTGAACATAATAAATTCTACAATTTGTAACATCAAAGTTCCGGAACCATTTCAGCATGTTTATCCAACTGAGCATTTTGAAATCTATATGATGTGACCCTTGTCAAACAGAACAGGTACCTTGAGCGATCTCCAGTCTGAGTCCGCCCAGCAGGATGACAGAGATTCTCCCATGCCAATTATTGTACCGCTAAACCTGCAAGATCATGTGAAAGGATCGATGCATCACATAAAAACGTCAGAGAATCAACAAATAATTAAATGACACATTTAACATACCATCTTTCAGGAGCTTCTTCACCCTCAAACCTCATCTTGAACCTCATGCCAACATGTAGTTTGGGGTTTGGGCCTCCAGATACCTGTTAAGACTCACAATAAACTCCGATCGACTTGTTCTGCATTCGCAATAACATTGTTCCCATATTAGATAGGTAATTCAAAGAGGTGCGGTACTTCTTTTATAATTGATAGCAGCAAGGAGCAAACATTTTATAATTACCACAAACTAAGAGACCAGTGCCGGGACGCTTGGGAGTGTGGAACTCCAGATTACCACAACACAACTATTATATTCTCTCTAATCTTAATGTAAAGTTGGTGCCAAATATAAAAGTGAGAGGCTTTCTCTACCTGGTCGACCGGGTAGAAATGCTGCGGTGGACTGCTCGGCGTCCGACTAATCAGGACAGTTGCCGAACAGCCCCCCGTAGGCCTTTTACCCGGTCGGGCAGGTAAAAAGCCTTTATCTATATGTAATATCGTGACCCTGATGCCACCAGAAAACTTCTTTATTCTTACTAAGGTAGCAACTGAGCTCTGAAGAATATTAACACAGGTTAAGAGGTTGTTATGTTGCATTTATGAAACTAACATGACCAACCAAGAGTTGGTTTATGCTGAAGTACAACCATCATGTTACTTTCCCATGCCCAAGAACATCCACCCGGCCCTCTGAAAAATTAGCTTTCTCAGATTTGAGTGGCGGGAAGCATCCATGCCAGTTGCTTCTTATGGCTTCCAGGTACCATTCCCCTATTTTTCTCCATCTTTGTGCCACATGCATATTCTGGTGTATCACTTTCCACCCCGAGGATATTCACAACAAAACAATCCATAGAAACAATGAAACAGTACCTCGTAAGTCATTAATCCCATAAAAGAATAGCCAAGAAACAGAAGACAACAACCCAACATCAACCACGAGGAAACTACTTCACATTTTAAGGAAAATTAAGGTGGAGAACATAAACCTTGGCTTGTAAAAGACGGAGAAGAGGGTGCCAGTAGATACAGCATGAGACGCAGTGGCTAAAACACCAAGGTGCATGCTGTGACCAGATATAATAGATGGAGGCATGTTATTTGATTGCCTCATAAGCCTCCTTACACCAACACGCAACTCTCCATTCTCACCTCTGGCCAGACAAGGAAAGAATTATGTCCAAGATACAGATGCAACGCACTGTAGCTAAACTATCAGGTAAGGGAATATAAAAACACAATACAATGTCACTTGCCTAAGAAAGATAAAGGCGTCACCCGCAACCAATCTTTTGGAGCTCACAAAAGCACTCCATCCTGTTGTAAGTAAATGACGCCTTGGTTGCCCTGAAACAGGAAGAAAAATAATGAGATAAACTTTTGCAAATTTCACATTCAGTTCTTATTTCAACAGTCTTTGATAAAGGCATCGGGCAAGCTTTGCTTTAGGCTGCTTCTATATATCTATGATATAGGCATAGACATAAAAAGTCAGCTTAATGCCACTGGACTCGTGCCATAGGGTCTGTGCAGGGGTCGGGCTCGCAGACTTGGCGGTACAGTGCTTTTGGCTATTTTTAGTTCAGAATTTTTGAACTGCAAAAGGCAGTTGGCAACCTTTCTGATGAACAAAGTTTAACCCTCAGAATGACCCAGAATCACTCTTATATAAGAAGAATTTAGCCTGGACATCCTAAATACGGGAAAAAAAGGTGCATGTGGTAGACCCAAAAGTAAAACTAACAAAGATTTATGAAGCAAATGCCACTATCCAAATTTTACGAGGAAGAAGTAAGACCTCGAAATATGTGACGGAAATGCCACTCATTGGCATGCAAATCAGTAGCAGCAAGATCCTGCCAAGGTGGTTGCTGAGACATGTCCTTAAACAGGGGGGAAAATAAAAATCAGAACATAATTTATTAAGGATTGAAAGGAAAGCACAGAACTTATACCACTAAAAATGAGGTGACCTTCATATGAAACTCACAAGTGGAGGAAGGCATTCATCAGCATGTCTCCGCAAAACTGAAAAACCACCATGCGTGCTTGTATCTGAAGCAGTGAGTGTTTTGCAGAAAAAGTGCACTTTACATCTTTCAGGTTCAGGAAGCGGAGGATCTGGGCTAGTCACTTCACTTTGCTGAGTTGCCATAAGAAATGGTATAGTAAATCAGAGTGGGAGACACTAAAGGAAGAATGATTTGGACGGAATTTAAAGGTTCTCCGAGACAATCTTTCTGCCATGGCTCTTCATTTAATTCCGTCAATATGAAATGGTAGGTACTTATCACAGAGTATACAGGAACAGACAGTAAAACAGTAATTCACCATATCAACTAGCATAAGGACTTTCATGATGAAAGTGGGCAGAAACTAGAATGTGATGGTCCAATTGCCACTAGAGTTTGAGGCAATAGTGAATATACCAACGTTTCACAACAGAGAAAAAGGAACTTACATCCTGCTCAGGTTGGAGAGTAATCTGTGCAAAAACTTCATCTGTTTCTGGTTCAGCCTATAGCAGAACAATTGATCTATATATAAGTCAAGGCACTTGAAGAGGGTGAGAGAAAACAACACAGCCTCTCTCTGTCAGCAAACAAAAACTCGGTGTATGATAAAAGAATTGCGAGCTCACCTGAAGCTGCACATGCAATACCCTGCAAAGGATTTTAAATGGCAAATTGAACATGGGCATTTGTTGTTCAAGACCTTGGTTTGTTGATGCTTCCAGCTACAAAAAATTAGGGCGCAGTAAAATGTCATATCCATCAATCACTTGAACATTCTAAAGATAGCGTCGACACAGAACAGAAGTGATAGAATGCCAAAAAAATGCATCTGATCTAAGGCCTATACTACTAATGTCCACCTTTATCTTCATTACTGACAGAAGAAAAGGTCCTAGGCTCCTAGCAACACAAAAGAAATACAAATTACCTGCTCCATGTGGCCCTGGGGAAAATAATAAACTCGCTCCCCTTCTCGAGGTACATTAACCAAAGGTCCAGCACATGCATGCCAGAGTTCTCTGTAGAAAAGATCTGGTGAAGCGCCTGAAAGTTCAACAGAAAATAACGAAATCAAACTTCCAAACTAAGAAAGTAACATTTTGAGAGAAGAAGAAAGCACTGCAGATGACCGTTCACAAACCCTTGCCCAAGAAACCTAAATGGTGCACCGAATCCAATTGAGTCCGGCTAATTTCTCAAAGCATGAGCCAGATTGTTTAGAACTCATGTGCCAGATTATCAAAAGAATATCTCAGAAGGCGAGGAGAAGAACAGAACGATGGTGGTGACAAAGATAGGACAAACAGCAGCGTTAAAGACGGGGACAAATAACAGTGTTAAGGACGGAGACAGATGACAGTGTTAAAAATCTATGTCACCATAAAGCAAACTATGTGACATTACTGGAACCACTGGTAACTCAACCACAACAGGAAACAGAAAGACCACAATATTTCAGTTAGCTCCTGCAAGTCGTAGCATACGACTGAAGCAACTTAAGAAGTATAAGCAAGAAAACGAAGCAAAGACGCATATCCTTACCTGAACCACGAGATCCCGAGCTCGGCCTCATTTGCGCCATAAGAAGACGCTGGCTATGGATAGAAGTTCTTGATTGAAAGATGTAAACTAGGATGAACTGAGGGATACGAAGAAGAGAATGAACAACAGAGAATCCGAGGATTTGACGAGAAATTTGCGCCCTTTCCTCTAACTACCCCATCTCCTTTAACTGGGGCGATTTTCCCCAGACAGGAAGCACTTCTCGGAATGGAGCAAAAGAATATCCCCTTCAGCTTCCACCACCAGATCAGCACAAACGCCTGAAATATCTGCCGCAAGTCGGCGCAATAACACCAAATTAGATGCCCAAGTTGATTGCACAGTAAAAATCCTAGAAGGAAAAAAATTGTCTTGAAGAGCAGCGGAAAAAGGTGAGGAACCTGAAATAGCGTATGGCCTTAACTCCGCTGTCGGTTGCGATTTCCGTACCTCCTCGATCTTGATGAAAGCTTCGGAAACGGAAGGTGCTTGATCTTTAGAGCCAAAGAAATCGGGGGTAACGCGTAAAGGCGCCTCTCTGCGCCTTCAGAAAGCGGTATAATGAAGAGAGCGTGAGTTGCGACCAGAGTTATGAGCAGGAAGTCGGCTTTTTGAACTCCCACAGGTAGAGCCTAGAGGAAGTAAATGCCCTGCGAGAACAAAGGGAACGGAGCAACTCGCCAACCTCTAGATTCGCCGGTCCGACCAGAGAAAAAACTCGGGCGTCCACCTACAGCGCTAGCCTAACCCGCAGGTCAACAGGCTCGCCAGGCAGGAGCTGCCGCTATCCGAAGCCAGAGACGTACCCCCTCGCAAGCTCTGGATTGCCACAGATTACAGACAGCAGAAAGCAAGAAGCCGACAGACAGAACCGTACCCAGGAAAGCCACCACCCGCCGCCGGAATCCAGCTCGATCTGATGCAGCTGAGACGTCGATCCGAGCTTCGAAGCACCGGAGAAACCGCAGAAGACGGAGACGTGGACTAACTGAAGACTCCAGACAAGTGATTGAAGAGGAAGAGGAAGAAAGAAGAAGAGGACGGGTTGCAGGGAAGGGTGGGAACGCTTTATCGAAGGCTTCCTCCACTGGCCACTGCCCCCGCGAGACCCTACACGGCTACACGACTCCTGTGCAACGCGCTGTCTGCTGCCTCGCTCCCCTCCCGCTGCCTCCCTCTCAGCTTTCCACGGCGACCCAGACACAACTCGCGCTTTTTCTAGGGTTCCCCCCCCCCCCAACCACCCACTTCCTCCCGCCTCCCCCACCCACTCTTCTGAGCTCCCTCCCTTCCCTCGACTCGGATCCTCTAAGCACACAAACTAAGAACTCAGTGAGTTCAGCTCAGTAATATTAAACAAAAATACAAATATATTTTTTCAAAATTTTCATAACACCAAGCTTTATTGATTTTTTAAGATTAAAAGTTTATCTTCTGTGATTGTCAAATACTTTACCTTCAATTCTAAAGGAAAAAAATATTAAAAAGAAAAACTATCATAAGAAAGAGTCGTGCTAATTACTCGTGCATTTTTACGCAAATAAAATGTCTTGAAAGATGCGTAACGCTAAGGGGTGTGGGCCCCTGCTCTTCTCTCTGCAAACACAGAGAAGTCACTGAGCTGGCTTTCCCGTCTGCGCGCCGGCAGGAGTTGTTATTTCCCTATTAAAAATTTATTTTTTTTACTAGCAGGATCCGAAATCGGCTTGCATCCGCCCCATTCTTCTCAGCTCGCTCCGATACCGGGTCGACACCGACCCGAATCGTTCCCCCTTCCCCCATCCTGGATTCCTCGCTTGTTCCCCACCCAACGCGCAACAGGGGTTTGTGGGCTTTGTGACTGTTGTTAATTATAACAAAAGTCCCGTTAATTACCAAGAATGCCACTAACAGTAACGGACTGATCTGTGCCAGGACAGGTGGAATAGACGCCCCCCACGCCCACCCTTTTTTGTGGGAAAACCACGAGACTGCCACTCCTTGGGAAAGGGGTCGTCCCCCCTTCCCGCTGCATCGGCGGACCAGCAGAACGAGGGATACGAGTGAGCCACAGTTTTCGTACCCCCCCCCCAAGGTAAAACGATTGCTCCGTTGGGGGGGGTGGCCGTTCGTTCCACTGACCAACCAGCTCATGCCACGGAAGCGTTCCGACCGATCGTGCCGGCAGGTGGGAAAAATCTGATGCCGCCGTCTGGAGCCGTCCGTTCGCATTCCCACTCTGATGTGCCCGATCAAGTGGACCCCAGCGATCGCCATCGTCGTCATCTGGTGTTTTCATTTAGACACCGTCCAAGAAGAATTGTCTTAATATGCATTCTAACAATAAAAGAATATTATTAGCACTATCTCGATATATATTTTATTAATAAAAATAATATCCCAGAATAGTTGATTTCAAGTCAATTACTATGCTTGTCTCATATAAAATCCCACGAAACGCTTGAAATTTGATTTCAAAATGTCTTACCGAACCGCAACAAAATGTACGCACCACCATGCATGCCATTACAACATTTTTATTGATAAATGGACACAAATATGCACAATATTTGATTGACTAATCCGAGACCCATGGATTAACACGTCTCCAAAACATTAATCTAAACATGATTGGATCATTCCAAACAGATTCCCCCGTGAGTTTGTGTGAAACGTTCAAACCACACCCTCTTTAACAACATTTGATGACAACGATGATGCTAGTTTGCTTCCAGTACCCTTTCTCCCCCACGTAGTTTCCGTTCTACGTCATGGGCTGCGTTCTGTACGATGCGTGCTCGTTGCCCTTGCAAGCTAGGCTGAGTAGGCCTAGTTGATGGGGTCCCCCACCCCCCGTGGTTTCCCTTGTAACATTTGAAATATATCGTGCAAATTTCCAACCTAGGTGTGGTGTACTTATTTATTTATTTATTTTCCTAGGTACGTGTGCAAGATTAATTAGTCTTCTATTGATAACACTACCGTTTCATTTGTTTAATGCATGATCTGTCACCGTTGACAACACTATCATTTCATTTCTTTATTAACACACATTGTAGTGGGGAGAGATTGGACTTTGGAATTTACGTTCTTAGGACTCGTACAAAAAGGTAAAGTGGTGCGGGAGGGCATCTGCCTTTGGGTTGGCCAATCAGATGTTTGCAGACAGCTTCGCGAGTTAAAAGGACCACAACAAAAGATGTCGACCGGCGAGAGATAAATTTTAATTTGGACCTTATTTTTTTTGTTACAGTTAAAAGTGAAAAATTGTGTGACATTTCTAGTTTGGATTTGTATGTTTATGCGTATAATCACTAGTATGCGAATTAGATGGCATGTACGTATGTGGGATGAAGAAGATGAAACATTTTATAGAAGAGAAATGTTAGCTATCCAAACGCCCAGATAATTAGCCGACGTGGGGCCCCACGAGACCGCGGCGTGGGACCCACACAGCCGATCAATCAAGTCGATCGCGCGGCCATTCCACCTCATGTTCGTTACTCGAGCATCCGAATAATTAGTATTTCTCTTTAAAGAAATTGTTTGCTCTGTAGACATGCGAGATATCATATTAATGTACGGAGGATATGTATCAAATACAAATATAGAATAGACTTTTATATAATTTTCACTTTACACGATATATGAGCCAAAATCTTACATTTTTCAGTGAATTGAATTGGTTTTTATTTTTTATGAGTTTTATGGTTTTTAAGTCAAACATGAGTTTGAAGATGCGTGATTTAAGTGTGCCTACCAAGAACTATTATCCCCATGTTTGAGATTTTGTCCTTTAAAAGGATCATTTTGGGAGAAGAGGTGAAGCTCTTGTTGATAAGCACACACTTGTTCTCACTATCTTTCAATGTGGGACTAAAGTATATGTAGCAACTTTAAATTTTTTAAATTTTATAAATAAATTTAAATTAGAATAAAAATGTGAATAATTAAAACTCAATAAGTGAAAACAAGTGATGGGTTACCCAAGAGGGTCCATACATGGATTAATGGGCCACAAAGTTGAAGCCCAAGATTGGATGGGAGATATTTTAAGCATAATTTTGTACCTTAATTATTAATAAATTAAAAAAGATTAAGATAACCAATATTTAAACTCATAATTATCCTAAAAAGAGTTTTAGGCCTATCCTAACCCCTTGGCCACGAATCTAGAGCCCACCCCATGCCAATTGGATGGTTAAAGGCTAGTAAAAAGTGAGATAAATATAGAAAATTCAAAGTTGGATGAGAGGGAAGAGTTTTAAGTGAATAGGAGACTTATAACATACAAATACTCTTCTATTTCATCTCTAACCAACCCTAGACACCCTATGGAGCTTGAAGGATGAGGAGGAGGAACTCTTGGACATGGAGAGCAAGGAGAAGGAGGCTAGGAACGAGGGGACCTTCGTTTTCTTCACATCTTCTTACCCTAGGATTTCAAGCGTTCAAAGATAGGCAATCTCTCACGCAAAAATAAATTAACTTCGACCCTAGGTAGACCATGATCCAAGCATCAAAAGCCATTGTTTGCCCCAACTTTCATCATGTCATTCATGAGTATTTCATACTTAAAGTTCTGTTATGAACATGTACCCGACTTGACTTGTTCACCCTAAATCTATGTCCATGCTTGATCTCGGGTCATGAAATTCTTACTATACATACTACTTGATGTCAGGAATCCAATGACGCTATTTTTCCCAATTTCTATTATGTACTATATTCGAATTTAATTGTTTTCTACCGTTGTGTCAGATTTCAAGTTCATCGTGAAGAATCTGTTAATAGCATGACCATACTCTATGAGAAACCTAATTACTCTTTACTGTCAATATCTCTACATGTCTAGTTTCATTTAAAACTGATTTCGTGATTTTTCACCATTTATACAAATTTATATGTAATTTGGAAGAGCACTGTGCCAAGCCTTGACTACATGGACCGTAGCCCAAGGAAACATGTGCCATCTGTCTGAGCTCGGGCTGAGACCCTAAGAACACGACAACCCGATAGGTCGCGTTCTCAACAGGGTCGCGACAAGGCCTCACGTCGCATTTTTAACGTGACGGGACCCTGCGTCGTGACCTTTCCATCATGTCGGCCCGACTTGAACGCGTCGGCTCGACCCGTCGCGACCTGAACGACCGTCGCGTCTGCCCAATCTGTCGAGACTTGAACGCAATGCTGGCCGACGTCGCGACCTGAACGTCTATTCCAGAAACCCTAATTCCCATGCAATTCATGTTAATCTTGTCCTATAATCATTGTTTAAACCCTGCAATGTACTGTTATGAACAGTAATGACATGTTAAGGTATAATGGGTAATATTCACATGATTTTTATTAATTAAAAGAGGTGTGCACAACGACCTCTTGCTAGCTTGATTCTCTTACATTTGCACACACTAAACATGAATCCTTGCCATGAGACCTTACTCAATTACTCAATAATATATTTGGTAATTAAGTGCAATTATTCATGAAAATTCTCTATTTGTTTTAAATAAATGTGTCTTCGTTTTATTCGCGTGATTTAATACCGTTATCGCGTCCCTCTACCTTCGAGCACTCGAGGCAAGATGGACAACGTTTCTATACCCACTTTAACTTAACTTGGACGACCTCTCCATTGGGAATACTCCTGACTGGACCAGAAGCTCCTTGTCGAGGCCTCCGTAAGACTCCTTGGATTTGGCAGACATCCATTGCCGACGAGCGGGTTGTACCATCAATACCTATTATCCCCTTAGGGATCAGCATGATCCAACGGTCTTAGATTGTTCTCTCTTACCTTAAGATCATGTCAGACCTCTGGCTTGAGTTCATAGCACAGCTATTGGGCAGTTAGTGACTTCTACCAGACTGCCGCACACATCGTATGTGTTGTGCACTGTTACTGTTGCCATTTAACGTCGATTTACGAATTACGACCCTCTTTCTTATCTACACTCTTTACACTCTCATCTATTCACGTTCTCTTTATACTCTCATCTATTCTTAAATTACTCTCATCTATTCTTGGTACTCTATTTGGCCATCTATTTGATTGTCTAAGATAACAAACATAATCATGCCAGACAACATTATAAAGGGCCCGATCTAGTCCTGGGAGGTGCGCCATAAAGGCTTTAACTCGCGGGGGTTCAATGATCAGAGTGTACGACATAACATCCAAGTGTCATACTATCAATATTTAATCGAAGACAATCAATCACTATACTATGTTCTCTCAGTTGACAAGAAGTTCGACCAAACGTGCTATCTCGACTAGTGCACTTTTTTGCAAACGATACTTACTATCTCGTTATATGGCCAATCCGTTATCATACTTATTGTGCTATTTTCATGTGAAAGTGCTATCCTTCTCTTGCTATTGTGACATCACTCTCATGATTATACTTGATCGTTCTCTCTAGTTATCCTGCTTGACAAGACATTAATCATTTAAAGTATGTCTGTTTATATGAGATATTAAGTCCTATGGGTGATTTTCGCTCATCCTGTGCTATTTATTTCATGTGTTTTAGGTGAGTCTGATGGGGACTACTACACGCACGTGGATGGGGAAGAGCAAGACTAGGAGTGACCAGTCTTTTTTCGACAACCAAAGCTATTAGTAGTTAGTTAGATAGTTCAATTTGTTTTGATTTGAACAAAGTACTCTGGACCCATAGTTTTGACTCTGAATTATTGAATGTAATAGAGGATTAGTGAAATTATTAATGAAGTTGGATCGTTTGACGTTATTCCAATTTGTGCAATAGTTTGATGTCTATTTCGTGCTCTATACTATTTATTTAACTATTTATCGCTCGAATATTCCGCGTCGGGGTCTTACAGTATACCTCTACACAGTCCCCCCCAGTGAAGATAAGTGTGTGCGAGTCTCATGAAGATGAGATGCTCGGTAGGGCGCATGGCCTCTCGTTCGTTCCCACAGACGGCGTCAATGAAGAGACGTGATTTAAGTGTGCCTCCCAAGAGGTACTGTCCCCATATTTGGGGTTTTGTCCTTTAAAAAGGCCCTCTTAGGAGAAGAGGTGAGGCTCTTGTTGATAATTACACACTTGTTCTCACTATCTTTCAATGTGGGACTAAAGTATACCTCTACAAGGCTCAATTACTTCATTGGTATTCTAAACACGATAAATGATCTCGTATCTGATGAAGCATGTCCACAAAGCCTAAAAGATCGATTGAGCCAGCTCCATGGGATCGAGGGTGAATGCTCGGGCCGAATGAAGATGTAGGGGAGAACCAAATTCACTATTGTTGGACTCTAGGCCAATATTAAGGAGACTTACAAGAAGTCTGTAACGTCGCGCATTTTTTGATCCTCGTGGATCCTCGTTTAGTGGTTGCGGAGGCCAGTGTATACTCTTAACCTAGGTCGGCCATACAGAGCCCAGCAAGCTCTGTTTGGCCAGGGGGAGGAGCTTTCGTGGGTTTTCGGGGATTTGACGTGTTGGGGTCGTTTTCGGCATGGTCTCGCCGCGAGGACGTCGTACGGAGCAGGGGAAACACCGGGTGGTTATCATTCTTCGCGTTCTTCGCAAAGGTAGGGAGATTCCGACCCTTTTTATGTTGTGAATTGCATGTGAAGCATGAATAGCTTGTTACTTACTTTATAAATGATAGATAGTAAAGCATGAAAAATAGGTTTTTATAACATTTTACATGGTTTGCATGGGTGATCTGGAGATGGGATCCCGGATTAGGGTTCCTGTCTGTGAGGCGGCGGACCCTCCTGTCGCATTCTGAACGCGACAGACCGACCCGTCGCGTTCTACTCTGAACGCGACCTATCGAGGTGTCGCGTTCAGAAGGCGACAGTAGCCCCTGTCGTGTTAGCAGTACGAGGGCTTTGTGATTGTGCATGATAGCATGGTTATCGGATTATCGAAAGATGTTGTGTGTGGTTAAGGTAAGCGGTGCATTAGCACCTGTAACGCTTGAGGAGCGTGTTGTTCACGTGATTAGCATGGTGTTCACGTGGTTTGTGCGGTGTGCACTTGGTTTGTGTGTGCGTGGCGAGTAGTACGACGCCTACCGTGATTACCTCTTCAGTTGGGAGCCTCAGGTTCTATGTGAGCCAAGCACGTGAGTGTTTGGGGCTTGTCCCAGTACTTGTGTATCGCTAGGGTGTGTGTCATCTTCCTGGACACCCTCACTCCGTAGTTTGAGTAGTACGTCTGGCTGAGGGAAAGACGACAATGGGACAGCAGCTTGTGTGTTGTGAGTGTATTTAGTTGCTTGTAGCGCGCTCTTGTTTGGGGGACAGACACCGGTAGACGTACTGGTCCCCAGCTAGTCTTTGTTTCCAGTGCCTCACTTTAGGGTGCTCGTGCCAGAGACCCTAAGGGTGCCAGGAGTGGAGCTGTAGCCGTGAGAGCTGCAGTTGTGGTGTGTGTTTGTCTCCACAGCTTGTTGGTTCTGTTGTGGTGGAGCGGTAGCTGGACCTTTCGTCCTTGGCTACGAGACTTAGAGGTGGTCCTATATGGTTTGTCCGGGTCGGTTGCTGGTGTCGCGAACCAGTCTTCATGGCCCGAGTGTGGCATTTTCCTACTTTAGCATGTACACCTGGTTGTGGTTTATTGTTTATTTATTAAAGCCATTTTTGTTGATAGCATGTGCTAAGTAGAGTTTACAGCTTTATTAACCTGCTTAGTTAGTTCTATAAATTTTAGCGTAGCTTCCTGCTTTTGTTACTTATGATTTTGGTTTGCTCAATTTTGGGGGTTTCCTACTGAGTCAGTGACTTATGAGGCTCACCCTACTCCTTTCAGGTGTGGGAGAGCAGGAGGCTTCACATCCGTCTTCTAGTCCGGAGCTGCATCGCAGCGGTGTTGGGTCGACGCCTCCATCAGTGTAATTTACTTTTCTGTTGTACCCCGGGGTATGCCCAGGTCTTTGTACTTTGACTTCTGTTGAATTTGGCTATGTAAATCCATTGTAATATGTGTGGGATGTTGGATCTTACTATATATATATATATATATAATATATATATATATATATATATATATATTCAGTGTGTTCTTTGTGTTTTCACGGATATGTGTGTGATATCTCTGGCGAGGCTTCGGCCTGTTCGTGAGAGGCAGAGTCGGGTCAAGCCTGTTATTAGGTTACGGGTTTGAACGACGTGGTCCATCGCAGTTGGTATCAGAGCGAGATCCGTGTAAACATGAAGGAACTGGGAGAATACATTGCCTAATTTCTACACTAGTCCACTGCTGGTAGTTGACCCTTGTTTTGTATTGATTTGTTGGTATATGTGTGGTTGGAATGTTGTTTGTGCAAGAATTTGAAATGGCTGATAGAAAAGACTGGGGAGGTGGGGGAGATGAACAGAAGGAAACAACACATCAGATGATTGAGCGGATATGGGAGAGTTTAACTTAAATAAGAACAAGGTTGGACCAGCAGGGTCCAGCGCAGCCAGCAGTAGCAGGGCCTTCGGTTGTTGAGGAGGCAGGACCAGTACCACTTGTGCCACCCCCACCACCACCAGGAGTGGAGGTACCTCGTGTGGTACCTGTGCCACTAGCACCACCAGTGAGGGCAGAGGAAGAACCAACTATGCAGATTGAGAGATTTCTGAGATTGCAGTCGCCTACTTACACAGGGGGACCTAATCCAGACACAGCTGAGCACTGGATTCATGAAATAGAAAGAGTTTTAATGATTATGAGGTGTCCACCAGCGGACAGAGTGGTTTTGGCTACCTACCAGTTGCGAGGTTTTACGCAAGAATGGTGGAGATTGAAGATGCAGACTACTTTTGCAGGCAGATCAGAGGATACTATTACATGGCCAGAATTTCTATAGGTGTTTAATGACACATTCTTCCCAGTACAAGTTCAGCAGGCAAAAAGAGAGCAATTCCGGACTCTACAGCAAGGAAATTCTTCTGTTTTAGAGTATCAGATGAGATTTATGGCACTTAGCAGGTATGCACCGTATGTCGTGACAAATAATGCCATGATGGTTGAATATTTTATTCATGGATTGATGGTCGAGTTGCAGAATGCGGTGATACTGCTCATGTGCAGGACTGTGGAGGAGGCGGCACAGAGAGCAGCCACACTAGATAGGTCCATTCGGACTCACCAGTCGGGAGAGTCAGGTTCGGGTAGTTTCCGGCTACCGTAGCAGTCTTCGGGGATTAGTAAAGGAAAGGCACCAGCGGGACCATCTTCCTCAGGTTTCAGTAAGTGGGGTTCAAAATTGAAGAAAATATTTAGAGAACAAGGAGGAGGTCACCAGCAGATGTTTCAGCAAGGACGAGGTTACAGGCCGGAGGTGGAGGAGTCACAGCAGAGCACAGCCAGGCAGCCTACAATTCCACCAGGTTATAGATGCTATAACTGTGATCAGCCAGGACATTTGATTCGCAATTGTCCCTATCCAAGAGAGTATGGTTATGGAAGAGGAGTACAGCAGCAGCAGCAGCCCCAGCAGCCACCAGCAGGACGAGGTAGGGGAGTACTGCACCAGCGAGGTCGAGGCCGGGTTATGGCTATCACCCGGGCCTAGGCATAGGCTTCTAATTTGATAGAAGGTATATTGCCCATTTATGAATTTTCAGCAAGAGTTTTAATTGATCCAGGTGTTTCACATTCTTGTATTTCCGAAGAATTTATGGATAGTATGGTGCACCCATTAGAAGAGAAGTTGTGTGAGTTAGTGGTAGAGGTCCCTTCAGGTGAATTTATGCTCACCTCTTGTTATATCGATGAGGTTCCTATTGTGATTAAAGGAAATCAGTTGCCTGCTAGATTATATGCATTACAGTTAAGAGATTATGATATCATTCTGGGTATGGATTGGTTGGAAGCCTACGGAGCAATGGTTGATTGCAGAAAGAAGAGGGTCAGGTTTTGACACCCTAATGAGCAGTATGTTGAACCACTCCTATATTTTTACCCTTTTATTTTGGTGATAATAAAATTTATGTTTAATTAATTATTATTAAAATATTTAATATCATGTTTTTTCTTAATAAATATAAATTTACATGATTAATTGAATATTAAATATATTAATACCATGATTTTTCTAATAATAAATTAAATATCATGATTTTTTAATAAATAATTTTATGACATTATTCTGTAATGATTTGCACTAAACAGATAAAATGGATTCCATTCAATATATATGGATTTCAGTTCAAAGTGCCACATCGATTTGGTCTCATAACGATTCCTTTGTAACCCACACAGACTTCTCATAACGATTCCTTTGTAACCCACACAGACTTCTCATAACGATTCCTTTGTAACCCACACAGACTTCTCATAACGATTCCTTTGTAACTCACACAGACTTCTCATAACGATTCCTTTGTAACCCACACAGACTTCTCATAACGATTCCTTTGTACCCACACAGACTTCTCATAACGATTCCTTTGTAACTCACACAGACTTCTCATAACGATTCCTTTGTAACCCACACAGACTTCTCATAACGATTCCTTTGTAACCCACACAGACTTCTCATAACGATTCCTTTGTAACTCACACAGACTTCTCATAAGGATTCCTTTGTAACTCACACAGACTTCTCATAAGGATTCCCTTTGTAACTCACACAGACTTCTCACATGGATTCCTTTGGAACTCTCATAAGGATTCCTTTGTAACTCTCACATCGATTCCTTTGTAAAATATGGATTTCACTTAAACATAGATTTATCAGCAGGACGAGGTAGGGGAGTACTGCACCAGTGAGGTCGAGGCGGGTATGGCTATCCCCGGGCCTAGGCATAGGCTTCTAATTTGATAGAAGGTATATGCCCATTATGAATTTTCAGCAAGAGTTTATTGATCTAGGTGTTTCACATTCTTTTATTTCCGAAGAATTTATGGATAGTATGGTGCACCCATAGAAGAGAAGTGGTGTGAGTTAGTGGTAGAGGTCCCTTCAGGTGAATTTTGCTCATCTTGTTATACGATGAGTTCCTATTGTGATTAAAGGAAATCAGTTGCCTGCTAGATTATATGCATTACAGTTAAGAGATTATGATATCATTCTGGGTATGGATTGGTTGGAAGCCTACGGAGCAATGTTGATTGCAGAATGAAGAGGGTCTAGGTTAGCTTGCTGCCGTACCAAAAGGGCCAACACAGTATTTGAATTTCAAGGTATGTCGTTCTACACTTCCAAGTTTATAATTTCAGCACTCAGAGCTAGAAGTTGTTGCATGCGGTTATGTAGCTTCCCTAGCTTCAGTGAGTTTAGTAGAGACTGGTAAGTCAGTTGAAGCAGTTCCAGTGGTCAGGGAATTTGCAGATGTGTTTCCAGATGATTTACCAGGTCTAGCTCCACACAGGGAGGTGGACCTTACAGTAGAATTGCAGCCAGGATCCATGCCAATTTTTAAGGCACCATACAGGATGGCACCAGCAGTGTCACGTCCTAATAAAAGGCTATTTATCGGAAGTGACAGAAAACAGGCACAAAAGGTAATATTAATTTGTCTATTCATAACGTGGTATGCGGAAGTCTTAATATACAAGTACTCCTCATAACAACTAAGTGAGGAGTAAATTAAAAACAAACTCTACTCAATACATCTTGTCTCATATTATTTAAAAAGAATAGTAAAAGATGGCTCGGCTTAACACGTCCATTCCCTCAGCACACATGCCCTTAAACTTCACCCCCATCTGAGGTACCTAAAAAGAGTAGGAAATAGTGAGCTAACTAGCTCAGTAGAATTCAAATCCATAATTCAAGGGTGATTACATGATAGTCAAGGCAAGGATAAAATGGATATCAAAGAGACATGATCAAATACCAGAACAGTAAACTCGACACAGTGATTATAAAACACAAGCATGTTCAGGTATATAGCTCAAAAATTAGCTCACTTAACAATTACATAGTACAGGAATTATGATGACCATAGTCAAAAAGTATTTGATGCAATGCCAGACATCCTGACGCCCTTTATCATTCCACGTGGTCCGAAAATGAATTTGGGTGCTCCTCCCAGGACTAGACCAGTCCTATTTGCATAGGCATATTAATCAAGGGGGTCCAAGGACCCAATAAATGTCATCATCATTATTCACATCTCATAAGGTGTTCGAGCATATGAACTCTCAGGTGATCAGGTTTTGTGAACTTGGTTACCGAATACTGGAGAATAGACTTAATGGAGTATCATTCGTAGTTGACAACTTTAAGGATAATTCAAGGGTGAGTAAGGTACACCAAGTAGCTAATCTTTACAGTAGAATGATAGTAGATACCAAAGTAATTAAGGGGGTAACTTGCTAGGCTATTAGGACGAAGTTTAAGCAAGAGTTCTACCATGAAAAGTTACTGAAATGCAATCAGGACAATAGCTATCGACAGCCAGGAAGGGGCTGTTGACAGATAACTACAGCCAGAGCTCAGTTTTGCTAGTTCTGTGTCTACCTGTCGACAGCTACAAGATGGCTGTCGACAGCTAGCCACAGTCCTAGATGTGTTGAAGTTCTGGGAGACTGGCCTGTCGACAGCTAGGGTCTGCCTGTCGATAGCCGTCAATTTTCCTTTCAAAAAGAGCTTTGAATCCACTCTAAACACTCTAACTATGTAACCTATGAATCAAGGCATGATTTATATCTAATAGAAGAGTCTAATTGTAGTTCTCACAGTAGTTTATAAATTAAACAAGCAAGATGGAACAAGAGGTTTGCAACTCAAACTTGTCTAGCTAGAACTAAACATAGTGTAGTCCTGGAACTATGGTCTTGATAGAAATGGTTTGTTGGAAGATTCCTACAAGATAACACTAAACTCAAAGTGTTTCATGGATATAAATCAAGGCTTGAAGTATCAACCATCTAAACAAAAATCCTCACACTGTTCTAAGGATATTTAGACTTCTAACAGAACTCTATATCATGAACATGAATCAAGGGTGGAAGAAGATAGGAATCGATTTCTAAAATAGAACAAAGTTGTTCCTCTCCTAACAAGAATAATTCTACCATGACTGGAAGGAAAACAGAGAATCACAAGTGCAACAACTTATCTTCGTTCATTAAGAATTCCTTGTCACGTATGGAGGATAGAACTGAACCAGAGGGAGATGAATCCTACCTTACTAAGCAACTGAGCTCTCACGTACTCTTGTCAAAAGAGTCTAACCCAGTAGAGAAAGAACTTCCACCCAAGTTGATGGTTTGCTAGCCACGACAGTAACTTCAACAGCAAGTTGACTCCAAGGTAGAAGTAGCTATAGTTGCCACAAGAGCAGAAACCGAAAGAGTTGCAGTAGCTATGAAGCCAGGAACTCCAGCAGCTCCTCCAGCAACACTTCTAGCAGTAAATAGTATGTGAAACAAGAACAGGGGCAGGTACAAAGGGTGTGGAAAAGGTACGTTTGAAGGGAGGGGAATGGTTTTTATAGCCAAGCCAAGTTCTCATGCAAAGGGACACATTCACGCTCAGGTGTAACAGTGAAACCCACTGGGTTTTTACTGCTTACACCTCGTTCATGCTTCCTCTTACTCCCTTACACCTCAATCCTCACGTGTAAGAAGTTTAACTCATGTTTCATCCTTATCCTAATGTGTGCTGGCCTCCTCAAGGCTTCACGCGTACGCACTCAAATAAACACAAAAATTGGTTACCGTAAATACTCCATAATTCAACGGGTCCATTAGACTTGATGTAAACATGTCCAAACAAAGTTCGTTTGTACTAAAATTTCAACCATAGACAAATATGATAGTTTTACAAATTATGGTGATTTTAGTTTAATTTTTAAAATTTATTTTACGGTAGGTAAAAAATCACCCGAAAAATAGTCGCGTCGACTTAATCTCAAAATCCGAATGTCAAAACATTCGGATATTTACATTTCTGATATCTCCACATTTTTCTGGAAATTATGGTGTTCTCAGATTTCATTTTCGTTACAGTTTTTCAGTGTCGCCCTGTGGGAGCGCACACGTCTGAGTACGATACTGGGGTAACATTAATTAATACTAATCATTCCCAAATATCAATTATTTCAATTTAAGATTAATGCTTAAGTCCAATAACTTTATTATTCATGTTTTTCAACAAATAAATTTTTTCGAGGTATTACAACTCTCCCCCACTAAAAGAAATTTGGTCCTCCGAATTTAATTACATAAGTGTGTGGTTACTGACCTGTAATCAACTCTGGATACTTGTTCTTGATGGCATCTTCCAATTCCCATGTTGCTTCTTCTTGTCCTCGCTTATTCCACTGAATCTTTAATAAGGGAACTCCCTTGTTCCGAAGTTGCTTAATTTTTCGATCGAGGATCTGTACTGGTCTTTCCTCATATGCCAAATTTCCTTGTATATCCAGATCGTGGTATCCAATAATGTGTTTTGGATCATATACATACTTTCTTAACACTGACACATGAAAGATATCATGTACAGTGGACAATTGTGGTGGAAGTGCCAGTTGGTATGTCATTTCACCAACTCTCTTCAATATTTCAAAAGGTCTAATGTATCTTGGACTTAACTTTCCCTTGATTCCGAATCTTTTGATTCCTCTTCGGGGTGATACTTTAAGAAATACATGTTCCCCTTGCTGAAATTCTAACTCTCTTCTACGTCGATCGGCATAAATTTTCTGTCGGTCTTAAGCAGCTTTCATCCGATCTTGTACTAACTTGATAACTTTTGTCGTCTCTTGGATCATTTCTGGTCCAAGAATATGTGTTTCTTTTAGTTCTACCCAACATAATGGTGATCTACATTGCCGACCATACAAAGCTTCGAAAGGTGCCATTCGAATAGTAGACTGGTAGCTATTGTTATATGTAAATTCCATAATTACTAGGTGAGTGTTCCAGTCATTTCCGAACTCTAATACACAAGCACGACACATATCCTCAATAATTTGATTCACCCGTTCGGTCTGTCTATCAGTTTGAGGGTGAAATATGGTACTAAATTTTAATTTAGTTCCCAATGCATCCTATAACTCTCTCCAAAAATGAGAAGTAAATCTTGCATCTCTGTCAGAAACTATGTTCTTTAAGATTCCATGTAAACGCACAATTTCTTTCATATATAATGCTGCTAAAATATTAACAAACCACCTTGTCTTTATTGCTAAGAAAAGAGCCGATTTGGTAAGTTTGTCAATGATTACCCATATAGCATCAAACCCACTTCGGGTTTTAGGTAATCCCACAATAAAACCCATACCGATATTGTCCCATTTCCATTCCGATATCTCACATGGTTTTAGTTTTCCTGCAGGTTTCTGGTGTTCTGTCTTAACCTTCTGACATGTCAAACATTTAGCTATAAAGTCAACGATGTCTTTCTTCATGTTGCACCACCAGAAATGCTTCTTTAAGTCTTGATACATCTTAACAGCTCCTGGATGAATAGTATAATATGCTTGATGAGCTTCTTCCAAAATCTGGTTCTTGATTTCGGGATCTTCCGGTATACACAATCTGTCCCGGAATCGAAGATTCCCATGAACATCTTCATTAAAATCAGGTTTAGAAGCCAATTTTTCTCTAATTTCTGCCAACACAGGATCGTTGTCTTGTGGCTCCTTAATTTGCTTCAGTAAATCTGACTGCACCACCAAATTGTTAATTTCAATTCTTTTTTCTTGTGTTTCAACTTTCAAGCTCAAGGTGGAAAATTCTTCCAACAATTTCCATTCCTTAACTTGTAACCAAAATATCCTGGCTATAGGATTTCTGCTGAGTGCGTCAGCCACAGTGTTTCCTTTTCTCGGATGCTATTTAATCTTGAAATCATAGTCTTTAATATATTCCATCCATCTTCTTTGTCTCATGTTCAGTTCTTTCTGTGAAAATAAGTATTTGAGACTCTTATGATCGGAGTACACTATAAATTGGTTATCATATAGGTAGTGTCTCCAAAGCTTAAGAGCAAAGACCACAGCGGCCAATTCTAAATCATGTACTGGGTAATTTCTCTCGTGAGTCTTCAACTGTCTTGATACATAGGCAATAACTCTTCCATCTTGCATTAGTACACAACCTAGTCCAATGTTGGAAGCATCGGTATAAACCTCAAATATTTTTCCTTCTACTGGTAAGGCTAAAATTAGTGCAGATGACAGACATTCTTTTAACAATTGGAATGCTTCCTCACAATTCTCATTCCATAAAAATGCAGTTCCTTTTCTAGTCAACTGTGTAAGAGGTGAGGCAATTCTAGAAAAATCCTTGACAAATCGCCGGTAGTAACTGGCCATGCCCAGAAAACTTCTTACTTCAGTGAGATTCTTAGGTTGCTCCCATTTCTGTATAGTTTCGATCTTTGAAGAATCTACTGATAGACCTTCTTTAGAAATAATGTGTCATAAGAACATCACTTCCTTCAACCAAAATTCACACTTGCTAAACTTTGCATATAACTTATTGTCCCATAATAATTGCAAAATGATCCGTAGATGAGTTTCATGCTCCTCCATACTTTTGGAGTAGATCAGTATATCATCAATGAATACAACTACAAATTGATCTAAATAAGACCTGAACACATCATTCATCAGACGCATAAATGCAGCTGGTGCATTTGTCAATCCAAACGGCATCACCACAAATTCATAATGTCCATATCTTGTTCGAAAATCCGTTTTATGAATATCTGATTCTTGAATTTTAAGTTGATGATATCCGGACCTTAAATCAATCTTGGAGAAACACTAAGCTCCAAACAACTGATCAAAAAGATCATCAATTCTCGGAAGTGGGTACTTATTCTTTATAGTCAATTGATTTAACTGTCGATAATCTATACACAACCACATAGATCCATCTTTCTTTTTAACAAACAGTACCGGAGCACCCCAAGGTGAGGTACTGGATCTAGTAAATCCCTTCTCTATCAATTCCAACAATTGCCTTTTTAGTTCTTTCAGTTCTTTTATTGACATTCTGTAGGGTGTTCTAGAAATTGGCGTAGCTCCTGGTACCAATTCAATTGAAAAATTCACCTCTCTATTATGTGGTATGCCAGGTAGCTCTTCAGGGAAAACATCAAGAAATTTCCTTACTACCGGAAAATCTTCCAATCCTGTGATATCCTGATTTAATAGGGTTACAGAAGCCAAGTATCCTTGACAACCTTTCGTACTAATTTACAAACTTTCACTGCTGAAATTATTGGTATTCTTTTGGTTTGGGGTTTATCAAAAATCATGGAATAAATTTCCTCTCCTAAGAAAGTCACTTGTCTCAATTGGCAATCTAAGTTTGCATGGTATTTAGATAACCAATCAACCCCGAGGATTACATCATAATCCCACATTTCTAAACATATCAAATCACCGGGTAAATCATGTCCTTTGACCATGATTTGACTAGCAGGGTAATATTCTTTAAGCTTTTACCCTCATTTAAAGGAGTTGCAACTTCTAGTTGTGTGGGTAATGGAACTGACTTTACTTCCAAGAATTTAGCAAACTCATAGCTAATAAAAGAATGCGTAGCTCCGGAATCAAACAACACATACGCAGGTTTTGATTTTACTAGTAATGTACCTTCAATCAATCTGCCTTCCTGCGGGGATTCAGGTTCCACATCCTGAATGGCTTGCAGTCTACCTTGCTTTACTTGGGGGTTTTTATTTGTTGGTGCTGTTTTGGGCATTGGGCAATCCGAGATTCGGTGTTGAGTACTACCACAATGGAAACATGCACCCAACTTACGCCAACAATTCTCAACCTTATGCCCGATGCGATGGCAATGCTTACAAACATCCTTACTCCCTACCGGAGCTTTGCCTACCTTCTTAGCAGTTTGCTAAACCTTCGGGGCATTCCCCGACTCATACTTCCTTTTTCGATCTGAAGATCCTTCTCCAAATTTCCCTCTAATCTTATCCACAGCTTCATTTGCAGCTTCCAGTGCCAAGGCTCTCTTAACCATTTCTGAATAAGTAGTGATCAGGTGAGAAGTTAGCTGCGTAATAAAATTGGGACGCAATCCATTCATAAATCTCTTAGCCTTCAATTTCTCTGTGGATGTGGGGCATACTTTGTCAACCGGGCAAATTGAGCCTCATACTCTGATACCAAATTATCTGTCACATCCTAATAAAAGGCTATTTATCGGAAGTGACAGAAAACAGGCACAAAAGGTAATATTAATTTGTTTATTCATAACGTGGTATGCGGAAATCTTAATATACAAGTACTCCTCATAACAACTAAGTGAGGAGTAAATTAAAAACAAACTCTACTCAATACATCTTGTCTCATATTATTTAAAAAAGAACAATAAAAGATGGATCAGCTTAACACGTCCATTCCCTCAGCACACATGCCCTTAAACTTCACCCCCATCTGAGGTACCCGAAAAGAGTAGGAAATAGTGAGCTAACTAGCTCAGTAGAATTCAAATCCATAATTCAAGGGTGATTACACGATAGTCAAGGCAAGGATAAAATGGATATCAAAGAGACATGATCAAATACCAGAATAGTAAACTCGACACAGTGATTATAAAACACAAGCATGTTCAAGTATATAGCTCAAAAATCAGCTCACTTAAAAATTACATAGTACAGGAATTATGATGACCATAGTCAAAAAGTATTTGATGCAATGCCAGACATCCCGACGCCCTTTATCATTCCACGTGGTCCGAAAATGAATTTGGGTGCTCCTCCCAGGACTGCACCAGCCCTATTTGCACAGGCATATTAATCAAGGGGGTCCAAGGACCCAATAAATGTCATCATCATTATTCACATCTCATAAGGTGTTCAAGCATATGAACTCTCAGGTGATCAGGTTTTGTGAACTTGGTTACCGAATATAGGAGAATAGACTTAATGGAGTACCATTCGTAGTTGACAACTTCAAGGATAATTCAAGGGTGAGTAAGGTACACCAAGTAGGTAATCTTTATAGTAGAATGACAGTAGATACCAAAGTAATTAAGGGGGTAACTTTCTAGGTTATTAGGACGAAGTTTAAGCAAGAGTTTTACCATGAAAAGTTGTTGAAATGCAATTCAGGACAGTAGCTGTCGACAGCCAGGAAGGGGCTGTCGACAGATAACCACAGCCAGAGCTCAATTTTGCTAGTTCTGTGTCTACATGTCGATAGCTACAAGATGGCTGTCGACAGCTAGCCACAGTCCCAGATGTGTTGAAGTTCTGGGAGACTGGCCTGTCGACAACTAGGGTCTGCCTGTCGACAGCCGTCAATTTTCCTTTCAAAAGAGCTTTGAATCCACTCTAAACACTCTAACTATGGAACCTATGAATCAAGACATGATTTATATCTAATAGAAGAGTCTAATTGTAGTTCTCACAGTAGTTTATAAATTAAACAAGCAAGATGGAACAAGAGGTTTGCAACTCAAACGTGTCTAGCTAGAACTAAACATAGTGTAGTCCTGGAAGTATGGTCTTGATAGCAATGGTTTGTTGGAAGATTCCTACAAGATAAACACTAAAACTCAAAGTGTTTCATGGATCTAAATCAAGACTTGAAGTATCAACCATCTAAACAAAAATCCTCACACTGGTCTAAGGATATTTAGACTTCTAACAGAACTCTATATCATGAACATGAATCAAGGGTGGAGGAAGAAGATAGGAATCGATTTCTAAAATAGAACAAAGTTGTTCCTCTCCCAACAAGAATAATTCTACCATGACTGGAAGGAAAACAGAGAATCACAAGTGTAACAACTTATTCGTTCATTAAGAATTCCTTGTCACATATGGAGGACAGAACTGAACTAGAGGGAGATGAATCCTACCTTACTAAGCAACTGAGCTCTCACGTACTCTTGTCAAAAGAGTCTAACCCAATAAAGAAAGAACTTCCACCCAAGTTGATGGTTTGCTAGCCACGACAATAACTTCAACAGCAAGTTGACTCCAAGGTAGAAGTAGCTATAGTTGCCACAAGAGCAGAAACCGAAATAGTTGTTGTAGCTATGAAGCCAGGAACTCCAGCAGCTCCTCCAGCAACACTTCTAGCAGCAAAGAGTATGTGAAACAAGAAGAGGGTCAGGTACAAAGGGTGTGGAAAAGGTACGTATGAAGGGAGGGGAATGGTTTTTATAGCCAAGTTCCCATGCAAAGGGACACGTTCACGCACAGGTGTAACAGTAAAACCCATTGGTTTTTTACTGCTTACACCTGGTTCATGCTTCCTCTTACTCCCTTACACCTCAATCCTCACGTATAAGAGGTTTAACTCATGTTTCATCCTTATCCTAATGTGTGCTGGCCTCCTCAAGGCTTCACACGTACGCACTCAAATAAACACAAAAATTGGTTATTGTAAATACTCCATAATTCAACTGGTCTATTAGACTTGATGTAAACATGTCCAAACAAAGTTCGTTTGTACTAAAATTTTGAACCATAGACAAATATGACGATTTTACAAATTATGGTGATTTTAGTTTAATTTTTAAAATTTATTTTACGGTAGGTAAAAAATCACCCGAAAATGGTCGCGTCGACTTAATCTCAAAATCCGAATGTCGAAAAATTCAGATATTTAAATTTCTGATATCTCCACATTTTTCTAGAAATTATGGTGTTCTCAGATTTCATTTTCGTTATAGTTTTTCAGTGTCGCCTTGTGGGAGCACACACGTCTGAGTACGACACTGGGGTAACATTAATTAATACTAATCATTCCCAAATATCAATTATTTCAATTTAAGATAATGCTTAAGTCCAATAACTTTATTATTCATATTTTTTAACAAATAAATTTTTTTTCAGGTTGTTACAAGCAGAGCTCAAGGAATTGAAGAAGCAGTTGCAGGAATTGCTAGAAAAAGGTTTCATCAGGCCGAGTCATTCACCATGGGGAGCTCCTGTGTTATTTGTAAGAAAGAAAGATGAAAGTTTCAGAATGTGTATTGATTATCGGAAGTTGAATGATGTGACCATAAAGAATAAGTATATGTTGCCAAGAATTGATGATTTATTTGATTAGCTTCAATCAGCTAAAGTGTTTTCTAAGATTGACTTGAGGTCTGGGTATCATCAGTTAAGGATTAGAGAAGAAGACATTGACAAAACAGCATTCAGGACCAGGTATGGGCACTATGAGTTTGTGGTTATGCCATTTGGGCTAACCAATGCACCAGCAGCGTTCATGAATTTAATGAACAGAATTTTTCATCCATATCTGGATCAGTTTATTGTGGTTTTCAAAGATGATATACTAGTTTACTTAGCATCAGAGGAGGAACATGCAGGACACCTGAGAATTACTTTGCAGACATTACGGGACAATCGGTTGTATGCTAAATTTAGCGAATGTGATTTTTGGTTGAAGAAAATTCATTTTTTGGGTCATGTTATCTCAGCAGATGGAGTTACAGTTGATCCAGCTAAGGTTGAGGCAGTTATGAAATGGGAAGCGCCGAAGACAATCATAGAGATTAGGAGTTTTTTGGGTTTAGCAGGTTATTACAGGCGTTTCATATAGGATTTTTCCAAGATCACAGCACCAATGACCAGGTTAACCAGGAAAGATGTACCATTTGTGTGGTCGAATGATTGTCAAAAAAGTTTTATGGAATTGAAGAAAAGGCTTACAGCAGCGCCAGTATTGGCATTACCAATAGGCAGTGGAGGTTTTGTTGTATACACAGATGCATCCATAAGTGGGCTTGGAGCAGTGTTAATGCAACATAGTAAGGTTATAGCTTATGCATACAGGTAGTCGAAGCCAGCAGAGGAGAACTACCCAACGCATGACCTGGAATTAGCAGCAGTTGTCTTTGCTTTGAAGATGTGAAGGCACTACCTTTATGGCGAGAGGTTTGAAATTTTTACAGATCACAAAAGTTTGAAATATATTTTCTCTCAGAAGGATTTGAATCTTCGCCAGCGCAAGTGGGTAGAATATTTGAAAGATTATGATTTCAGTTTGGCTTATCACCCGGGTAAAGCCAATGTTGTAGCTGATGCATTAAGCAGAAAAATATATTTGAGTCACATGATGATGAAAGAGTGGAAATTGTATGCAGAAATAGCAAAAAAATTAATTGTATGTTCCAAGCAGTCATCGGCGAGCAGCGCTAGCCAGTAGTACTGTAGAGCCATCTTTATATTGGCAGATTATTGAAGCTCAGAGGACAGATGGGAATTTAGCAGAGATTGTCAAAATGGAGGGTGTCACAATTGATGATAACTATGTAGTCAGACTCAGAGGCAGATTATATGTACCAGCGGAAAGAGAAGTAAAGCAAAGGGTACTGGAGAAAGCACATAAATCCAGGTACACCATTCACCCAGGCAGTACACAAATGTATCAAGACTTAAGAAAGCATTTTTGGTGGCCACATATGAAGAAAGAAATAGTAGAATTTGTAACAAGGTGTTCAGTTTGTCAGCAGATAAAGGCAGAGCATCAGAAGCCCGGAGGACTACTACAGCCATTACCAATTCCACAATGGAAATGGGATGATATTGCTATGGATTTTGTGGCAAGACTACCGAGGACAGCTACAGGACACAATGGTATATGGGTGTTCATTGACAGATTAACCAAGGTATGCAGATTGATAGCAGTGAGTATGTCTTGGACAGTAGACAGATTGGCAAGGATTTATGTTGATAGGATTGTACCATTACATGGTATACCGAAGACAATTATTTCTGACAGGGATCCAAGATTTACTTCTGGTTTCTGGAGGAGTTTACAGAGAGTTGTTGGCACAGAATTGAGGTACAGTTCAGCCTATCACCCACAAACTGATGGTCAGACAGAAAGAACCATTCAGACAATTGAAGACATGTTACGAGCTTGTTGTTTAGTGTGGGGAGGCAGTTGGGAGCACCATCTGGGGATGGTAGAATTTGCTTATAATAACAGTTATCACACCAGCATTGGAATGGCACCTTATGAGGCCTTGTATGGCAGGCCATGTAGAACATCATTGAACTGGCATGAAGTTGGAGAGAGGCAGGTAATGGGTCCTAAGTTAATTCAGCAGACTACAGAGATGGTCAGATTTATTAAAGAAAAGCTGCAAACAGCCCAAAGTCAGCAGAAGAGTTATGCAGACACTCTACGCAGACCACTACAGTTTAAAGTTGGAGACTTTGTTTTTCTGATAGTTTCTCCTACAAAGGATGTCTTGAGGTTTAGTAAGAAGGTAAGTTAATCCCAAGGTATGTGGGTCCCTTCCAAGTGTTGGAAAGAATGGGAGAGATAACATACATAATTGATTTGCCAGCAGATTTGACTGATGCTCATGACGTCTTCCATGTTTCTATGTTGAGAAAATACATTAAAGATCTGTCACAAGTAGTCAGTTATTAGCATGATGATTTAAAGCCCGACATGTCTATGCCAGAATACCTAGTGCAGATCACAGGCCGCAGAACATAAAAATTGAGAAATAAAGAAATTGAATTGGTAAAGGTCAGATGGGAGAATAGACAGGGAGGAGAAGATACATGGGAATTGACAGAGGAAATGTTTAAAGCGTATCCTTACCTGTTTGAGTAAGCTTTCACTTCTTTTTAGATGATAGTGCATGATGTTGTGTTTAATGCTTTGTGTGTTTAAATTTCTCTTGAATTTTAAGGTCAAAATTTCTTTTTAGATGATAGTAATGTAACGTCGCGCATTTTTTGAATCCTCGTGGATCCTCATTTAGTGGTTGTGGACGCTAGTGTGTGGCCAATGATGTGTGTTACAGGTGTTTACGCAGGTTTCTGGGGCTTTGTGGGCCGACAGTTTGGGCCCAAAGCACCCGTTGGTTCACTGTCTGTGAACGCGATAGGGCTGGACGTCGCGTTCTGAATGCGAAGGCCCTGGGTGTCGCGTTCTGGTTGCCGCCGCGGAGCGGTCCTCGTCTGCATGTCCGCCGCGTGTTGCACACTGGGCGGCCTGCTGATGTTGACCATGAGAAGGTGACGACCTTCTCCATCGCGTTCAGGTCGCAACGGTGGGGTGCGTCGTGTTCTCAACCGCGAAATGCTCTTAACCTAGGTCGGCCAGACAGAGCCCAGCAAGCTCTGTTTGGCCAGGGGGAGGAGCTTTCGCGGGGTTTTCGGGCGATTTGACGTGTTGGGGTCGTTTTCGGCGTGGTCTCGCCGCGAGGACGTCGCACGGAGTGAGGGAAACGCGTTCTTTGCATTCTTCACGAAGGTAGGGGGATTCTGCCCTGTTTTACGTTGTGAATTGCATGTGAAGCATGAATAGCTTGTTACTTACTTTATAAATGATAGATACCATGCTAGGACATTGAGTAAAGCATGAAAAATAGGTTTTTATAACATTTTACATGGTTTGCATGGGTGATCCGGAGATGGGATCTCGGATTAGGATTCCTGTCTGTGAAGGCGACATACCCTTTTGTCGCGTTCTGAACGCGACAGGCCGACCCATCACGTTCTGCTTCTGAACGCGACCAATCGGGGTGTCGCGTTCAGAAGGCGACAGTAGCCCCCGTCGCGTTAGCAGTACCGAGGGCTTTGTGATTGTGCATGATAGCATGGTTATCGGATTATCGAAAGATGTTGTGTGTGGTTAAGGTAAGCACTACATTGGCACCTGTAGCGCTCGAGGAGTGTGTTGTTCACGTGGTTAGCATGGTGTTTACGTGGTTTGTGCGGTGTGCACGTGGTTTGTATGTGCGTGGCGAGTAGTACGACGCCTACCGTGATTACCTCTTCAGTTGGGAGCCCCAGGTTCTGTGTGAGCCAGGCATGTGAGTGTTTGGGGCTTGTCCCGATACTTGTGTACCGCTAGGGTCTGTGTCGTCTTCCTAGACACCCTCACTCTATAGTTTGAGTAGTACGTCCAGCTGAGGGAAAGACGACAATGGGATAGTGGCTTGTGTGTTGTGGGTGTACTTAGTCGCTTGTAGCGCGCTCTTGGTTGGGGGACGGACACCGGTAGACGTACTGGTCCCCAACTAGTCTTTGTTTCCAGTGCCTCACTTTAAGGTGCTCAGGTCAGAGACCCTAAGCCTCAGTTTGGTAACGAGTTAACTTAAAGTTAACTCAAAGTTAACTCAGAGTTAACTCAAAATGTAATTTGGTAACAAAAAAAAAGTTAACTCAAGTGGGTTAGATTAAAAGTGGGTCAGATGTGAGTTAACTCACAATTTTCCAACCCACCTCTAGAGGTGGATTGGAGTTAACTCAAGTGGGTTAACTACCTTTTTCTCTTGGCGGTACACAACATTAATTGCTACTTTCTCTTTTGTCAACACAACATTAATTGCTACTTTTTTTTTCAAGACACTTTTTGATATGAAAGTGGGTTAACTCATTTTATCTTGCTAAAACAATCCCAAGAGAAAATGAGTTAACTCAGTGTAGTTAAACTGGGTTAACACACAAGAAAACAGACTAAAAAATGAGTTAACCATGTATAACTTTAGTCATAGGTTGGAGTTAACTCTAACCTCAACCCATTGCCAAATTGAGGCTAAGGGTGCCAGGTGTGGAGCTGTAGCCGTGAGAGCTGCAATTGTGGTGTGTGTTTGTCTCCATAGCTTGTTGGTTCTGTTGTGGTAGAGCGGTAGCTGGACCTTTCATCCTTGACTACGAAACTGAGAGGTGGTCCTGTGTGGTTTGTCCGGGTCGGTTGCTGGTGTCGCAAACCAGTCTCGTGGCCCGAGTGTGGCGTTTTCCTACTTCAGCATGTACACCTGGCTGTGGTTTACTATTTATTAATTAAAGTCATTTTTATTGATAGCATGTGCTAAGTAGAGTTCACAGCTTTATTAACCTACTTAGTTAGTTTTATAAATTGTTAGCGTAGCTTCTTGCTTTTGTTACTTGTGAGTTTGGTTTGCTCGGTTTTTGGGAGAGTTTCCCTACTGAACCAGTGACTTGTGAGGCTTACCCCTACTCCTTTCAGGTGAGGGAGAGCAGAAGGCTTCACATTCGTCTTCTAGTTTGTTGGCGTAGCTTCCTACTTTTGTGACTTGTGAGTTTGGTTTGCTCAGTTTTTGGGGGAGTTTCCCTACTGAGCCAGTGACTTGTGAGGCTCACCCCTACTCCTTTCAGGTGAGGGAGAGCAAGAGGCTTCACATCCGTCTTCTCGTCCGGAGCCGCATCGCAGCGGTGTTGGGTCGACGCCTCCAGTAGTGTAATTTACTATTCTGTTGTACCCCGGGATATGCCCCAGGTCTTTGTACTTTGACTTTTGTTGAAATTTGGCTATGTAAATCCATTGTAATTATGTGTGGGATGTTGGATCTTATATATATATATATATATATATAGTGTGTTTTTGTGTTTTCACGGACATGTGTGTGATATCCCTGGCGAGGCTTCGGCCTGTTCGCAGGAGGCGGAGTCGGGTCAAACTTGTTTTTAGGTTAACGGGTTTGAACGACGTGGTCCGTCACAAAGTCAATCCTAAAAAGAGGCTCTTTGTAGTCGACCCTCCGATAATAAAGTCAAACATCAACAAAGGAGAAACAAAGTGAGCTCAAAAGTAAGAGCGGGTGAGAGGGTGGAGAGTCGAGAACTGCAGTCGAGAGTTCCCGACTCTAGCCAACCATCTGCTCTTACTTCCCAACTCTCTTTGCTTCTCCTCCACTGACGCCTAACTTTGTCATCAGAGGGTCGACCTTGGGAAGCCTTTCTCAGGATCGACTTTTTTGCAGATCTCCTCAGTATTAACTTGAAGTCTAGTGGCAGTGAATCTCATTCTACCCCCTGTATCTTCATCCAGCTCAAGCATTCACCCTCGGTCCCATGGAGCCAACCCGATAGGTCTTTGCACACTTTGCAGACCGACTTCATTATTGGTGTCGTCTATGGGAAGTTCCATGTCCAACTAGCAGAGCCGATCTCTTGAGCACCAAGCTTCGAGCCAGCACCAACGTGCTCCCCCAACGCTAGAGGCACCACTAGATTCACTTCACATCCTTCGACCTCCACACGGAAGACCGTCACCAACGACGTCTCCTCTACCTCGGGCTGATCCGACATGCCTAATCTAGACAGCCTGACCGATCTCCTTCACCCTGGGATGACCCAACATGCCTGACCTTGGTAGTCTGACTGACAATGACTCCTCTGCCTTGGACCGACCTAACATGCCTAACCTTGGTAGCCCGACTAACAACGTCTCCTCCACCTTGTGCTTTCTCGACATGCTCGACCTTAGTGGCCCGACCGACAACATCTCCTTTGCACCAGACCAACCTTGTAGCGTTCCTAGGATCTATACTCAATAAAGGACCTAAACCCAATAACGCCTCCCACGAGCTCGAAGTCTCAGAAGAGATTCTTATTCAGTCTAGATATATATATATAAGTAATAAAAGTAATTATAACAGGAAATAAAGATCTCATTAACAATAAATAATGTACAATGTTCTAATTTACAATACGAGTACTAATTAAGGAAATTAAAGTACAACATCTTAAGGGGCATACCTTATGGTAATACCAAAAGAAAAAGATTGGGTAAACAAATTCTAAAGTGCCAAACGGCAAGGCCAAGATCAATGCTGCCTCCACTAGCTCGCACCTAAAAAAGTAGAGGATTAATCCCACGAAATCAAAAATGTAGTAGGGATCCTCCGATCCCACGCTCGGTCAAACCACAATAGGAACAATATATATAACAAAGTGAAATGCTATAAAGAACAGTGGCAAGACAAGTAAAACAACTAGTGTCATAGCTACATACAGTAGCAACAGTGGTACCAAAATATAGCATGTCATTACATTAACCAGATACATTAAATATCAAAGCTACCAAGTGTGATCCTCAAATATCAATATGAACATCTATACAGGTACCACTCGACAATCTAATGTTATACACATACGAATCAAGAGTAACGTTGATTACTAAGAAGCACCAGTCTTGCAGTCAAAGCGAATCTAACTGCCGCACCCATACTTGCCAACCTGCTAATCGGAGAGGTAGTAGAGTCAGCCGAACAACAACAGCACTCTGCAGCTAGGCCAGGCTACAATTTCCCACCTAATCACACCTCTGTGAGTTTCGGGGTCTACAGAGTGAGTCATGTGACAAACCAAGAGACTAGTTGAGGACCTGCATGTCTGCAGAGTGCCTACACCCCCAACCATGAGTGCACTTAAGCGACCACAAACAAACAACAAGGCACTGCCCCAAATCCATATTTCCCCTTCTGTACACACACACAAGTAGGCTCTCAAGCAAGGGGAGTCTCAGAAGATGACATCATACTTTTTTAAAATTTTCAAAAGATTTTCTTCATGGATCATTATGTGTAGAAGTGGATAAGCTAGAAAGCGAAGATCTGATCTTCACCTTATAAATATTGTAGATTTATGCTTCTAGTGGATCAAAGTTAAACACATGCATGACCTCTAGTAGTATCCACATGAGCAGTCGATGAACATGTCTCTTGTCTCAGCTTTTCTCGTGCATGGCTCCTCATGTTTGATGGAGAAGGGAGAGAGAGGGCAATGGGGGGAGCACCTCCCACTTGGGGAATAGGGAGAGAGAGAGAGGAAGGGAGGGAGGGAGAGAGGGGTAATTATATTAGGTTGATGCTTGGCCAACCCTTTAGTCTAACACTCTATTTATAGTGTTGGCCAATTCCTAACTTGGACCAAACTATCCTAGGTCCTATTCATACTAGATCTAGTAAGTTAATATTGTTCACTAGGATTGAACTATCGTCTTCTAATAGGCTTGGCCCAATAGTACAAATATGACTTGGACTAGTCAAAGAATTCGACTATGGATCTGTATAAAAATTTCAAGTTCCATACTTAGAATTATGGTATGAATAATATCTTACATTTTTTTCCATTGTCTTATAGTTTGTCACTCTAATGTGTGTGACCTTCTAGGCCTAATATTGAGTTGGTTGTAAACCAACTAACCTCAAAACACCTTTCGACTTAATGAATTAGTTACCATATCATTAATTTATTTCGATCCATTGATTATAAATTGCACCAAACAACATGCCATGACCCCCAGACGATTCATAATCCATTGGAACCTACAAGTCAACAGTTACCGTGATACTATAATCCTTATTTCATGCAATGTCCCAAACTTTGTAAGTGGGCATGGTATATTGTCAATCCCAATGCATAGTCAAATCCAAGTCCTACTCTGATTCGGATTTGCCAAAAACTCATTTCCGTTGTATCAAGTAACCTAGCTAGGGATTTTCTCAAGTATGACTACGTGGGACATTCTCGAGAGTGGATTCTTCCTTGTTGACCACTCAATTGTCTTTGCATGATTTGTCTTGTACTTGATTATCAGACTGTACTAGACCCGGAGAGGTAGACCTATGAACCCAATGTCAAAGCATAGATATTATCATGAAAGGCATCCTTGATGTCTTAGGTGTAAGGATCAATCGCACTATTGTGACTACGAGAATCCTACTGACAATTAGGTTTTCGTTACCATCTAGAATTCTCAACAGTGGATCAGTTCAATGAACTCATTGCCTAATGAGCACCTGCATGGCATCCTTAATGTCCCCCGGCCACACAAGTGATTGTATGATCAGTCACCTCCATTATATAGATAGGATATATCCGACGCACTTGATGTCCCTCTCAAATGTGCTATGATCGAGAATATTTTTGAATTTGTGTTTATAAAGAATCAATATCACTATCATAATCTCCTTATGATCTGATTCTCCTCTACACAAGTTTACAGACTTCATTATGCATAAATTGTATAAGGTAATAATAATAAACATAAAAAATGAAATGTCATAATATCAATAAAGATTACAAGTGAAAAGTCTAATCACTAAAAAGTGATTAGCTTGCAAGTCACCTAACATTAGTAGTGACCTCCTTGGGTGCCATGAGAATGACCATAACGGCGTCCTCTAGGGTGCCCCCAGAGTTCACCCCATGCAACCATTTTGGAGTGAGGGCTCTTCATACCACCAAATCACTTTGGGAGGTTGTCATCCACAGTCAAGTCAACTATTTCCACCAGCGACTCCACCTCAGATCGTTGATCTAAGCCAATTGAGGGTTCTCCTGAAATAGTTTAAGGTTCCAAAAGACCTGACACACCAGCACCTCCCATGCCCCTCGCCTCCTTAGTCAAGAGGGGGGGGGGTGTTATTGTAATAGCGTGACCTTCCGGATTGTAGTTTAATGGGTCTGGTGGCCAAGGTGTGGCCTATTGGTTGTGTTTGGGTGTGTGTGTGGCAGGTTGTGTGAGGTGAGGGTTGGAAATCCAAGCCAAACATACCTCTGGTTCATTTCTTGAGAACGCGACCAATACAGGTGTCACGTTTCTAAGAGAACGTGACCATCTACTATGTTGCGATTTTGTCACCGTTTTTTCTAAGCGCGGCTGCATGCGCGCCGTGTGGCGCATGCAGGTGCATTGCGGCTTAATTGCGATGGTGGGGTACGTCGCGTTTTGAACGCGAAGGCCCGATACGTCACGATTTAGCCTATGATGAGTTTTGCCCGAGCCTTGGCTAAACAGTGTAGGAAGCACTGTTCGGCCGAAGGAGGGGCTGCCGTGGGGGTTTTCCAGGCGATTCGGAGTTCGTGGTCCGAGATTGGCACGTTTCAGCCGCGAGGAGGTTGTTCGGAGTGCAGGAAACGCCAGGGCAACATGATTCTCGGCGTTCTTCGTGTGGTAGGGGAATTCTTCACATTTTAGGGTTGTTTGGATCAGAGTTGAGGTATTCATTGCATGGAAATGGTTTTAATCAATAGCAAGCATGTGTAGGTTCCTGTTTAAATGCATACATGTGGGTTTTATCAGTGTTACAAGGTGGTTTGTGAGATTTCCGGAGATGGAGTCTGGGTAGAGTTTCCCGGATGAAAAGGCGATAGACCCAATCATCGTGTTTAGAACGCAACGACATGACCGGTCGCGATTCAACTTATAAGGCGACGGCTTGCCCTGTCGCGATTCAGCCTTTAAAAAGCGACATTTGTGTACATCGCATTTTAAAAGGCAATCACCCGACCCTTTATCTTGGCTTCATAGTGCAATGAGTTGTCTCCTGCTATGTGACTATGTAACTGTCATTTTATGTATTACGAGTTTATAAGCGATGCATTGACACGTGGCGAGGTTGTGAATGTCGGGTTTACATGATTTTAGCGTACGTGGCAAGTTGGGTAGTACGACGCCTTCCGTGGTTACCTCTCGAGTCGGGTACCCCAGGTTCATTGTGAGCTAGGCACGTGGTGCTCGGAGTTTGTTCCGGTACAGTGTGTACCGTCGAGGTCTGTGTCGTCTTCCTGAACACCCTCACTCCTGTGTTTGAGTTGTACGTCTGGTTGAGGGAAAGACGACAGTGGGACAGCGACTTGTGTGAGTTTGTGTCCAGTCGCTTGTAGCGCACTCATGGTTGGGGGTGTGGACATCAATAGACGTATTGTATCACGTCCCAATAAATAACTATTTATCAGAAAAATGACAAAAAATGGACATAAGAGATAGAACCTTGTTTATATAAACATATGTTTTCATTACAACAGAATATTACAAAACACTCCTTATGTAAGTCCACAGAAGTAGTGGGAAAAAGAAAACATACTATGTACATCTATAACTACTGTCCTAATTAAAAAAAAATACTCTATAAGACTCCAGATATGGGTTGTCCTGCTCTGCACACCCCATTTAAGAGCTAGGCTCTTCCTGTTCACTTGAAAGAGTAAGATTTAGTGAGCAATTGTACCCAGTAAAATTCACCATTCTTATAAAAAGATTATGACAACTAAAGAATTAGGCAACATACTTGACTGGTGGCAATACTGAATATCAAGGATGATTATAAACTCATATAAGTAGATGACAATCATGAAAAGAGAGTACGGAATTAAAGCTGGTACATAAAAGAAATCAGTATAATATCAACATCCTGGTTCAAGTAGGAAATACATATTCAACGTATATGTGAATAAAATGATGACCAATCAAGCAAATATGATGTAATGCCAAACATCCAGTAGATCTATTATCGTTTCATATGGCCAGTAAATGAATTCGGGTGCTCCTCCCAAGACTGGATCAGTCCCATTTGCACAGTCATTTAGTTCAAATGAGTCCATAGACCCAAAGTTGTCATCAAATTTCATTTTTGCCAATCATTCAAGTATGGTACATAGGTACTCAAAATCTCATATGTAACAGGGTTTTATGAGTCAATGTTCATGATATCAAGAAGATGTAGGAAACAACATAACTGGAAATGCCCAAGAATAGTCCAAAGATAGATATATATGATGATTACATGATTCACTCAGTGGTATAATAGTTTAGAATCCAAGAAAATGGGGAAAGGCAACATGTTTGGATAGTACAAGAGTGTGTCAACTTTGATTGGGGAAGGAATGGCTCTTGCTGACAACATAAACTGGTGGTTGTCGACAACCACTGGTTGGCTGTCGACAGCTATTGGTCCATCCAGAACTGTATTCTAGAATCTGGCCTTTAGCTGTCGACAGCTACTGGTAGTTGTCGACAGACAACTGGTGGTTGTCGACAACCACTGGTTGGTTGTCAACAGCCACTGGTGGTTATGGGTTCTAGAACCAAGGGTACCTGTCGACAGATATGTTATGTCTATCGACAGCCGTTGGTCATTCTTTTTAGAGTGGTTTAAAATCAACTAAAGAGACTCTTCTAAGAGTTTCTACTATTCCATGAAGGATCAAACAACAGTTTGTGGGTCTTAAGTACATTTCTTTACACATCCTTCATGAAGAAAAGAATAGAATAAAGAGAGAAGATCTTTAAAGTATGGGAGGCGTGGGAAAACTTATGGAAGAAAGGAAATTGTATACATACAAATCCTTCATGAGAATCTTACTCGAATCTGGAAGAAAGCTCACATCAAGTACATGGATCAACAACTAAAGACATGAACATAGTGAAAGAAGAAGAAGGAATTCACACTCCTAACAACCTTACTGAACACAAGTCAAGGTGATGCTAGAGGTAGATGCTTAAACTCAGAGGTTCTAACAGAAGGAGGAAAACAAGAGGGAGGAGAATCCTACCTAACTTCTGAATAAACGAAATCTTCATTTTCTCCCAGTAAGAAGACTCTATAACAAGGTAGTAGTAATAGCAACAGCAGTAGAAGTAGTCGTTGCAGTAGCAGTTGCAGCAGTAGTAACAACCGTAGTCGTAGCAGTAGCAGCAGCAACAGCAACAACAACAGTCGTAGCAGAGTATGGTAGCAGTATGGGATGATGAACATGTGGGTAAACATCACATGAGAGTGGGCAAAGAAGGGTATATAAAGATGACCAGGTTTTATGCATGTATGGCACGTAGCCATACACTTACCGCCGTAAAAACTCCTTTTTGTACAGCATAGCCACGTTTACCATGAGGTTTACCCCTCTAACACGTACTATGATACATGTAACCCATTTATACAAGTTAGATGTCTTACGTAGCCAAGGCTACGTAAGCAAAAAATTTTAAAAAAATGGGTTACGTAAATGGGGAGATAATTCACTTGGCCCCTTTGACCTAATATTTTTGTATCTAAATGATGTCAAAACAAGTTAAAATTTCACACATAAGCTAATTGAGAGATTTTACAAATTATGGTGATTTTAGTTTAATTTTTTGAATTAATTTTTCATCCAAATAAAATTACCTAAAAAATCATTGTGTCGACTTAATCTTGATATCCGTGCATCAATAATTCAGGATATTTATGTTTCTAGAATCAACATATTTTTTTTTGGGAATTATGGTGCTTTCGGATTTCAATTCCGTTACCGAATTCTGGTGACGTCTTGTCGGAGTGCACACCTCTAAGGACAACAATAGAACTATATTAATAATATAAAAATAATCCTAATTTAAAGGTAATTATATCTCATGAAAGTGATTGTGTTTAACAAATAAAAAATTACATTTTTTTAAATTTCAATAAATATTATTTTGGGGTGTTATATACTAGGCCCTAGCTAGTCTTATTTTCCAGTGCCTCACTTTAGGGAGCTCGGGCCGGAATCTCTAAAGGTGCCAGGCATGGGCCTGCAACAGTGTGGTCTGTAGGTGTGGTGTTGGTTGGTCTCCACAGTTTGTTGTCCTTGTTGTGGTGGAGCGACAGTTGGACCTTACGTTCGTGGCTGCGAGACTGAGAGGTGTGGCCCAGTTGACGAACCCAGAGGGGGGGGTGAATGGGTCTTTTTTTAAAAATAATTGATTAGTACCTATAAATCAAAAACATTCACACAACAACGTTCTTCGATAGAGGTTAGTAGCTATTAGTTCGAAAGGCAATCACACAAAGAAAGCAATCACATGACACAAAGGATTATCCTGGTTCGGACCTCCTCTCCTTAGGAGTCCTACGTCCAGTCCCTGAGCAACCACTCAGGATTTTACTAACTAGGGTACAGTCCCCCTAAGGACACTACAACACCCAGCTGAGCTGGCCTTCCTTCACACCCGAAGGGAATAACAACACCCTGGATACCCCACCAGGTCTTCCTTCACAACTGAAGGGAAAACTGCACCCTGGATACCACCAGGTCTTCCTTCACAACTGAAGGGAAACAACACAAAGAGAATGGAATGAGATCAAGCCCCTAGATCAAGCTTTTAACAAGCCAAGATCTGAAGCAACTAGCACTGAGAGCAAAGAATCTAAGCTAAGCACACTCTTAGAACTACACAAGCTCTCTCAAGATTTTCACTACAGTGGAGAGCAAAGAGCGAAAGCAAAGTGGAATGAGGTTCTTGGCTATGGAATTCTCTTTGAAGATTTGAAAACTTGAACCAGGTTTTTCAATCTATCGTTGTATGACTGTATGTGCTTCTTCTGATCTTCTATCTTGTATTTATATCTTCAATTTGAAATATGTACGTTGAAGTGTCCGTTGTCTCTCTCTTAAGTAGACGTTAGACTGAATGATGCTTGGAAGCTTCCAGTCAACAGCCTTTTGATCACTTGAGCATGCAAAGAGATGAGATCTTCTGAAATATCCTTTGGCTTCTAATTTGTCCAATGTTATAAAGTGGAACTGGATCAGAGATCTACACAAATTTCAATTTTGAACAGCAGACAGCTAAGCTGTCTCTGATGTCAGTCAACGTTAAAAGAAATAGTTATGAAAATAGTAAAGCCAAATAGCTGAATCTAAAAGACGTATTCAGAGTAAGCACAATAATGGACGATATCGTCTGCATGCATGTAGAGGTACGTTCAGATCTCATAAATGCAGGAGTGTCAGAGAGATATATACGTGGACTTTGACTAGTCAACGCTTCTTGAGATACGATAAATGTCAAGTCGATATAAACCATAAAGTCGTTGTCTATATGACTTATGAAATCGTTATGAAAAGTAAATCGTTAAAGCAAGTTTATGTGTTCAACAGGGAAATCGTTATGAACACTTATCAAGTCGTTATGAGCTCTAAAGAAATCGTTGTAAAACCCTTAACAAATCGTTACAGAACGCAAGTCGTTGTGTTCACTGAAGAAATCGTTATGAGTTCTGAAGAAATTGTTATGAAAAGCAAATCGTTACGAGTTCTGAAGAAATCGTTATGATGACTTATGAAATCGTTATGAAAAGCAAATCGTTACGAGTTCTGAAGAAATCGTTATGAAAAACAAATCGTTACGAGTTTTGAAGAAATCGTTACGATGACTTATGAAATCATTATGAAAAGCAAATCGTTACGAGTTCTGAAGAAATCGTTATGAAAAACAAATCGTTATGAGTTTTGAAGAAATCGTTACGATGACTTATGAAATCGTTATGAAAAGCAAATCGTTACGAGTTCTGAAGAAATCGTTATGATTACTTATAGAGTCGTTACGGCGAGCAAGTCGTTGCGAGTTCTAAAGAAATCGTTATGATTACTTAAGAAATCGTTACGGTGAGCAAGTCGTTGCGAGTTCTAAAGAAATCGTTATGATTACTTATAGAGTCGTTACGGCGAGCAAGTCGTTGCGAGTTCTAAAGAAATCGTTATGATTACTTATAGAGTCGTTACGGCGAGTAAGTCGTTGCGAGTTCTAAAGAAATCGTTATGATTACTTAAGAAATCGTTACGGCGAGCAAGTCGTTGCGAGTTCTAAAGAAATCGTTATGATTACTTAAGAAATCGTTACGGCGAGCAAGTCATTGCGAGTTCTAAAGAAATCGTTATGATTACTTAAGAAATCGTTACGGCGAGCAAGTCATTGCGAGTTCTAAAGAAATCGTTACGATGACTTATAGAATCGTTACACGATCGACTTGTTTGAAACAACATGATTTTCCAATCTTACAAGGAAATCGTTAAAACACTTATGAAATCGTTGTGACTTTCAACAGAAGTCGATGTGGACTTAGAGAAATGCACTTACCTGGCTTATTGACAGAAGTATTTAGTACTTACCATATGTGCTTGATTTTCCTTGTTTATTTCCTGTGCTTAAGACTTATAGAATGCATGTTAGAAAACTTTGATATTGTTTTGTTAATCACCAAAATAAATATGTAATTAATTATAATTACATGGGGATGATCTGATCATCTATCTCCCCCTTTTTGGTGATGACAAAACTCAACAATAAGTATGTAAAAAAAATGTAAAAAAAAATATAGTATGTTTCAGACATAAGTGTTTCTCCCCCTTTTTGTCATTAAGCAAAAGGGTAATCTGAGACAAAGAGGGTAATCTGAGACAAAGAAAAGATAAGAAATATATGAAGATAAGAGAAGTGAATTTTTCTATTGATCTTGAGGTCGAAGAGAAGGATCAAGATAGAAGGCAGGAGACAACAAGGAGGCAAACTGTCGGATGACAGGAAATGCCAATCTTTCCTGCTCTTCAAAATGAGCTTGAAAAGCTCCAATCTCAATTTTATAAGAGGGACCCATAGTGGGAGCCATCCTCTTCAGATGAAGTTTCCACTGCTCAGAAATGAAGTCCCCATATTTATCCAATCCTAAGGCTAGTTTGAAAGTAGAGAAGGACCCAAAGCTGGCAAAGAGAAGAAACTTGTCCATCTTGATAGGATAGAAGATCTGATGAGACCGGAGCTCCTTCTGCAAATCATGAAATATCTTGAATCTCTCAGCCCAGATTGTGAATGTATTCCTGATGAGGTGACGAGAATTTGCGTCCAGAAAGTCAACAGGGGTCAGAGGAGGTAGATTTGTGCGGGCCTGGGAGTCATTCAGATCAGAAAGCTGCTGAGCAGACAATGGATAGTGCTTGAGCCACTCATCAGAGGTCAGCCTTTCACATTCTGAGAGAATGGGAGCAAGGATATCAGCTGAAATCTGCCCCTCAAGATAGTGTTTGAACACAAATCTTTGGAAAGAAAGATCACGGCCTTCATAAACATGCAACCTGGCCATGATTCTAGCAACTCTCTCAAAGACAAGTGTATCAACCGATGAATCCATGATCAAGGAATGGAGAGGTGGAAGGAACACAATGTCTGGGAACTTCAAGGTAGCAAAGTCCACCTGAAGAGGTTCACAATGAGACGACCGCAGAGCTGTGATAGCTGCACGAAACTGCCCCAACTGAGGTTCATCCAAGCTGTTTACATAGCAGTAATTGCAGAACATCTGATAATGTCTGATGAACTTAATTTCTTTCTGAATGAAGGGTCCAAACAGTTCTTGAGATGGATCTGGAACCATTCATACAGAGGGAGAGGGGCGTTGTAACGTCGCGTGCTTTTCGGATCCATGCGGATCATGTGTAAGTTGGTTGTGTGGCCGTTGTGAGGCCAATGTGAGTTTGTTGTGTGGAATGTGTGATGTGAATGTGTGGCTTGAGCAGGTGAAGAGCAGGGTTGGTCCTGAAATGAAACAGGACCTGCTGCTGTTCAGTTGGAGTTGGCGGCCAGGGGTGGCCGTTGACTGTTGGCGTCCAGGTTAGTGGACGTTGACTGCTTGAACTTGGCGGCAGTAGATGTGGACGCTAAGGGTGGCGGTTGCTATTGGCGGCATAGGGGTTGACGCCAACCTGAGAATTCTGCAGGTTATAGGCTCACCCGAGGGCAGTCTTCTTGCTCTATTCTCTTCCCCTCTTGCCCCAGCTTCGCGCCCCGGTGACTCTGAAGCTTCTAACAGGTTCCGAGGAGTGGTTGGACAATCGTTGAACGCGTGGTGTTGCCGAATTGCGCGAGGAAACGTCGCGGCGGGGTGCAATTCCCGTGGGAGCTCGTGGAGGGCTCGGCGTGAACCGGGAGATTGCGGGAGGTTCTAGCGTGTTCTGAGGTAGGGGACGAACCCGTTTAGCTCCGTAGAAACATTAAAACACATCGTAACCACCTGAATCAGCATGATAATGCATTTTTGGTTAAAGTTGCACATACGGGAATAATGGGTGGTTTGAGTAGTTTAATGTACGAAGCATGTTATAATGGGTTATATTGGGTTCTGGCTTGCTAAAGGAACTGTATTTGTATGTTTTTCTGTAGTTAGAACGGTTAGAAAACCCGCAGAGCCGGATTAGGGTTTCTGCAGGGTTTAAGGCCGGAGAACTTGGCGTCAACATCGTTTGTCGCCAAGCTCCTCAGCCAGGATGTTAACGGCCAGGTTTCTTGCCGTTGACTTGATGTAAGCGGCAGTCGATGTTGCCGCCTACTGGTTATGAACAGAAATGACTAAGTTACAGTGTTTATCGATAATGCATGTGTGTTGACACATGAGGTGCACTAAGTGCACATGGTTTTCGTGTTTAGCATACAAGGTATGCAGTTAGTTGCTTACTTCAGTGACTGCGCGTTGTTTACGCGAGTCAGTTGGGTTCACGTGTAGTGGACCATGGTTACTTGTGGTTTACGTGAGGTTTCACGTGGTTTGTGTGTGACGTGCACGTGGTTTTGTGTACGTGGCAAGTAGTACGACGCCTACCGTGGTTACCTCTCCAGTTGGGTGCCCCAGGTTCTTTGTGAGCCAGGCTGTTAGCTCGGGGCTTTGTCCCGGTACTTGTGTTGTACCGTCGAGGTCTGTGTCGTCTGACCTGGACACCCTCACTCTTGTGTTTGAGTTGTACGTCCGGCTGAGGGAAAGACGACAGTGGGACAGTGACACTTGTGTTTGTCTTTAGTAACTTGTAGCGCGCTCGTAGTTGGGGGTACGGACACCAATAGTCGACACTGGTCCCCAACTAGTCCTTTTCCAGTGCCTCACTCTAGCGAGCCCAGGCCAGGGTCTCTGGAGGTGCCAGGCATGGGCCTGTGACCGTGTGGTCTGCAGGTGGTGGTGTTTAGTTGGTCTCCACAGTTGCTTGACCTTTTACGTGGAGCGGCAGCTGGACCTTTCGTCCGTGGCTGCGAGACTGAGAGGTAGACCTGTGTTAGTTGTCCGAGTCAGTTTCTGGTGTCGCGAACCAGTTCACGTGGCTCGTGTTGGCTGTCTCTACTTTAGCTTGTACACCTGTACTGGTTTGCCATTTAATTATTACTGTTGTTTCTCGTAGTCGGCAGACGGTGAGTACTTTTACAGCTTTACTTACATGCTTAGCTGTTCTATAAATTGTTGGTGTTGTTTACTATTCGTACCTGTGGTGTTTGGTTTGCTCGGTTTTGGGGGAGTTCCCTACTGAGCCAGTGACTAGAGAGGCTCACCCCTACCCCCACAGGTGAGAGCGAGGAGGACGTTTCACGACCGTCGTCCAGCTCAGGGCCGCGCCGTAGCGGTGCAGGGTCAGTACCTCCAGCAGTGTAGTTTAGTTAGTTGTTTACTTTCTTCAGTTGTACCTCGGGGTATGCCCCAGGCTCTTGTACTTCTTTTCATTTTTTGTGGAAATTTGGCTATGTAACTTGTGAATTATATATATATAATGGTGTGTTCCTTTGTGTTTACACGGACTGTGGTTTGGTATCCCTTGCGAGGCTTCGGCCTGTTCGCGGGAGGCGGACTCGGATCAAGTACGTTATCGGTTTAACGGGCTTGGCCGAGGCGTTCCGTCACAGTTGGTATCAGAGCAAGGTCCGTGCTAATATAAGGGAATTAGAAAGATACATAGCCTTATTTCGGTCTTTATACACTGCTGGTAGGGACCCTAGTTTTTGATAATTTGTGGTTTTGATTTTTGTCTGGTGTTTTGTGTATGTAGAAATTTCTGAAATGGCTGATAGGAGAGATTGGGGTGGTGGAGGAGATGATCCGGAGGAAAGCACCCAGCGAATGATAGAAAGAATTTGGGAGAGTCTCACGGATATTCGGGCGAGAATGGATCAGCAGGCGCCAGTACCACCGGTTGCAGTGCCACCTGGGGATGGAGAGGCTGTACCTGTTGCTCCAGTTCCGCCGAGAGTGGAGGTGCCTTTTGTAGCACCTGTGCCACCACCACCGCCAGTGCAATAAGTTGAAGAACCAGTGATGCAAGTTGAAAGTTTTCTGAGATTACAGTCGCCTACTTACTCAGGAGGGCCGAATCCAGATACAGCCGAGCACTGGGTTCATGAAATAGAAAGAGTTTTTGCAACCATGAGATGTTCGGCAGCAGATAAAGTGGTATTAGCTGCTTACCAGTTGAGAGGTTTTGCCTTGGAATGGTGGCGATTGAAGATGCAAACCACTTTTGCAGGCAGGACGGAAGAAGCTATCACTTGGCCGGAGTTTCTTGATGTGTTTAATGATACATTCTTTCCGATCCAAGTGCAGCAAGTAAAAAGAGAGCAATTCCGAACTCTCCAGCAAGGTAACTCTTCAGTCTTAGAGTACCAGATGAGATTTATGGCACTTAGCCATTATGCGCCATATGTGGTTTCAGATAATAACATGATGGTTGAGTATTTTATCAGAGGATTGAGAGTGGAGTTACAGAATGCGATAGTACCTCTCATGTGCAAGACAGTGGAAGAGGCAGCTCAGAGAGCAGCTACTTTGGAGAGGTCTATCCGAACTCGCCAAGCAGGTGAATCAGGTTTAGGTAGTTTCCGGCTACCGCAGCAAACAGTAGGTGCAAGCAAGGGTAAGGCACCAGCAGGACCTTCTTCATCAGGCTTTGGGAAGGGGTCAGAAATTAAACAAGCACTTAAAGGAAAAGGAAGAGGATGGGGAGGTCGTCCGCAGTTCCAGCAAGGCCGTGGTAGGCCTGAGGTGGAGGAGTCGCAGCAGAGCACTGCCATGCAGCCTATTGTTCCTCCAGGGTATAGTGTTATAATTGTAATCAGCCGGGACATTTGATCCGCAATTGTCCCTATGCAAGAGAATATGGGTATGGCAGAGTGTGCAGCAGCAGCAGCAGCCTCAGCAGTTCCAGCAGCCACAGGCAGGTCGTGGCAGAGGAGCACCGCAGCAGCGAGGGAGAGGCCGGGTTATGGCTATCACCCGAGCCCAGGCAGAGGCGTCAAATATGATAGAAGGTACTTTACCTCTTTATGAATATTCAGCAAGAGTCTTATTTGATTCGGGTGCCTCTCATTCTTTTATTTCCGAAGAATTTCTGGATTGTATAGCTCATCCTATAGAGGAGAAGTCTTGTGAGTTAGTGGTGGAGGTTCCTTCAGGTGAGTTCTTGCTCACCTCGAGCTATATAGATGAAGCTCGTGTTATGATTGAAGGGAACCAGATGCCGGGTCGGTTGTATGCCCTGCAGTTGTCAGATTATGATATCATTCTGGGTATGGATTGGCTTGAAATGTATGGAGCAATGTTAGATTGCAGAAAGAAAAGGATCAGATTTTGTTATCCTAATGGTGCAGTGTTTGAATATCAAGGTATGCCTTTTTATACCTCTTTATACCTCTAAGTTTCTAATTTCTGCAATTAAAGCTAGAAAGTTGATAAATGATGGGTGTGTGGCTTATTTAGCCTCGGTAAGTTTGGTAGAGGCCAGTCAGCCAGTAGAAGCAGTTCCCGTGGTTAGGGAATTTGCTGATGTTTTTCCTGAGGAATTGCCTGGTTTAGCTCCACATAGAGAGGTGGACTTTTCTATTGAGTTGCTGCCAGGTACCATGCCGATTTCTAAAGCTCCATATCGGATGGCACCAGCAGAACTTAAAGAATTGAAAAAGCAATTAGAAGAGTTGTTGCAGAAAGGTTTTATTAGACCGAGTCATTCCCCGTGGGGAGCGCCGATTTTATTTGTGAAAAAGAAAGATGGAAGTTTTCGGATGTGTATTGATTATAGAAAATTGAATGATGTGACCATCAAGAATAAGTACCCGTTGCCGAGGATAGATGATTTATTTGATCAGTTGCAATCAGCAAAGGTGTTTTCTAAGATTGATTTGAGGTCCGGGTACCATCAATTGAGAATCAAAGAGGAGGATATAGATAAGACAGCGTTCAGAACCAGATATGGTCACTATGAGTTTGTGGTAATGCCTTTTGGGTTGACTAATGCTCCTGCAGGTTTTATGGATCTGATGAATAGAATTTTTCATCCATATTTAGATCAATTTATTGTGGTCTTTATTGATGATATTCTAATTTATTCAGCATCTGAAGAGGAGCATGCAGCTCATTTGAGGTTTACCCTGCAGTTGTTAAGAGATAACCAGCTGTTTGCTAAATTCAGTAAGTGTGAATTCTGGTTGAAGGAAATTCAGTTTTTGGGTCATGTTATCTCAGCTAAAGGAATAGCAGTGGACCCGAGTAAAGTGGAAGTTGTGTCTAGATGGGGAGTGCCTAAGACAATAACCGAGATTAGAAGTTTTCTGGGGTTGGCAGGTTATTATAGGCGCTTTATTCAAGATTTTTCTAAGATTGCAGCACCTATGACTAGATTGACCAGGAAAGGAGTGCCTTTTGTGTGGTCCGGTGAATGTCAGAGAAGTTTTATGGAATTGAAGAAAAGACTTACATCAGCATCTATATTGACATTACCGGCAGGGAGTGGTGGTTTCGTGTTGTATACTAATGCTTCAAGGAGAGGACTTGGTGCAGTGCTTATGCAGCATGGTAAAGTGATAGCCTATGCATCCAGGCAATTGAAGCCAGCAGAAGAGAATTACCCCACTCATGATTTAGAATTGGCAGAAGTTGTGTTTGCTTTAAAAATGTGGAGGCATTATTGTATGGCGAGAGATTTGAGATTTTTACAGATCATAAAAGCTTGAAGTATATCTTCTCGCAGAAAGATTTGAATCTTTGCCAACGCAGATGGGTTGAATATCTGAAAGATTATGATTTCAGTTTGGCTTACCATCCGGGTAAGGCCAATGTTGTAGCTAATGCCTTGAGCAGAAAGGCATATATGAATTTGATGATGATTAAAGAATGGAAGTTATATGAAGAAGTAGCAGAGAATTCCTTGTATGTGCTCAGCAGTCAGCGACGGGCAATTCTAGCTGCTAGTGCTATAGATCCGTCTTGTATTGGCAGATTATTGAGGCTCAGAGAGCAGATGCAGGTCTACTTGAAATTGTAAAAATGGAAGGAGTTTCTATTGATGATAATTGTGTGGTCAGGCTTCGAGGCAGGTTGTTTGTTCCTGCATAAAGAGAGGTGAAGCAGCGAGTTCTGGAAGAGGCTCATAAATCTAGGTATACTATTCATCCTGGTAGTACTAAAATGTACCATGATTTAAGAAGGCATTTTTGGTGGCCTCATATGAAGAAAGAAATAGCAGAATTTGTGGCAAGATGTGCTATCTGTCAGCAAATTAAAGCAGAGCATTAGAAGCCTGGAGGTCTATTGCAACCGTTGCCTATTCCACAGTGGAAATGGGATGATATTGCAATGGACTTTGTGGCAGGTTTACCAAGGTCGAGTTCCGGGCATAATGGAATATGGGTGTTTGTTGACAGATTGACTAAGGTATGCAGATTAGTGGCAGTAAGTATGTCTTGGACAGTGGACAGATTGGCAAATGTTTATGTTGAAAGAATTGTTCCACTGCATGGTATTCCGAAGACTATTGTATCAGATAGAGATCCAAGATTTACTTCTGGTTTTTGGAGAAGTCTGCAGAAAGTAATTGGTTCTGAATTAAGTTATAGCTCCGCTTATCATCCCCAGACAGATGGTCAGACAGAGAGGACTATTCAGACAATTGAATATATGTTGCGAGCTTGCTGTTTAATTTGGGGAGGTAGTTGGGAGCATCATTTGGGAATGGTTGAGTTTGCCTACAATAATAGTTATCATACCAGTCTTGGGATGTCACCGTATGAAGCTTTATATGGAAGGCCATGTAGAACCCCATTGAACTGACATGAAGTGGGAGAAAGGCAATTAGTGGGTCCTAGATTGATTCAGCAAACCACGGAAGTGGTGAAGCTTATTAAAGAAAAATTGCAGGCAGCTCAAAGTAGGCAGAAAAGTTATGCAGATGTGCGGAGGAGACCACTTCAGTTTGAGGTGGGAGATTTTGTTTTTCTGAGAGTTTCCCCAAGTAAAGGTATTATGAGATTTGGCAAATCTGGGAAGTTGAGCCCAAGGTATGTGGGACCTTTCCAGGTGATTGAAAGAATTGGGGAAGCAGCTTATAGGCTGGATTTGCCAGCTGATTTTGCAGATGTACATGATATTTTCCATGTCTCCATGTTGAGAAAGTGTATTGAAGATCCAGCTCAAATAATTAGATATCAAGGTGGTGACCTGAGGCCGGACATGACTATGCCAGAGTATCCAGTACAGATTATAGATCGAAAGATGAAGAAGCTGAGGAATAAAGAAATTGAGCTAGTTAAAGTGAGATGGGAAAATAGATTAGGTGGTGAGGATACCTGAGAGTTGGCCACGGAAATGGCTAAAGGGTATCCCTATCTGTTTGAGTAAGCTTGTGTATTTTCTTCTTAGATGATAGTGCTTGTAAAGATATGTGTGTATAAGTTGTTTAATTTTGAATTGTGTTATGAATTTCGAGGTCGAAATTTCTTTTTAGATGATAGTAATGTAACGTCGCGTGCCTTTCGGATCCATGCGGATCATGTGTAAGTTGGTTGTGTGGCCGTTGTGAGGCCAATGTGAGTTTGTTGTGTGGAATGTGTGATGTGAATGTGTGGCTTGAGCAGGTGAAGAGCAGGGTTGGTCCTGAAATGAAATAGGACCTGCTGCTGTTCAGTTGGAGTTGGCGGCCAGGGGTGGCCGTTGACTGTTGGCGTCCAGGTTAGTGGACGTTGACTGCTTGAACTTGGCGGCAGTAGATGTGGACGCTAAGGGTGGCGGTTGCTGTTGGCGGCATAGGGGTTGACGCCAACCTGAGAATTCTGCAGGTTATAGGCTCACCCGAGGGCAGTCTTCTTGCTCTGTTCTCTTCACCTCTTGCCCCAGCTTCACGCCCCGGTGACTCTGAAGCTTCTAACAGGTTCCGAGGAGTGGTTGGACGATCGTTGAACGCGTGGCGTTGCCGAATTGCGCGAGGAAACGTCGCGGCGTGGTGCAATTCCCATGGGAGCTCGTGGAGGGCTCGACGTGAACCGGGAGATTGCGGGAGGTTCTAGCGTGTTCTGAGGTAGGGGACGAGCCCGTTTAGCTCCGTAGAAACATTAAAACACATCGTAACCACCTGAATCAGCACGATAACATTTTTGGTTAAAGTTGCACATACGGGAATAATGGGTGGTTTGAGTAGTTTAATGTACGAAGCATGTTATAATGGGTTATATTGGGTTCTGGCTTGCTAAAGGAACTGTATTTGTATGTTTTTCTGTAGTTAGAACGGTTAGAAAACCCGCAGAGCCGGATTAGGGTTTCTGCAGGGTTTAAGGCCGGAGAACTTGGCGTCAACATCGTTTGTCGCCAAGCTCCTCAGCCAGGATGTTAACGGCCAGGTTTCTTGCCGTTGACTTGATGTAAGTGGCAGTCGATGTTGTCGCCTACTGGTTATGAACAGAAATGACTAAGTTACAGTGTTTATCGATAATGCATGTGTGTTGACACATGAGGTGCACTGAGTGCACATGGTTTTCGTGTTTAGCATACAAGGTATGCAGTTAGTTGCTTACTTCAGTGACTGCGCGTTGTTTACGCGAGTCAGTTGGGTTCACGTGTAGTGGACCATGGTTACTTGTGGTTTACGTGAGGTTTCACGTGGTTTGTGTGTGACGTGCACGTGGTTTTGTGTACGTGGCAAGTAGTACGACGCCTACCGTGGTTACCTCTCCAGTTGGGTGCCCCAGGTTCTTTGTGAGCCAGGCTGTTAGCTCGGGGCTTTGTCCCGGTACTTGTGTTGTACCGTCGAGGTCTGTGTCGTCTGACCTGGACACCCTCACTCTTGTGTTTGAGTTGTACGTCCGGCTGAGGGAAAGACGACAGTGGGACAGTGACACTTGTGTTTGTCTTTAGTCACTTGTAGCGCGCTCGTAGTTGGGGGTACGGACACCAGTAGTCGACACTGGTCCCCAACTAGTCCTTTTCCAGTGCCTCACTCTAGCGAGCCCAGGCCAGGGTCTCTGGAGGTGCCAGGCATGGGCCTGTGACCGTGTGGTCTGCAGGTGGTGTTGTTTAGTTGGTCTCCACAGTTGCTTGACCTTTTACGTGGAGCGGCAGCTGGACCTTTCGTTCGTGGCTGCGAGACTGAGAGGTAGACCTGTGTTAGTTGTCCGAGTCAGTTTCTGGTGTCGCGAACCAGTTCACGTGGCTCGTGTTGGCTGTCTCTACTTTAGCTTGTACACCTGTACTGGTTTGCCGTTTAATTATTACTGTTGTTTCTCGTAGTCGGCAGACGGTGAGTACTTTTACAGCTTTACCTACATGCTTAGCTGTTCTATAAATTGTTGGTGTTGTTTACTATTCGTACCTGTGGTGTTTGGTTTGCTCGGTTTTGGGGGAGTTCCCTACTGAGCCAGTGACTAGAGAGGCTCACCCCTACCCCCACAGGTGAGAGCGAGGAGGACGTTTCACGACCGTCGTCCAGCTCAGGGCCGCGCCGTAGCGGTGCAGGGTCAGTACCTCCAGCAGTGTAGTTTAGTTAGTTGTTTACTTTCTTCAGTTGTACCCCGGGGTATGCCCCAGGCTCTTGTACTTCTTTTCAGTTTTTGTGGAAATTTGGCTATGTAACTTGTGAATTATATATATATATAATGGTGTGTTCCTTTGTGTTTACACGGACTGTGGTTTGGTATCCCTTGCGAGGCTTCGACCCGTTCGCGGGAGGCGGACTCGGATCAAGTACGTTATCGGTTTAACGGGTTTGGCCGAGGCGTTCCGTCACAGGCGTCCCTGGGAGGATATCTAGCAGCTTGTACTCTTCGAAATTGGGAGTACAAAGCACTGTTGGTCCGAGCCCACTGCTCTTCAGTTTTGGCTTCAGTCACAGAAAAATTTTTGGACTGTTGAGCCTTTGAAAGAGAAGTGTAAGGGAAAATGGTAGTAAGATGGTTGGAAAGATTTTGGAAAGGTAAACAAAAAATGTGAGCAAAAACCACATTTTGAAGATATTCCTCATAAAGGGGTTTGTGCTTATTTGCTATGGCTAAGGAAAACCACAGTGAATAGGGGTGTAAACGGAACCCGATAATCCGATATTCCGACCCGATACCGATAAAAATTATCAGTTTCGGAATCAGAAAATGATACCGATAGCTTATCGGAATCGGTATCGGATATTCCGATAAGTTATCGGAATCAGAATCGGAATCGAAAAAATAATCGAAATCGGTATCGGTATCAGTTATTCCGATAAATTATCATAAACTCAAGGTAAAATTATGGTAAACATCTTACCTTATGGTATTTCGGTTCCGGTAATGTTATCGGAATCGGAACGGAATCAGAATTAACCATTCTTATCAGAATCGAAATCGGAATCGGAACCATATTTCGGTTATCGGAATCGGTATCGGAATCTGTGTTTTCGATTCCGAACCCGACCCGTTTACAGCCCTAACAGTGGAGGATAGCAAGGATCGGAGGAGACAGGAAGGGTGGAAGTAAGTCTCCTTCTTTTGGAGACAGGGCTGGAAATACCAGTCCTGTGAGAGTGAGTTCCAGTGGCTAGGATAGATTTGAGAATTGCTTCTTCAAATTCATCCTTGATGCCATGGATCTCACTTTGGGTGAGTTGGGCACCTTCAGGAATGAGAGTGATGAAAGATGGAGATGCTGGTGGATGAATCAAAGAGTCAGGAGTGATGGTGGAAAGATCACTTGGTCCTGAGGAGGAGGGACCAGATGAGGAAGCTCCAGCTAAAGAAGATCCGGGAAGAACTTCAATAGAGGAGGAAGGTAAAGGAGTGGTGGAAGAAGTGAAAGGAGTGGGAGAGGAGATTGGTCGTGAACGTGGCCTTTTGGGAACAGGGGGTGCTGGAGGAGCTGTGGATGAGGTGGGTGGAGAAGGAGGGGCTGGAGTAGGAAGAGTGGAAGGTTCGGGAACTACAGCCTGTGCCTCTCCAACTGCTGCCGAAATATCCAGGGATGACAGACCCTCAGCCTATTCTGCTGGCCCTTGATCCTCAGAGGGTACTTCATCTGCCACATGAGGCTCCTCTTCAAGATTCTGCCCTGATGGCCTTTCATCCACGATAGGCTGTACTGAAGCTTCTGCACTGTGAGATGGCCCTGATAGCCCTGCATTCTCATCAGATGGTCCGGGTACTTCTGCTTGCTGCTGAGTCTGAACTTGGACTAGCACACTGCCCTCTTCTGCGATTTCTGGCCCTAATGGCCTGAGAACAGCTTCTGAAGCACTCTGAGTGCCAGAAGGTGGAGAACTCACTGCCTTCAGAATCTCAGAAAGTGTTGCCTTCATGCTGCTCATTTCCTTGTTAAACCATTTCAACTGATTTCTTACTTGTGACATATCTTTGGAAATAGATTCCTGGCGAGCAACAATAGAACTTACATTTGATTGGACTGAGGATAAGAGATCATTTTGTGCTTCCAATCTTTTCAGAATAGGCTTCAATTTCAGCTTCTCTGAAGTCCTTCGCCGTCTGTGAGCAATCCTCTTACCTCTCCTATCAACAGAATCCTGATGAGCTGAGGTCTGTTCCTCATGAACAGGGGCATCTGTTGTATGCACCCCTTGAAATGCATTGAGGTCCTCAGTCTCTTGCTCCCCCTGAATGGGAGCATCTTCCATGATCCTGTCTTTCTCCCCCTGAATGGGAGCATCTTCCATGATCCTGTCTTGCTCCCCCTGAATGGGAGCATCTTCAAAAAAGGTATCTCTTGGAGCAGCTGATTGCTCCTCTTCTTCAATGTGGCCTAATGCCACGACTTCTTCAACTGACACTCCATGAGCCTCTGGAATGACTGGAGTGGTATGGATAGAATCCAGCACCTCTCTAAGGATAGAGGCTACACTGGAGGTGGGCAAAGGAGTTGCTGCACCTTCCACTGGTTCTTCTGCTTGAGCTACTGAAGGTTGTGATTCTGCTGGCACTGCTGCTACCATTTCAGATGTTGCTGCAAGTTCTGATGATTCAACATTTGCTACTGATGCCGCTCCTGCTGGCTCTGGTGAGGCTTCTGGCACATCTTCTTGTATTTCTGGGACATCTTCTATAATGGCCTCTCCTTCTGCCACAGAGGTCTTAGACCAAATTCCATTAACCAATGAAAAACCACTATTTCTCAGGTTCCTGGACCTAATAGCTTGGCCCATCTTCTCAACTACCGCCCCAGACAAATCAACACCAAAGTGTTTGAATATCTTTGTAAGCAAGTGGGAATAGGGTAACGACACATTAAGCTTACTCTTGGTATCCCAGATCTGGTCACGAGCAAACTTCATTCGTTCAATTATCACTTCGGCCATGTTAATCTCCTTGTTTTGAATGGCCCAATACATCATGTCTGAGTCAGCCTTGGTGCAGAATGAGAACGTTGCACTTCTAGGAACCAAGATTTGGCAAACTATGAAATGGAGGAGGCGGTTGAAAGCATTTAACTGATTAATATCTAATTTGCCATCCTTCAGTCTGAACCCCGGTCCTACAATACCAAGATCTTTAATTTGGGCGTCCACCCCCACTGTGCCCTGAGGTCTTCACTCTAAATAACAGGTGCAATAGGTCATGATCTATCTTAATCAGGGTTCCCTTGACAGATGAAACTAGGGACCCGTCTGCCTCTACTCTCAAACAGACAAAAAAGGCCTTCACGAGGTCTGGATAACTTACCTCTGAGATGGCGGCGATTCCCATCCACTGCATCCTGCTCAATGCTGCTACTACGCTGTGCATACCGTTCTTTTCAAGATCTGCTATGTCCACTGCCTTGTTTCCACAGACCTTAGTCTTCACAAAGGTGAACCTCTCCTGCTGCTCAGGAGTGAGGAAATCAGCGCCGTAGCCCCCAAGACTTCCAGAGATGACGGATGCGGCCATAGAATCAGGTGAAGAAGGTTTCTGGAGGGTTGAGATGAGGGAATGGGTGAAAGCCCTCAAGAGATTTTTCGCAGGAAGGGGAGCGAAACTTCAAACGAGCAGAGAGAGATGTCGGAGATGTTAGGGCATCGGCTCAGGCTACCAGACGAAAGAGGAAAAAAGGTAGAAGATGGGAGGTGAATCGTTCCCACATCAATTTTGTAAATAAATAAATGCTTGGCGGAAAGTGAGGTGCCAAACGACGGCAGAAAGCGACAAATAAGTTTGACTATTCAAACCGACTTTAAAAAAGAGAGGGACCAACAGAGATAATTTGAATTTCTTTTGCTTAAACTCATGGAGGGAAATTTTACTTAAATCTGAAAAATTTTGTACCAGTTTCAAACAGAAATCTTTTCACAAATTACACATGCCCAATTCCCTTCTAAGAGATGTGAATCTCTCTTCTGGTAAGGCTTTTGTGAAGATATCTGCTAACTGATTATTTGTATCAATAAACGATATTACAATATTACCATTTGCAACATGATCACGAATGAAATGATATCTAACCTCAATGTGCTTGGTCCTTGAATGTTGGATTGGATTTTTGGTGAGATTGATAGCACTGGTGTTGTCACACAATAGAGGAATTGATTTGATATTTAATCCAAAATCTTCAAGTTGTTGCTTTATCCATAGAAGTTGTGTACATCAACTTCCAGCAGCCACGTACTCAGCTTCAGCTGTAGACAGTGCTACTGAATTTTGTTTCTTTGAGGACCAGGATATCAAACACCCTGCAAGAAATTGACAACAACCACTGGTGCTTTTTCTATCTACTTTGCATCCAACATAGTCAGCATCAGAGTATCCTACTAAAGTAATGTCACACGATTTTGGATACCATAGACCTAAGTCATGGGTTCTAGCTAGATATCTAAATATTCTTTTTACTGAGGTCAAATGCGATTCTCTAGGATCTGCTTGATACCTAGCACACATGCAGACACTAAATAGAATATCAGGTCTACTAGCTGTTAAATAAAGTAATGAGCCGATCATACCTCTGTAGACCTTTTGATCTACTTTCTTACCATCTTTGTCACTGTCCAACCTTGTTGATGTACTCATTGGTGTTGACAGTGGCTTGGTATTTTCAAATCCAAATTTCTTCAAGAGTTCTTTTGTGTACTTTGCTTGGCAGATGTGAGTTCCTTCCTTTCCTTGTTTGATTTGTAGTCCAAGGAAGTAATTTAGCTCTCCCATCATGCTCATTTCAAATTCTCCCTGCATAAGCTTCTCAAAATACTTGCAGAGGGATTCATCAGTAGAACCAAAGATTATGTCATCTACATAAACTTGCACTAATAATATGTGTTTGACCCTAGATTTTATGAAGAGAGTGCTATCTACTTGACCTCTACTGAATCCATGGTTTAAAAGAAAAGAGCTAAGTCTTTCATACCAGGCTCTAGGCACTTGTTTTAAACCATACAAAGCCTTATGAAGTTTAAAAACATGATTAAGAAATTTTGTGTCATCAAAACCCGGGGTTGTTCCACATAAACTTCCTCTTTTATAAAACCATTTAAGAATGCAAATTTGACATCCATTTGAAATAGTTTTAAGTCTAATGCTGATGCATATGCTAGTAGTATTCTAATGGCCTCAAGTCTAGCTACAGGTGCATAGGTTTCATCGAAATCTATGCCTTCCTCTTGAGAATAGCCTTGAACTACCAGTCTGGCCTTGTTTCTTAAGATTACACCAGCCTCATCCAACTTGTTTCTGAACACCCATTTGGTGCCAATAACTGGATGGTCTGATGGTCTAGGAACAAGTGACCATACTTGGTTTCTCTTGAACTGATTTAGTTCATCTGGCATGTCCAAGATCCAAGATTCATCACCAAGAGCTTCATTGACTAACCTTGGCTCTATTTGAGAAACAAATGCTAAATAATCATAGGGTATCATATTGCCTCTTGTTCTTACCCCAATAGATGGATCACCAATAATATTCTCAGGTGGGTGATCTTTCTTGTATCTCCACTTCTTTGGAAGATTTTCATGTGAAATTTCCTTTTGTTGCATGTCTTTCAGAGGTGGATCATCCTTGTCCTCAATTGATGTATCTTTTAGTTTCTTGGACAGCTCATCTGCATCATCATTATCACTATCTTCTTCCTTTCTCAAGGAAGGGTTAGTTTCATCAAAAATAATATGTACAGACTGTTCAATTAATAAAGTACGTTTATTAAATACTTTATAGCCTTTGGGTTTAGAGGTGTACCCCATGCAGATGTCTTCATCTGATTTGGCATCCAACTTACCAATGTCCCTTTTTCCATTATTGTGGATGAAGCAAGGACAACCAAAGGTTCTGAAATGACTGATTTTTGGCTTCTTTCCTTTGAACAGTTCATATGCAGTCTTCTTTAGGATTGGCCTGATCATTGCTCTGTTGATAATGTAGCTTGCTGTGTTGACTGCTTCAGCCCAAAAATACCTTGGCAGATCATATTATAATAACATTGTTCTTGCCATATCCAATAGAGTTATATTCTTTCTCTCAGCAATTCCATTTTGCTGTGGTGTCCTTGGTGCTGAGAAAGTATGCTCAATTCCCTGATCATCACAGAACTTAGCAATTTTTTCATTCTGAAATTCACCACCATAATCTGATCGCATAGAAACAATGCTGAACTTCTGATCCTTCTGAGCTTTCTTGCTGAAACTGACAAAGTTATCAAATGTGTCATCTTTATGTTCTAGGAATGATACCCATGTGAATCTTGAGTAATCATCGACTATGACAAATCCAAAGTTCTTTCCTCCAAGACTGGTAGTCCTCATTGGCCCAAATAGATCCATATGAAGGAGCTCTAAGGGTTTTGAGGTGGTTACCACCGTCTTTGACTTGAAGGAGCTCTTGGTGTGCTTTCCCTTAGCACAAGGTCTACAGACACCTTCCATTTTTGCACTGACCTTTGGCAGACCTTCTACAAGATTTTTCTTCAGCAATTTTCTCATGCCATCTATGCTGCAATGTCCTAGTCGTCTGTGCCATAATTTAGTAGATTTTTCCTTATTTGCTGCCAGACAGACATTTTGTTCTTTGAGTTCCTCAAGATAGAGCACATATAAGTTCTTTTCTCTATTTGCTTCAAAGATGACTGATCCATCCTTCAGTATGCTGCATTTTGATTCTTGAAACTGGATCTGATGGCCTCTGTCACACAGCTGGCTGATGCTAATGAGATTATGCTTCAACCCTTTGACAAGCAACACATCTTCTATAACTGTTCTTCCGTTATTATTCACAAAGCCACTGCCTATTACTGTTCCTTTCCCATTATCTCCATAAGTAACTGTTCCTTCTTCAGCTTGGAGATTAGTGAATAATTTCTGGTTTCCTGACATGTGCCTTGAGCATCCACTATCCAAATACCATTTGGATGCTCGAGGGTTAACCTGAAATAAAACCATCAAGTTTTAGGTACCCAAATTCTTTTGGGTCCTGATGGGTTAGTATCATCAATTTTCCCTTTTATTATCTATTTCTTATGTCTTGTTGGACATATTTCTTTTATGTGACCTAACTTGTTGCAGTGGCTACAACATGATATTTTAGTAACTCTTTCAATATATTTAAAGTTAGCCTTATATGTTATATCTTGTTCGGGTACAAATTTTGGTGTTGGGTATATTTTAGGATGAATTATAGTTTCTTCATTATCTGGAGGTATATATCCTAATCCATTTTTCTTTTTACCTGATCTTCTAGCACCTTTTAATATGAGGGAGTTTTTGCCATTTGTAAATTTTTCCAATGTGCTAGATAACTTATCATTTTCTTCATTTAAGTCTTTAATTTCTTTCCTTAGTTCATCTACATTTTCCTGTTTTTCTAATTTCATTATTTGTTTATTTTTATCTTTTAAGTCTTCACATAATAATTCATTTCTTCTTTTAAGTTCAGTTATTTGTTTTTCTAACTCTTCATTTTCTGTTTTCAGATCAGAGTTAGTGTTTTCTAAACAAGTACTGTTTTTCTTACTAGCTTTTAATAGTTTAGTTACTTCTTTATATTTATCATATAGTTCGTTAAATGCTTCCTCTAAATTATCTGAATCAGAATCATTGCATGAATCAAAAGAGGAGTCAGAAGTTACCTTGTCTTCAGTATTAGCCATGAAAGCCAAATTGGCTTCTTCTTCATCGTTGCAGGAGCTTGACTCACTGTCTCAGTCGTTACTGTTTTCCCATGCCGCTGCCATCGCCTTCTTCTTGTATTTTCTGAACTTCCTAGAGCTTTCTTTCTTCCTGAGCTCCGGTTTCTTGAATTTTGGACACTCAGCTTTGATGTGTCCTGGCTTTTTGCATTCATAGCAGATGGGTTCTCCTTTCTTTAGATCTTTTCCATCTGGTTTCTTGAAGTCCTTGTTTCTTTTGAAGTGCCTTCTACTAGATTGGAACTTCTTCTTCTTAGCTAGAATCCGCTGCAATCTTCTAAAGAGCATTGCTTCCTCATTTTCATTGTCCTCAACACTCTCACTCTCATCTGAGCTTGCTTCTGGTGAGTCTTCTTCAACTTTTAAAGCGTTGGAGTGCTTCTTTCTACTTGAGGACTCTCCTAGCCTTTCCATATTGATCTCATGGGCCATAAGGGACCCAATGAGCTTTTCTAAAGACATTCTTTTCAGGTCATTAGCTTCTTCAATCGCTGTGACCTTTGGGGTCCATGAGGATGGTAAGGATCTAAGAATTTTCCTCACCATATCTCCAATCTCATAAGTTTTCCCCAGAACAGCCAGTCCATTAGTAATGTCAGTGAACCGACTGAACATTTGGGTTATGGACTCACCTGATTGCATCTGAAATCTTTCATATTGAGTGACAAGAAAGTCGATTCTTGTCTCCTTCACCTTGTCTGTGCCTTCATAAATAATCCTGAGCTTTTCCCACATTTCCATTGTGGATTTGCAGGCTGAGACTCTGTTGAACTCCTTTTTACTTAGAGCACAGCATAAAATGCTCTTTGCTTTGCAGTTCAAGGAGATCTTCTTTCTGTCATCATCTGTCCACTGAGCTTTCTCATTGGTGACTAGAAGATCACCTTCTTCTATTATGGACCATATCTGATAATCATGGCCTTGTAGGAAGTACTCCATTTTGGTTTTCCAATAAGGATAATCTTCACCATCGAAGAGAGGGGGTCGGTTGGCAGACTGACCTTCAATGTTGCCTTGGGCTGCCATGGATCTTTACTCTTCAGATCGTTGGATCTTATTCTTTGTCGAAGAGACTTGCTCTGATACCACTTGTTGCTCAGTTGACGAGCCCAGAGGGGGGGGTGAATAGGTCTTTTTTAAAAAATAATTGATTAGTACCTGTAAATCAAAAACATTCACACAACAACGTTCTTCGATAGAGGTTAGTAGCTGTTAGTTCGAAAAGCAATCACACAAAGAAAGCAATCACACGACACAAAGGATTATCCTGGTTCGGACCTCCTCTCCTTAGGAGTCCTACGTCCAATCCCTGAGCAACCATTCAGGATTTTACTAACTAGGGTATAGTCCCCCTAAGGACACTACAACACCCAGCTGAGCTGGCCTTCCTTCACACCCGAAGGGAATAACAACACCCTGGATACCCCACCAGGTCTTCCTTCACAACTGAAGGGAAAACTGTACCCTGGATACCACCAGGTCTTCCTTCACAACCGAAGGGAAACAACACAAAGAGAATGGAATGAAATCAAGCCCCTAGATCAAGCTTTTAACAAGCCAAGATCTGAAGCAACTAGCACTGAGAGCAAAGAATCTAAGCTAAGCACACTCTCAGAACTACACAAGCTCTCTCAAGATTTTCACTACAGTGGAGAGCAAAGAGTGAAAGCAAAGTGGAATGAGGTTCTTGGCTCTGGAATTCTCTTTGAGGATTTGAGAGCTTGAACCAGGTTTTTCAATCTATCGTTGTATACTGTATGTGCTTCTTCTGATCTTCTATCTTGTATTTATATCTTCAATTTGAAATATGTACGTTGAAGTGTCCGTTGTCTCTCTCTTAAGTAGACGTTAGACTGAATGATGCTTGGAAGCTTCCAGTCAACAGCCTTTTGATCACTTGAGCACGCAAAGAGATGAGATCTTCTGAAATATCCTTTGGCTTCTAATTTGTCCAACGTTGTAAAGTGGAACTGGATCAGAGATCTACACAAATTTCAATTTTGAACAGCGGACAGCTAAGCTGTCTCTGATGTCAGTCAACGTTAAAAGAAATAGTCATGAAAATAGTAAAGCCAAATAGCTGAATCTAAAAGACGTATTCAGAGTAAGCACAATAATGGACGATATCGTCTGCATGCATGCAGAGGTACGTTTAGATCTCATAAATGCATGAGTGTCAGAGAGATATATACGTGGACTTTGACTAGTCAACGCTTCTTGAGATACGATAAATGTCAAGTCGATATAAACCATAAAGTCGTTGTCTATATGACTTATGAAATCGTTATGAAAAGCAAATCGTTAAAGCAAGTTTATGTGTTCAACAGGGAAATCGTTATGAACACTTATCAAGTCGTTATGAGCTCTAAAAAAATCATTGTAAAACCCTTAACAAATCGTTACAGAACGTAAGTCGTTGTGTTCACTAAAGAAATCATTATGAGTTCTGAAGAAGTCGTTATGAAAAACAAATCGTTACGAGTTCTGAAGAAATCGTTATGATGACTTATGAAATCGTTATGAAAAGCAAATCGTTACGAGTTCTGAAGAAATCGTTATGAAAAACAAATCGTTACGAGTTTTGAAGAAATCATTACGATGACTTATGAAATCGTTATGAAAAGCAAATCGTTACGAGTTCTGAAGAAATCGTTATGAAAAACAAATCGTTATGAGTTTTGAAGAAATCGTTACGATGACTTATGAAATCGTTATGAAAAGCAAATCGTTACGAGTTCTGAAGAAATCGTTATGATTACTTATAGAGTCGTTACGGTGAGCAAGTCGTTGCGAGTTCTAAAGAAATTGTTATGATTACTTAAGAAATCGTTACGGCGAGCAAGTCATTGCGAGTTCTAAAGAAATCGTTATGATTACATATAGAGTCGTTACGGCGAGCAAGTCGTTGCGAGTTCTAAAGAAATCGTTATGATTACTTATAGAGTCATTATGACGAGCAAGTCGTTGCGAGTTCTAAAGAAATCGTTATGATTACTTAAGAAATCGTTACGGCGAGCAAGTCGTTGCGAGTTCTAAAGAAATCGTTATGATTACTTAAGAAATCGTTACGGCGAGCAAGTCATTGCGAGTTCTAAAGAAATCGTTATGATTACTTAAGAAATTGTTACGGCGAGCAAGTCGTTGCGAGTTCTAAAGAAATCGTTATGATTACTTAAGAAATCGTTACGGTGAGCAAGTCGTTGCGAGTTCTAAAGAAATCGTTACGATGACTTATAGAATCGTTACAGGATCGACTTGTTTGAAACAACATGATTTTCCAATCTTGCAAGGAAATCGTTAAAACACTTATGAAATCGTTGTGACTTTCAACAGAAGTCGATGTGGACTTAGAGAAATGCACTTACCTGGCTTATTGACAGAAGTATTTAGTACTTACCATATGTGCTTGATTTTCCTTGTTTATTTCCTGTGCTTAAGACTTATAGAATGCATGTTAGAAAACTTTGATATTGTTTTGTTAATCACCAAAATAAATATGTAATTAATTATAATTACATGGGGATGATCTGATCATCAAGAGGTAGTCCCGTGTAGTTTGTCCGGGTTAGTTGCTGATGTCGCAAACCAGTCTTCGTGGCCCGAGTGTGGTGTTACCCTTCTTTAGCTCGTACATTGGAGCGAGGTTTGCCGTTTATTTATTATTGGTTGAATCATGTTATTAATGTTAGAACTGTCTATTTAATTACAAATATTTTCTTATAAAGTTCTTCATTACAGTTTCTCGTGAGTTTAGTGTTATTTTGGCTTTTGGGGGAGTTTCCTTACTAAGCCAGTGACTTGTGAGGCTCACATCTTCTCCTTTCAGGTGAAGAAGAGCAGAAGGGTTCTCGTCCCTCATCTAGTTCAGAGCCGCATCGTAGTAGAGTTGGGCCTACACCTCCAGTAGTGTAATTTCTTTTCTGTTGTGCCTCAGGATACGTTCCAGGCTGTTGTACTATGTACTTTGACTTTAGTTCAAAATTGGATATGTACATTTCATGTAAATATGTGTATGATGCGATATCTCATAAAAGATCAGTGTGTTCTTTTATATTTCCATGGACATGTGCATTGATATCCCTAGCGAGGCTTGGGCCGGTTCACAGGAAATAGAGTCGGGTCAAGCTCGTTATTAGGTTAACGAGTTTGGATGACGAGGTTCGTCACAGTTATACTGCAAAGTCCTCGAAGTGAGGGCGATGGGCTGAGCAAGGGGGAGGCTGACTGGAGGTTCGTTCGAACAATAGCGATCATCACCACCCCCTCCATAAGGTCTCTGGTGTTTGGAAGTTTATGGTGGCTATGCGGTTGCGGTTCATTTGAAGGGAACTATCGTGACCTAGAATCAAAGACTATTGTTAGGTGGTGAAGGAGAATGACCTACACATGTGCCAGAAAGATTAGAACTTTGAAGAAGAGAGGATCGAGCACCAAAAGTAGACTTCTTTGCCTATCTGGAAAGACTGAAGGGTTTATCCCAATCCTTTTCAACCATTTTGGCATGAGAAGGACTCAACACCATTCATGGGGTGTTTTAAAAGCTGGAAGGTGGACTCCAAGTCCCCGGGGCATAATTGAGGAGCTTTATCACCGTAAAAAATACGTGAATAAGTGGATGTGGAAAATTTTCACTCTCAGCTCTGGTCCACGTGACCGATGATTATGAATTTTTCTCCCCATTTTTTATCTTATAAAAGCAATGGAGAAGTTCAAGAAGCTCTTGGAAGGGCGACCTTTAAAGTAGTTATCCCCAACCCAGTGGACGGGATATATAGTGAACAACTTCCTAAGGACATCGGGCCCCTTTGGAAAAGGGTTAGGATAGAGTTAACCTGGGTTAACCCTGAGTTAGGCTAAAAAAGTGATTTGAAAAGTCATAAATTTTAACCTGGGTCAAAATGGATTAGATTGGATCTAACCTGGGTTAACCCGGGTTACCCTAACCCACCTCTAGAGGAGGAGTAGAGTTAACCCATTTTAGCTCTTTTTTAATATCCTTTTGCCACCACTTTTCATACCCTATTTACATCTTTTCTTCCTCCTTCCTGTACCGCCCACCCACCTTTTCTTCTTCCTTACACCTTTATATGATGATAGCACAAGATATAAAAATAATAGTGTTGAATATTATATATGATAATCTCAATATATTACTACAATTTATTTATAATGTATTTTATATAATCTTAATATGCATCTAGATAGCATAAGGAAGATAGTAGCACATAGTACAATAAAAAAGTAATAAACAAAGTAATAGAGGGTATAGGATAAGGGTATTATATTGTATATGATAATCTCAATATATTGCTACAATTTATTTATAATGTATTTTATATATTCTTAATATGCATCTAGATAGCATAAGAAAGATAGTAGCACATAGTACAATAAAAAGTAATAAAATAATAATATAGGGTATAGGATAAGGGTATTAATTATATTATATATGATAATCTCAATATATTGCTACAATTTATTTATAATATATTTTATATAATCTTAATATGCATCTAGATAGCATAAGGAATATAGTTGCAAATAATACAATAAAAAAGTAATAGAGGGTATATGATAAGGGTATTTTAAGAAAAATAATACAAAAGTAGATGAGTTAGTCACTTTGACTTTTCAAACCACTAAGACAAAAAGTAGGTTAACCTACTTTAACCCATAGCATTAACTCTTGCATTACCAAAGCAAACTATACTTTAACTCGGTCTAATGTTATGCTCGAGGTTGAGTTGAGTTAACCCCAACCCTTTTCCAAACAGGCCTTATAGATGAGGTTATCCCGAAGTCATCACATTGGATGGCAGAACAATGCCAGAGCTTCTAGGAATTCGGTGAGAACTGTGACGAGGCGATTTAGTAAGAATAGAGAAATCAAGTAGTTACATCTGGCACCAAAAGACGGAAGCCCACTGCTAGGTAATCCAAAGGAAGAGTGGAGTAATTGGGGAAGGTGTTGAGGATGTTTTGACGACTGCGGGGAAAGATGATGTTAAAGGGAAGGAAGACTTCTTAGACCTCGCAAAGGTCTTCGACGATTCAATATGAAGCTGGCCAAGGGAGTGATTCGCATCGAGGTTGATAGGAAGGCACGCCAGTCTTGGCCATGAAAGAGATGTAAGCACTACAAGTCAATCGTATATGATATGATGGCATAATTTCTTATATTATCTCATTCTGATCATTTTATTGCATTTATCACTTTACGTGATATAAGTCCCTAAACACATGCAATCATGACTGAATCATAATGAGATCAACCATCCAAAAGTGTGTGTTCTAAATATTCTTAGTCATAGGACCTTTGAGACAGGACATTGAAGATTCAGATAGACTAGTGCACGTGTTGTCTACTCATATGATGAGGAAGACTAATCTCATAGTCATGAGTATGGTGACACTAAGGTATATGTGTTGGTGTTCGTTATATGAATAAGTTTATTGAACTAACTCGCTCTAGAATCTTTGAATGGTTATCCTACTAGTTGTCAATCTGAATATTCTACAATTACAGTAGCACAATTGGATCATAGATCTGAGTCACCAAAGATGTCTCACTTGAGGAGTAATTGGGTATTTTATTAGACTCACAAACTCCAAATATATGGTTCTATATGGTTAGTTATTCAGACTCAATGGTACAGTTGAAAGAAGGAATTGTACCTTATTAGGTATGGTACGTTCTATTATGTGCTTCGTTGTATTACCCTTGTCACTTTGGGGTTTATGTCTTGGACACTACTGTTCACTTATTGAACTAGGTTCTATCCAAATTAGTCACTTCCACCCCATATGAGATATAGAAAGGAAAGAAGTATGACCTTAAGCATGTTAAGGTTTAGGGCTGCCCTACCTATGTAAAAATGCACAATCTAAACAAATTAGATTATAAGATTGAGAAGTGTAGATTTATGGGATATCCTAAAAAAATTATGGATATTATTTTTACAAGTCTAGCGTTCGAAAGAGTGTTTGTAACTAAGTGTGTTGTATGCCTTGAGGAAGCATATATCTTTGAAGGAAATAATGAGAACAATGTAGAACTAAAGGAAGTTCTAGAACCACAATCTAGCATGGTGATGTCTCAAGAACTGATTCCGGTTGACACACATTGTAACGTCGCACATTTTTCGGATCTTCGTGGATCCTTGTTTAGCGGGTCTGGTGGCTAATGTGTGGCCCATTAGCCTATGTTTCAGGCATTTTTGTAGGTTGTGAGACCTTGTGGGCCGGCAGATTGGGCCCAAAGTGCTCACAGGTTTTCTGCCTGTGAACGCGACAAGGGTGTGCGTCGGGTTATGAATGCGACGGCCCTAGTGGTCGCGTTCATGTTGCCGCTGTTTGGCGGCCTTCGTTTGCATGGCTATCGCGTGTCGTGCGCTGGGCAGTCAGCTGACGTCGGCCTTAGGAAGGCGACGGCCTCCTACGTCGCGTTTAGGTCGTGACGTAGGGCTACGTCGCATTCTTAACCGTTGTGCGTTTTTAAAGAAGTTTGGCCGGACAGAGCTGGGGCAAGCTCTCCTCGACCAGGGGAGGCTGTTGCGGCATTTCTCCGGGCAATTCGGCAGTTTGATGGTGTTTTTGGCACGCTGTCACCGCGGGGACATCGCGTGGAGTGGGGGAGACGCCGTACTGTGGATAGTTTCCACGTTCTTCACGAAGGTAGGGAGAATCCACCTTGTTTCGTTGCGTGGATTGCATGAAATGCATGTATGATTGGTTTTTGGTATTAAGAACAGTAGATACCATGTTAGGGTATCCATTAAAGCATGAAAAATGAGAATTAGCTGTGATTTGTGTGGCTTGGGGTGGTGATCCGGGAAGAAGATCCCGGGTTAGGGTTTTCGCCTGTGAAGGCGACAGACCCTCCCGTCGCGACCAGGTCGCAACAGGCTAACCCGACGCGTTAAGATTTCCTAATGCGACATATCGGGGTGTCGCGTTCTAAAGGCGACATTACCCCATGTCACGACCTCAACCAAGAGGTCCTGTGTGCATGGTTTAAATGGTGCAATTATCCGATTATCGGTATTTTACGTGCATGGCTAGCGTGAGTGGTGCATTGGCATTGTAACGCTCTTTTAGCTCGCTTGTTGGCATGCTGTTTGTGTCATGAATGTGTGGTTTATGTGATTGATGTACCGTGTGCATGGTTTGAATGGTGTTATAAAGGTTGGTTTGTGGTAGCTGGGCGGTGAGGTTTTCATGTGAACCTAGCCCTGGCTTTCTAATGTCTGTTATAGGCTAAGTAAGATGGTTAATTAGTAAAGTATAAGTATGGTTATCAAGTGGTTACCGTGTATTGGGTTTAATGTGGCGGTGGAGGTCACCTCGTGACCAATGACAAGCCAAGTTATTCTCGATTGGTGTGATTTATGTAAGTGTCTGTGTGGGTTAGCTTGTGGGTCTCGGAGTGACCAGGACAAGCTATTCCTCACACTTATATCGTGGTTTGTAATAAAGATAATATAAATAAATATGTGACGTGGTTTGTGTGTTGCCGAGTGTGGTGGTCCAGCGCCTATTCCGGAATGCCTCTTCAGTTGGGTGCCCCAGGTTTTGTGTGAGCCAGGCACGTGAGTGCTCGAGGCTTGTGCCGGTACAGTGTGTGTACCGTCGAGGTCTGTGTCGTCTGTCTTGGACACCCTCACTCCTGTGTTTGAGTTGTACGTTCGACTGAGGGAAAGACGACTGGGGGCAACGACTTGTGTTTGTGGGTGTGCAGTCGCTTGTAGCGGGCTCGTGGTTGGGGGTACGGACACCAGTAGACATACTGGGCCCCAGCTAGTCCTGTGTTTTCCAGTGCCTCACTTTAGGGAGCTCGGGCCAGAGTCCTTAAAGGTGCCAGACATGGGCTTGCAGTTGTGTAGTCTGTAGGTTGTGGTGTTCGTTGGTCTCCACTATTCTTGGCTTTACTGTGGTTGTGGAGCGGCAGTTGGACCTTTCGTCCTTGACTGCGAGACTGAGAGGTAGTTCTTGTGTTGTGTTGTCCGGGTTGGATACTGGCGTCATGAACCAGTAGTCTATTCCCGTGTGGTGGCGTCGTTCTTTCCGACTCGTGCTTTGCATGTGGTATAGGTTTGTGAGTGTTGACTCACCGTTGTGGTTTGACCAGTTGTGGTGTGCCCTGGTGGTGGCACAGTTGTGTTTGTGGTTCTGTGGTGCTACCTCGTGGAAGTAGGTACTTGTACCCTTTGTGGGTATCCATTTCTCGTGGTACGCTGAGTACTAGCCTTTTCAGGGGTTGAAGTGGAGCTGTGCTCCGTGGAGGTCATGTGTAGGACCTTCCACTTGCTGTAATGCACCCTTGTGAGGGTAGCTTTCCGTTGTATTGTGATTTTGGGGTATGGCGGACTAGCTTCTGGTTAGCAGTCCTGTTACCCTTGCGTTTGAGGTTTCAGTGTTGGTACCTAGTGATAGTAGGTACCTGTATCCCTTGGGGGTTGGCTTTGTGTTGTGGTACGTTGTGTACCAGCCTTTCAAGTATTGCGATGAACCGGTGTTTTTGTGGAGGTCGTGAGGTGTGACCTTCCACACGTGTTGTGTACCCTATTTAGGGTACATTTTCGATTGTGATTCCAACGTGTGCTGGACTTGGCACATTAATGCCAGTTCGGTTACCCTGCGTGGGTAGCTTACCTGTGAAGCTTGTAGCCGAGGCAATGGTTTGCCTATGAGACTTGGAGCCTGGGCAGTGGTTTGCCAGTGAGGCTTGAGGTTGAGGTATTCCCAGTGATTGGGCGGACTAGTAGTGTTACTGTAGTCCTGTTGTTACCTCTTACTTTCCGAGGTTTACATTAATTGATATGTTTATGTTAATTGTTGATTAATTATGGTTTAAGTAAGTAGAATGTGATTGGCTATTTGTGTGGCCAGTGAGACCCTTCGAGGTTGAGGTCTCTTCTGTTTAGTTGTTGTGATTTTTGGGTGGTCCCTACTGAGCCTGTGACTTGTTGAGGCTCACTCCCTTACAGTTCCTTTCAGTGCTTGCCGTGTGTTTGGCTTGCAGCGGCGTTGTGGCAGACTTGTACCACCAGCAGTAGTGTAGTAGTCAATGTTGTGTGAGCTTGTGCTCCCTCGGGGTATGCCCCAGGTAGTTGTACTTTTTAATTGGACATGTAATAATGTAGTGGGACAGTTGTACAAATATGTGAACAGATATGAGCACATGTACTTTCTTGTGTCTTATACTGTTATGGTTTGTCTTTTATATTCTTACTGGACACGTGTGTGAGATATCCCTTGTGAGACTTCTGTCCGTTCGCGGGAGACGGATCTGGATATGGAGCCTTATTGGGCATAAATATCCAGGACCGTTACACACATACTGTTCATAGGTCCCGCCATGTACTTATCCAACCATATAGATATGTGAGACATATCGCTGATGAAGGAGATAAGGTATAGTAGAAGGAAGATGATGATCTTAATCTACGAGGAGGCAATGAATAATATTGACTCTAAGAGATGGCAAGAGGCCATTAAATCAAAGATAGATTCTATATACTCCAACCAAGTTTGGAACTTGGTAGATTCATTTGAGGGTATTGTACATCTCTGATGTAGGTGGATATTTAAAAGAATTATTAGAGCTGATGGAAAATTGATACTTATAAGGCAATGTTGGTTGCGAACAAATATCGTCAAAACTAAAGTGTTGACTATGACAAGACCTTCTCACCGGTTGTTATGATTAAATCCATCCAAATTTTACTTGCCATCAAAACTTTGAGGAAGAGGTGTTATATGATACAATTTGAAGGGCTTACATAAAAAAAGTATCTAGATAATGTATGTAGGCTTATGAGGTCTATTTATAGACTAAAGCAAGTCTCCTACAATTAGAACATAAAATTTGATGAAGTGATCATATCTTATTGCTTTGTTAATAACGAAGATAAACCATGTGCGTACAAAAAGGCAAATGGTGGTGCAATCACTTTCTTTGTACTATATGTAGATGACATACTATTCGTTGAGAATGATGTAAGTATGTTGTAATCAGTGAAAGCCTAGTTGTCTAATAACTTTTCCATAAAGGATTTAGATGAAACATGTTATGTATTGGGGATTTAGATCTATAGAGATAGGTCAAAAAAGATATCAGACTTGTCCCAATCCATGTACATAGAAATCATAGTCAAAAGATTTGACATAGAAAACTCCAAAAGGGGATGCGAGAAATTAAAATTTTAGTTTGTTTATTTATTTAACAGACTCCTATTTATGCACAAGTGTGCCAGTCATGAAGTGACAATTTGTTTTGCCTTTGAGGGTTGGAGGACTTAGAGTCTATATTTATGTGCATCGTCTGACTTAGTCAAATAAGTAGAAATCAGATCGTGATCAAAGACCTGTCGTAGTCTAAATGCTACAACGTTAATTACATTTCATTTAAAGGAGAAAACTCTTAATTAATCATTAGAAAAAAGAGTCATATGGCATAAAAATATATTTAATTCTAAAACAAATGCAGGAAATAAATAAAGGGATATCCATGCTGCTGTGAAAGACAATTCATGTTGTTCGGAAGCCGACCATCTCTAATAAATTACTACTACTATGATTTCATTATCATCAGTTTTTATTGTTATCATTGTTTTAGGCGGTGTTTGGTTTCAATTTTTAAAAAGTGAAAATTGAAAAAATCCAATTGGGCTGCACCATGATGTTGGCGAAGTGATTATTGCCTCGTCACCCGCACCTTTTGTGGCATGGGTGACGAGGCTTGAGAAGTTGTAAAAAAAAAAAAAAAATTGCATCGTGTTGCGCTCTGTCCATCTCTCTCCTTCCATTCCATAAAAATTTCAAAAGCGGTGTTACATCTGCTTTTACATAGGTAAACTCTTCCCTATATCTTTCTCCTCCAACCGATTTTGGATGGCTCAAAAGTCGAGAGAAGGAGCGCTGCATTTGGAAACAGAACGAATCTTTTAAAAAAAAATTAATTTTAAAATATTTTCAACTTTGTTCCCAAATAAAGTCTTAGTATCATTGTTATTTCATTTTTTTGGTCCATGATCTGCTTAATGAGCACCAAAAAAGTCCTTGTGTCTGGTCCTGGCATGTATATTGAGATGATCACTCCCAAAATAGCCTGTATGGGCGGGGCAAAATAGGTTTCATGACATATACCTGTTATTTATCCCATTATTTCTGCCATGGATCGAATGTTAGAAACCAGAGGATGAGTTCCATCGGCCAGGGGTATATGCGAGGGCATGCAGAGAAATGCGAAAATTTTAAATGCAAGATTATATTCAAGATACCATTAAACGCTTTGTTTTAGAAGACCTCAGCTCTTTTGGGAGAGTAGATGACATCGGTTAACAGAAACCCTAAAATTTTAAATGCAAGATTATATTCAAGATACCATTAATCGCTTCGGGGTCATGCCCATGATTTTGAACAAACTCCAAATGCGAAGGCCTTCTCAAGTATAGAGAATTAAACTGAACTCATAATATCTAATTAAGACATGGTTGATCAAAGAAATGAAGAAAATATAGCAAACCCGAAATCCTTAGCATTGATTTTGGTCCATTTCTGATGGCAGAGTCAGAAATATTTAGAAGGGGGTAATTAATAAAATTAATTGTTCATGGATACTCAAAACAAAGGGGGACAATTAATAAAATTAAAAAAATCTTCAGATGTCCATCAATTTAATTCACTCAAAAAATTAAGAGAAAAATTTATGCAAAAAATTAGGGGGGGGGGGGCAATTGCCCCCCCTTGGCTCCGCCATTGGGTCCAGAATGTTTATTTCATAGTCCACTCCTCTTGCTAGAGGAACTGCACTACCCATATATCATTCATGTATGATTTTACTTCGTTTCTCAGGAGTTAGCAGGTAATTTGGGGCTGTCAACCAAACTATATGCATGTTAATACCCCAAAAAGGACCAGAAGTCGTTTTCCTTGCATGATAAGACATCATTACTCCCATTGAGATCAACCATTTGGGATTGCCTTGGCAATGACAAAAATATTTCTTGACATCTGCTGACATGTCAATCAGTTAAAGATAGTAAATTAATAGTTCAGATAAAAATGGACAAGGAAAATTGTCATCAAGCCATCAAAACTACCAATACTATGATTGGCAATAAATCCAACAATAGAGAGTTTTCCACTCCTCAGTTAAGGTTGACAACAGTTAGAAACATGCTGAAAGTTTAGAACAAAATGTATTTGGCAATTTTATTTCAGAATCTGGTATTAGCACAGGAGGTCATGAAATCTCAGGCTCTCTATGATGGTAATCCTACTGCAGTGCACAAGGACATGTTGAAAATAAATACAAGTAAACTCTCAGAAGCATCTTTCATTCCACAGTAGTTAATAGGAGGTCAAAGATCTCATCTCTCAGTTGAAAGATCAAAATGACAGAATTGTGATAGAACAATCATCAATAAAGGATATGGCAGTAAGGCACATCTGTAAGGCTTTCTCTTCAGAAACTCATCATATTCACCCAGAGATTTTGCAATCTATTCTATTCTATTCAAAAAAACATAATTTCAAAGTTCATAAATATGAAGAACTATCAACATAATTTGTCCAATGAAAAGTTCAAACAACAAATAAAATACATGTTCCAAACATAGAGTAACATCTATTACATTTGACTCCTAAATTTAAAATCCACTTGTGACTCTTGCCCAATCAAACTCTCAGAATCACCGTCACTCTCATCTTCAGCAAATAGAAATTTTAAGAAAAGAGAAAGTCTCTGGTACGGCCTTGGCAATCATCCTCGTTTTCTTTAGAAGACTTTGGCATTGTTTAAGTTCTTCCTCTAGCTCTGCAACCCGGTATTCAAGGGTTGTGATTTTAACTTCTTTTTCATAGCAACAATTAGAAGATAATTCCTATTCCACAAAATGAGTTAGATGATCACACCACATCAAGAATTCACAAGTACCATCCTATAGATAAAAATTTTAAGTAGTATTATTAAAATGATTATACATAAAATATTCTAAAACTCACAATTGAGTGTAAGTGAATACCTTGCATCTATAATAATGTCTCCCTGGATTTCTCTCAGTTTGACTTATTATTATTGCATAATAACCATGCTCAGACGGACACCGCATAGGTGGGATGAGAGCACGACTTGCCATTCCACTACAACTCACATGAACAATTAAGTTAAAATAAAATATGTTAGATTAGAACAAACATATTTACCAAAGATACATTAATAAGATACGTAGTAAATATGTCCCATACCTACTCAACTATTAGATTGGAGCAAGATTTTCAATTGTGACTTGGTTGTTTGCATCGAGAACATGTATCTACCATCTTATCAAACCCCAGTGATTGTTGTGAAGGTATTTTGTTCTCCTTTCATCTTCCAGGGCGGCTCTCAGTGAGAGGAGGTCGGATTTGAACATCATTAAAATCTACTTGTGGTTTATCAATGTTTGATATAGGTTGAATGGTCTCCTCATAATATTTATGATATATGTCAGAAGTGAAATATGAGGAGCAATAATCTTCCACATTCCCTCCTATCTTGTAGATAACTACACACACATTTTTACAAAGAAATCTCAAAACTTGCCATCCCCTACAAGAACAAGTGCCATCTTGAAGATTCACAACACATGAAAGGTGACTCATGACCTCAAACACAATCCCATTAGAACATATCACATGAACACCTCTAGAGGTTTCCATCAATTTCCTCATCCTTTCATCAATTTAGAGACACAACTTTGTCTCCCACTTTACAGAAATATCCCTTCTTTGATATGACAGATCCATGATTTGTATACGAATTATGTTAATCATATGTAATATGGGAAGATTTCTAACTTCAAGAATCCAAGCATTAAACGATTTTGTAGCATTAGAGTACATATTACCATACCTCTCATCTTCAAAATATGCATTTACCTAGAAGTTAGGATTTGTCTCCCTAGCCCATTTTTCAGCCTCTTGGGAGATTGTACCTATTGTTCGCATGGCAACTTCATGCTCTTCTGCCTTGTATGCATATGTTGTTTGATCAAATAATGAAAGTAACTTTTGTGTTGTCTTCCCATGATATTTTCCTGCAACGTGTTTTGAAAAATTCGCTTTCAAATGTCTCAAGCAATATGTATTATAAGACTCAGAAATAATTTCTGGAATAGCCTATAGTAATCCTTTACATCTATCAGAAATGAAACTAATCCTACGATGGAGACACTGTCCTTCTCAGACAGAGTCCATCTATTACAGACATCACTAACAATCTCATCCAACGTCTTTGTGTTAGCCGCATCGCCCCATCGCCCTCGCGCATGGCGTCTACTTTCTCTTCTCTCTTTCCAGATCACGTAGACATAAGAACAAGAAGGGGTATTTTGTGGTTTTAAAAAACTTAAAGTAACGGGGTGAAGATGTTGGGTTTAAAATTGACAACTTAACAACCAAAGGATCTAAAATTATCTTTTTTGATCTTTGGACTGCAAATTAATTAACCCTAACTAATTTGGACCAGATATTATAAAATTTCCCCCAAAACATAGGTAGGCACTAAATCGATGTGGTTCTGTGAAGAGAATTTGCTCAAAATAAAAGAAGAGATTTCTCATATGCAAAATGGAGCATCAACATTGCATTGCATTATGTAACAGAAAATGAATACATGAGGGAAGGAGATGAACATAAAAGAAAGAGCACTACAGATAACTTCTCCCTTCTTACATCGACGATGCTCACCTATATTTTTTTTCACAGTGAGAATTCTCTCCCCTTTGGCCGTCCGGAGAAGCCCCCTTTGCAACGGAAGAAAAACTCTATAGAGACCCCAAAAAACTCTTGTTGGAAGCCTTAAAAGATCCTTCCAAAAAGCCTCTAAAAAAAGGTCCCATAAAAGCCCTCTCGGTTGTTGCGGCGAACATGGTTTTTTATAAGTGTTCTGGTACCTCTGAGTGGTTTGACACCATGCTCATGCCAAGGACATGAGCCTAGTCTATCAAACCCTCAATTTTAGCAGCAGAATTAATCAAGAGGTGTGACGATCGAGTAAGTGAGAAGCCAAAGATGAATAACTAGCACAAGTAGGCCAATAATTCAATAATCAAAATCTCCTTCTTTATTTCATGATATTTAGATTATACAATCACTAATGTCAAATCAAAACATATTCTTAATAACCTAGAACACTCTTTCTCACCCAAAGAGAAAATTATCTTAAGATGCTCAACTAACTATCTCTCTAGTATGAGAACTCCGAGGGTAGCTCCAACGCTCATCACTCTTGCCCTGACCCCATGCGTCTCATCGCATTTTTATTACCTAAAATAGATGTAGCAACTGTGTGAGTGAACGCTCATTAGACTTAATTCTCTTGAACCAAACATGTTTTACATGAATTAACACTTTAAGACAAGCATAATATCTAAAGGCATGAGCTTGATAACAAGAGTTCAAATAATAGTAACAAGCAGAGAGCAAGATCACTTAGCAAGTAACAAGACATGACAATCAAGAGTCTAGCATGAACAAGTAAACAAGAGCATGTTACGAATAACGAGTACACAATTTGGCCATATAACGATCACAATGTCACATGAACGATACATGAGTACACGATTTGATTGTCTTAGATCAATTTAACAAGATTAACACGATTGTGGTGCAATGCCAACACCATGGTCAACAACCCCTGCATGTACTATTCGAGTGCTCATCCCAGAACCCAACCTAGGCCTTATTAACACCTAGCATTATTAGTCCAACAGATCTGAAGATCCACACGACTTTGTCTAGACAATCACTTAATGGCCACAAGAAGGTTTTAGAGTAAGATGATATTTCAACAAGAGAATGAGATGAGAACTTGTAATCCGAGAACCAATCCAGGTTCTAGTTTACCAAACCACGAGAAATAATAGGGTCAAGACAATATGAGAATAGCAAGACAATCAGCGCACAGCTGGTTGATGCATGTCGTACAGTTCTATGACATAATCATAAAAGTATCATGGGTTTTCATGGTACAACTGGCTCGACGACCTTGTGAGAATCCAAAGCTAGCGAAGGCTTACAGAGGTCTCACATGAAGATGTTTTAGTTCGACAGAAGGAATATCTGGCAGAGAGTCCATCAATCACGGAGGGTTGTTCCTATCTACAACACAGTGAGTATACGCCACACGAGGCAATGATATCAAAAATGACGATACAAAACCATGATACAAGATGAACATTTCCAAGAGCATGAGAGTTAACATTCAAAAGATGTGTTTAACATGATTAAGTCAATTTACCACTTTATTACCAGTCATTAACAAGTGTTCATAACATTAAGTTACTGTCCAGTACACATTTTTTTTAGAAACTCAATTTTCTACACAAGTTCTAAGAACATGACATAGCCTTAAGAAGAACGTGACAAGGACTTCAAGAACACGACATGGGTTAACAAGGAACGTGATAGGGTATTCGACTGAACGGGCAAAGAACGGGTCATACCTTTCCGTCGCGTAATGCGTTATACCTTTTTGTCACGTTAAGAATGTGACGGATCTCTATGTTGCGACAAGATCCTTATCACGTTGTATCATCCCGTCTAGTTAATAACACGACGATACCCTATATCGAGACAAGGCCCAGATTGCGATGTATTGGGCTGTCGTGATTAGGGGGTCTCTGTCTGAACCCAAAAAGGAAAATAGATCCCCTTGGGTTTTGAGTTGCTCTTCAAGAGACCATAACATAGTGAACTTAAACTACGAAGTTCTCAACATGTACATGATAAAAAAATATGGAACTTGGGGAAAATAAAAGTAGACTCACAAAGGAACGTACAATAAACTCGAATTAGGTTTTAAACATGAGATTGACATGCTACACAAAGACCCTTTATTAGACTTCAGTTTAAACGACACAGTGACCTTAGATCAGAATTTGAGACATAAACTTGATAAAAAATTGGGGGGGGGGGGGGGGAAATGTATCAACATATTTAGGACTTCATGATGATTATACAATAGCATTTAATCGACTTGAAATAGAGAGACTAGAGAGATCTCGAGAAGACATGATGAGTCAAGTTACACATGAACAAGGAACTTGTAACGAAAAATATGAGCAAACAACATGATAACAATTGGGGAAAATAGGTTCATGGGATTCCTGACATCAAGAAGTACCTACGTGGTCATTTAATTAGAATAAGCTCGAGAGAATGCCTATCTTTGGTCGTTTTAATCTTCTAAGGTTTCCTTGCACGGACTTTGGGCAAGAACGAGGAAGAACTCTCAAATCATCTCGTCCTCCTCTTTCCTTCAGCCTTCTCCCACGTCCAAAGTCTCCACAACAACATGTTAGGTCGGTCATGGGAAGGAATTAAGTTGTATTTAAAAGAATAAGCCATTAGGAGTCCTAATGAGACTATAACTTTATAGTTACGAGTTTCTTTTTATTTATTTCTTTTCTTGGAGCCTCCAACTTTGAATTTCTTTAGGGTTTTGGTTCGGAAGACTCCCATCCATGATGGGCTATGGCTAATTTCAGTTTTAGCCCATGTTCATGGCCTAATTGGGGTTACTAATCTATTAATTAACTTATTAAGTGGGTATTTCGAATTAAGAATACTATTTTTACTATTTTAAGCTCATTTAAGCCACACACTAAGCCCAATAAACTTTGATTTGATGGTCTTTAGAGTTATGTACATGCAATAATACATTTTCGACTTTACCGGGGTTTTCGACTTTTAGAGTTTGACTAAGTCAAACATGTGTCATTATCCCCGATTTCTTTATCATTGGTTATGATATATTATTTAGTTCATCTCTATGCAATTTCGTCTGATTCCGTTTTAATTTTTCACATGTGATAATAGGTTGTCCATTTATCGAGTTTAACCGCCTCAATTAGTAGTTTAGGGTATAGCTAACTCAAACATGTTTGTTTGACCCAAATATCTTTGCCAATATTCTATCCCATTATTTAGTTTGAAATCCTAAATTTTTATGTGATTCCGAGTTGGTCTTACACATGTGATAACGAGGTTTCTGATATTACTAGGTTTTACCGAATTTGGTAATGTTTAGGGTTTCGTCAGCTCAATCGTGTTCTAATCAGTCCAATCTTTTTATCCCTCATTGTAGTTCATTATTTAACCTCTAAATTATAAAGTTTCATCTCATTCCATATCGATTTCACACATATGATAATAAGATTTTCATTGTGGGCTTATTTACCTTTAATTAAATACTAAACCCTTGCTTGATTATTATTTTCTTAAAAGAAATTGATTTCCTCTTATTTATTTCATTTATTTGTGATTTAAAGTTCTAGGTTGTTACATGGTCTGACACTTATGGTGGATCAATATTGGAACCCATGTTGATGGCGATGTTGATAGACATCAATGAGCTCCAGACAACATACACCCATGCCATCAACTTTGCTATTTCTTCAAACTTGATCCAACATGCATGTTGATGGTGTCATATCCTACTGTCAATCATCTTCAGACAACATTCTACCATGCCGTTAGGAGCCTTTGCTTCTTTGTCTTGAGACTCAAATTTTCATGAGTCTTGAGATTCGATTTCATTTTTTGGTCACCAAGATTTTCAAACTTGATATGGGATCGAGATCTTTAGACTTAATCTAATACCAAGGTCTTTAGACCTAATTTGGTACCATAGTCTTCAGTCTTGATTCGATATTAGGGTCTTTATACTTGATCTGGTACCAGGATCTTGAAACCTAATATCAAACCAGATATTGTCACGTCACGACATTTAATATATCTATAAATATCGGAACGTGAACGAACGAGAAATCAAGAGTACAATTAAACTAATTGAACAAGAAATTTGCTCCGAGGCTTCACTAAATATAATATATTATTCACCCTTCAATAGGTGTTACATGGTTTCTGATTTACAATCTCAAAAATAAAATGACGCCATGGTTGGTCTCTCCACACACAAATCCCGAAGTTTCCGCCTTCTAGAATTATAGGTACCTGAAATAGTAGGATTTGGTGAGCTAACTAGCCCAGTAGAATTCAATTCCTTGAATTAGGAAGGATTCACAGGTATGATCTCAAGATAAGAACATGAACATTATTAACAATGAGTGTTCAAAGCTATGAACGAATGAGTTAATTCAATAACACATGAAGAACCAAGGTAATATAGGAGCATGATCAATAACTCAGGATGTCACTTAAATTTAGAATCAAGCACTTATTCACACACACATGTGTATTATGATGACTAATCAACACTTAATGATGCATGCCAACATCCACTGTCCTCATCGCCCCCGCGCGGCCACTGACGAATTCGGGCGCTCCCCCCAGGACTGAACCAGCCCTTTATTTGCCAGACATATTACTCAAATGAGTCCCAAAGACTCGCAACTCGTCATCATAACACACTCATTATTGTAATGAGTCAAGGATACAAGGATTTTACTCATAGTTACTCAAGGTTTGCACACAAGAACCAAAGAACTTTGGTTCCTTCACTGATTTCAAAAATTGATAGTTTCACAAGAACAATTTGTTCGAAACTTGAAGAAATAATTCAAGGAAAAAGGAAAGATCACATGACTGGTTTTAGTAGAGGTTTAGATAGTAAAAACTACAAACTATAGGTAGACTATTAGTTGGAGCAATTGGGTAGGATTTACAATGAAGAACGGAGTCAAATAGATGCTAGATACATGACTTTGACAAGGCCTGTCGACAGGCATGGGTCTGCTGTCGACAGGGGCTGGTTTCCAGAACTGGGATTTCAGTTCTGTGTGCACCTGTCGACAGCAAGCCAAGGGCCTGTCGACAGGGACACACATGGTGGATTTTCTGGTTTCTGGCCAGGGGTTCATGTCGACAGCCAGCCCTTCCTCTGTCGACAGGGGCTGTGTAAATCTTCAGAAAACCATTCCATTCAACCTCCAATGGTTCTATAAAGTTTCTCTAATATTCCTAACATAATTAGGACTTTGAACAAGTATGATTTCAGATGTAATACTCATTGAAACATGATCAGAAAAAGGGAAGATCATGGAATATAATTTGCCAAGATGATTTAGCAAGAGGTTAACTCATAGGACATAATGGAGAGTACTTATTCTTAGAACTCTTTTCTCTTCATCTCCCTCTATTGACCTTATATCAAATGCACTCACTTGAGAGTTTTATAACTTCTCAATGAATCAAGTTAACTAAACGTAGGAAACCGTTGAGGTTCTATTAAATCCATATAATGGAATCAACACTTTAAATTCAGTTAACTTGAACAAACTGGTAACATGTAGTTACTTGAGACTTGAAAATCAACTAAAACTTGGTGTAATGTTGATTTTCTAATATAGACATATTTTCTAAACTTTGGGAATAACATGACTATCAGATTTGACAAAAGTCTGAGTTCTCAGATTGGAAGGATGGCATGCTTAAGGTACCACATGCCATCAGCCAATGAATCAAGGAGAGGTAATCAGGAGAACTTAAAAGGATTAAGAAAAGAATCAATATGTAGCTTCTCTAAATTGAACACTACATAAACATAGTGAGAAGCTTAATTTCTACCATGGAATTCAAGAGAAAGGCACAAGAAGGGATAGTGATGGAATGAATCTTGCACATGATTAGCTTAAGACTTAGCACAACATGATACCGAGAGAACACTCTTATGACAACAATTATGTACTCAACAAGAAGTTCCACAGGATAAACACACACACACTTCCAAGAGTGTTTACAGAGTTAGGCAACAGTTTGAGGGTTGGAACGCCTACACAAGAGGTTTCACAGCAAATCAAGTGGGTAAGATTGAGAAAGGAAGGAAGAGATTCCTACCAATATGTAAGATTATAATTAAAGACATGAGTGTTGATTAGCAACCATATGGACTCAACAGTACAGAAGTAATCAAACAAGCTGACTAAATCTCATGTTCTCATGAGGTCAAGATGACTATTGAATTCCAAGACTTAGTAAGGAAGGGAAAATAGAAGATGGTAATCAAAGATTGAATCCTACCTATCTGGATAGCACAAATCCTTTCTTGGCGTCGAAATCCCCCAAGAACACAACGTATAACAGCTGAGAGAGTAACCAACAGTAAAGAAGGTGTAGCTGAATCCTCCCAGGTCTATTTCGACAGTCTTACAGTATCCCCTGTAGCAGCTCCAGCGCTAGCTCAAGTAAAGATAGGTGCAAACACCAGGCCAGCAATTCCAGCTACGTATCTCACTCAAGAGTTATGTAAACACAGCAGCAGCATCACGGGAAAGAAAAATAGAACAATGGTTACGAAGGCCATTGGGCATATTTATACCCAAGGTTCCTTCCATGCACGGCGACACATCAACGGCTAATGTGTCATGGTAAAAACCATTTGGTTTTTTACCTAGACACGTAGCCCATGCAAGCCACTTCGTGGTTACACACAGGTAACTAACGTGTTACCTTCCCAGATAGGTGTGCTGGCCTTCCTAGGGTCACCCACGTATGCTTCCAAAAATTTCAGAAAATCACAACCCGTAATTGTCCCATAATTCAACTAGCCCAAAGATCTTTCTATAAACATATCCAAATGATGCCCGTTTGTCTTGAAATTTCTGCCATAAGCTAATCTGACGGTTTTACAAATTATAGTGATTTTTATTTAATTTTTAGATTTTATTTTACACTAGGTGAAAAATCACCCGAAAAATAGTCGCGTCGACTGTACCTTGAAATCCGTACGTCGAAAAATTCAGATAATTACATATTTGATTTCTCCACATTTTTCTGGAAATTATGATGTTCTCGGATTTTTATTTCGTTGTCATTTTCCGGTATCGCCCTGTGGAGGCACGCACTTCGAGGTACGATACTGGGATAACGTTCATTACTACTAATTAAGTCTATCATCTAATTATCACAATTTAATAACAACCTTAAGGTATTTTAACCAAATTATTTCTATTTTCTTAATATTTTAAATTTCTGAGGCGTTACAGATATAACATATGTTTTAAGTGTTAGGAACAAATATCAAGCAAATCTAAGTGAACAACACTTGATGGCCATGAAGTGTATCCTTAAGTACTTGAGAATGATTAAGAATATGTTTCTAGCATATAGAGGAGAGGACTTGAAACTTCGAGGTTACATTGATTCGAGCTTTTAGTTTGATAAAAGATAACAACAGATCAACTTTGGGGTTTGTCTTTAACCTAAATGGTGGGGTAGTAAGTTGCAAAGTTTCAGATAAGAAATCACTACTAATTCTACAACTGAGGTCGAGTATATTGCTATGGTCGAGTATATTGCTATTGTCGAAGCAGCCAGTGAGGTGATCTAGATGAAGAAGTTCATTAACGAGATGACAGTCATTTCGAGCATCTCTGATCCCATCCCTATGTTCTATGACAACAATGGGGCCATTACACATGCAAAGGAGTTGAGTTCTCATAAAAAATCGAATTATATTTTGCAGCATTATCATTTGATTAGAGAAATTGTAGCTAGAGGAGATGTAACAGTAGAGATAGTACCTTATGTCGATAACATTGCAAATTCATTGATTAATCATTTCTCAAATTGTCTTTCAGTGTAACTTTAGGTTAATGGGAATCAAGTATGTAGATGATTGACTTCAGTGCAAGTGAGAGGTTGAAAGAGATTTATATCCTACAAACTAATCACATGAGATGTGATGCTATCATTTTTTGTATTATTTTATTATTTTAAATTTTACTTTTTGTTAGCTTCTAAAGGCCTCATGGATGTTTTGATCTAATTGTGGTAAAAATCTTTGTTTTGATCTAATTGTGGCAAAAATTAGAGGTGTTCGTAGTTTGGTCGAAATTGAAAATTTGAACTGGACCAAACCAAATTGGCCGGTTCGGTTCGGTTTGGACCTCACTTCAATTCAGTTCGGTTTCATGGATTGTGAAACTGAATCGAACCGTATAAATCAAATAAATTATTTTTAAATATAATTATAATGATATGTATATAATGTACATATTATAAGTATTAAAAAGTAATTATATGACTAAATTTACATATAAATATACATATTTTTATTTTTATTCTTACTTTTAATATATAAATATTAGTAATTTCAATCATATTTAATTAAGTTTAAAATTTCAATTTGAATTGAAATAATTTTTATTTGATTTAATTCAAATTGACTTTTAATTTGATTCAGTTCGAATTGATTAAAAATAGATCACCGTAGACCGAACTAGACCTATAAACACCCTCGCATCTTCAATCATTGAATGTAGTTGCCTTTCTCAAAAACTATGTCCATCCATCTAACTTTCTAAAAGCAGCTCTCCGATTTTCTAGAGGGAAGATGTTTTCATTGTCCCTTCCGTGCCCATCTCTTTCATCTCTTAAAAAAAAGGGAAATATCCTAAATAACTCTCCCATATGAATAATTACAGAACTTTCATTCTCATATATAAATTAAATTATAACTTCACCACATAACTATAAGTGCAAAAAATATCATTGTGATAAATTGCCGATAAACAAATATATGACGCCACATTAATTATAAAGTAATATTTTGCACCTATATTCATGCAATAGAGTTATTTTTACACTAAGAAGTCAAGATATTAGAAATATATTATAATTGTAGTTAGTATGACCTTAAGAGGAGGTATACAAGAAGCCACTCTGTTGGTTAAGGCCTCCACCATTACTATCCGAATTCAAACTTCATGAGGGGGACCAAGTTTAAAAGGTTTTAAAGAAAAATTAATAGGCTGATATTTGAGTACTCCCACCATATATACACCTCTATATACAGATTACAATTCCACAATTACTCATACAAGAGAGTTATTTTTGAACATTTTAAAATTTAAAAGCACCATTTTTTAGATAACTAAAAAGGTGAAAATCACACTCCTTTTTTGGGTAGCTTTTCTACTTTTACCAATAATTCCAATCACAAGAATCTACTTTGGAAAGTGCTTCTGCATAATGCCTAACCAAACTCGGGGAACAAAAAGAGGGTGATAGAAGAGCGAAGTGAGATCTAATTTTTTTTTCCAAAGGTTTGTTAACGTCCTCATTCCCAGTAAAGTTGCTAAATTCTTTTCTTAATATATTTCATCTATTAGAAATCCTCAAAGTGAATTAAAACTAATATAACATTAGAATAAAAAGCACAAAAAATTGACAGGAAAGCATGATATTGGTCTACGTACATAAAACGGTTGAGAGGCCACACGTCACCTTCGCAACAACACGCACCACGGCCGTAGCACCGGAAGGTGCCGGGGAAAGGGCCGGATCGGGGCGATTAAAACGAGCCGAGGTCCGAAGCTCGCCGAGTACTACTCGCCATCACAGTCCAACTACGACTGGAACACTGTTACCCCGCAAGTCGCCGGCTTCACCGTCCGATTAGAAAGGGGCGTTTTAATCAGACGGTTCTCCAGAGATCAGCCTTTTTGAGCGCCGCCACACATGATTCCGATTTCCGCCATCACAAACGGGGAGAAGCCCTACATCACCGATTGTGACTCTAATCTCTCTCTCTGGGACCTCGTGTGCTCGCCGCTGCGCTGCCCAGTGGTTTCCGGCGAGATCGGGGAGGAGTCGGCGGAGGAGGGATGGCACAGCCGGTGGGGCAGCCGGCGGGGCAACCGCCTCCGCAGGGGCAGCGGCGGCAGCAGCCGCAGGGGGGGCTGGGGCAGTCGCTGGGAGGGATCATCCGCATGGCGGTCTTCTGGTACTTCGCCATGAAGTTCTTCTCCCCGAAGAAGCCCACCGAGCCGTCGCAGCTCATCTCCAACCTCTTCAACAAGGGCGAAACCCTGGTGAGTTCGTTGCATCCGTGGCTCCGCTCCCCCGACCGCCGAGTGAACGTGGTCGATCTTGTGATTAAGTTGCTTTTAGGACATTGGTGAATGGATGGCTTGGTTCTGGGGCACGTTGGGTTGTGGATTTAGCCCTTCCACTTTTCCACGGACATGTTAGGGCGAGATGCTATTTGGTTTTCTATTCTGTTCTCAAATCTACTCTCTGTGAAGTGCGCGGCTAATATGCTATGTAGTGGACATCCTGCATCTGTACGTCTAGACAAGATCGTGTGGGGGTTACCACAACTGGACGTCAAACTTTTCTAGTAGTTTTATTTTTCATCCTAGTTTGTAGTTAGAGCTCACCCTTTGTTTTCTTGCTTTTTGTGTTCCCATTTGACTCCTAGTTTTGATGCCTATGTCCGGGGTTTATTTACGGCAGAATATGGTAGCATCCTCCCTCAAGCTGTCAACTTTGCCACTTAGAAGGATTTCACTCGTGCGGCTGTCACTTTCATAGTGTAATTGGGGTTTAATTGTACTGATCTGCGGGAAGTCTATATGTAAAATTATTTTTACATCCAACAGACTCGAACTCTGACATCTCGGCACTCGATCTCTTTCAGATGAACTACGCCAAAGCCGTTCCTCGCTTGGCGGTGGAGTGACCCAATTTCGTTTTGTTGCATCCTTAAATTTGAGAGAAATGTATTGTTTCGTTTATTTTTGACCGGGCCTCCTTGGAGAATCTGGTTTTTTGTTGCATACATCATGCAGGTCAATAGGTTGTTGAAGGTGATGCCTCGATATTCTCATTTGTATCTTACAGTTTAATACTTATGATCTGGAAGTAAACCGATTCGGCATTAGAAACCTAATTTTCATGTTTTCATGAACTAGACAAAACGCACAAACTCATACCAGATATGCATTATTTTCTTTTTGTGAGGCAGTGCTGTGCATTATTAAGTTCAAACAGAAAAACTGGACCTACCCGAGCAATTCGGCCTTGTCCAGTGCATTTGAGAATAGTTTTGGTTCAAATCGGCTTAAGAGTTTTTGAGGTCGAACAAAATCAAATGACCCGTTTCAATACACTTTATGTTTTATATATTAATAAAGACATTTTAGTTAACATTTTGTGTCCCCGGCCATGGGTGGCTGGTTTGATGCTGCAGTGAAAGTGCATTTGGGCATCTTAGCCATGTGAACGTGGCTTGGGCTGCGTGATTTGCGCAGATTACCTGGGCGTGTCTCATCCCTTACTCTTTTTTATTTCTCTGGTGTGGACAAATGAAAGAGTGGCTGGGTCCCCACATCTTTTTTATTGTTCCATACTGGAGGTAATTGAAAGAGGGCATGAAAATGCCTAGAAGGGCACCTCATGATCCCTTCCAAAACCCATGTTGTCCAACAGGGGAGACAGTGAGCTTGGTCTCTGGATGCACCCAGGTGCCTTCCTGGTTGTACATGGATCTAGTTATTTAGATTAAAATACTATAACATTGGTTTAAATAAATGAAATGATCTAATTTATGTTTTGGTTTCCATCTGACTTAGTTTCCTGAATACAAGTTTGATTGCTTAAGAAAACCATTTTGCAAAAACAAATGGAATTGACTAATATGTATAGTTGTCTGTAAATGAATTGGATTTTTCCTTTCTATGGTTAAAGTCAACATCCTGAGCTTGTTGGGCTTTAGGTTGGGAAAATAAGTATACCTTGCGAAAGCGGGATGATGATTCGAAGCGAAGAAGAACTTGAAAATAGAATACTATTGCATTTTTTACATGTCATTTTTTTGGCATACTTTTTACCTGCAAAGGATCTTACATCTTTGGATCATGGAATTCTTCTTTTCTCAATTGCAAAGACAAATAATCCAAGCACTTCTCCTGCAGCTAAATATTCCCATGCTTGTGTCACCTTGTGTGTTTAATGATTGTAAGTGATTTTGTCACAACAACCTTAAAAAAATAGATATTACAAAAGGCATAGCCATGTTTATTCTCCTATCCAATTGTCATGCTCTACATGAGATCAATTCTCCTTTTGGTTTGTACATCCAGGAAGCAATCAGGGAGAAGGAAAATAAACCTATTAATTGGCTTTGCATTTTCTTTTGCAAGATGTTTTGTCTTTACAGTTTTGTCTTGGTCAAGTTATCCTTCAGTGGTGCGCGCGGGCTAGCCCAGTGGCTGGGTGCCCCGATGCACACCAGGTGGTGAGGGATCATGGTGCGCTTCGGCGCTGAGGGAGGAATTTTTCTGGGAAAATTGGCTGGGGAGCGTGCGGTGCTCCCGAAAGGATTTTTGTGGGTTTTTTTCTTCTAGGTTTTGAACCTGGGTTGTTCTGGTATTAGGGTGGTGATCTAAACCACCACCCCGAGGTGTACCAAAAAAAAAGTTATCCTTTAGTAAACTGTTGCATTTTCACTTGCCAAAAATTGGGGCAACTTCTCCATTTCAAAGGTCATTTTTACTGGATTCATGAGCTGTATTTTCTTCAAAAAGATGTGCATGACCACTCGGCATATTTTTCTTCATGTCTTTCTGTTTTTCTAAGCTTGTAGTCAGCATTTTACTTATTAGACTTTGCACTTGGTTTCATGCCACTTCTTGGTCAGGACATGTGGTTCTATCTTTCTGAGAAAGAGAAGTTCACGGACTTTGGTAATGAAGATGCTCTTATTTGGCATGAGGCAAACATTCCATATGCTGTTTGGGGACCAGCTAGTACAAGACTCCGTTCTTTGAAGTATTATCCTTCGGAGGTATTATGGAATGTGCTATTGTGTTAGTCTCATTTTGAACCTTTCAATTTATTGTCAAATTCTGAGCTGTAATATATTAGTTTTTCATATACATAACTGGTTATGAAAACCTTCTCAGGCGCTGAAACACAATGGCAGCTTTTATGCTCACGTTTTCTTTGCACGCTCTGGTTATAGTCCAGATCCTAGTGATCCCGAATACCAGCCACTCTATGCATTTGGGAGATCACATCGTAAGTCCCTGGGAGTATCCAATCATCTTGTGCATCCAAATTCTTTTGCTAATTAAATTGACACATTCTGCTATAATTTTTTTTTTTCAGCTATTGTGACATACTTACCCAAATCAAAATGGGGGAAAAAACGAAGTTTGCTTGGGAATTCAAAGGGATCTGATGAGGTTGAAACAATGTCAAGGGTATGTTTTGTTGATCTCCCTGCAATGACTCTAAACATCATCTAGACTATGTTCAAGTACTGGAAAAGATTTTGGGCTTTTAATCTTCAGGAATCCAATTTTGTTGCCACCGTTCTTGTATACAAGAATGTGAGGTCCAAAATTGATCACCTCCTTCTTTTTGTCTGTTAGGATCCTGTATGTGGATGTTGTCTCATTATTCTCTGACAGATTTCTCCTCTTTGGATGACATGCCAACCTTCAATAGTCAGTAAAATTGAAAAAGAAAACTTACTTTTCTTGAGGGGTGATGCTGTACAAAACTCCAATTTGAAAAGTCTAACTAATCTTCCAAAAAAAGAAAAGGCTCATTACTTTTGTTTGTCTCACATAACTATTAGTCTTGGAAAGTAAAAGTTTGATCCAAAAAGTTATCTTGTTAGTTTTTTTGCTAGAGGACAAGTTGTGCAAGAAGGAAGGGTAAGGCCATTAAGTGGTGTACAGAACCAATTTTTTTAAAAAAGTAGGGTGATGGGAGACCATTAAAAGAACACTTTTAGCAGCCAACCCCCCCCCCCCCCCCCCAAACACACACACACACAAAAGAAAGAAAAAAAAGTGCTATAGGATACCATTGGCAGCATACTATTTGCAGCTACTCCCTCCTCCAGGCATGTTTTCCCCGCATCTCTTTCCTTTCTTCTTCTCTTCTCATTTTCTGTAAATTTCTGCACCTATTGTAGAATAGTGGCATTGATGGAACCTATGCAACCTTTGGTCATAAGGACACAATGGTTAATTTTTGGATGTGTGTTTTGCTTTGGGGGGGGGGGGGAGTCTCTTCATCTTCTCTTCCTTTTCTTTCTTTCTTTCCTTTTTCTTCTGCGGTTTTTCCCCATTTGTCGCCCATCCATGGGTTACATGGGTGATTTTGATTGAGTGGCCTTTGTCGGTCCAACAGGCAGGTGGGGAAGGTCCTCTTCTTTTTGTGTTTTTATGGACAGTTTCGCCGTTGCCTATTTTAGAGATTTTGAGGGGGGTGAAATTTCCCCTTCACTTCTGGCATTTCAGTTGTCATCAGGCACCTAGAAAAGAGTTTGGGGGGGACAAAGCAAGTTTAGTTTCTGAAGCTGTTGTTTAACTGCTTTTGTTGAAAATACAAATTTTGTTTGCATACAGTTTTAAGGAAAAATTACTGTATCATTGAATTGTCTTCTGAAATTTGGGCTAATTTGTTGCAGTTGAAGGATGACATGCAAGATGCAGCCAAGGATGAGGAACCTTTGGAGTGGGTTTCATTTTGGAAACCTAATGTGACAATTAACTTAGTTGAAGACTTTACAAGGTTTGCAAACTTTTGATGTGTGTTACCACCCAATTAGAAACAAAAAGAGATGCAGTAACTGTTTATATAACAAAGGTTAAAAAGTTAGTCTATACAATCTTGTGTTCCCTTCTGCCAACTCATCTTTAGACCCTTGAAAGGTCACTATCCTCTCTGAGAATGCTTGATTAGGAACTTGGCAACACAGTAGAAGACTTATCAGCAACACTGGCTGACAACTCCAAACCTTTTGATCCTTAATTGGGTCAGGTGAACCAGGTCAATATTCCACGGATTTATGGATAATGTGGTGATCTATTGTCTATGCTTTCTCTCATGGACATAAGGGTTCTTGATTTATTCATCCAATTGCTGCATGAAATCTATTGCAATCATGAAATCTACACGTTCCCTGTTGTCGTTCTGTAAAATTTTATGAATTTAGGGATTGAATGTTTTACACTGTTACTTGGTGCTGGGCTTGCTCTTCTCCCTTCAATTAATATACAGGAACTACAGGAAAGAGAGTACTCCTTAAAAGAACAAGAAAAGTTGATCTGTTAAGATGATCAAACAAAGCTAGCCAACTGTTGAATCAAGGCAGCAAATCAAGGCTAAGCAAACTCCTTGGTCGGTACAGACCGAGAAATGGACACCATCCATCATCTAAATCTCTTCAGGCTTGATGGGGACAGAGTCTTCCGTATTCTTACTTTCTTCTGCTAGAGGCCAGTTATCCACCAGAGACACCTAAACCAAATATGACATTAATCACTATGATCCCCTGAGATGAACATATCCTTTTTCTAAGGATATCCAACAATGAGATAATAACTATCTATCTTCTCAAAACTATCACATTGTCAAGGATATCACTCTCATTAGGCAATTCCCATCTTTATATGATGGCAATTACAAGGCTTGCTGGGAGCTAAGCTTTACTTGCACTCAGCCCAACTCCACTCATTTAACCAGAGAAGCTGAGCTTAAGCCATTAGCCAGGAGCCAGGCTTCATTTTGCTATATTGTAAAGTATTTATCAATGAGCATCAGAATCATGTTCCAATATTGGCTTGTTTGTGATAAATAAGCTTGTTATGTCAAAATAAATTACAGTACCTCAAAAAACTGTACTTTGGGAATTATTGGGTATGTGGGATAGTAATTATCCATGAAGACAGATCTGTATCTGTATGTATATTTATACATAACTAGACATTTCTAGATGCATTGACAGAACAAGAGGGAATGATGTATTGCCCTTGCAGCACCATGAGTACCCACTTGTTTAGAATCGCATAACTTGCTATCAGATCCCTTATCCATAGTGTTAATACCTTCTGTATGGTCCCCTAAGTCACACATATAAACCTTGTGTATGGTCACTTGAATATAAATAGACAAAGACATCAACTCTGATAGCGGAGTATCACATCAGATTTTATCACCATGTCCTGTCATCCATCCTTTGTACACACCGATGCTGAAGAAACAAGGATTGAGTACGAGTTTCAATTCACATAATCATTGATAAAGGGTGTACCCAGTGCACGAGGCTCCCGCCAGTGTGGGGTCTGGGGAAGGGACGATGTATGCAGCCTTACCACAACAAGTCAAGAGGCTGTTCCCGGTAATTTTAGCAGTATGAATTAGAAATGGGCTATTGTGCAATGTTGTCGAATAGAAGTTGATATATTTTTGCTGCCACTGGTGGCAGTAGGTCAATCTATTGGTCTGACGGTGTCATTATGATTCTTAAGATGAATTTGCTGTGAACATGTTAAAAATGTGCGTGACAACATTATAGCTGAGGTCCACTGTAATATAGCTCTTACAGATATGGATTCAGGTCTATAGGCTTCATCACAAAACTGCAGTATGTTGAGATTCTTTTGCATTCCAAATTTCATTTTCCAGCACTCATTTATCTCATTTATGCATTTCTAATTCTGGATTTCTCCATTTTTGCAGATATCCTAAGAATGCTATTCCGCCAAACATTGCTGGACGTATCCATCAATTTTTGTGTGTGTTTTATGTTAACATCATACCCTTGAAGAGTTTGCAAATTAACTTTCATCGTGATCTGTGGTGAATCTGTTGAAGACCTTGCCTATCCAATTCACCATTTGTTATTGAAAGAAATATAGGTTTCATTTGGGGTACATGGATCTTCTATGACAACGATTTCTTCCTGTTTTTATTCTCTGAATTGTATTAAGAGTCGTTCAATAAAGATTTTCACTTTTCAGTTTGCTAATTGAGCTCACTCAGGTTGACTAAATCCATGGAAATGATGTGAAATGAACGAATGTAGGTGGAGGAGATCTAACTTAATAAGCTTGAAACTTAATGTAGGTGTTTTAGAGGCTCACTGATGAGCTAAGCTCTAATGGGAAAAGTTCAACCGCAGGGGGCTATGTTTTTGCACCCATGCCAAAGGATTTCTTCCCTAACAAAACATTTGAATTCACGAAGACACTTGATTCCAGCAATGAAGTCTAAGGGATGATTGATTGTAAAGAAGAGTGATTATGCCAATTGTTGACATGGGCGTATCCAAGTGTTGGCTTTCCTGTTGTGCCCCAGATAAGTTAGGTGGTCATTACATTGTTGACTTCTAAGTTGGTCATGTCATGTGGTGCCAGTGTGCCATTTTGTCCCTTGTAACAATTTTGACGTACCCGTGTTTATTGTAGCTACTTGTTGGATCTGCAGCTTATAAATATATTGTGGATTTCCATTTTTTATCCTTCACTCTAAATCTCCAGACTTGATTGTGGATCCTGCAACTGGAAACTACTACCCTACAATCTACTTCAATGAATTTTGGCTTCTTAGAGACAAACTGATACAACTGAATGATACTGTCAAAGAACTGCCTCTTCATTTGGAAGTTGGTCCAATCAGCATGACAAAGTGGCAATTGTTCCTTCAGATTGACCAATCTTTCCAAATTCATCGTAGTTATGGCAGTATGATTGAAGGCGAGGCCGATGAACTTAAGGTTCTATTTACACTGTTTTGTTGCTTGTATATTAATTTAATTCTCCCTGTATTAGTGGCTTCATTGATTTTGTATTAATTTTGTCACCTATCTGGGAACTAGTTTCTCCATTCTTGGTAACTAATCTATCATGCATGTCCAAAGAGTATGACCTGGAAAGGCCTCAAATATGTGGTCGACATAGGAAGCATCCCCTCACAATGTTTTACTGAAAATTGGAAATATCATTCATTAGAGAAGTTGCATCTGATTGAGTAGAACAAACATAGGTGTGAGAGACTGAATGTGTTATCCTTCACTGGCGGTTGTCTTGTCACTGTGTCAATTTCTGAATCCATTACATTGTACGATGTATGCTTGTCACTGTATCTTTGGTGGCCAAGACAACTAGCAGGTAAACATTGTAAACTGAATTAATCTACTACTAACCTGTATAAAAGCAAGTGTATTTCTCATTGTAGGACTATTCATTCGATTCTTTAGTTTTTGGCTGCAGTTACACTGCCATTGTTTGCCATATAACATACATACATACATACATATATATATGGGGTATTGATATGCATGTTTCCACCAAAGCTTCATGTCTGTGGTTTCATCTGTCCCCTCCAATTGAAATCCCTATACTTTCATGGTCACCCATCATGCCAGCATGATTCAACTGCATGTTGCTTTCTACTCAGTTGCCAAATGATTGAAACTGCCTAGGTTGTCCAAACAAAGAACTCCCATGTTCTAATTCCTAAAGAAATTATGAAACTTAGCTTCATTGACAAAAGGATGCTCATGGAATGAACTGTTGGAGAGTGTTTTGCTATGATTACAAGCATGTGAAAACAGTGGTGTAGTTGGAAAAGGGAGCAACCCAAGGAATTTGGCGGTGATGGCATCTTGAAGAAGTGCTTAGATGGTTATCCACTAATCAAACCGTGCCATATAGCCCATCTTTTCCACCCATCCTATCCATCTACCATGGAAATCACAATACTGGCCTGAAAAGGGAAGATGGCAAACATGGGTTTAAGTGGGGAGGCAAAATGTCTTTTCTCTTGAGATGATGAGTGGTTTGAGATTGTACCATAGATATCCCAAGGATGGGATGTGCACCCATGAATGAGAAAACTAATTGCTGTTTTCTTTGTGGTCTGTGGCTCATTCATTTCATAATTCTTCAAGTATCAGATTTTGCATGTGTAAATTCTTCTGTTAACTGTTTGTGGTTTCTGTTGCACATGAACTGTAGTTGTTGATTTATGTCATCATGCTGAAGATTTTGTCAGCTATCTCATTTCTCCCCTAGTTTTTTCTTCCCTGGTTATTTTCAAGCGAAAGAGCACATTGAACTTCCATCTTCAATTTACCTTTCCACCTTTCTTTTGGGGAGGGGGGAGTTTGATGCTTTTGCTCTAAATTCTTTAGGAAGGAGAAAATCCATGTAGTGGCATTTATTTAATCATTGTGGTGCAATGTGGCCACTGAAATCTCAAAGAATTTTGATATTATACACTTCTATATATGCTAATGAAACAGGATAGTCATCTGCCTTGCCTATTTTTGGCATGTGATTGTTATATAGAATCAGAATGTGCCTATTTCAGCCTGTGATCATGGGTGTATTCTTTGCATAATGTCTTACATGTTCACTTCTATTTCAGAGGGTATTTTTGGAAGGCAACCCATACCTCCTGGGGGTGACAATGGTGGTATCTTTATTTCACTCTGTCTTCGATTTCTTGGCATTCAAGAATGGTATGACTCTATGTTCCATACCCTTTGATCTGGTGACTAGTTGAGCATGGCTTATGCTAATAGTCAATATTATGTTACTACTTTCAGATATTCAGTTTTGGAATAAAAACAAATCAATGGAAGGACTATCCGCTAAGTCTGTTGTTGTCAGCTTTGCATGTCAGCTGATTGTTTTTCTCTATCTCCTTGACAATGATACTTCATGGATGATCCTTGCTAGTTCTGGTGTTGGTTGCTGTATTGAGTTTTGGAAGATTGGAAAAGCTATGCATATTGAGGTAATAATTCAGCTGATGGCTACCTTTCTACTTAATTGGTTGTAGCAAGTGCTGATGCCTGAAGACCTTGTTAGATTCTGTTGACATAATTGTGGACACTTTGCTTTCATGTTGTTTGAAATTTATATTTACGTTTCACAAAATCCTGTGCTTCCTTTTGCTCAGTAATGATTTTTTAGATCTTGTTACGAGTTTGGTGTATAGAAAGTTAATTATACTAAACAATGATTTTCAAAACAAGTTGACATCCCATTTCAAGTTCTGAATGGACTATATCTGAGGACTCTCCCTCACAACAGACTCTTTGCAGTGATGATATGATTACATGATTGAGTACAGATGTGAGTAGGTATCCGTCTGGAGAAAAAGCTTTCTATTATACCCTTTTTGGGATCTTGAGGATCCAAATACATGTCGGTGTACCTTTTGTCATATTAGAAGCTATATGTCTAAGAAGTTTGTGTCAGCATTTTGCAAGTGTTGCAGTTAGGACCCATGACATTGTAGCTGATGTGAACTTGGGCTGTAAAGGGGACAGAATGAGATGGGTGTCTTCAACTCCAATTCAAATGATGATTCAACATGCCTCATGCTGACTCTGGGTCAAAATGGATAATGCAAATTTCTTCCTTGATTTTGTTTTATTAATGATGAAAATTGCACATTGATGGGAGATGTATCCTCTATCCTGTTTATACTTCATCATTTATGAGAGACGTGGTGTATCCTATGGTGTTTTCTGCTTCCAAGTCTTGTGTCTTATCTGAATATCTTTTTCCGACTCTGATAAGATATTGCAAAATTTTTAATTGAAAAAAATCTGACTTTAAGGTGAAAAAATGATAGGATATTGGAACTCAGGTGACTTCTGGTCTATTGATGCCCAAATTTCTTTTGTAAGCTTCATTGAAGAAAAAATGCCAGGAAAGGAAGGAAGAAATAGAGAAAGAAGCTAAAACAGCTCTATTTCACATCTAATTTCAATTCCTTTTTCTTAATTCTTTCTGTTTCTTTTTGTAGATTGACAGAAGTGGGAGGATCCCCATGTTGAGATTTCGAGACCGTGAGTCTTATACTCGGAACAAAACTAAGGAATATGATGATCTTGCAATGAAGTATCTATCTTATGTTCTGTTCCTCCTTGTTGCTTGTTCATCTGTCTACTCTCTCATGTATGAACAGCACAAGAGCTGGTATTCTTGGATACTTTCTTCTCTAACAAGCTGCGTCTACATGTTCGGTAGGTACCTGTGCTTTTCAGCTTCAGCAATTGTGTTTCTGCAACATTTTAGTGTCTTATGCATCTCCTCGTTGTATTCCATGCATGTGTTGATGATATTTTGTCTTCATCATAATATTTTTCTTGCCTAAGCATCAAAGACCTCAAGTCCTGGCAATTTTCATGCCAATTGCCTATCAGATGTGCACCCATTCAGATTTCTCTCTAGATTAACAATCTAAGTAAAGAGAGGAAGGAGGCAGTTTTGGTTTCAGGGCATGATCTTCGTCGAGAAAAGGGTGAGCAAAAGGGTGACTTAATAGGGTTCTCACCCTCTCCTGAATGAACATCAGCTGTGATGGAGGTGGACTTGTCTGAATCTCTAGATGTAATATGAAGGGTATCAAAAGCTACTTTCTCTGGAGATTTACTAATGAATAACTGACAACTATGCCTGAAAATAGAAATGGGAAGAAGGCAACGTTAGGTGACAATTTTATAAATTTGCAGGCATTAGCTTCATGAAGCTGTCTTCACTCTTCTTTACTGGAGTGGTGGATTGGAATAATTGTTTGACCTGTCAAAATTTTGATCAACAGCTTAAATAGTTTGTGTGGCATTTTCTTTTACTGGCATTCCCTATTCCTTGACCTATTTTTTATCTTCTGCGACAGGTTTTATCATGATGTGCCCACAACTATTCATAAACTACAAGCTTAAATCAGTTGCGCATCTTCCCTGGAGGCAAATGACATACAAATTTCTCAACACAATCATTGACGACCTCTTTGCATTTGTGATCAAGATGCCAATGCTACACCGTCTATCGGTCTTCCGAGATGGTAAGATTCTAATAGGATTCTCTATCGAAGTGTAGGCTTAAATTGAGTGGCTATTTCAATGTGATGTTAGGAGTCGCTTGATACATGTTTGTCCCGTTTAATGGTCTGCACTTTTGGCCATTTATTTCCATGTCTACAATAGTTTCCAAGGCTAGGAGTGTTGAGAAATGTTAGTTCTACATCAGCAAGGCTTAATGTTGTGATTTTCATGTTCCCCTGATCCTTGATCTTGGATGTGTTTTCTTAAAAATTTCTTTTGTCTGAAATTGAAGTTTTTAAGAATTTGCGTTGAATTATTTTCAAATTCTCATAGTTGTCAAGGTTGTTGCCTATGTGCCAACCAGGCCCTTTTGGAAGAGCTAGGTTCTGGGCGGTCGTATCTGAGGCCCAAAAAGTGGCCCAAGGTGCCTGATTTGGCTTCTGTTTCACTAAACCTCCCTTCAGTCTTTATCCCCTCCACCCCTTGACGCGAAGGACCCATGGGGTTCCTAGGGCTCTTTTGCTGCCAACTTGCCGCTGTCTGTTGTCATCACTGTCTGCCACCACCACCAAAGCCCTAAATTCAGTCCGTAATGCAGGGCTGGGTCAATAAGTAGATCAGGATCAACAGTCTCCAACTTGCTGCCTAGGATCGCCTAAGTACTTAGGCACTGGTGACCCTTGAACGCCTTGGGTTGTCTTGTCGCCTTGCCGTCTATGATGGTTCCTGTTATCAACTAACTATATTTTGTGGGGATGCAGATGTCATTTTCCTGATATATCTTTACCAAAGATGGATATACCCAGTTGACAAGAGACGTGTGAATGAGTTTGGTTTTGGAGGCGAGGATGAAAACCGGAGTTTGGTTTCTGGTGATGGGGCTGCAGCTGTGACGCAGGATGGTGATTCGACAGACAAGAGGGAGGACAAGAAGACCAAGTGAACATGCACCCGGGTGAGATTGTAGTTCAGTGGAAGTGGATAAATTATTTTTTTCCCTGTCTGAATATAAAGTTCCTCGTCTGACCTTCGTACGTTTTTCCATGCCGGTTTGCCTATATTTCTTTAGGCAAAATTTTATTGCTTAGGCAAATTTAACGTTTGTTGGTAGTAAAGTCACAGCTGTTTGATTGTAATTTATAGCTCAACACACCACTCAAGTGTACCATGAAGAGCGCGGCTAGGCATATTTATTATTAACCTAGTCATACGTGGGAGAAGGTGATAATATCAGATGCATGTTTTTGCTCTGTTTCTGTGACTGTGCTTGTATTGAAAGTTTGTGAGAGAACTGTCTTTGCGTCGAACTATGTGAACATTTAGTACTGAAGAGACGAAGGAATCTCAAATGTCTCTTGGGCAACGATAGCCCCGCACTTTGAATTAGACATTTTACAGGACCGTGAGGTCGCAGCATCAAACTCTCCCCGTAGACTTATAAATGTGGGGTTGGAATTAACTTGGACTTCATCTGAAGTTTTGACCTCGCAGATTTTGCTGGGTTAAAGAGAGGCCTATTGTCTGGAAGGGTTCGGGACCCTCTCTGCGCAAGCTCTCTACTCCACCATATTATGGTCCCCGCTTGTTGTTGCTGGTCAACCTGCCCTGTTTTTTACACCTAAGAAGGATCAGAAGTTTCAAAATTTGAGAATTGTAATTTCTGAAGGTGGAGTTTAGCATTCTCGGGGCAATGGTTTTTACTACATTTGAGAATTGTAATTTCTCATACATTTTGACTTTTATATTGGCCAATATATTAATAATATATTGTGTTCATCTAACGAAAAATAAAAAAGTGTATAAAAAATATAATTCTCAAGTAGAGTAAAGTAAACTTTTCTCGTTATCGAGATTACCTTCCTAAAGTTGTTAGATGATACCGACACCTGCCTACAGAACCTGATAAGTGCTCTCTATCTAGGGTGGGCAGCCCATTGTCCGACTATGCAGTGCTCCCTCTAGTTTCCCTTTTTCTCTCTAGAAGATTTTAATTTCTAAATTTTGATTTTTCATAGGTGAAAATGGACCAATAATAACTAGCGGAGTGCATTTCGGAGTAGAGGATCTCGATCCGTCTGAGAGATGTTTGGCATCCTCATAGTTAGGGACTGTGGGTAATTTGGGAACGAGAAATATTTATTTCCCGTCGAACAGAAACTCTTTTGTCCGGCCAATCCGAACACCTGATCAATGGGGCGTCCAAACGAGCAACACTTTTTTTTTTTTTCAGTTAGACAAAAATAAATGTTTCTCTTTAGGAAATGGATTTACCCTTAATACTAAAAGAAGTTTGGAGTACTAAATTTAAACTGTCCAGGTGAGTATTCTGCTTAAGTGAGATGCCTTGGGATTTGGATTCTACTTGTGGAGGGGGGGGGGGGGCGTTTCTATCGGCCACTTTTGAATGTTTTGAGAAAAAAAAATTATTACAAGACAACAGGTAGTTTGGGGTGGGTGATGGGGGAGGCAGGTTTCAAAAGGGGAAAAGAGCTGTTGATAACATAACTGCACCAAACATGGTCTCATAATCCTATAATTTCTGACTGTGTTAATGAACCAGTGTGTGCCCACATGAGTAAGCATACAAATATGCAATTTTGGAGACTTCGAAAGGCAACCTTATATGTGTGTATGTGTGTGTGTGTGTGTGTGTGTGTGTCTCTCTCTCTCTCTCTCTATATATATAATTTTAGACCCAACCTTCCCACTAATCAGATCGAGCGCCCAACTGTGAAGTATTTCTCTTTCTTCTTCTCATCTCTGACCCTGGTCCCGTGACATGTGGGATGCCTCCTGTACGGAGGCTTGGGATTCAAGAAGCAAGCAACACTACTTCAGGAGAAGGGAAAGGATAGAGATGAGAAGATAAGAGTTGACGTGGGGAAACGAAGGTGTAATGGGAACAAAATATATATACTACTAAGCTGTCATTTTAAGTATCAGGCATCATCAATACATGTCGTTCTTAATCACTTAAAAGGGGAAGTCATATTTAAGATCTTAAAAACACAAGGAGAATTTAGCTCATAACATGGAAGGAAATGAATGTTGTGCACCCAACGAGGGTAGGCGGCTACTGTTAATTGCTTGGGTCGTGTTTGGTGTTAAAATAAATTGAGAATAAAATGAAGATGTTTTAAAAAAATTTGAAGATATCTCAAAATTTAATTTATTTTTGACCTATCTTAATATGAAACGGCTCTTTAAAAATAGAGTTTTTTTATTTATTTTTTAATCTCTATAAATAAATATATTTCTATTTTGATTACTCAAATACATACATCATTTTTATCTCATTGATAATGCACATGCTGAGCAGACTGCCTCTGCGCAGAATGCCTCGGCTCCACTATCTCCGAGTAGAATAGACTTTCGAGCAGATCAGCTTCGCAAGCTGCCGAGCACATTCTCTAACCAACATAAATGTGTTTAAAGTATTACGTCTTCCCATTTATTACACCTTTTAATGTACAATAGTAAATATTGTTGGTTGTCTGCTTACAGTTGTAACTCTTCACATTCCTTTGTAATATATATATATATATATATATATATATATATATATATATATATATATATATATATAATGGCATAGGTCTCGAAAGAGACAGACGAGATTTTCTCTGCTCAACTATCTGTCTCTCCAGTTCATTCTTACTTCACATGGTATCAGAGCGCTCTGCTTTACAGCTCTTGATCTGTGCTTCTTCTTAACATGGCTGCGAACTCCTCCTCTGCTGCATCACTCTCCTCTTCACCTACTACCTCTCTAAGTGATCTTCCTCTTGAATCTCTTTCCTTGACCGCCAATCCCCCTGTCATGCCAGGCACCATGTCCCTGCTATTAAGCTCACCCATGAAAACTATGTTCGTTGGCGTTGTCAGTTCTCTGCAGCACTCCGTGCAACAGGCTATCTAGGCATCATTGATGGGCCTGATATCTATCCTCCCGCCACTATACCCAGACCAGATAGCATTCCCTGCCCCAATTCTGCATACATTTCTTGGCAACAGCGGGATGCGCTTGTCCACTCCTGGATGCTGGCCTCTATGACAGATTCGGTGGCCGCCCTTGTTCCGGAGTGTGAGACAGCTCATGCTGCCTGGACTGCTCTTGCACGAGCTCTAGCATCTCACTCTGGGGCTCGTGTTCTTTAGTTGCGCACTCAGTTGCAGTCTCTCCGTCACGGTTCCTCCACTATCACCAAGTATATGCAGACGATCAAGGGAATTACTGATAGTCACCATCATTGGTGAACCTGTTCGTGACCAAGATCTAATTATGCAGGTTCTTGCTAGTCTTGGTCCTGCTTACAACACTTTCATTCCCTCCGTCACTACTCGTATCGGCGATGTTTCTCTTGAAGACTTGCATGCCATGCTGCTAGCTCATGAGAGCTTTATGCAACACTGTGAGCAATCCTTTGAGGAGGCGGCCTTCCCTTCTACTCACTCTGCTATTCGCGAACGCACATCCACATCAGCGGATTCCATGCGTCGTGAAGCATCACGTGGTGGTCCTCGCTCTAGCCGTGGACGTAACAAAGGTCGAGGTCGTGGACGCGGCCCCTTTTGCCAAATTTGCTTTGTTTCTGGTCAACACTATGCCCACAAGTGTCCAGAATGCTTCAACCAACATTTCGTTGGTGGACCACGCTCTCAATCATCTCAGCAATAGATTCCAGCACCAACTCTACCTCTACTACCGGGGACACCTCTTGCTGCCATGACGGCTACCACTGGTCCGCTTGCCTCAACATCGGCATGGTACCCAGACTCGGGTGCTACACATCATGTGACTCCGGACTATGGCCAGCTCCTGACGGCGTCCCATATCATGGTTCGGACACGGTGCGAGTTGGGAATGGTTCAGGTTTGCGGATTCTTAACCTTGGATGCACAACGCTTCCCTCTCTCTCTCGCCCACTCATCTTAAAGAACGTTCTGCATGTTCCCGAACTCATTTGCAATCTTCTTTCTGTTCATCAACTGACCAAAGATAATAATATCAATTTTGAATTCCATCCCTCTTTCTATCTTGTTAAGGATCGACAGGTGGGGATCGTTTTGACGTGCGAACATCTTGATAATCATGGACTGTATCGCATACTCCTACCACCACGACAGCCATCCGTGAAGCCGCCATCTACATCCTCTTCCCTTGCATTCAGCAGCGCGCTCGCCTCCTCCGCCTGGCATGAATGGTTTCTTACTTCACACTAACAACGTCGCGTCACCCTCTCCGACTTTGTCGGCTGGCCTCATTGACCCCTATGGCAGCCCCATTCCTCGTATCAACCAACAACTGCATGCAGCTACTGCGGTGATCACCTACGTCGTCGACTAGGAAGAGCGAATAAGGTGCCTGTAGCTGCAAGAAGCTCGACCTCAGTGGAACCTCCTCCAGCGCTGCGCCGTGGCTGTGCTGGAGACCGTGGAGGACGCTTTCAATGTGCTGGCATGACAGCATTAATCCTTCCCCAAGAACACCGACCTTGCCGTCCAGATCTCCGGCAACTTCGTCCCTTTAGCAGCCCGTCCACATCGCCTGCAACTTCACCCCTGTTCACAGAGACCGAGCGCTTGGTCCAAGAGCGTGTCGTCGAGTACAATGTTCCCCAAGGCCTTCGGACCAGAAACTCTACAGACACCCTCCGACTGCGTGCACGCCATGGATGACCCAGAGATGATGTTGAACAGACCGTACATGGGGTTTTCTTTAAAAATAATAGAGTTTGATTTTTTTTTTAAGGAGAATAGCACAGTATAAAAATTATTTCGCAAAGTAGCACACCGGTCAAAAGCGATCGTTAAAAAAAAAACTAAAAAATACTAAGTCAGCAGGGCCCTAACCGACTTGCAAGTCGGTTAGCGCGCTACCGATGTCCTCTTTACTACCCCCCCACCCCTTCCCTTTTCCATTCGCATTCCCCCTTTCCCCTTTCGAGCGGTGGAGGACGTAATGCGTCCTTTTCCATTCGCATTCCCCCTTTCCCCTTTCAAGCGGTGGAGGACGCAATGCGTGCGACGGCGAGGAAGGCGTGCGCGACGGCGAGGAGGGCTTGCTTGACGGCAAGGGGTGTGCGCGACAGCGAGGGCGGCGGTGTGCGACGACAACCCAGCGGCGGCGATCCGGTGGCAGCGACCGGGCGGCAGCGACAGGCGGCTTTGGTATTATAGATTTTTTATTGTGGTCCCCTTCCCCTTCGGACACATTCTTCCTTCTTTGGTCCCCCATGTCCCCTTCGGTTGGTCCCCACATCTCCGACAGTGGAAGGGCAACCCCACCTCCACCATCGCCTTTTCCCCCTTACTGTGCATTTCACCTCTCTCCCCCACACATCAGACCCCACCTCCTTCCACATCTCCCACTGTCCGAGCCCTCCCCCACCCCCTTCGGCCTTGCATTCCCCCCTCCCCTCCTCCTTCGGCCTTGCATTATTTTCTCATAGTAAGAATTTTCAAATTTTAATGTTAAAATTATTTGCTATTGCAATGATTTAGTTATAATTTTGTTATTTATTTTTTGCATTATAATTGTGATCTTTATTGAATGCTTTGTTATTAAAAATATTGATAAAATTAGTTCATTTATTATGATCTTGCAGGTGTGACATCTATTAAATTAATAAGATGTCATCTACAAATGTATTTATGGTCATTCTTTATAATGAAAGTTTTTCTAAAAATGGAAGAGTGGCTATATACGAGGGAGGCAATGAAACAATCATTAGGGTACCTTCACGTTGTTCGTTCAATGAACTCAAGAGTATAATCTATTGTGCAACAAAGATTAATCCTCTTGAGTATGAGTTGAAAATTCATGTTAAAGTCCCCAATAATGATGGTTTTTCTATTGAAGTTGATGATGAAGAAAAATATTCTATAATGCTAGATTTATGTGTCTCTGCACCATTGACTGTCTTTATAGAAAAAATGACACATAATGCCGCATTTAGACCATCATCTTCACTGACAACATCAATAGGTTATGAAGTACCCACACGTCCAGTTATAACGAGAATATTAATTTCTCAATCGGATGTGGTCTCATGTACACCGACACATACGACGGACAATTTGGACATTAATGTGTGTCTTCCTTCAGATGGTCAAAGAGATGTGCACTCTTCGTAAGTGTTATATCATAGTATAAATTACATCTTTGTTATTTTAGTCTGATACTAAAAATTTTACAAATATTTGTTCACTGTAGTATGACTCATTGTGAAGAAGTATGAATCAGTTGTTAAGTTTCTCGTCTAGTTATCCATGGTCTGCTATGAATGAGGCTGGACTAAGTCACAATCTCAATGAAAATCTTGAGTTGCACGATACTCCCATTATCAACGATGAAGTCTTAGAAAATAGTGAGAGTGATGGTGATGATGATAATGACAATATTCAAAGCTCATCTGACGATGATGTGACTGATGATACAAATATGAGTAGACCCATCACTAATAGTTTGCATGTTGTAAATGAATGTGTCTCACGAGATATGACGAATTGGGTAGATAATGCCGTAGTTAATGAATACTTCATTGAGAATGAAGAGACAGAATGGATGCATACGACAAATGTTCAAGTGGATAATTTGAATGTGTATAACATGCAGTCAAATAAAGAACTTCATGTTGGAGATTTGTTTGCCAGAAAAGATGATTTGGTGACGAAAATATCTCTATGGTCGGTCAAACAAAATGTCCAGTTTCATACCGATCGATCGACTTCTAAGATTTTAACGTTGATTTGTTATGCAAATCCTCAATGTCATTGGCGTCTACATGCTTGTTGTAGTAAAAGAGCCGGAGGAGCATGGAAAATTACAAGTTATGAGTCGCATCATTCATGTCACACTCCTATTGAAAATCGAAGACTCCGACAATTGACATCGTCGGTAATATCAAGATTGATCCTTCCAGTTGTACGTGACCGTCTTGACATTCGACCAAAAGAAATCAAAGATCTTGTGTCACTATCTTACTTACATTAAAGCTTGGGACAGTCGGAGAAAAACATTCTCAAAAATATTTGGAGATTGGGAATCATCATACACAAATCTTCTCAGGTATATGGAGGCTGTAAAAAGTAGCATGCCTGGTACAATGTACAGTTTTAAAGTTGAGGACAATGAAACAAGTCGAAATTTGCAATATTTCTTCTGGAGTTTCAAACCATCCATTGATGGATGGAGACATTGTAGACCAGTTCTCAGTGTGGATGGAACTTTTCTCCATGGCAAGTATCGTGGAGTTCTTCTTATTGCATGTGGTGTCGATGCAGATCAAGGTATCTTTCCATTAGCCTATGCAATTGTAGATGTAGAAAGTTCAGCATCGTGGTCTTGGTTCTTTCATGAGTTTGTCAGTCTCATTCTTCCGGTAACAGAACGTCAACATGATATTTGTATTATTTCTGATCGACATGCTGGGATTAAACATGCAGTGCAACAATATCTTCCACATGCTGCCCATCGATATTGTCTTCGACATTATCGAGAGAATTATGAAAAGCATTATAAAGTTGCTGGCTTACACGACAGGATATGGAGGGCGGGTATGGCTTATGATTCACGAGTGTTTGAATATGAATTGAAAGGTATACGCGAGAATTGTTGTGCAGGTGCATGCGATTGGTTACTTCAAGTTCAACCAAAGTATTGGGCATTGTGTGCTGATGAAGGAAGGTGATTTTTGATCATGACTACTAACATGTCAGAGTGCCTTAATAGTGTGTTGAAAGCAGCACGAGGACTGCCCATACACGCGTTAGTGCACATGGCATATCATCGCCTTCGGTTGTTATTTTTCAAACGTCTGCAGGATGCGGAAGAGATGTCCACTTATTTAACACCATGCAACGAAGAGCTAATGACAAAACATCAAGTTGAATCAAGACAGTTGAGAGTTCAGGCTAGATTGAATTATGGTGAATTTGAGATCTGTGATATGAATGGAGAAGTGTACCGCATTGATGTGAAAGACAATGGTCAATTTTTTTGCACATGTAACTTAGCTCAATTGCAACATTTTCGTGTACTCATACACTATGTGCACTAGGTCATGTCAACTGGCACCGATACACGCATGTGTCAATTTGGTACACGTCTGCAAATTATAAATTGACATATGAAGGTCAGTTTCACAGTGTGCCAGATAACCATTCATGGCCGGATTTTAATCCCCAGTGTAATGCCATTCCTCTACTCCCTCCAACACGTACACCAACTCAAGGTCGACCCAAAAAAATCGAAGACGAATGACCATGGATTCGGATCCTAATCGATTACATTATCATTGTTCATTATGCAAAGAATCAGGTCATAATAAGAAAACTTGTGCGAGAATGCGTCGAACGTAAGAATTTTACATTACTTGCAACACTCTATTACATGCACTATATTTTACATTACTTCTTTTGCTGGAATGAGTTGTTTTAACATTAACATGTTGTTGTAATTTTTTACAGACATGGAGGGAGAAGATAAGATACTTTTATATGCACAAGAGTCGCATAGATCTAATGACCCACATGTATTTGATTGTTATTTTCTAATGCTCATGATGATTTGTGTAAATGTCATGATTACTTGTATTGTTATTTTATAATGCATTTCATGATGATTTGTATAGCGTGGTACTTATTTATTTGGAGCATCACACATGTTGGGGTTAGATGATTGGCAACCTACTGAATCACGCGTTCTGACGTTAATTCGTCGGGCTGGATTTAATATCGTGAGAAAATGTTCATGGGTTAAGTTGGATCGGCTATTACTTACCGCATTGGTCGATAGATGGCGTCCAGAAACAAATACTTTTCACTTTCCGCACGGTGAAATGACAATTACTTTACAGGATGTATCATGCATCTTAGGTACGGGTTCCAACTCTTAAGTTGTTCCAACTTCATGTTATTTGTTGCACATTTATTCTTTTGAGAGGTTTTATTTATGTTGTAGGATTACGAATTGATGGAGAACCTATAGTTGCGGCCCCGCATGTTCCTACAAGATGGCCATCATATTTAGACATGTGTCAAGAGTTACTTGGTGTCGACATCTTAAATTTGAATGTTTTGGGTCAATATAAAACATGTTTGCAAATGGCATTTCTGCGAGATACCTTCTCTCAAATGAATTTGCAGGGACATAATATGCACACTGTCCGTTGTTATACCCGAGCATATGTGATGTATTTACTGGGTAAGGCTTTAATACCAGACACATCAGGAAATGAGATCCACATACAATACTTAGGATTTTTGGAGGATTTCAATGCTTGTGAAAATTGTCTTGGGGGAGTGCTGTATTGGCATATCTCTATCGTCAGTTAACTTGAGCAGCATTGAAAAAAAAAAGAGAAAATGGATGGGAGGATGTCTACATTTACTACAGGTACTTGCATTGGATGATAGAAATGTTAGTTGTCTTTTCTTGTATATATGTTAACTACAATTAACATGCATGTCTTTGTATTGTTGTGGTGTTGGGAAAGGTTTCATGTTGCACGACCAATCCCTAGACTGCCATTAAATCCAGCACGAGATGCATGTTTTGGCGCGAGGTAAGTTTGTCATATATTACGAATAATTTTATTATAAATTATCTCATAATCACTATAGGTACATATAATCATTGACATTCCTTGACTTTAGGTGGCATAGAAGATTATCGCGAGAGGCGCCAAAATGTACATGAGAATTCTACAGGAATGAGTTTGACGTTATGGAGGAAAGTCAGGTGATGAGAAGTTATTTATAAAAAATATATATGAATGGAGTTATGACTATTAAAGAATTCCAATGTTACTTATCACATATTTCTTTGTTTAGATTATTTGGGAGCCTTATGCTTTGGAAAATTTATCGAATGTTGCTGCAATTTTTAGAGAGAGCTCAGAACTATGGCGGGCACATGTACCCATGTTTTGTATGGCTGTTATGGAGGTGCATATGTGTCACGTCCCGAGAATTACGCAGCGGATATACATAATTAATTTGAGTCACTATTTCGAGACGTGGACAGTCGGTAAATAAGTCTCTAGCTAGCACACACTAAATGTGTATCAACACAACATCATAATAGGGCCCATGTGTTGAACTCAATATAAATTGTATTCAAATCTCAACTCTTTGTATTCAAATGGAAACTAGTACAGGACTAAGACTCAATAAAAGCAAAAGTACATTTATTTCTCACTTCCTACTACATGAATCTAACACTCAAAGCAAACTACTATAACTAGACTAATAGTTGGAACGCTCTTCACTCAGACGCATTCCCATCCTCGACTTGTTCTTCCTCTTGAACGTCATAGTCACCTAGATTGGGTAAAAGTAGGGGATGAGAAAACTAGCCCAGTAAGATTTATATCTCAATGTGCGGGCAATGATAAAAGTGATTAACAATTTAGAACTAGGTAAGCACGATGAATGTCATGATATGCATGTACGAACAAAACTTATTAAAACAAGATACATGAAAACAAGCTAGATGGAGTGAACAAGATAGAACAAGATTTTGAACAAGATGACAAGAAAGAACTAGGAATAGATCCCTTTGTACAAGCACGCAAGATTTCACTTGATGTCAATAGCTTTCAAGAACGCAAGAAATTACTAATTGCATTAAATGCAGGATGGCCATATCACACAAGCAAGCAAGCAAGAATGTACGAGCACAATCAAGTAACACTAATCAGGCACGTAGACACTAATGTACACCGAGAAAAGATCCATCAAGAATGTACACCAGGACACGTGTATGTGGTATTGTATCTATCATTCAACAAGAAAGCAGGACTCCCAACGCAGATGCAACGCCAGTAACCATTATACCCCATGGTTAACAGTATATCTATGACTCGCCGTCATTGGGGCTAGATTGGAGCCCTTGGACACACGCCGTGCCCTGTCAGCATCTCATGTAAATTTTTAAATGTAGATACCCACAGTGATTAATAATGGCCAATGAGAGTTTCAATAAGTAAGCATATGTAATGTCATGTTCATGATAATGATGGGAACAAGTAATAAGTAATTGAACATGATTTCATGATAAGAATGGTCAAGAGATAAATTCGGCAGCATAATGGTACGATTTATACTTTGGTTAAATCTTTACATTAATGGCTTTAGTCTAGATTGTCAATCACACTCACAAGAACAAAGAGAGAAAGGAAGTGCACGCTATCTTCAGAGAACTTCAATGGTACAACCAACTCGTCGGCCATGTGGGAATCCATGGTCAGAAGAGATTTACGGAGGCCTTGGTGAAAAGGTCGCTAGTCTACCGATTCGGAATGACCGGTAGAGAGTTTCCAATTTCCCAAGAAAGGGCTGCCTAACAGTGCAAGTGTGTAGTGCGGTACGCGTGTCTCAATTCTCAAACTTGCGGAAAACACTTAACATGATAGCATGCAATGAAACCATGCATTTAACTACACGTGGGTTTGCAAGATTTAAAGATAATAATTATCATTTAAACGTGGAAGAACAGTGGGAAGATTAAATCACAAGAAGTATGAATGGATCATAACATTTAAGGAGCACTTAGAATAACATTCATGTAATTAAAGCTTTTAAATGGGTTAATCACTTTTAAGCCATTAAATAACAATCATGAAATGATCAGACCCATGACATGCAACTTACACAGTAATTATCACATTTAAACAGACCTCAGGTATATGCGGTAAACTTTGCAAGAAAACACGTGGTTTCAGGTAAAAATCCTGAGATCGCGACATGTCCGTATAAGGAAGGTGACATGGGTGTCAGGCCCGGAGTCAGGTCGCGACAGGATCATGTAAGGAAGGCGACAGGGTGTTGTCAGGCCGGGGTCAGATCGCGACAGGCTCCTGTAAGGAAGGCGACGGGTCGGGACCAGAAGGCGACACAGGGGTGTGAGCATTGCGACGGGGATGTCAGATCAGGTAGCCTGATAGCGACGGAGCGCATGTCGCCTTGAGAAAGCGACAAGGGGTATGTCGCAATCAAACCTCTGAACGCGACCTATCGAGCCTTCGCGTTCACAGGGTCCGTGCTTGACTCTGCCAGAGCAAGGACAGTGCTTTGGATTGCGGACCAGTCTTTCCTTCTTTTGACACATGGTTGTTCTAAAATAGAGAACAAATTGTACAGTACATGAAAAATAACGAAACCACTTTTAGAACAACCTAGACATACAAGGGTACTTCCAGTAAATCGGAATTGGACAATAAGGATGGTTTCGATAGGTTTTGATCAAGTTGAATACAAGGTCAGACCAAGTGTAACCTGAAGACATAGTTTCATGCAGCAACCCTATTAACACGCTTATAACTCTCTAACTGATGACATTTAGACAAAATGTTCAACACAAAACCTGAAGAGGATAACTAGTAGAATAACTTTCATGTTATGAGTTTACTCTAATTCGGTCTTGAATCACATGAAACATACGAAGAACAGGAAAAGCCCTAACAGTGCACGACTTTGAGAAAACGCTTATAATTCAAAATCCACTCAATGAAATTCGATGAAACCAGAGGGCAATGAAAGCTAACTAGATGCTCTACACATTTGGTATAGGAGATGTTAAGATTTGGCCCGAGAAAACCTACCTTTTGGGTTGATGAAGTCTCATTCTTCAGAAATCCCGTGTTCAGACCACTGTTTGTAGAACGCCTAATACTCCGTGTATACTGCATGGAATTTGGGCATTCCACTTGGGTTAGGAAGTAGACTCGACCCTCTTTCCAGGGGTATAAGCCTTGCACGATGGGATTTAGGTTTGGCCTACCTTTGATCGGCTTCAAGAAGGTGGTTCGTGCAGGTCGTAGCAGATGAACGGGGGAAGAAAGATGAGCTTGGTATGCTTGATCTCCTACTCTCCAGCCACCAAGAGCTCCTCCACACGACCCCAGCAAGTTCTAAACTCGTCCCTAGGGTTTGGGTGAAGAGTATTTAAGCATCCATGGTGTTTAGGAGTCCTATTGTAACTAGGAAAGAAGGGTTTCGGGATTGGCATGTTGGTTTCCTATTTTTGATGATTTCTTCCTCTATTAGAGAGTCTTGGCCATCAAGAAACTTCCATGGATGGGTAGGCACGAATTTGGGTTGCTAATAGTGCATGATTGCATCCCAATTAAACCCTAATTACCCCTTTTTAATTTCAGCCTATTTAGAGTTATGAATTTCCATGCATTTTCTAGCTTTATTTGGTTTTTGGGTCAAATGTGATCTATTGGCCCAATTAAGATATTGTGTCATTAATATATAATGTTGGAAGTCTCTCCAACACCTTTATTTAATTTTTGGTCGCGTCATATTTCCGTGTTATCGGTTTTCCGACTTGTTTCCTAATTCGGATAATTGGTCACCATGTGATGTTCACTTGGTTAATCGGATTTTTCATCGCACAAATTCCTTCGTGGAACCCTTAAGAATAATGTGTGGGGTTGATTTCCCATTTTTACGGATTTTTCCTATGTGATTTAGCACATACGATAATGATGCGTATGTTTTAAATACTCTTGTATTATGGAAATTATTTATTTTCATTTATTTGAATTTTTATATAATTAAAATTTCGGGGTGCTACAATATGCCCGAGAGAGTATGGCGCCAATTTGGTGCTCCTCAAGTAATAACATCTGCATCAGAACGATATGATCGTAATGATGGTCGTGGACATGTAAGGGAAAATTGGTTGTTATATCATGCTAAAAATATTGAAAGGTGGAATGACCGTGCAAACACTATTCTGGAACCTCCAACACAAGAAGAAGATCAAAGTCAATGGCGTCAATGGTATGGGCGACATTCAAATCTTTATTTGACACCATTCTCCGAGAAGCCACCAACAGAGTATTGTCCGATGGGACCTATTGAGCGTGCATTAGTATGTACTCATTAATTTTGTAGTTTATAGAAAAATTTTGTTATACTTAAATGTTCATTTATTTGTAGGTAGACATAACGTTCCGCACAAGAGAATTGTTAATAACAAATCCAGAAGCATCTTATTTGGATGTGAAGAAAGAGATTTTAAAGCTCCAAGAAGACACATTGAATAAGCTTCGAATAAAGATTCTAGAATATGAGCAACCTTCAATTCCATCTGGTGCGGAATATACTCCAGGAGAAAGCTCAGGAGGTCCAAATACATGGGCACATCCTTGGACATCAGAACAATAGCCAAATGTATATGATGCTCAGTCTCGTGGCATTTCTCAAATGGATATTCAAATGGCGCAATGGACACAAGATTCCGGTGTTTTAGATGCACTTACTCCGGTTCGTATACCGACGCCTCCACCACATATTATTGGCGGAGTACATATACATGATGAAGGCACTCAACTTACCCCGCATATGGAAGAAGAAGATGAAGGCAACGATGAGACACAACGGCGAATGATTAGAGGTCGAGGAAAACGCGTGATAACAAAGAAGAAACGTTGATTTGTTGTGAACATGTTGTGAATATTTTGAGACAATGTAAATATTGAGTGGTTAAATATGTACAATTTATTATTATCATATTATGAATGTTTGTGATTATGCAAAGATTATTTTTCATGATATTATGAGTGTGGGTGATTGATTTGCAATTGTGAAAGTTTGTAAGTTTTATCTCTAATTTATCTCTGTTTTTTTTTTCCCGTGCCAGGAAGCAAGTCGGCCTGCCCTTGGCCGACTTGCTTCTTGGGAGGCCAGCCTTCACAAGCCGGCGCATGCCGCCCCTCCTAGGGAGCAAGTCGGCTGTGTGAGGGCTCACGTGCCCTCCGTCCCGCCTCCTTGGCCCGCCTAAACGACTTGCAAGTCGGTGATATCCCATCTGACTTGCAAATCGTATAGCGTGCGCCCGGCTTCTTATTTTATTATTTTTTTAACACAAGCGCGGTCCACAGTCAAAAGTGTGCTACTTTGTGAAATAACTTTTGTAATGTGCTATTCTTCTTAAAAAGTTTTCAAACTCTGCTATTTTTAAAGAAAACCACAAAGGTGGCGTTGGGCCAAGCCGCTAGGACCAGGGAACCGGCCGGGGAGATGAGGTCAGGCTTGAGGACGACTGGGCACCACCACCGGCGCCAGCCGCATCCCCAGTGTGGTCACCTGGAATCGAAGGCTGGCCCTTGGATCGGGGCTGCCCCTGACGTAGTCCAGGACGGCCTTGCCCTTCTCCGAGTTCACGATGGCGCTGGGCATGGCGGAAGTGAACATTTACTCGATGTAGGGGCCACTGGAGATGAAAAGGCCTGCAACGACCCTTGCCGAGGTCACCTTATCGATCACAGAATCCAGTGGCCCAATGGGCTCGCAGACGGCTACCTTGTAGCCCGCCATGCGCAGCGAGGTCCTGTTGCCGCAGATGCCCATGGCCACCAAAGGCAGTCCCCAAAGAGGCGTGGAGGCATTGTTCTTAATTAGGGTAGAAGGAGATTCCCACAATGGAGACGCCGTTTCCGAGGTCGATAATGCTAGAGAACTCCCGGTGGATGGTGTTGGTGCCGACGGTGTGCAGGAGAGTCCCAGCCACGAGGCTTGGTTCCGCGCCGACGTCGCCACGAAGATCCCCCTCTCGGCTAGCTACCCCGAAGGTGGTGATGGCGACGGGGTCCGTGTACAGCGAGGTGCCATCGAGGTCGAGGGAGATGGAGAGGACGTAGCACAGTCGACGTCGGCGACGATGTCGAGCAGAGTCGCCGATCTCAAGGAAGAACATGGCCGAAGCCGATGAGCTTTTTATCATTTTTTAATAGAAATCAAATTAGTGAAGGTACTTTAGCTATTTCCATCCAACCATTACTTTTAGATGGAATATTCTCCAAAAAAATTTCTTTTTAAGGTCTACTTTTGATATTGGTTTTTACGGCTCGAAGAGAATAATGCATGCACATGATGTTACCTCCATGTGTTCGGACAGAAATTTTCCTCTCTCCACTGGCCCACTTCATCTGTTCCTCAGTGTCATTGTACTTAAGAAATTTTTAAAAAATAATTTTATTAAAAAATATTCACATAAATATACACAATTCTAATATATTTATAAATTTATACCTCTCACACATTGATTCATTATAACTTTTATTTATATATATATTACGTTTTACACACTTTCGCTGCAACTTACACAATTTACTATAACTTAAATTGATTCAGTGTAACTTATACACACAGAAAATATGTAAGTTATATTAAATCAGTGTAAGTGAGAAAAAGTGGAACTTGTAAAGAAATTGTATAAATTACACTGAACCAGAGATATAGATTTATAAATGTTACAGTAATTGCAACATAGGTCTGCTCATGCTGAGGTGACCGCTGAGGTGTTCCTCGCCAGAATGAGCCGAGACGACCAAGCCGATGAATTCCGTCTGAGGCGCGCTTGGCCGACGTGTGACGCTAGTTCCGAGCTCACGATTTGACCTGCAAAACCCACCGAGAAACCTCGGCGGGGAGACACTTCAATGCTCTTGTCAGACGCTAGCCAAGCAGAATGGCCTAGCTTGGGGGTAGAATAGCGTACCTGCGCCCGTGGAGTGTCTGCCTCTTAGATAGTGTTAGGATACCTATGTAACAGCTGGACGACCCCGCCAATCTCGCTGAGGGTTTCCGTGATTGATGCCGGATTGGAAGTAGCCACCATCCTGCTAGGTCATCACGACCGAGGTCTTACTAGCCGCAGTTATTGGTCCCATGATCATCGGACCTTACCATATCTGCCTCGTCAGCCACGTGAGGACCGCTTCGGGGGCACGCGTGAGCACGCCAGACACCAGGTTGGCTTCGTCCAAGCAGAGAACGTCTTTTGTCGAGCTGCAAAAGACGGCCTGAGGTGCAAAGAGGATTCATTGTTCCGACCTCGAACGTCGATTAGCTAATGATCTGCCTGTGATGGAGGTGGTCGACCTATGCTTCAATGACGTCGGTTGGAACCGAGGACAAAGCCGACCTGCTGGCATTTCCCCGTATCATTGGCCCCCTAGGTTCAGGTCGGACTATGAGTGAAGGCCGAGGTAAGCCTGAATCGCTGCCGAGAGTACATATCCGGCCACGTGGTCCTGATAGCCCACGTGGCCTGCTCAGTGCCGCGTCACCCTGATGTCAGACGCCGCCCGACCATAAGGACGCATCACCGTGCGCTCAGAGCCACCATGTGCCAAACGTCACCTCATACGACGCGCCAGTGGTCAGATCGCCTCCTCGACTCCCACGTACCATCATGGCGCTCCTCGCTGCCCGCGCTGATCGGAATCCAAAACGACGCCCGACGGCCATTCCAGTAGCGCCACGTGTGTGGATCTCCGCCGTTGTCATGGAAGATGAATGCCCATCGTTGGATCCAATTGATACCCTGGCACTATAAATAGTGGGGTCTGCTGCCGAAAAACCACCCTTGCTCTCACGTGCGATCCACCCTCAGACGACCAGTCGACGTGCCGACGTCCGAGTACTTGAGGTCCGATCTTGATCCTCGCTTGCTTCTTTCAGAGGTAAGAGATGTCTTCATCTAGTTTGTTTTCAACCTCTTCTTCCAGTCCTCGCCTTTCTGAGAACTCATCAGCCGGAGGTTCTCCGTCTGAGAACGTCTCTTCCTCATCTGAGGTGTCTCCGTTCTCTTGTCCTTCCGAGAGGGCGACTGCTCCGGAAGCTTCTCGGCCCGACGTCCAGGCATCGGAGCCTGCCAAGGAGTCTTCCATTCTTCACGTCAGCCCTGAGACGTATGTTCCCAGGAAACCATCATCCCACACCTCGGGTGCTCATCGGTAAGCCGACAATGTTGCTGACGCCCGTTGTGAGATTGTGTAACGTCGCGCGTTTTTCGGATCCCCGTGGATCCAGGTTTAGCGGGTTTGGTGGCCAATGTGAGGCCTATTAGTGTTGTGTGTAGATCCTTACCGGGTTTGGTTTGGATCCGTGTTGGTGTTCAGCTTGCTGGACACAGTGTGTTGGCGTTCAGGTGGGTGACGTCGACTGTGTGTTGGCGGCAGTGGTGTGCCGTTAACATGGTGTTAACGTCCATCGATGAGGACGTTGACTGTTGAACTTAGCGTCAGGCTTTGTGGACGTCTAGTTGTGGCGGTCTGGTTAAACGACCAAAGGGTTGACATTAACCTGACATGCCTGTGTTTTTATGGTAGACCCGAGCCCTGTTCTTTCCCCTCTCTTTCCCTTCCTCTTCCCCCACCTTCACCCTTGAGCTTCTTCGCGAGTCCTGACGGTCGGCGGGAGCTCGTGGGAAGGCCGTGGTAGCGGCAGATCGGGCGGGGAATGACGGATTGGAGCGCGGTGTTCGTGGGATGTTTCTCGGGTTTCGGCATGATTCGAGGTTCTTCGGGAGTTTAATTGCGTTTCTGAGGTAGGGGTCGAGCCCTGTTAGCTTGTTAGAAACATTAAAACACGACTTAATCACTTGAACCAGCATTTTTATTGTATTTTCGGATTAAGTTGCACCATGTGGGGTTAATGGGTGGTTTGAGTAATTTAGTGAATGAAGCATGCTGTAATGGGTTGTTTCGGGTTCTGGTATGTTAAAGGAACTGTTTCTATATTTTCTGTAGTTTAAACGGTTGGAAAACCTGTAGATTCGGATTAGGGTTTCTGCAGGGTCTGGGGTTGAAGAGCTTGGCGTCAACATCGATTGACGCCAGGTCATCAGCCAAGATATAAACGGCTGGATTGCTTGCCGTCTATTTCCTTTAAGCGGCAGTCGATGTGGCCGCCAACCTGTGCATGTACTCATGCAGTATGGTTTACGTAGCTCTTTGGTTATGAGTAATGTGTGTTTGTGTGTGTGCATGGTGATGACCGGTGTGAGCCAATGCACTTGTTATGCTCTTGGAGCATACTGCTCATGTAATGGGCATGTTTTACGTAAATGATATGTGATGTACGTAATCGCTTTCCGTGGTATGTGTGGTGCGTTGGCACCGTGGCACTCTTGGAGTGTGTTGTCCATGTGTTGGACATGTGGTTTACATGGAAGACGTGTGGTACACCATCCAGGGTGTAATATACACGAATTGTCTACGTGGTTTGAGTGTGTGTTTACTACACACTTTGTTGTAATGTAATTCTTATGATTTATCGTAGTAATTGGGCAGTGAGGTTCCTGTGTGAGCCTAGCCATGACTTTATGGTGTTTGGGCAGTGAAGGTCCATACCGACCTAGCCCTGGTTCGTTGTTGTCTATCGAATAATATTATATTGATTTATGTAGTAAGTGGTGTGTTGCCACGAAGGTCATGAGATGATCAATGATAGGTCAAATATGATTGGCTATTGTGATTTTATATATGTTAGTGTGAGTTAGCTTGGAGGTCACAAGGTGACCAATGATAGGCAAGTTTGTGGTTCAGGTATGTGTTGGTGTGGGATAGCTTTGGGGTCACACGGTGACCGATGTTAAGCTAATCCTAACACTTGTATATTGTGAATTATAAGTAAAGGTTATATGTGTAAGAATCGTGGTTTGTGCTAGCCGAGTGTGGTGGTCCGGCGCCTATTCCGGAATGCCTCTCTAGTCGGGTACCCCAGGTTCTTTGTGAGCCAGGACACGTGTGTTGTTGTGCTCGAGGTTTTGTCCCGGTACAGTGTGGTACCGTTGAGGTCTGTGTCGTCTTCTGGACACCCTCACTCTGAGTTTGAGTTGTACGACCGGCTGAGGGAAAGACGGCAGTGGGGCAGCGACTTTCCAGAGTTTGTTCTTTTGTCGCTTGTAGTGCGCTCGTAGTTGGGGGTACGGACACCAGTAGTCGACACTGGTCCCCAGCTAGTCCTGTTTTCCAGTGCCTCACTTTAGAGTGCTCCGGCCAGAGACTCTAGAGGTGCCAGGCATGGGCCTGCAGTTGTGTGTCTGCAGGTGTGGTGTTGGTTGGTCTCCACAGTTGTTTGACTTCTTCCTAGTGGAGCAGCAGTTGGACCTTTCGTCCGTGACTGCGAGACTGAGAGGTAGTTCTTGTGTTGTGTTGTCCGGGTTGGATATTGGCCTGATCAGCCAGTAGTCCGTTCCCGTGTGGTGGCGTCGTTCTTTCTGACTCGTGCTTTGCTAGTGACTGTGGTTTGTGAGTTTATGACTCGTGGTCGAGGTTTGACCAGTTCGAGTGTGCCCTGGTGTTGGCACAGCTGTGACTCAGTTGTGGTTTGTGTGACTCGTCGATTAAGGTTTCACCTGTAATATTGTGCCTAATTAAAGGTATAATATAATTATGGTTCAGTGTGGTGTTTATCACCTACTTGTACCCTTGTTCGGGTGTTTGTGTTGTGGTACCTCAGAGTAGCAGGTACTTGTTCCCTTCGTGGGTTACTTTGTAGTTTTGTGGTGGTACATTGTGTACCAACCTTTCCGGGTACTTGTGTGTTGTGGAGGTCCTGTGGTTTGACCTGCCACTTGTTGTATCCTAATTGCTTTAAGTAGATCTTTGTTTATAAGATTATTGTGGATTAGTTTGTAATTATTAAGTATGTTACCTTTGTGGGTAATTTGCCGATGAGGCTTATGGCCTAGGCATGTTGTAGTTTAGTTGAGCTATGCTCCGTGGAGGCCGTGTGAGACCTTCCACTTGTTGAATTTTACTCTTCTTGGATATGATTCCAATTATAGTTTTAGTGTGTTGTGATTGGCTTCGTGGTAGCCAGTTCCGTTACTTTGTGTGTAGTTTCCGATGTAGTGTGGTTTGGAGTATAAAGGACCAACTCTTTGTTAGCGATCCTGTTACTCAAGTGTTTGAGGTTCGCCTGTAAAGCTTGTAGCCTGGGCAATGACTTGCCTGTGTGGCTTATAATTTAGGCAACCCGTTGTTGTAGCAGTGTGCCAGTGAGACTGTGGTTTAGGCACTTTGGTTGTTGGGCTGACTAATGATATTATGTTAGTCCTGTAGTCCTACTTTTCTTCTGAGGTCGTTATGTTTATTATCGTAAGCATGTTTAATTGTTATTTATTGTCATGATGTGAGCATGAAATGGTTTGGCTATTGTTGTTGCCAGTGAGACCATTGGGGTCGAGGTGTCTGTGGTTACAGTGTTGTTTTGGGTAGCCCCTACTGAGCCAGTGACTTGTTGAGGCTCACTCCCCTACAGTTCTTTTCAGGGCTTGCCGTGTGTTTGGCTTGCAGTGGCGTTGCGTCAACTTGTACCATCAGCAGTAGTTTAGTAGTTAGTACTTGTGTGAGCTTGTGCTCCCTCGGGGTATGCCCCAGGTAGTTGTACTCTTTTAAATTGGACATGTATTAATGTAATGGGACAGTTGTACAAATTTGTGAACAGATATGAGCACATGTACTTTCTTGTGTCTTATATTCTTGTGGTTTGTCTTTTATACTCTTACTGGACTCGTGTGTGAGATATCCCTTGCGACACTTCGGTGCGTTCGCGGGAGGCGGATCTGGATATGGAGCCTTAATGGGCATAAATACCCCGGTCCGTTACAGATTGACCCCGAGACCTTTGAATGGATGAAGAATCATCCAGGTCTCGTCCTTCCCGAGCACTCCACCGTCTATGCAAACAAGCAACTCCGAGTCCATTACTCGATGGAGAACGGAGTCTGCCTCTATTCTGAGGCTGTCCGAGCAGGCTTTCGGTTGCCTCTCCATCCTTTCATTATCTTTCTCCTTCTTAAGCTGGGGGCCGTTCCTTCGCAGCTGACTCCGAACTCCTGGAGGTCGGTTGTCGACATCCTTCTAGCTTGTGCTCTTACGGAAGTCCTTCCGACCACTCGGCTCTTCTTCTATTGCTTCTCGGTCAAGGCATTCGGCGACTGGATGTACTTCGTAGCTCGGTCAGGTCGGCAAATACTTGGCCGAATTCCGTCCTCCATCCACAACTGGAAGAGGAACTTCATCTTCATCCACTATCCGACCGGATGGCCCTTTCAGACTACTTGGTTTGCAATCAACATTCACGACAAGGCCTTCCGTTCCCCAAACCTTGTCGAATCCGAGCTCTCGAAGTTTGAGTCTCTGCAGGCGGTGGAGCCTCCCGACCTGCTTGAGCCTTCCGAGAAGCTGTTCGAGCTAATAGCCGAGGCTAGCTGAGGTCTGATCCGTAAATTTGATCTCTGATTGTTGCTACAGTCTTAGGACAACTGACCCGCTTTTCTTGCAGCAATGGACGACAAGGGAAAGTCATCAGCCCCACAAGCCAAGGGGAGAAGCGGCCTTTCTCTTTCTGAGCTGGCCGAACGGGAGGTCATGTCTCGGGGTAAGAAGAAAGCAAGCCGAGGGGGAAAACATGCTCGCCCTACAGAGACCGACGTGCGACTGTCGCCCTGACCTCGGCACCTCGCAAATCGTCGCACGTCTGCGAGAAGACACGACTGACCAAACGTCCTCAGCCATCAGAAGACGGGTCGGCCGACATCACTACCTCGGTCGCCTCTCAGCCGAGGTAATCTGGGCGGTCTGGAGCCCTCAGCGTCACCAAGTGGGGAAGGCAAGCGCTTCCCTCCGAAGCGAAGGTTCCAACCTCGGGCGTTAGGTCGGGCCAGATAATCGAGGACTTTTACTCCTTAGTCTAGGGCATGATGTCTCGGTTTGAAGCAGTTCTTCATCGGGTCGAGATCTCTAGAGCTTCCGCCGAGGCACGCCTGGCCGAGGTTGGTAGGAAGCTAGTGGCCGAGAAGGATCTTCGTGCCAAGGAGGCTGAGCGAGCGAACAAAGCCGAGGCTAGGGCCGACAAACTCCTGAAGTCGCTTCAAGTCGAGAAGGATGCTCCCCAGGATGAGCTCGAATCTCATGAAAAGACCAAGGCTGCCACTGCTAAGCTGGTGGCCGACGAGCATGAAAAGGCGATCGCCGAGGCCGTTGCTGAGTACCGCGAGTCTGACGAGCTCAAAGCTGAGGTCGTCAAGCTTTTTCGACAAGGGTACGACTTCTGCCTCAAGCGTGTTTGGGAACACTTCTCGAACACTGACGTTTCAAAGGTCGTACTTGATGAGGAAGATGAAGAGGAGGCTGACGACGATGATCAGGACGAGAGCATTGCAGCTGTCGTCGACGATGCGTTGGCTACCGCTGTTGAGGGAGTCTTGGAGGTCGCCGCTGCCGACATCATAGCTGATCAGCCAGCAGTGCCCATTAGCGAAGAAACTCATGTCGGCACTGGCAACGTCGTTGTGGACTAGATTCCTCATTTGTACATGGCACCTTTCCGCACTTTGTACCCCTTCTCCTTATCAATAGAAATTTTCAAACCTTTTGTCGTTGTCTACATCAATGTGTTTGTCGTCGGTCTATCTGAAAACTTATCTTTCGAACAGTTTCCATTACCAAGAACATAGAACTATACATGCCATTGCTACTCTATAGCCTTTCGGGATGTCAGAGTTTCATCTTAACGAGTGCCGATGCAACCTTGTCGTCAACGGTGGTTTGCATCCAACCAGATTATGTCCCCTGGACTACTTAGTATGCCCATGTGTGTGCCTATGCGACCATGCCTTCAATTCTCGTTGGGCGTCGTCTCTCAGTTCCTGATGAGTGCCTAAGCGACCTCGTCCAGCGGACTACGACGCCCACAACCTTACGTGTGCCGAAGCGACCACGCCTTTAATTCTCGTCGGACGTCGTCTCTCAGTTTCTGACGAGTGCCTAAGCGACCTCATCCAGAGAACTACGACGTCCACAACCTCACGTGTGCCGAAGCGACCATGCCTTCAATTCTCGTCGAACATCGTCTCTCAGTTCCTGACGAGTGCCTAAGCGACCTCGTCCAGTGAACTACGACGTCCATAACCTCACGTGTGTCAAAGTGACCATGCCTTCAATTCTCATCGGACGTTGTCTCTCAGTTCCTGACAAGTGCCTAAGCGACCTCGTCCAGCGAACTACGACGTCCACAACCTCACGTGTGCCGAAGCGACCACGCCTTCAATTCTCGTCAGTCGTCGTCTCTCAGTTTCTGACGAGTGCCTAAGCGACCTCGTCCAGCGAACTACGACGTCCACAACCTCACGTGCGCCAAAGCGACCACGCCTTCAATTCTCGTCAGATGTCGTCTCTCAGTTCTTGACGAGTGCCTAAGAGACCTCGTCCAGCGAACTACGACGTCCATAACCTTACGTGTGCTGAAGCAACCACACCTTCAATTCTCGTCGGACATCGTCTCTCAGTTCCTGATGATTGCCTAAGCAACCTCGTCCAGCGAACTACGATGTCCATAACCTCACGTGTGCCGAAGCGACCACGCCTTCAATTCTCGTCGGACGTCGTCTCTCAATTCCTGATGAGTGCCTAAGCGACCTCGTCCAGCGAACTACGACATCCATAACCTCACGTGTGCCAAAGCGACCATGCCTTCAATTCTCATCAGACTTCGTCTCTCAGTTCCTGACGAGTGCCTAAGCAACCTCGTCCAGCGAACTACGACGTCCATAACCTCACGTGTGCCGAAGCGACCACGCCTTCAATTCTCATCGGACGTCGTCTCTCAGTTTCTGATGAGTGCCTACGCGACCTCGTCCAGCGAACTACGACGTCCACGTTCATTGCGCTATTCTCGTGTTATCAAGACGATGCTATAAAGTGACTAACCTTTTTCAATCATTCAATCATAGTTATATCATGCAAGCCAATCACAAATTTGACTTCATCAACGAATACCGCAGGTTTTTGAGAAAACTGACCTGCTCATCTCAAATAACTCGCCGGCCTCGCGACCGAGGACTTTAATCACATTACGAGTTTACAATTCTAAGAGTGCACGTAAACGATATTCGATATGACTAAGATACCTAAAGTAAAGGTCACCGACCAGCGTCTGAGGCCGACCATTGGGCATTTTAGCTGGTTGTGCGAGATCTACTGGAAAAAGTAGGGGAACAGTCCAGGACGATGCTCTAAGTGACTCGTCATGTGCTGATTTTAACTGTCCACTGGAAAAACTCGCCAGGGTAACCTTACATACTCCTGGTCGGCCCCCCTTGTCGATCATAGGTGATGCCTCGGGGGCTTCTCAGTTTCCGTAATTAGTTGAGTTCAACTAAAGGGGTGTGCGGAAAGCCGTACTGACCTTTAGTAACATTTCCCACAGACGGCGCCAATGTTACAGTAATTGCAACATAGGTCGGCTCAGGCTGAGGTGACCGCTGAGGTGTTCCTCGCCAGAATGAGCCGAGACGACCAAGCCGATGAATTTCGTATGAGGCGTGCTTGGCCGACATGTGACACTGGTTCCGAGCTCCTGATCTGACCTGCAAAACCGCCGAGGAGACACTCTGACGCTCTTGTAAGACGCTAGCCGAGCAGAATGGCCTAGCTTGGGGTAGAACAGCGTACCTGTGCCCGTGGAGTGTCTGCCTCTTATATAGTGTTAGGACACATGTGTAACAACTGGACGACCCCGTCAATCTCACTGGGGGTTTCCGTGATTGATGCCGGATTGGAAGTAGCCATCGTTCTACCAAGTCATCGTGACCGAGGTCTTAATAGCCGCAGTTATTGGTCCCGTGATCATCAGACCTTACCATATTTGCCTCGTCAGCCACGTGAGGACCACTTCGAGGGCACGCGCGAGCACGCCGAGCACCAGGTTGGCTCCGTCCGAGTAGAGAGCGTCCTTTTCCGAGCTGTGAAAGACGGCCTGAGGTGCAAAGAGGATTCATTGTTCCGACCTTGAACGTCGGTTAGCTAATGTTCTGCCTGTGATGGAGGTGGTTGGCCTATGCTTCAATGAGGTCGGTTGGAACCGAGGACAAAGCCGACTTGCTGGGATATCCCCGTATCAATAAATATGTTAGATATGGATATATTTGTATAAATATTTTTTAAAATAAAATTATTTCAAAATTTTCCAATGCACTTATTGCACTTGATAATTATATTTTTTAGTATACTTTCATTGACCAATTTATTTTTCCATGCACTTATTGCACTTGATAATTATAGATTCCTATCAGATGTTGCATCTGCGGCTGGAGCTCTGCTATCTCCAGGGCGGTCGCAGGTACTGCAACAGTAGGATTGTCGCCGGGTGCACCAGTGGGGGCGACGGCAGCGTCGACAGGGGGGAATCTGATGCGTGAGTCCACGCGCGGCTGTCGAGACCTCGTCACCCTACTGTTGTAGTTCTGGTGAGAGGAACGTCCGCAAGCCATGGCTTCTGTCATTCCCACAGACGGCGCCAAACTGTGGTAGTGTTTTCCTGCTTGGGCCGGAGCCAAACGGGCCTCCACTGAAGAAGATGGGAAAGACGAACACCGGTGCGGATGGAAGTCTGCAAGGCCAGAACCGGATCAGGGGGGCCCGGTTGAAGAACCGGGGGGAACCCTCCGATGCCTAAGTCAGTATGAGACTTGAGAGGCTTGAAGGAAAGGGGGTTCTCGTGTGTGAATCACGCGAGGGCAAGTGTGAGCGTCCGAGACGACCTACCTCTGTCCGGAGGTTACCTGAGCCCTTTTATAGGCGAAGGTGCAGAGGGGGTGGGACGGAATGTCCCTTAATGTCGCCGGAAAGGGTGCGCCAGTTGGCGCCCTTGGCGGGGAGTTACGCGTTGAGGCACCCGTTGAGGGGTTCAGCAGTTAATGCGCTGCTTGATCATGGGGCGTGTGCCGTGTAGCTGTTGTAACCACTGCTAGGTGGTGAGGAGCTCCCTGGATTCTCCTGGGTGAAAGGTACTGAGCAAGTTGCCTGTTCGGTAGGCTAGACCTACTGTTCGGTAGCCGGGCCCACTGCTCCGTACTTGGTACCCGGGCGCTGCTTATGCCAGCGGGTCTATGGCATGATTCCTGCAGGGCCTGTTCGGTAGACAGTGTCTGAACCGAACAGGATGAGGGGTGTCCGAAGACTACCCTTGGAGACCTGGAGGGTGTCCGGCGCGGAGGCCGCACGGTGCCCGATGCTCGGGTACTTTGGTGATTGCGGGCTCGAGTAGGAGCCACCTGATCTGCTCGGCAAGGACAAATCTTGTTGGAGCAACCGGTGCGGTGTTCGGAAACTACCGCTGGGACCGTTGGGCGTTTACAGCTGAAGTGTGTTCGGCATCCGGTTGGCTGAAGCCGAGGACACGTGGCACGAGGGCCATAGCCGTTTTGCCTTGCTGGGTCTTGATGGGCATATGGGCTAGAAGGCCAAAAATAGCCTCTACACTTGTCCCCCACCCTCTCAAGTCTGCTCGGATGTGATCGTGAGCACTTGAGGGGGGAAATGTCTACCCGAGTCGTCGGATGTGGGACTTCGTGTCTGCTGCGGAGGAACCGTCCGATCGCGATGAGGCGACATCCTCTGAGGAGCGCCTGTAAGCAAGGTCGGAGGTCGGGAGGCCTTTGTCTCCATTCTGCAGGAGCGTCGTCGGAGGACGCGGGACCCTCGCCTGGACGGGGTCCGTTCTGTGAGCTTTCAGACTAGGCGCATGCCTCACGATGCTGAGGATGTCAGACCTTCCGACTGAAATCTTAACTTGTATCATTCGTCCTTTTTCTATCTCTTTCTTCGCATTCTGTTTGAATCAGAATTCGTCGGTGTTTAGAGGCTTATGGGTATCATGCAGGTTTTGCAAGCTGAGGAGCTCGGCGACCCGGGGTTGTACCAAACACCTCTATCTTAGGACAGGTACCGCGCTGGTCCTTCGAGCTGAAGAGCTCTTTGCCAGGGGTGAGACCGTTCGCCCTTTACAAAAACCGATAGAATGCAGAAGAGAGAAGTAGGACGCCAAACAGAGAGGCTTTTATAATAAGCCCTTACACTCCAGGTTCTCGGTATGGTTTTGCTGCCGAGGGTAGACAGCTTGTAGAAACCTCTTCCGAGAACCTGAATGACCTTATAGGGTCCTTCCCATTTTGGGGCGAGTTCACCTGGTCGGCTCGGCCGGCAGGTAAGCTCTCTTCACACGCAGCGTGGCCCTGGACAGTGGAGAGGAGCTCGGAGAGGGTCGACGGCTGCTGCACCCTGAGTGTCCTTTGAAGGAAGCCGTCGCGAGTGCCTCGAATGAGGGCACTGGTGGCTAAAGAGACGTCGAGGCACGGGATGCGAAGTGTTTATGTCCAGAACCACTGGATGTAGTCCCAGAGTGCTTCGTCCTTCTTCTGCCGAACAGACAGAAGAGATGTTGCGGTGTGCGGTTGAGACCTTCCGGCCAGGAAGTGATCTCTGAAGGATTTCTTCAACTGGTGGAAGGAAGAGATGGAGCCTGCGGGGAGGGCATCGAACCATGCCCGGGCAGTCTCCTTCAAGGTGGCCGGAAAGGCTCGGCAGTGGTGCCGTGCAGCATGTGTGACTCGAACCCATGGACGTGGTCCGCTAGGTCAGTGGTGCCGTCGTAGGGCGCGATGGAAGGTAGAGGCAGTTTTGGGGAGACCCAGGCTTACAGGATCTCTGCGGTGAACGGGGAGCAGAAGTCCAAGTCGTCGTCCCCCAAGGGTCTGCCTTCTGCCTTCCGGATCATCGCATCCATGCGGCGCTCAAGGTCAGCGACGCGGCGGAGGCGTCTGACCAATTCCTGGTCGGCATGCGTTGAGCACTCGCGCCTGGATGCGTGGGCGCTGGAATCGATGTCGAAATGCGTGGGGGCCTGAACCGTCACGGTACGGCGGGGTGAATTGGCCTGTCGCACTGGTGTTCGACGTGCGAACGGGGGTGTTTCTACATGCTGCTTCTGCGGCGCTGGAGGGGCACGAGACCGTCGGTGAGACGACTCCGCTAGTTGCTCCGGTGGCGGGGGAACCGTCAGGGCCGGTTGTCTGGCCAACTGGGCCTAGAGGCCCTGACAGATTCCTGTCAGATGTTGCATCTTCCGCTGGAGCTCTGCTATCTCCAGGGCGGTCGTAGGTACTGCAACAACAGGATTGTCGCCGGGTGCACCAGTGGGGGCGACGACGGTGTCAATAGGGGGGACTCTGACGCGCGAGTCCGCACGCGGCTGTCGAGACCTCGTCACCCTACTGCTGTAGTTCTGGTGAGAGGAACGTCTACAAGCCATGGCTGCTGTCGTTCCCACAGACAGCGCCAAACTGTGGTAGTGTTTTCCTGCTTGGGCCGGAGCCAAACGGGCCTCCACTGAAGAAGATGGGGAAGACGAACGCCGGTGCAGACGAAAGCCTGCAAGACCAGAACCGGATCAGGGGGGCGGTTGAAGAACTGGGGGGAACCCTCCGATGCCTAAGTCAGTATGAGACTTGAGAGGCTTGAAGGAAAGGGGGTTCTCGTGTGTGAATCACGCGAGGGCGAGTGTGAGCGTCCGAGACGACCTACCTCTGTCTAGATGTTACCTGAGCCCTTTTATAGGCGAAGGTGCAGAGGGGGTGGGACGGAACGTCCCTTAATGTCACCGGAAAGGGCACGCCGGTTGGCGCCCTTGGCGGGGAGTTACGCGTTGAGGCACCCGTTGAGGGGTTCGGCAGTTAATGCACTGTTTGATTGTGGGGCGCGTGCCGTGCAGCTGTTGTAACCACTGCTAGGCGGTGAGGAGCTCCTTGGATTCTCCTGGGTGAAAGGTACTGAGCAAGTTGCCTGTTTGGTAGGCTAGACCTGCTGTTCGGTAGCCGGGCCCACTGCTCGGCAATTTATATATGTTTGTTATCGTTCATATATATATATATATATATATATATATATATATATATATATATATTCTCTTAAATTTAGATCAAATGGTGGATAATACAAAGTTTCCCTAATTCATGACAAAGTATTGCAACTCCTCCAATGCCTAATACATATTTCCCCCATCCGATATAAGAGCCCCTGTAAAAAAGTCTTATTATATTTTTTTATAATTCACACATTTCTCCACTCTGACATGAGTCTCTGTAGGTATCAATGGCCCAGCAGCCAGCGCAGTTGGAATTTCTCAATTTCCATTTCTGACCACAACACGTCTCTCTCTCTCTCTCTCTCTCTCTCTCTCTCTCTCTCTCTCTCTCTCTCTCTCGGCTTCTTGATTTCTCTCGACATTCTCTCTCCTCTCTTTTGGGCTTCCTTGTATCTGACATTTTTGGTTTGCTTGTTGTCCCAACGACTTCTCTCGATCTACTCTCTCCTCTCTCTCGTTTGAGCCTGCAGCACGTGGCCTCTTCTCTCCTCTCTCTCGTTTGGACCTCCTCTCTTTCCTCTCTCTTCCTTGCAACACAACGTTTAGATGGTGGCAATGCGTGCGGTATATGGTGGCATGGCAACACACTGGACAATGGAGCAGGTCCCTAGTTCCCACCGCAGCCTCCTCTCTCCTCGCTTTTGGCATCTTCTATCTTATTTCTCAGCATCCTCTCTCCTTTATCTCTTTTGGGCCTCTACGAAGGTTGAGTCTACTCTCTCCTCTCTTTCTTCTAGCAACGCAGCAGACGATGACACAGTGTTAATTTCATTGTATATTGACTTATGAATGATGATGATGAAAACTATGTTGAAATATATTTGTTTATCATATAGATCTTTCGTTTCAATTTAAATTATATTTTAATTAAGTTAATTTGTACCATAAATTTTAGTTTTGTATATACTCTTATGATCGGTAACTATTTGCTACTCGTTCGTTATTCTCATTTTTCCGGATACTCAAAATGGGTTTCAGACACACCATTATCCGAATTCTTAGCGAACAACAAACCGATACAATCCTTTCTTAATAGATATGGAAATAGATTGTCTATTATCCGCATTGTATCTGACCCGTTGAGATCCCTAGATGATGTTAAGGGTTTAACTCTTATCAGATGATGTAATATATTAGTATTTTTAATAAATAAATTTTGTTAAATATAAGAAAATAAAAAATAAAATATTGTTTCATGTAAATTATATTTTAAGAGGAGAAATATATGTAAAAATCCTAACATTAAAATCACTTTCTCAATTCCAAAGATCATCTCAGAAGCTTCCCATATGGGCTATCTTGAATCTTATAGATGAGCTAGGTGGTGTTCACCATCTCATTGGTACACACTTGTTTCAGAGGCATAATAAAGTGCCAAATGTTTTCACCACGTTTCTTTTTTACACGAATAAAGATGAAATGCTATATGAGCTTATTCGTACTCTCTTAACCTATGATGTGACACTTGCCATTACAAAATAGATCTGATAAAAAAAGTGACACCTTAACATCATACCTATTTTATAATGACTGTTGTAAGCAATAGATGTTCTCTCTCTCTCAAATCATACTAAGGTCATCAGAGAAAATTATGAGAAACCCAAAAACTAACTGTTCTTCAACATTTTGCTTGTAGGAATTTCTCACTGTACTAAACGTTTATATTGAGAGGAACAAGGGAATTTCGGCCCTTTGACTCAAATTGTAAGGACCAGTTATCAAGTTCGGCTCAACAGAGACAACCTGGTTATTAAACGGGGTATGCTCGACGAAAGTCTAGGGACCAATCTAGGCCCACCTTATAAAGCTACATTATCAAATGAGACCCACTCGACGAACTGCCTGATAAAAGTTATCAAACAAGACCTACAAAAGTGCCAACAAGTACTTGATTCATCGGCTCCAAGAGGAAGGCCCCTTCTCTCGACATCGACTCCAGAAAGATAGCTCAAGTGATAGAGGATAACTTTTGAGTTAAATATCTCAGAACGTGTAATGGCAAGATGATAGTTCAATCTGCTTTTACCTACTTTGGCAGACCCTATCCCATTAGATGACTCGACAGCCTAATCCACAGAATTTTTCGCTTAGACAACTTTTAAATCGGAAGAGCTTTAGTTCGATAGAGAAGTGGTAGACACCCCTGATCTGATTAACTAGTCTGTATATCAGTAGTGTGTAAGAACTTCATAGTCTCATGATATCTGCTTACATTGAGCACCACTTCACACGTGCGCCAAAGAGACCTAACCCATGTCACTCTAGGGTTATTAATGCCAATGCATGTGGTGTGCATACTAGTAGTTGACTTAAGGGCACCCCACTCATGGCCTATCCACGTATGATCGACAGAGACCCATTTAGTTCTACGTGCGAAGAACTCTACCATAAGCACATTAGAGGTCCATAGCGATAGCCATATCTACAATCATGTCACATGAGATTAGCGGAAAATTTTAAGACACATAAAATCTAGAGAAAATCTTTTGACTAGAGGGATGTGATATAATAACAATTTAAACCTATCAAATTGTGGGGATGATATCGAATCATTCACCCTCTTGTTCTAAATTTTTTATTGAGATTTGATTTAGACATCAAATATTTTTGTTTAAGATGCTACTCCCAAAACTCTCTGATCCATTGCTTCTTCCTCGTAAGTTTCTCTGTTGCATCCGCGAACAACTATTCAATTTTTCAATCTCTTCTGGCCATCTAACGATTCGCCGCAGATCCAAAATCTTGTCTCTCTAATACTAAAATAGACAAGTGCAATCTTAAATCTCTTATCCTAATCTTTTTCTTTTTCACTTATAAAAAAATCCCGTGGAGACTTGACCAAAAATATTCATGATCTCGGACTCCACATCAGTTGAATTGAGACCGGGGAGTTGGCTTCCTGATGCAATTTGACAATGGAAGGGGAGTTGTTGCTTCCCAATTATCCGTAAAAAGCAAATATACACATATTCTCAGAGGGGAGAGAGAGAGAGAGAGAGTATGCATCTGAGTCATTTATAAAAGTCTGTATGCAAACATTTAAAAAGGTTGGATGACCAAGATTAAAACTAAAGACTGTTCTCCAATGATTGACTTTGATAATGTGGGAATAGGATTTTCATGTCAGTTCACATGCCTTTTCACGATGCAGATTCAGTCAAAGGGTTTAGGGTTTTTGGGAAGATGAACTTTGGTTTCCTACATAGGACTTTAGTTTTGGAAAATAACACTGCTTCTTCAACTTCCATTTCCCCGTAAGAATTATTAGAGTCAGAAAACACATGGAAATGGGTGCATGGTTTCATCTACTAATTACGTCATATATATATATATATATATATATATATATAGAGAGAGAGAGAGAGAGAGAAAGTAGTACTATATATGTTACGACGGTGCAGTCTTGTTGTACTATAATACATCACTTTTGGATCAAGATTTAACGGTGGAGATAAAAAAAAAAAAAAATTTGACCGGTGCTCTATGCGCGAGCCTGTGACGCGTCTAGCAACGCGGTGCGGTGGGGTTGCACCCTAAGACTCCGCCGCACCGCAGAATGACCCCATATATATATATATGGTTCTATTAAATTTTGTCTACTTTTAAATTTCATCAATAACATTTAAAAAGTCTAAATTATGGAGCCTCCAACACGACAAATTATATAAGTTATTTAGGATCTATGTATGCTTAATATGAATTTTTTTAATTTAGAAAAATCCTTATAAGTTTATCCATCTTCATATGTCACATAGACGTCATCCAAGGATTTACAAATTATCCATTTCATGTATATATATTATATATATATATATATATATAACTTTAATATGGATCTATAGAGGAATATATAGATCACAAAATTATAAACATATCATTTGTAATGTGGGCTGCAGACAAAGAAGATAATCTTGTCCCAATCTGACATCCAAAGAGGATGGTGTCATTCACAGTTGGGAGTAGGGCTGTTCAGAATTCGGTTCAAATCGAAAAACTCAATTTAAACCGAACCGAACCGGTTCAGTTCGGTTCGGTTTGACCTTGTGATTCAGTTCGATTCAGTTTGGCCAAAAAAAGAGTCAACCCGAACCGAACCGTGTTCACCTCTAGTTGGGAGTCTAGCTAGTTTTTTCTTCCCAATACAATATATGACATGGATTATATTATCTAATGACTTCTAAGAGGTTGGAGTTTACAAATACCGTCAAGGAGCATTCAACACAGCAGACAATATTAATATTTCAATGAAAGCCAAATAACATTAGATCACATCACCAAAAAAATATGTAATCTAGAGACAGAATCTCTTCTTCTTGTATCTCATCAGGTATGCATGACCTATAATGTTTTTATCTTCATAATTTAGAGAATATGCATCATTATTATTATTATTATTATTATCTTACTTCCTAGCTTCAACTTCTAGCATGAAGAAGGTAACCTAATTAGGGTGTCACTTAGAGTTGGTGATCAATGAAAGGCTAGTACATGGTGCAATATGAGAGGGGAGCTGCGTTAACAAGAAATTTAAGGTTACACTAAAATTTCCTCTCATTTTTAAGCTGATGAAAGTTTTCTTAGAAAATAGAGTGCTAAAAACCTTATACAGGTCAGGGAGCATTAGTCAGTAGAAGATTAACCCAAGAAATAAAGAGAATCTAATTTGATGGATTATATGCGGTCGACATAGAAAATCTAAGCCTAGCGAGGAATTACAATAACGAAGGATCCCAAGAATACGGCAAAATAGGGATCGAGAACGAAGGCCTTAGCGACGAGGACAACAAACCTCTTCTTCATTTACATGTGTATTTTTTTCTTTTTAGAGAATCATTGAGCGTAATAGGCAAAATCACTCACATCTGTCCATGACATATAGAAGGGGCAAGATTTGTCATTATTAATTGAAGGATGATTTCATAAGTTCTTTTTACGAATACTATTTTTCATTTATATCGTTATATTTTTATTTCTCTTTCTTTTTTTGAGACAATTTCAATAGTCCTATTTGCATGGGTATGATCCACATCATCTTGAGCTTATCAAGAGGGGTAAATGCAAAGATCTTGTGGATGGTAGTGAGAGCTAAGTAGATGACAAGAGCATGAGGTGATATGTAAGTAACTTTATTTTCTTATTTAATTTTTACGTGAATATTTCTCATATTAAAATTTTGTATCATTAATATTTTTTTCTCTCATTTGATATAAGAGAGCATGATGTAGTTGATGACTCCCCCTTAGACGTCGATGTCGAGAGTGGCACCCCTCTTACCGCTGAGGAGATCTTCATTTCAGTCATGGAAAAGATTGATCCGTTCGTTATGTAGGTGGTGTAGAGATGCTCATCATATAGTATGGGTCAACAAAAGCATCTAACTCTTCAGCTCAACAAAAGGTAAGGGAAGATCAATTGAAGGCCAAACAGATTAGCTGATGGCAGAGGAGGAGTTGAGCCATATGCGAGCATAGCAAGTGGAGATATGCACACACAACTTTCTTAGATGGAACAGATGCACACATAACTTTCTCAGATAGAGCAGATGTGTGCGTAGATGGAGCAGATGAGCACACTCCTCACCCAAATGTAGGTGTCACAAGTTCAGAGAGTTGCTCCACCAACTCAGACCAACAACAAAATAGATGATGAGGCAGAGGATTTTCCTTATCATGATGATGTTTTTTTATTTGACTTTTTGTATTTTTGTATTATGATTATTCTTGATTCGACTCTTTTTACATTAGTATTTTGGATTTGTTTATAGGGTGAATTACCGATCAATCCCTACTTTTTGGGGATTTATTTTTAAGTCCCTAACAATTATGTAAGTCTTTTAGAAAACTATGTAATTACATACGAATCTGTATAACTATAAGTATGTAAGTAAGCGATCTAAAAATAAGTCCCCAAAAAATAGAGACTGGTTGATAATTCTCCCTTGTTATATATATATATATATATATATATATATATATATATATATATATATATATATAGTGAATATATGATGTTTATGTTAGTACATGATTTATTTGAATTAATGATCCATTGAGTCTGAGTGATGACTCATTTATATGTATGTTATTGAATGATTCAACGAACATGGATGGTGACTCATTTGTACACATAGGGTGCCAAACAAATACTTAAATTAGTATTTTTTTAATGTAACCTTTGTCAATGGCTGATGAAGCTGCTAACATATGATGCATATGTCAACAACCAAAGAAGTTTGTAACACCCCGACACGGAATATCGGAGCAGAATTACAGTTATTAAATAGCACAGAGCGAGAAATAAATGACAAACCATTGCACAAATGGAAATAATACCAAACATCTCCAATTTCATTAATATTCCATCAAATATCTATTATATCCAACCATCAGAGCCAAACTAGGGCCCAGAGTACTTTATTGAAATCCAAACTAATACATCAAGACTGACTGACTCACTAATTCATAACTATACTAACTAGCTACTAAGCAGATGGTTGCCGAAAAAGGGTCACTCCTGGGCATCGTCCTCAGTCCCATCCTCGTGAGTGTGGTCATCGTCAAACTCGCCTGAAACACAATGAATAAATATGCAGGATGAGCGAATAACGCCCAGTAGGACTTAATATCTCATGAGAACAAGCATGCTTAAAGTAATTAATGTCTTTAGGAGGCAGGATACGAGAACAAGTTGTCATGTATAGTCAAGAGAATGATGTAACAAGATAACGTGAAACATTAACACATTCACGCGAGTATAACATCACAAGAATTGGCCATATCACGAGATAGCAAGTATGGGTCGGTATTCTTTCAACCCCGAGTTCAAGTAACAACAAATGATTGATTGATTGTTATAGATTAAATCTTATGTGTCATGCGTTAGGTGTATGCCATCACCCAGATCATTAGACCCCCGCGAGTTATAGCCTTTCAGGTGCTCCTCCCAAGGACCAGATCGGGCCCTTATAATGTTGCCTAGCATAGTCATGTTTGTTATCTTAGACAATCAATTGATGGCCAAGTAGAGTACCAAGAATAGATGAGAGTAGTAGATGAAATAGATGAGAGTGTAGAGACAACGTGAACAGATGAGAGTAAAGAGACTGTAGATGAGATAGGGACAATATCGTAAAACAACGTAACATCGATAGTAACAGTTGCGCAGCACTAGGTCGGGTACCGGCAGTCTGGTAGAAATCATCACCGCCCACTAGCCGTGCTATGAACACAGGCTAGATGGTCCGGCATGATCACAAGGTAAGAAGAGAACACACTAAGGCCATGGATCGTACTGATCCCTAAAGGTGTAACAGGTTTTAGGGTACAATCAGCTCGTCGGCTAAGGACGTGCGCCAAAGCCAAGAAGACTTATGGAGGCCTTGACAAGGAGTCCCTGGCCCAGTCGAGAGTATTCCCGATGGACAGGTGGTCCAAGTCAAGAGAAAGTGTGTGGAAACTGGTCCATCGTGCCTCGAGTGATCAAAGGCCGAGGGAAAACGGTAACGGTATTCAAAACGCGCGTATAAAACGAAGACAATTGTATAATTAGTTAAATAGGGAATTTAGTAATTTATTTTGTTAAATTACTAGATATATTATTGAATAATTTAACAAGGTTTAATGGCAAACATGATGGTTAAGTGTGTGTAAGTGTACATGAATCAAGAGAACAAGTATGGTTGTGCATATAGCTTTTAAATAATTAAATCCATGTGATAATGCTCATTACTATTTAACAAGTTATTATCTATCATGTCAACACTTAAACAGAGTCAAATTGACATAAAGACAGGGTCATATCTATAAATCTTATGTTCTGGTCGAAATTCAGAGGTCGCGACGTCGGCCTCTGTCGCGTTCAGGTCGCGACAGGGCTAACCGGCGTGTTCAGGTATCAAGTCGAGATGGGCTTAAAGGCCGCAATCAGGTCGCGACGTACAGGCGGGTCACGTTAAGTCATCGCGACGCACGGCTTTCAGGGTGACCCGGTGGTCAGGTCGCGACCAGTCAACCTATCGCATTCAGATCGCGACGGGTCCTAGTGTCTCGACCCCTCTGAGGTTGCGGCGGATCAGGCCGTTGCGATCTGAGGGAGTGGCCCGAGCCCAGAAAAGAGAGATTTGTCCTTTTTCCAGGTGGGTCTACATGATACATGGCTATTCAAAATTTGATAATAAATCGCATAGAGATCCAAAAAGCATGAAATTAGTTTTAAACGAGAATAGACATGGAGATCTATCAATAGGCATGATTAATTCGAAAATAGACAAGGTTTAGGCATGATTTGATTAGGTTACATTCCGGTGACCTAAACATGCACAGTCAAGGTTCAATGAATTAATTAACAATGGATACATGATGAAAATTAGGGAAACCAAGGGCGTTTGAAAGCTAACATGATGTAGTATTTATGAGAATTTTCTCATGGCATGGGATCATGTATGCACGAGGTTTGAAAGCAAACATGAAAGGTCAGGTACATGGATCTGACATGGATTCAACAAATTAATTCTCCCTCATGGGATATCGAAATAGAGCAAAACCAGAGAGTTTTTGCACGGGATCATGAAGTCTTCCTAGGGTAATTTTTACACGAATTTGGCTTGAGAGATTTCCTACCTTTTGTTGAAGTAAAGAAAAACCTTAGTTTGGAGACGAAAATAGAAAGATCCTCCTTGCTCCAAGCCTTCTCCTCCCTTGCTCCTTCGCCCACAGCCTTCTCCTTCATTCTCCATGGCTTTAACAACGATCTAGGGGGTGATAGCACCGAAATTGGGGTGTTTTATTTGCTAATAGAGTCCTAATGCATTTAAAACTCTTCTCTTCTCCTCCAACTCTGAAAATTCACATTTATCACCTATTTTCTTTCATTTATCTGCCGCATGGGGTTGGGAAGAGAGCTAAATTCGTGGCCATGGGGTTAGGATAGGCTAATGGCTCTTGTTCTAGATAAATACAAGTTATTGAATATTTATCTTAGCCTTTTACCATTTACTAATTAATTAAATCCGAATTTGGGATAATTATTTCCCATCCCATGACGGGCTCCACTTTATTAGGCCTATTATTTAGTAATTGAGCCATTTACACAACCCATTAGGGTTTTAACTTAATGGGCTCGATTAAATTCCCTTTTATTTCACTTATTTCTCATTTATTCTAATTAAATCTATTTACCTCATTTATTTAAAATAAAATTTTTATTTTATTTGGATTTTAAAAATCAAGGGTGCTACATCCTCCCCCTCTTAAAAGAATTTGGTCCCCAAATTCATATGATTGTGTGAGAGGAAGAATGACTTGCTGAATAACTCCGGATAGTTCCGGCGCATGGTGGCTTCGGGTTCCCACGTGGCCTCTTCCACTTCGTGATTTCTACACAATATCTTGACCACGGGTATGGATCGATTCCGAAGCTGTTGCATCTTCTTGTCCAAGATCTTCATAGGTCATATCCTTGTTCAGAATGATATCATCATAGCTGATTACGTGTGACGGATCATACACGTACTTCCGCAGCATTGATACATGAAAAATGTTATGTACTGTTGAGAACTGGGGAGGTAGAGCCAGCTGATACGCTACCTCGCCAACTCGCTCCAACACTTCAAATGGACCTATGAATCTTGGTCTCAACTTGCCTTTCATCCCAAACCTTTGAAATCCTCTGGTCGAGGATACTTTTAGCATTACATGATCTCCAGTCTGAAATTCTAAATCTCTTCTTCTCTTATCAGCATAGCTCTTCTGCTAGAGTGAGCTATCTTAATCCTATCTCTGATAATCTGTATATCCCTGCTAGTGCTCTGCACCATGTCTGGTCCCAGCCATGCTGTTCACCTACCTCATTCCAGCACACTGGTGATCTACAGCTTCTGTCATATAGTGCTTCAAAAGGTGCCATTTTAATGCTCGCCTGATAGCTGTTGTTATAGGCAAATTCAATTAGGGACAACTGTTCATTCCAATACCCTTCAAAATCTATAGTGCAGGCACGAAGCATGTCTTCCATAATCTGATTTGTCCTTTCAGTCTGCCTATCCGTCTGTGGGTGAAAAGCAGTGCTGAAATTTAACTTGGTTCCCAGTGCCGTCTGAAGTCCCTTCCAGAATCTAGAAGTGAATCTGGGATCACGGTCTGAGACAATGGATACGGGGACTCCATGTAATCTTACTATCTCTTTTATATAGAGGGCTGCTAACACATCGACACTCCAAGTACTCTTAATGGCAAGAAAATGTGCGGACTTAGTCAATCGGTCCACAATAACCCAGATAGCATCAAGTCCACCACGAGTTCGGGGTAAACCCATGATGAAATCCATTCTGATGATTTCCCACTTCCATTCAGGTATGTCCAGGGGTCTAAGTACACCTGCAGGACGACGGTGTTCAGCTTTTACCTGTTGACAGGTGAGGCAGTGTGCGGCATGCTCAGCCACCTCACGCTTCATGTTTGGCCACCAAAATGACCTTTTCATGTCTTGGTACATCTTGGTTGCGCCTGGGTGAATAGTGTACTTGGTCTTGTGGGCTTCATCCATCAGCTTTCTCTTCAGTTCTTCATTGTCAGGCACACAAGTCCTGGCGTGGAATAATATTCTCCCATCTTTAGTGATGGAGAAATCTGGCTTGTCAGCTATGGTCTCCCTGACTCGGATTAGGAATGGATCATTAGCCTACTGCTCTCTGATCTCGACAAACATGTCTAGTTGTGCCCTATTCCCTAAGGTTGGCAACAATCATCTTATCACTTCTCTTTTCAATGTTCAGGTCCAGACTGGCAAATTGTTTCAATAATTGCATCTTGCCCATGACTAGACAAGATAAAGAAGTTACTGGCTTCCTACTGAGTGCATTAGCTACTGCATTACCTTTGCCTGGGTGATATTGGATATTGAAATCAAAATCTTTCAAGTACTCCAGCCATCTCTGTTGTCGCATATTGAGCTCCTTCTGAGAAAATAAATACTTCAAGCTCTTGTGGTCGGAGTAGACAATAAATTGCTCCCCATATAGGTAATGCCTCAAGAACTTGAGTGCAAAAACCATCGTAGCCAATTCTAAGTCATGGACAGGGTAATTAACTTCATGTGGCTTCAACTGCCTTGAAAAATATGCTATCACCTTTTCGTTCTGCATTAGTACGCAGCCTAGACCAATTCCAGATGCATCAGTGTAGACTGAGAATCCGACGCCCTCGAATGGTAATGCGAGGACAGGTGCAGAAGTCAACAATTGCTTCTGGGTCTGGAAGCTCTTCTCGCATTCCTTGCTCCAGACATATGGGTTCTCCTTCTGCGTAAGACGCGTAAGAGGTACAGCTATCTTGGAGAAGTCTTTTATGAACCGTCTGTAATAACCAGCCAGTCCAAGAAAGCTCCTGATTTCAGTGACATTGGTCGGCCTTTCCCAGTTGAGTACATCTTCTACCTTGGAAGGATCGACAGTGATACCATCCTTAGAAATAACATGGCCTAAGAATGACACCTCCTCGAGCCAGAATTCACACTTGCTCAATTTGGCGTAGAGTTGGTTGTCCCGCAAGATTTGCAGAGCAATCCTCAGATGCTCCTCATGATCTTCCTTGGTCTTGGAGTATATGAGAATATCATCAATAAAAACCACGACGAACTTGTCGAGGTAGGGCCGATAGATGTTGTTCATTAGTTGCATAAAAGCTGCAGGAGCATTGGTTAGTCCAAAAGGCATGACTACAAATTCGTATTGATTGTACCTGCTCCTGAAAGCCATCTTGTATATGTCTGCATCTTTAATCCTCATCTGATGATATCCCGATCTAAGGTCAATCTTAGAAAAATATTTGGCTCCTGATATTTGATCAAATAATTCATCGACACGAGGCAGAGGGTACTTGTTCTTGATAGTGAGATTATTCAGCTGCATGTAGTCAATGCATAATCTCATAGATCCATCCTTCTTCTTGACGAACAACACTGGTGCTCCCCAAGGAGAAGTACTCGGTCTGATAAATCCTTGCTCTAGTAGTTCCATCAATTGCTCCTTTAATTCTTTCAATTCAGCGGGGGACATCTTGTAAGGTTGGCGTGATATTGGTGCAGCTTCAGGTACGAGGTCAATTGAGAAATTCACATCTCTCTCGGGTGGAATGCCTGGCAGCTCATCGGGAAACACATCGGGATATTCTTGCACTATATGAATGTCTGATATCTTCGTTGCTTTCTTCTCAACTACAATTGTGGCAAGAAATGCCACACAGCCCTTCCTTATCATGTTTTGTGTCTTTATAGCAGAGACGAGAGACAAGTGTCTCTTGTGTCTACGTCCCGTGAAGGTCAGCTTAGGGAATTCACTAAAAGTAATCTTCCCTCTTCTACAATCAACACAAGGCCCATAAGTAGATAGCCAATCGGCTCCCAGAATAACATTGTAGCCCTCCATGGCAATACAGATTAGGTCAGCTCTAAGGTTAAGTTCATCAATCTTAACATCAGCTAAAGGAAAATATTTATTCAATTGAGCCTTTTCCCCAAGTGGTGTCGTAACAGGTAGTTCAAATTCCATAGATGCAGGTTTTTCCTTTAAGGTGTCAGTGAATGCTTGTGATATGAAAGAATGCGTTGCGCCAGTATCAAACAAAACAAAAGCTGATTGAGAGAAAACTGATAAAGTACCTTCTACGACCCTACCATCCTCTGTGATCTCCACTTCCTATAAGGCTTGAAGTCTGTCGGGCTTCTTTTGTCCTATGGGACGCTTCTCCTTCTCCTGCTCCTTTAACACAGGGCACTCAGAAATGTGGTGATTATGATTTCCGCATCGTAGGCAAGCGCCTGCTTTTCTCTAGCATTCAGCGGCAGTGTGACCAGGCTTGTCACAATGCTCGCAGTTGGTCTTGTTGGTGTTCGGGGGAGTAGGAATCTTGGGCTTCCTTTCCTGGTTCGGCCCTCCAGTGATGTTGAACGGCCGCTTCTTGCCATTTGTGGGCTTGCTTGAGGAACCCGATGCTGGTTCCTTCTTGACCAATCTACCCTTGATGCAATCAGTGAGATCGGTCGCATCTTCCAGCAATCGAGCCTTCTTAACCATTTCAGCATATGTCTGAATGTCCATAGGTGCAAGTTGAGTAATATAAGAAGGCTTAAGCCCATTGAGGAAGCATCTTGCCTTCATCTTTTCGGTGCTGACCAGGTGATTGTCATATCGGGCCAATCGAGAAAACTGCGCTTCATATTTAGCGACTGTAAGGTGCCTCTGCTTTAATGTGGCAAATTCTGATGCTTTCCTCTCTTTGACTCTTTTGGAGAAATACTTGGAGTTGAAGTGTTCCTTGAACTCCTCCCATGTGAATTGTGCGTCGGCTCTTGTTGCCTCAATGGACTCCCACCATGTGCGGGCGTCCCTCTCGAGCTGGAATGTTGCAAGTGAAAGCTTGTCCCCATTTGCACATTGCATAACGTGAAAAATGTGCTCTATCTCCTTGAGCCAATTCTCGGCCTCATCAGGATCCGTGGTTCCACTGAATCGAGTGGATTCAGGTTGCGGAAATTTCGATGTAAGTCCCCAGCACCACGGTTGTTGTTATTATTAGCTCCAGCAGCCTGGAGTAAAGCCTGTGGGAGCTACTGAATTGTCTGCTGCATGTCACAAAGTTGCGCACGCGCTGCTGCCATTGTTGTGTTTTAAGTTCCTTCAAAAGAGAATGTACTTATAAGAAAATGAGTTTGCACTAAGTTTGTGCGTGTGTGAGTTTATTTTATCTTATTAACCAAGGTTCTACCCATCTCACATAGGTATGGAACTTAGACTCTAAGTCGAGGCAGATCAAACCTAGATCATCCTATACTTAAGAATAACCTAGGCTCTGATACCACAAAACTATAATGCCCCGACGCGGAATATCGGAGCGGAATTACAGTTATTAAATAGCACATAGCGAGAAATAAATGACAAACTATTGCACAAATGAAAATAATACCAAACAACTTCACTTTCATTAATATTCCATCAAATATCTATTACATCCAACCATTAGAGCCAAACTAGGGCCGAGAGTACTTTATTGAAATCCAAACTAATACATCAAGACTGACTGACTCACTAATTCATAACTATACGAACTAGCTACTAAGCAGATGGTTGCCGAAAAAGAGTCACTCCTGGGGATCGTCCTCAGTCCCATCCTCGTGAGTGTGGTCATCGTCAAACTCACCTGAAACACAATGAATAAATACGCAAGATGAGCGAATAACGCCCAATAGGACTTAATATCTCATGAGAACAAGTATGCTTAAAGTAATTAATGTCTTTAGGAGGCAGGATACGAGAACAAGTTGTCATGTATACTCAAGAGAATGATGTAACAAGATAACGTGAAACATTAACACATTCACGCAAGTATAACATCACAAGAATTGGCCATATCACGAGATAGCAAGTAAACTAGTCACGATAGCAAGTATGGGTCGGTATTCTTTCAACCCCGAGTTCAAGTAACAACAAATGATTGATTGATTGTCATAGATTAAATTTTGCGTGTCATGCGTTAGGTGTATGCCATCACCCAGATCATTAGACCATTGCGAGTTATAGCCTTTCAGGTGCTCCTCCCAAAGACCAGATCGGGCCCTTATAATGTTGCCTAGCATAGTCATGTTTGTTATCTTAGATAATCAATTGATGGACAAGTAGAGTACCAAGAACAGATGAGAGTAGTAGATGAAATAGATGAGAGTGTAGAGACAACGTGAACAGATGAGAGTAAAAAGACCGTAGATGAGATAGGGACAATATCGTAAAAAAACGTAACACCGATAGTAACAGTTGCGCGGCACCAGGTCGGGTACCGACAGTCTGGTAGAAATCATCACCGCCCACTAGCCGTGCTATGAACACAGGCTAGATGGTCCGGCATGATCACAAGGTAAGAAGAGAACACACTAAGGCCATGGATCGTACTGATCCCTAAAGGTGTAACGGGTTTTATGGTACAACCAACTCGTCGGCTAAGGACGTGCGCCAAAGCCAAGAAGACTACGGAGGCCTTGACAAGGAGTCTCTGGCCCAGTCGAGAGTATTCCTGATGGAGAGGTGGTCCAAGTCAAGAGAAAGTGTGTGGAAACTGGTCCGTCGTGCCTCGAGTGCTCGAAGGCCGAGGGAAAACGGTAACGGTATTCAAAACGCACGTATAAAACGAAGACAATTGTATAATTAATTAAATAGGAAATTTAGTAATTTATTTTGCTAAATTACCAGATATATTATTGAATAATTTAACAAGGTTTAATGGCAAACATGATAGTTAAGTGTGTGTAAGTGTAGATGAATCAAGAGAACAAGTATGGTTGTGCATATAGATTTTAAATAATTAAATCCATGTGATAATGCTCATTACTATTTAACAAGTTATTATCTATCATGTCAACACTTAAACAAAGTCAAATTGACATAAAGACAGGGTCATATATGTAAATCTTATGTTCTGGTCGAAATTGAGAGGTCACGACGTCGGCCTCTGTCGCGTTCAGGTCGCGACAGGGTTAACCGGCGCGTTCAGGTATCAGGTCGCGATGGGCTTAAAGGCCGGAATCAGGTTGCGATGTACAGGCGGGCTGCGTTAAGTCATCGAGACACACGGATGGGCCGCGACAAGCTGAACCGACTTTTAGGGTGACCCGGGGGTCAGGTCGCGACCAGTCGACCTATTACGTTCAGATCACGATGGGTTCTGGTGTCGTGACCCCCTCTGAGGTCACAGCAGATCGGGCTGTCGTGATCTCAGGGAGTGGCCAGAGCCCAGAAAAGAGCGATTTGTCCTTTTTCTAGGTGGGTCTACATGATACAGGGTTATTTAAAATTCGATAATAAATCACATAGAGATCCAAAAAGCATGAAATTAGTTTTAAACGAGAGTGGACGTGGAGATCTATCAACAAGCATGATTAATTCGAAAATAGACAAGGTTTAGGTATGCTTTGATTAGGTTACATTCCAGTGACCTAAACATACATAGTCAAGGTTCAACGAATTAATTAATAATGGATACATGATAAAAATTAGGGAAACTATGGCATTTGAAAGCTAACATGATGTAGTATTTATGAGAATTTTCTCATGGCATGGAATCATGTATGCACAAGGTTTGAAAGCAAACATGAAAGGTCAGGTACATGGATCTGACATGGATTCAACGAATTAATTCTCTCTCATGGGAGATCGAAATAGAGCAAAACTAGAGGACTTTTGCACGGGATCATGAAGTCTCCCTAGGGTAATTTTTACACAAATTTGGCTTGAGAGATTACCTACCTTTTGTTGAAGTAAAGAAAAACCCTAGTTTGGAGACGAAAATAGAAAGATCCTCCTTGCTCCAAGCCTTCTCCTCCCTTGCTCCTTCATCCACAGCCTTCTCCTTCATTCTCCAGAGCTCTAACAATGATCTAGGGGGTGATAGGGCCGAAATTGGGGTGTTTTATTTGCTAATAGAGTCCTAATGCATTTAAAACTCTTCTCTTCTCCTCCAACTCCGAAAATTCACATTTATCACCTATTTTCTTTCATTTATCTGCCTAATGGGGTTGGGAAGAGAGCTAAATTCGTGGCCATGGGGTTAGGATAGGCTAAGGGCTCTTGTTCTAGATAAATATAAGTTATTTAGTATTTATCCTAGTCTTTTACCATTTACTAATTAATTAAATTCGAATTTGGGATAATTATTTCTCATCCCATGACGGGCTCCACTTTATTAGGCCCATTATTTAGTAATTGAGCCATTTACACAACCCATTAGGGTTTTAACTTAATGGGCTTGATTAAATTCCCTTTTATTTCACTTATTTCTCATTTATTCTAATTAAATCTATTTACCTCATTTATTTAAAATAAAAATTTTATTTTATTTAGATTTTAAAAATCAAGGGTGCTACAAAATCATTGGCAAATGATCATATGTCCGCAATTACTTCAGTCGTTGACATATGCTCATATGTTAGCGGCTATTTTGACAACTTTATCAACAATGTTATAGCTATTGCCATATATTTTTGTCAACGGATTTTGGGATCTTGTTAGTAGCTTGCAACCACTAACATATCTATATTTTTTGTAGTGCGTGCTATCTCCACAGGAGTCTCCAAAGACATGGAATCCAGACGGTCCCCACACTTCTTAGAGGAAGAAGCTTAATTCGTGGACAAGGTGAAGGCAATCATAGCAAAATTTAGGGAAATTTGGATATGGAACTGTTTGCCAAAAACCATCGTCGGGAATCTCAATCCAAACCCTCGATGGCGGCCTATTAGTAACATCAAGTTGTACACAAACTCTCACTACTATAGTATTTGATAGTATTAAAGTTTTTGAGTTTCCAGCTATGGATCAGAGGATAGCTTCTTGATATAAATTTGCATGAAGATCACTCTTAAATTTAGGGTTACAAACGAAATTCAAAATTTTGATATTTCATATAGATTTTGATAAGAATTATCAGTTTGAAATTGAAAAATAATATTGATAATTTATCGGAATCGATATTGGTTATTCCAATATGTTATTAAAATCAAATTTGAAAAATGATCATAATCAGAATCGGTATCAATTATTTTAATAAATTATCCATGAACTCAAAAGACAAAGTTACAGTAAACATCTTAATTTATCGAAATTTTGATTCTGATAATATAATTAGAATCGGATCTAAATCAAAAATGACTATTCTAATTACATTGAAATCGAAAGCTTTAAACGGTTATGAAAATCGGTATTGAATACCAAATCCGACCTGGCTTCAGCCCTACTTAAATTCTATCCAAACCGACGCAACAAGAGAGTCGGCCGCCGATGAAAGTCCATTAATTAATTATCCACTTAAAAATAACCTGAATAACCTATCTTGAACATAAACCGATTCGCGAAGGACTAAAATATAGTCATCATAACTATATATATATATATATATAGATAATAGATAAATGCTATGGTGCGGCCGTGTGGCCCGGCCGCACCATAGCGGTGGCCGTTGGATCAAGATCCAACGGCCGCGCGCAACGGCGGATCAAGATCCACCGCATCGCGACCGTTGGATCTTGTCGCTATGGTGCGGCCGGACCGCACGGCCGCACCATAGCATTACTCTATGTATATATATCTAACTAGGATCTAAAGTGCTCAGGAGAAACTCCTTGACAGAGAATCCTTGTCCCAGACGTGCTCAGATCTCTTGGAAGGGAGGACGACCATATTCCGTTCTTGTGAGAATAACAAAGATCCAGTGGCCTATGCGATAGCTTGAGTTCCTCAGCTAGAGAAGAAGTGAGTGGGCTCTCCACTCCGGCATCCGTGGAGGCAGAGATCGATGCTGAATGGAGGAGGCGACAAAGATGCTAATAGTACTGGGCGCGCGGAAGACCTTCCCTATCCCTAGGTCGATGCAGTCAGAGGAGGCACCGTGCATGGAAGCAATTCTGGAGAATCGATGAGGCTCCCCTATAGGCCAGACATGGCCGCCGGCGATAAGGGCCCAAAACCCTACCAACCCAATGTGTTGGCCGATTGTGCTATGGGCGGCACCCAACATAACTAAAATTTCCTTCAAATTTGTTTTTTTTCCTTGGACTCTCTCTAATATATGCCATCCTTAATTACATTAGAATGGAAAAAAAAAGGAAATTCTCCTTCACCCTTCACTGTGAAATATAATACCACGTTATATGCTTTGGGTAAGACATGCAGCGCTATTTCTGTTGTTGTGCAATCTGTAAACTTAGCAATGAGAAAATCCAACTAAATTAAGTTTGACAATGTTAAGTTTGAAGGTATTTTAAAATTATCATTTTGATCATCTAATCTCATAAGTGAAATAAGAATAATAAATATAACATCTTAGCATTTCTCCAATTTGTTCTCAGGTACCAAAGGCGACTTAAGTGTGTTGGAGTAAAAATATTAATTATTTTTTTAAAATAAATTAATTAGAAGTCTCTGATTGTAATAGAGAAGTCTTTACTGTAATAAGATTTAATGTATACTGTAACAAGTGATAACACTTGTTGTAATGAGTTATAGCACTGTTAGAGACTAATAAATAAGTCAAAAATTTGAAAAAATTCTTAATTAATTTATTTTTTTTTAAGAAGGAAAAAATCAGGTACTTCTGCAAAGAGATTCCACGTCACCCGTACAAGGTTTCCGGCCGGGCAGGTCCCCGTCACGTTGGCATTTCCGGCCCAATTAAATTATATTAAAGAATATTACTGTGATTTATTATAATAGTAAACTGCGAGGTGGGGGTGACGAAAGATTGATGTCCGTAGGCGGTACGCCGCAACTGCGGCGGCTCACGCGAGAGCCGAGCCGACAAGAAAGCCGAGGGAGCTGGCGGGGAGGCGTGGGGCGGTGGTCGGTGGCAGCTCAGAGGCCATGTTCCTCTTCAGAGGGATCTGCCGTCGCTTTCCGGTCAAACAAAAGAAGTTGGAGACAGCTGCCATCCCTTCCGCAAGATATTAAAAAGGAAAAAATATCTTAAATCTTCGGATATAATAAAGATTACTTTCCATTTATTTTTTTAATAAGTTTATTTTTATTAGAGGGGGAGGAGTGGTGGGCGATTTCCGTGAGTAGTAATAAGGATTACCAAGCTGGTTAATTTGCTGTCTCTTGATTAGTTTAATGCTAAAAGTTTGATTAGGGATCGTGGCCTAAAAGGGAAGTACTCTGATGACTAAACTGCCCACCCCATTTTGCCAAAGTTCCACTACGTCCTCTGAGAGTTGTTAAAAGTCGTGAGAAGGTTTTTTTCTTTTGTAAGAGAAGACTAATTATCAAACTAAATCCCATCCTAATACTTGCCTAATCTCCGCGGACAGGATCCCACACAGACCGTGGAGGGATACCTCGGGGCAGTTTGGGGAGCGAAGGCGAGGGTTCCTCGTTACGCAGCTGAAAGATCTCAGGGCACACGCCAACCACAGATCCCGTCCTGCGCCTGCTCTTTCCTCTTTTATCGTCTCTCTCTCCTCCCCCCCCCCCCCTTCACCACCTACTTTCTACTGCAGCTGCTGCTCCCAGTAGGAGGCCCTGCTGTCAGCTGCCTCGCGAGACAAAACCCACTTCGTCTCCAGCCCCTGCCAGCCGACACGATGTTTCCACCACCTTCGTCCCTTCCCTTGTTTCCCCTCCCCCCCCCCCCCACTGGTCTCACTGCCACTGTCGAGAGAGAAAAGAAATAAAGATATATATATATATACATATATAAACGAGTCGGGCAAAACCTGAAGCACAGCGACTTTTACACCGGCGGCCCACTGGCCCTGATCCCTCCCACAGTGTTTGAACAGGGGTGGAGGGACCAGCTTCAACTTGAGCATGCGACCTCTGACACATACGCACAGAGGCCACCTTCTCAGTTCCCACCCCCCAACTTGGGTGCGTGTGTGTGTGGGGGGGTGGTGTTTGGGGGAGGGGAGGTCAGGTCCCTTGGCATGCACTCTACATCCGCCCCCACCCCAACACCTCCCCCCTGCTCCTAATACAGTTTGTCGCTCCTCCTCTACACAGAGGAGAGGGGCGTCTGCCTCGAGATCCACCCCACTCGCACGCTTTTGTTATATAGGATGCTCGCTGTTACCCAAAAGGAAAGTAGGGGGGGGGGGGGGGTGTGTGTGTGTGTGGATTTCGCTAGCTCTATCTAACCAGCGTGCTAGAGTGCGGGGAGGAAAACGAGGGGGAACACGATCCCTGACAGGGCACGTTCTCTCGGGGGCGAAGCAAGGTTGTGTTCGCTGCGTCCGGTCCAGCCCGGAGGCGACTGCGCGGCGTGCGCCCGCCCATGGCTGGTTGGTTGGCCGTTAAGATGTTGAGGCCGCCTGGCCACATGGGGCTCTTCATTTGGGGGCGTACCACCTTGGCGAGCTGGCGGGGATGGGAAGATGCTGTCGCGCTGTCCAGGCCCACGGCCTCACCTCCTCCCCGCATCGGCACGGTCTCTGCGCCTCCCACCGGGCGAGATCAGACGGTCACTGTTGTACCTTGCCACCCCCGCCAGGTATGCGTGGACCCTCTGAGGTGATGGCTCACTGCGCCGGGTTATGAGTGAAGGGGCAGTTCTTTTAAGATGGGTCAAACTTTGTTGGCATCTACCATCTACTTACTACTGTTATATATTTATAGAGAGAGAGAGAAATGTTGTTATACATCCATTACTTAATTTAATAGTCAAAATATATTGAAAAAAAAAGATTGAATCATCTAATCTCGAAGCAGGTAACACTGTCCTAATTCTGCCATCATTGCAACGAAACCTGCCTATATAAATCGTGTAGCACCATGTCATACTATATATATATATATATATATGTATATATTTTCTTCCTATGTACTGTAAAAATCGAACATACGGAATACCACACGTCCAAGCTTTAGATATATATCTTAGGATTCTAAATTTATTCAGGAGCCATTTCAAAAACAAAGAGAAGAATTCTAAATTCAGAGCTGATTTCACCTTAATGTACGTACCATCGAAACATCTCAAATTGGAAAGCAAGAAGCGAAAGTGTGGCAGTGTAGAAACATCTCTAGTACTGCTTATCGTAAATTTTCAAGTAATTTGGGAACTATACATGCAAGATATATCGTGTTTTATTTTGGCAGGGGCTTGGTCCAGATGGGTCAATGGACCCTGGGGGGGGAGAACAGGGACGAGCGATGGGGTACCTTTCTTATCCATTTCCTCTTTCGACATACGCAGGAGCTGCCAGGCTTTGCAGAGGCCAGGGCGGCCATCCAAGTTTGGTTGGACAGCTGTGGCGCGGAGTTAACGCCCTCGTAGGGGAGACCTCTCTATTCTCTGCCCCGCCCCCACTTGGGCCCCTCTGTTCTGATAAGGGCTATCAAGATCTGATATGGTGATATCCTAGGCTCCACCGAATGGACGGCCTGGATCAGAGGATAGTGGCGATGGGATGATCTTTGTGCTCGGCGGGGCCAGCCGGCAAGGCTGCTGCCAATTCTGGTCAGAGCTAAGTTCAAAGAAGGAGATCATGATTAGACCCCCGGATCATCGTTCGCGCCGCTATCGAGACCTAACGATCAGGAAATGACCAGATTGCCCCTAACCTTCGGGTTAGAGGTTAAAACGGGGGCAGGGGAGGGTTGCCCGCCGCCAAAACGGTCAACGAAAATAACTGACCAAGACCGGGATAACAAAATTCCGCACGGCAATCCACCGTTCCCACTTATCCCGTCCTCCTAAACATGGTTAATTTAATAACAAAACATACAATTAACTAATCTGATAAATGAAGTACTACTGTGGATCTCTCAGGAGATGCCCGAGGCCTTCCCCTCTCTACCCTCCGATTCGCATCGGACGGACGTGGTGGGTGCGACTCGCTCGCTGCAAGGTCTCATGATGGCCGGAGGGGTGGGGGGGGGGTGGTCTACCGTTGTTATGAGTGCTGCTCTCATACCTTGTTATTAATTACCCTCACTAACAGCGGCGACCGCATCATTAACAATCATGGCCTTGTGCTGTGGATGCCCAGGAAACAGGCCACATGTTAGCTAGTTTTTCTTTTAAAAAAAAAACACTAATTTATGTCGAGAACTCTTGATTTGGGTGGATATATATATATATATATATATATATATATATATATATATATATATATATATATAATTAAGAGCACTCATTCATTATCATACATTGTCTGATGTCTTGTATTATACGTTTGGAGAAATTAAGAGCACTCATTCGTCCCGTGTGATTTTGTGGGTTCAGAGATTGATGTTTGTGAACTCCAAGATTAAGACTTCGTAGCTCCTACTTTCCGTGTACCCGTATTACCCTTATCTCATTTGACCGAAAAAATTTCGGACCTACACATCTCGAGGATTGCATGTAGATTAGATAAACTCCCTCTCCCCCAGAAATCGAACTCGAAACTTCTTACTTTTAAACAAGAGTTCTAATTGATCGATCCAACCGGGGTCCTCAACTAAGAGCACTCATGTGTACTCCTTTTCACGCAGGGGAGTGAGTTCATGGGCAGCATAATAATGGTAGTCTCTTGAACATAATTAGACAACTTTTGGTAGTATTAATGATTGTGCAAACATGTTCTTGAGACGATTCAGCACATATGGTTGTGATTGTGATTGAATGGCAAATAAACGGTGTAACATAAGTAGCTACAATATTTGTGCTATATGAGTAAATTAATTAATAATTTTTTATTATAATAAAAGAGTTTTTTATTGTAATAAAATTTAACAGATATTGTAACAGAGTTTAACACTTATTATAATGAATTATAATTTTATAAAAGACTAAAAATAAGTTAAATATTTAAACGAAATTTTAATTAATTTATCTTTTATATATATATATATATATATATATATATATATATATATATATATATATATATATTCTCTTCTTTGTTTTGGGATTTTTCTTCTCTCATGAGTATCGATTAGTTTGATAGAAGATACTAGAAAGTAGGGTAAAAGAATCAAAATATCCAATGTGCCACATAACGACATTAATTTTATGAGAATGATTTTGCAATAAATGTATGTAAATTACAGTCGATTGTAAAAAAAAAAAAAAAGTTTGTAAAAAACAAGAAATCCCAAAAATAAGAAGAAAAAAATCTATCTACCGACCTTTTGACATAACATATTATTTTATCTTCCAAACCGAAGTAACACGATGCAACCTCTTTGTTCCCCACTCAATCATTCTCGACAAGTTAAAAAATCCACGTACGTAATTAATCTAGGCAACTTATTACATGTACCCACCGGAATCCAAGTTAACCCACACGCCAACCCCTCCGTTCCGTTTTTGCCACTCGACATGGCGACGTACTCTCACGTGGGAAGGCCTGGCAGCCAGCGCTGTCCACTCCCCAAAGCGTGGGGGGGGGGGGCATTTTCGGTAATTAACCACCCCATCGAAAAAAAAAATCCTCTCACAAGGCAACTAATTATATTATATTATATTATCTAATGAGCTGGTGAGTGAAGAACAAATACCGAACAGTTGTTACATGGTAGGAAGTAAGAAACATTATATAATGAGCCTGTCCTTGTGTGGGCTGTTTCTTTCCTCTCTCTCCCTCCGCCTTTTGCTTTTTCTTCCCTCCCTTTCTTCTCCCCTTCCCCTCTCTTCTTTCTCTCTCTTCCTCCTCTTCCCCCCTATCCCTAACCCTAACCAAATTCTCCTCCAGAACCCAGCCTCACCCCCACCCCCCACCTCTATATTTGGTATCTTTTCCTCCTTCCAGCAAGACCCAGATCAGCTAGCTGCCGGATACCAGCTTGCACAGGGTGCCTGCCCCCTTGGCTTGGACTACCTCCGACCCACAAAGCTCCGATCTTTGGAGGTTGATTTGGAAGGAGGGAGGCCGGGAGCGCGATCCGCTAGGTGGGGGGAGTGGGAAGGGGCCGGGACGAGGAGGAGGGCGACGGCGGCGGCGAGGATGACTCCGCCCAACCTTACGGGGCAATTCGGCGACACCACCTACACCAAGGTGTTCGTGGGGGGGCTCGCCTGGGAGACCCAGACCGAGACCATGAGGAAGTACTTCGAGCAGTTTGGGGAGATCCTGGAGGCCGTGGTGATCACTGACAAGAACACGGGGAGATCCAAGGGCTACGGCTTTGTAAGTGCGCTGTGAAATCTCCAGATCCTTTTTTCCGGGTGCCATGTTTCCCGAGGGCGATCGCGTGTCGCCTCCCTCCGGTACTGCGTATGTTTACATACTGGTGTTCTGGGCTCTTCCTGTTCGTGTTTGGATAACTTCAAATCTGTCTCAAAGATCCGGGGGGAGGGCTTCTGGAATCGGCTGGATCCATGTGTCTGCGGACCAACTTGTGCAAACAAACAACAGATCAACAAGAAAAGAATCGGGGCCCGAGTCTTCGAAATGCGTCTTTTTCCATTGTCTGTCGATTCCAGGGCCGGGTTTCTTCCTGCTAAAGTGTTTGTACTGTTCAAAGAAGGAACCGCGTCTGTGTCTGGTGAGGGGGTGGTCCTCGTGTCTGCCGTTTTCTTTGTCTGATCATACCCTATCAATTTCGCATTGCAGGTGACGTTTCGCGAGCCGGAGGCAGCGATGCGAGCATGCGTTGATGCTTCGCCTGTGATCGACGGGAGGAGGGCAAACTGCAACCTCGCATCTCTCGGTGTTCAGAGATCCAAGCCTACAACACCACAACATGGTAGGATAGGCATGTAGCTAGACATGTATAAATATACATACATATACATACGGCTATATTATTCTTATAGTAAGTAGTACAGCTGCTGTTTTAATTTGTTTCCCCCGCAGTTTATTTGACCCATAGCATGGTTTCTCTTTAGTCATTCTCCATCTTTCCCACGGAAGCATACAAGTGGGAAATAATAAAGGTGCATGCATGCTTGATGCTATTGTGGGCTTTGCTCAGCGATGATCCTGAGGAAAGCTTGCTTGTTTTCACCGGATTCTTGAGAAAGCCCCTGTACAGGAGTTCTCTTTTGGCAGCATTAGTTGATTTGAAGACGCCATATATATTTCTCGGCAACATCGAAGCTAGCTTTTTTTTTTTAAAATGCTGCTGCTACTGTGTTGTTTTAAAGAGAGTAGCTAGGTCTCTTATGCCACGTGAGATCACACTGCAACTTAGACGACCATTGTGCCAAGATGTTGAAACCAAATCCGTGGATTCTTGAGGTGTGTTGTGAGATGAGGAAACAAACCTGATCCATGGCAGAATATGTTATTAGCTGTTTTCTTTAGTTGTTTGTAAAATGTACTATGCCTGATCACCCCTATACCTACCAAAAGAAAGGGCAGGACCTTACTAACGTGCTTTATCAATAGTAGGAACGACTAGCTAGAGGTACACTAAACATGCTTAGATACTTATATCTGATTTTATTCTTCTCTCGAGCATGAAGATTGACGACATTAATGGGTTTTATTCTTTTTCTTTTTCCTCATTAAAGATCTCAAATTAATTAGAATGTGGCGACCAGACCAGAAAAGTTTTCTGTTGTTTTCCTCCTGTTTCAAGGTGTCTAATACTACGAGGGTACAATGAGATTATAGTAAATGCGTTGATCTCATGTTGTTCTTATTGCCATTAATTTTATCTCACTTTTGGTGCCTTCTTTCTTCTTTTTTTTTGTGTATTGACAGCGGGTGTCAGGAACCTAAGAGTGATGAAATCTTTCCACACTGGCCACCAAGGTGGGGCGGGAACAACTTTTCCTTCTGCTGCCACCTTCCCTTATTATGCCATCCAACAAGGGATTCCTTACAATCTCTATGGGTGAGTATAAAAATTTCCTAGTCCACACTGTAGTCTGTATTACAACTATGCACTGTTATGACAACTATGCATCACACGTGCATGAACACGTACCCTTGAAGAAAGTGGTCGGCATGATGCAGATCTATCCTCTCTCTCTCTCTATATCTATCTCTCGCACGTGCACGTACAAACCCTTCAGGTTAGTGGCGCTGATGATGCATGCACCCCATATACTATGATCCCTCTCTCTCTCTCTCTGGCTCGTGCATGTACACAACCTTGAAATTAGCGGTATTTATCGATGATGCATGGTCAGACTCTCTCTCTCTCTCTCTCATACATATACACACGTACGTACTCTCCCCTCTCTCTCTCTCTCTCTCTCATTCACTCTCTCACTCTCTCTCTCTCTCACACACACACACTTTCTCTCTCTCTTTATCGCACGCGCGCTCTCACACAGACATGTACTCTCCCTTCCTCTCGCCCTCACTCATTATCTTCCTTTCTCTCTCTATCTATATATACGACGACCCATCTTTATTACTTGTTCCAAGCCCTCCAGAAAAGCTTGATTTTGCGCTATCGACCATTCAAGGTGCGCATGCAGCTAATTATCCCGGAGACCGTCAATGGTTGCCCTATAGGACGTGGAATACGTACGTAACATGAAAGCACGTAGATTAGATTTCATACGTCAGCCTGCAGATGTTTGCAGAATTGTATTGTAGGTCATGTATGGGCTAAGTGACGCACGTGAGGACCACACTTGTACACTCTTCTATGCAGCTTCTCTTCTCGAAATTCAGATAATTTTGACAGCGAACTTTATAGTTGGATGTATGCCCTTCTACTCTCAATTGCTCACATATCCTCTCTCATTTCAGGTACTCTCCTTATTCTCCGGATTATACTTATCCAACGGTGAGTTTTCTTATAGCTCTTTGCATTTAAAAGTGACACGAAGCACACACACACATATATGTATATAGAGTAAAACAGCCATATATTTGTGCCAGTCATGAAATGACTGAAATGAGTGTCCAAATATGGTGTGGCACAAAACGATGGCTCATCATGGCTCCATAGGCATTCATAGGGGGATGAGTAAGCATACATATGTATGCAACACATAAAGTTCTACTTATCCGTTTCTCGATAGTGCTGTTAATTAGAGCCATATTAGCATTTGTTGCATGCTGCATCATTGCTGTGAGCTGCCATGCGCCACGTACATTACTGGATACTTCCTAGCTAGGATTAAGAATGAGAGCAGTTTTTTCTTAGTCAAACATCGATCACACTTTCGAGTAAAAACACAATTTAGTCATCTTCAACGTCGACGTAGACAGCCCCGGCTACTGTACTGAATATCTTCACTACCTGGCAGAGCTACTACAATCCCTACGGGAGCGCAGCTGCTCAGTACCCGATCTACGGCGGCACCACCGGCGTAGTGACCGGCACCACCCCGTTCTTTCCCTACTTCCAGTTCGGGCAGGGTGGCGGCGGGGCGTCCACCTATGCACAAGGCCAGGGCTACGGAGTGCAGTACCCTCACATGTTCCAGTACTCGACGGTGACGTCCGCGGCTGCAGGAGTGACAAGCTATGGTCAGCACTATGGAGGACCCATCTCCCTTGCTGCGAGCCCCCCTGCTCAAGCAGGTTGGTTGACCCCCCTCCCTTCCCATTAATTCCCTTGTTTTTTTTCTTCTTCCTTCTATATATCTTGTGGTATACTAATATCTTTAACAGTGGGGTTTGCCATGAAACAGGTATGACGATGGCCCTCACGTCTCCGTCTCTGCCGAACCCGACGCCTCACCATTACAGGCTCATCCCAACTCAGTTCATCCCGTCAACAGCATCCGAGCAACCCTTGGCATAACCATGGTTCTCTTTCCCCCATATATTTCCGTTATCCCGTCTTGTCATGTCATCTCCTCCAACATGGCTGTCCATCTCGTTATTCTCTCTCTAACCAAGCATAGGCCATAGGGGTCGTCTGTGGAACCCTAGGCCTCAACAGTCCGCCCCAAGAATGGAGCATGGGTGCTTCAGGACAACCATTGCATGTGGGAAGTCCCTTGGGGCGAGTGGGCGTCGTGCCTTTGAGCTTGTAGCCCTTGGCATGGGCGTCAAGCATCTGCAGCTCCCAAAAGCGGGGGTTATCGTCCACAGTTTTTTAAGTAGACCGCATGCATAGGGAGTTGCTAACCCCAACCCCCTCATCAACCAACAAGAAAACCTTCTAACCCTAGCCCATGGAAGGGCTCCAAGAAGCTGATCCAACATGACCTCTCGCCTCCTGGCTTTGCATCTTCGGAAATCCAAGAGACCCGGATGCGAATCCAATGTTATTATCAACCTCTAGAACCACTAATCTCCCAGAGTTCCCCATGAAGAACTCCCCGAAGATTTCGAAGGTGCATTTTGGTGAATTCTAGGGCAATGGCAAGCCCTAGTTGGATGTCTTGGTGTGCTAATATTAAGCACATTCATGTGCTTAAGAAAACTGACTTTTTCTTTTCTTTTCTGAACCTTCTCTCAACCCCCACTTGTGCCTCTCTCTCCCTACCAACCTTATCTAATTAACACTCATGTTAGGACCTCAACCTTGCCTGACCATCATGTTAGGAACATCAATAAGCCTAGTTAACTAGCCACTCACCTTGCCTAGGGAAAGGTAAGATGTATTCCACTAACCAACCAATCAACCAAGTTGCTAACTTTTTGTCTCTGTGTACATTCATGTGGGTGGGGCTCTAAGGGGAGTCTTCACCCACCCCAAAGAGATGGGTTTCGGAGGGCTAATGTTTGTTTTTGGCATTTAGCTCCCACCATCTGACTAACCTCTGATGTAACTCCACTGAGGGCATTGGAGTTGCAACACCCCCGGTAGGACAGTGAGTTCAGACCTTTCTTTCACCCTTTTCCCCTCGTCCCTTCAAAAACCCCAGTAAAGAGGTGGGCCTGGGCTGAATATTTTTGCTCCCCTCGGCTTCCACCTCCATATAACACCACCCCCTCATCTCCGTATCCACCAAACCATGGTTACGACCAAGGGTAATGTCTTTGCTCAGTATCTTCATATATATATATATCATTCCATCATGATCTCCTGCACCCCTCCACTACCACGTACCCCCGCCTGCTGATATGCTTTCTTCTATTAAGAAGACTGAATACTCTATTAATCTTTTTGTTATTGTCTAAACTACGGGTTGTAATAATCAGGTATGCGAGTACTGCTGTTAAGAACGTAGCTATGATGTTTCCCATTCCATTCCAGGACATGTTAGACGAGACTCTTATTAATATCTTATTATGGGAATTAGTCTTGTAGATCTTAATTCTGTCATGTTTCTCAATAAGATCGTCATGTACCAGTCTATGAAGAAAAGAAAGCGAGGAAGCGCGCGCTTCCCCCGCCCCCTTATTTTCTGAGCAGTGAGCACAGGTTGAGTATTATAGCAAATCACTGCATGCAACAAGTTCATAAGATCTTCTTGCTATTATGTTGTTTCAATGCCCATATACTTCGAAATGGAATTTTCGGGCTATATATTTAGATGGTCTTAATTGGGTGTGCCTGACGTCTGAATTTCTTAATTATATATTGGACGTACGAGGTTTTGTCCATGTGGTTTCTTGAACCCAATTCATGACTTCATGAGTCATCTTGAATTTTCAACTGTTGGAGGGTGCGTACTTATTGATGTGCACTGGGATTAAAATTAATTCCAGTGGAAGAAGGTAGTAATTAATTGGTTCAGTTCAGATACAGTACAATTGTTAATTCGATCGATTGAGACTACTGCCTAATATATGATAGTCTTTACGATGGGCGTAAGTTGGTTATTACTAATTACTGTTGGGGGTCCATAATTGCCATGTCGAAAAAAACATAAAATTTTCAAGTTAATTACAAACCAAATGAATCAGCCATACTTGGGTTAATCCATGTGCATTACACATATATGCAGTAATACGAGAGAGTATTCAGTAAATTTAGTCCATTAATGCACATGAGAAATTGAAGATGATTATGACAGTACATGACAATATATATTACATGATCGATCAATGACATTGTAGCTTTTTCATCTGATAGTAATTAGTAGTGCTGGTCATTATATCTACCGAATATAGATAGCGGAGATTAATTAATTTAGTTGATTAATATGTGATGGAAAGGTCTTAATCACTGAATTATTCCATATGTACTCATGGCCATTGTTATTTCTTGAGAGGAATGATAGTGCAGCAGACGATGTTGAGATGTAGAGGCTACAAGAAAAGAAAGATATGTTAATCACTTATTTCAGCGACCCCAAGTAGCAGCTGACATACATATATATGTTCACATTTATGGTAAAATATCATGCCGTTACTAATAGTTAATGGTGTATATCCTATATTATTATTAATAGGATAAATTAATTAGGAGTCCCTATCAGATTTTTGACTTATTTATTAGTCCCTAACAGAGTTGTAACTCATTACAGTTAGTGTTATCACCCGTTACAGTATACGTTAAGCCTTGTTACAGTAAGGACCTCCTTGTTATAGTCAGGGATTTCTAATTAATTTATTCTTATTAATATATAATTAAAGAAGATTTTTTTTCTTGTTTATAATCTTTATAATATTCTGCAATTAGTTTTTTAGTTTTTGTAACTTGACTATTTAATCATTAATCCAAGAAGGTACATAGATCTTCCTGGAAACAAGTTTTTTTGAAGATCATTTGGTAATTTTCACAATTAGCTTTGAGTCTTTCAAAAGGATGTGGTTATTAGTAAACTTCAGTTAAGAATAAATAGTCAAATCATAAGGATTCAAAAACTAATTAAAAAGAATTATAGAGACTAAGATGTGAAAAACCCAATTGAATATTAATTATTGACAAGAGATGCATATCAAGACTTGACACCAATGAGAAATACTCTCCACAAGTTCTGGAGTGGGTCAGTGCGTACTCTTCATCTTAAATACATGTGTTTGAGGTGATCAGTAATATTTATCTGCACTAGGCATGTATAAAATCTTTCTCATAAATCATTCATCTATCTGCATCTTGAACCTGATATGCGAACTATAGCAAATTAATGGATTAGTGTTGGGCCGAGTTTGAGTATGCCATCCATGCATCCATATTCGATTTCTATCAAGTTTTAATGGCATTAGATGCTAGTTATGGAAAATTATATAAGTCGATCGGATGCCATTGACTTGAGTAAAAACTATTGTTTTTTTTCCAAAGGGTTTCACTTAACCACTGTGCTTAACTTTTGAGATGGACTCGTGTTTGGTTTGACATGTCGTTCTTGCTCAATATCTTTAAAATTTGCACAGCCCCTCCACAGTTAGCTTTTATAAGTCCCTAGATAAATGACTATTTAGTGTCGGATGTGATTTCTTAGGCGTAGATCCTTTCGATTTGCTTGCAAGAAAAATTAGTTTTTTTGGGTACACAACTAAACAGAGAAGTAGTGAAGGTACTTCAATGTAATTGAGGAAGATTACCAAAGTTAAAAGAGTTTAAAAAAAAATTCTCTTTTTGTTCCTAAAAAATGTATTCTATTTTATCATATACTGCATATTTTTGTGCATGTATATATATGTACAAGTTATATAAGAATTTATCATATTATGTTTTTCATGTGTATGAATGTATATATATGAGTAAGTTGGTCATGTTGTACTGTACTATGTCATGTCATATTATATTATGCAATTTGGTACACATATTACTTTTTTATTTTGTATAATGAAAATTTAGAGTTATCGAGCCGAATTAAGACCAAATCAGATTGATATATTATAGCATGCCACCCCAATACTAAACTGTACTAGGCAACCAATTCCATCCGATACAACTATTCGAATCAACCTTTTATATTATAAGATGGAGGTTGCTAACAGCATAGAAATATTTTCAGAGTGGATGCTACCTGGTTCCTCAAACCAACTTTCAAAGAAGTGATCAAGTGTAATTGGCCTACTTACCCCCCTCTCAATCAGAACTATGATGGGAAAATAAAGACCTTACATATAGGCATATTTTGAAATGGAAAAAGAAGAACTGTCCAAATCCTCAAGCAAAGATTCAGGAAATTACTGACAGATTGAGGGAAATTAGTAAGAGTCCAGTCAGTGATGATACCATATGTGCAAGAAGAGATGCAGCTTGAGAAGGAATTAGAGGATCTATATAATCATGAAGAGTTGTTTTGGAAACAAAGGGCCAAGGTTCATTGGTTCAATGAAGGGGACTGATGTACTAGATTTTTTTCATATCAATGCAAGCAACAGAAGAAGCAGAAATTATATATATCTCTGGGGTTCAAATGCCTGGAGGTTGGGTTGGTGACAGGGACTCCTGTAAGAGCATCCTCATTCAATATTTCCATAACTTATTTTCTTCGATTAACCCCCAGCCCATTCCTTTGAGTTTTTCCCTCAACACTAAAAAGGACTCTCTGTCCTGGACAATGAATCCATTTGCCAAGTCCCTTCCTTTGTTGAGATCGAAGACACTGTCTTTAAACTTCCCATATAACAAGTCTCCTGGTCCTGATGGGGTGACTGGTCAATTTTTTGAAACTCCCCTGCAGGGACATAGTGAAAGGAGATATCTGTGATTTGGTCACACCTTTTTTCCAAACTGGCCAGCTCTCTCCAAAGCATATGACAGAATGGAATGAGGCTTCATTCAGGTTATGATTCAAATTAAGACATGGGTTTGCAGTCAAAAGTCAAGAGTTGATAATGGCATGTATTACTTCTTTAACATGCTCTATAAATTTCCATGGTGAGGCTGTTGGACCTATAATTCCATCCATAGGAGTCAGGCATGGGTGTCCCTTATCCCCCTATATTTTCATTCTTTGTATGGAAGCTCTAGCATCCCCTTCCATCAAGGGGTTGCTAATGGGAGGTTCAAGGCTTTTAAACTCAATGCGCAGACTCCAACTATCTCCCATGTTTTCTATGCCGATGATATTATGATGTTTGGGAGAGCTGAGGAAAAAGAATTAATTGCCATGAAGAATACTATTCAGGAATTCACTCAGTGGTTGGGGCAGGAGATCAACATGAGTAAGTCTGGCCTTCTCTTCAGCAGAAACACTCCCTTTGGGGTTCAAAATCAGCTATCTATGTCATCTGGGTTCCCACGGTTGCAATCCCACTCTAGCTATATATCTTGGCACCCCTCTGATCTTTGGGAAAGACAAGAAAGATCAATTCAAGAATTTGGAGGAGAAATGCAGAAGCAGCCTGAACCTCTGGAAGGCTAATACCCTGTCCTCTGCAGGTAAGGCTGTCCTCATATAAAGTCCACCTTGTGTGCTAATCCCAGTCCATATATCATGAACACTGTTATCTTTCCAAAGGGAATTATTAAATCACTGGTGAATATCCAAAGGAACTTCTGGTGGGGAAAAAGAGATGGGATTCAAAGAGTCCCCCTTATAGAGATGGAAGAAAATGCAATTCTCAAAATCTGAGGGTGGACTCGGATTCAGGGATGTTCACATCTTTAACATGGCAGCAGTCACGAGACTTGCTTGGCGTTTTATAAATGACAATGGAAGTTTGTGGACAGCAGTTTTGCGGGCCAAGTATTGTGGATCCCAAACCCGAGCTTAAAAGAAATATGTCTATCACTTGGCACTCTATTCTACATGTCAGAGATCATCCGAAAGCTGGTTCTCATTGGGAAGTAAGGAATGGGTTTGGCATAGATATCTGGCAACATAAATGGATTCCCAACAAAGTGGGCCCCTAGTTTCTCAAGCTGCAGACCCACTAAAGTTGCTGAGTTGATTAGGGGCCACCAGCGGAACATGGAATTAGTGACTGAGCTCTTTGAAGGTAAGGACAGCCAAGCTACTTCTAAAATCAGAATTCCTAAATTTATTAGCCCGAGCCAAGATATAATGATTTGGGAGCACAACCCAGGCGAGACTTGGTAGGCTAAGCCCCAATATATATATCAAGAATATATGTCCATTGTGTATGCAAGAGGAGGAAAGTGTGAACCACATGCTGTTTGACTGCAACTATGCCAGGCTTATATGGTTTGCCAGTGATTTAAATTATAGGAGTGACTGTTTGGAACACGTGAGAATATTCTTTTCAAATCTTTTTCTTTTAGAAGAACAAGATAAATTGATTATGTTTGTCTATATTTGCGGGCGTGCTAGTCTGTTAAAATAGACAAATTTTATTCATGTATCAAGCGATTTGAGTGTCGTGTACTGGACCACTCCCCATCGATAATTCGACGTTTCATTTACATCGAGGAGAACTCGAACACCTTTGATACATGACTAGACCTGATTATTGAAAAAATATATCACGAGCGAGAAAGACCCCATTCACATCGGGTTCATCTTTTCACGTGAATTATGGTCATTTCGTCAATGTATTTATTCACATTGGGGGCTGATTAGTCTCATTTCTCACAAATTTAGGACTGATTTGTGAAGTAATCCCAAAAAAATGTGGACTGATTCATCATTCCCCGCATTTCTCGGGACTAATTTACAATTTCGTCCCAAAATGGTGGACTGATATATAAATCTCCCTTTATTTAGGGACTGGTTTGTAAAATCTCCTTTTAAAACATGGATTGGTTCACAATTTCTCCATATTTTGGGGACTGATTAACAATTTCTGACCATATGAGGGTTATTTTGCAATTTTTCTGATGGATAGGGGTCATTTTATAACTTTTCTGGGCCCCTATATCTTTAGGATATTATTCCTGATTTTTCAGAAACTTTCCAACATAAATGTGCGTAAAATTCGATTGATTTGAAATGGCTATGTATTTTGGTCATTTATATAAATAAAAAGGATTCAGGGTTTTTTTTGTAATTTTTCTTAAGAATAAAGGTGGCCTTATGAATTTTTCTTATGTTCTACCACATAAGACATCATTTCTGAATTTTTAGAATTTTTAGAAATGGCTTTGACATCCTTTTTCCGTAGGAAGTATTAAATTCAGAAAATTTCTTTATTTTGGTCATTTATACGAATAAACAGAAGATGAAATTTTTCTGTAATTTTTGTGCAGAAAATATTGTTGCAGACCAAACATATATCATGTACAGAAATTTGTTGTATTATTTTCATTCCTTCTTCTGTCATAGACAGGGCTTTCGGGAGGAACCGGCCATTGAGTCCATTTCTAAACGACTGATTTGGAAAGGTTACATAACTAATATGACCTTGCCTTAAATAGAGCAGGCCAACTTTCCACACTTCAACGCAGAGCAAACAGGGAAGCCTTGGGTGATTCCAAGAAGCTCCAAGACTTGGTGTTTTCTGGATTTTTTTCTTTCTTCCTTCTGTTCCCGTTCTTCTTTCCCAGAACTTTCGTGGACTTCTCTGTTGGGTGCTTGGTGCTTCCCAGGACTTGGTACTTGAAACTCTCTTCTTGGAGCTTGGTCCCCTTTTATAGGGGTTGAGCAAGTGGGTGGGGGTACCACCGGAGTGTGCATACCACCGGGGTAAACATTTATTTCATGCCTTTTCCCCTACCCCGTTTTTCTATTTTTTTTTCATAGGAAAAAAGGGGGGCGCACCCCAAAGGGGACCCCCGGTGGTGTACACCACCGGGAAGCCCACCCCGTGGTGCACACCACCGGTGGGCTCCCCCTGGTGGGGCCCACCACCAGGTTAGGCCGATGGTGTGCACCACCGGCCTGAACAGGGCTGGCCCACGCGCACGCGCGCGCAGTGTGCGCGCCCAACCTTGGCGGTCTGGCAGTGGTGGGGCCCACCGGTTCCCTTCTCCCGGCGGTGTATACCACCAGTCAGTGGGGCCCACTTGGGTTTTCCGTCCGGTGGTGTATACCACCAGACAGTGGGGTCCACTTGGGTTCTCCCACGGTGGTGTACATGGCCGGTGGTGTATACCACCGGATAGTGGGGCCCACTTGGGTTTTCCCTCCGGTGGTGTACACCACCGGTGGTATGCATGGCCGGTGGTGTATACCACCAGACAGTGGGGCCCACTTGAGCTTCTTCGGTGCGTTTTGCTGGCCGGTGGTGTACACCATCGGGCTACCTCACCGGTGGTCCTCCTTTTTTTTCATCTTCTCCTATAAATAACCCACGTGGGCCATTGGCTTCCGCCACGTGGTTTGTTCCAAGGAGATTCTTTCTTGACTTTGTCGGTTTGTGCGGGAGAATTACGTTATTTTCACTCCACTTTTCCTACGGACATGGGTATCGGACGTAACTTTTGCACACATGACATGTCACGCACCACGTAGGACGACTTCCGTCGGGACATTCCGGGGCATTAAAATTGTCATTCCGGTGTCGGATTTTATCCCGGAAGTCATGGAATGACTGATTTTTGTTGTAGTCGTGTCCAGGGGGATATTCCTCCGACATTTTGGGACATACAAAAATATTTTATTTTTCTTTATTAATTTATTCTAAAAATTCAGAGTAAATAATTTTATTTCATTTATTCATTCTAAAAATTAAGAGAAAAAAAATAGTCACATGGGTTATCTTTCACCCGGGATCCCAGCTAAACATTATTTTCCCCCGTACGCTTGTTCCAAACACTTAGAACGAGTGTAATAAATTTCTTGGGGGGAATTTTATTCCGAAAATATCGGGATTTAAATGGTTTCCACTCCCTCCATCTTGGAGGGACCACTTTCAATTTTTTTTTTTTTCAAAATCTCACAGAAATATACATTTTTTTGTTTCTATTTTCTGCGATTTAATCTGAAAAATTAGAACAAATATTTTCTTTTTCATTTATTTGTCCTGAAAATTCAGAATAAAAGATTTGGAGGGTTGTTTGTATTCGGATATCCGAATAAATATTTTTCCTCCCTGTGTATACTTGTTCTAAAAAGATCTAAACAAGTATTTTTTCATTGAAAAAATTATGATGAACAATTTTTGGGTTGAACAGTGACCTATCACATATGGCCTTTAGAAGACAGACTAATGAGCTGGGTCAAGACTTCTGCATCTAACAATGAGGAGGATTGCCAAGTGATCATTAAAATGTCTTGCAGTGATATGGAATCTCTGGAAAGGAAGGTGCAACTGGGTTATGGAGCAGAAAAAGTGGTGTACATCCTCAGATTATTCTGGCTAGAATAAAGCAAGATTTACAATTGTGGAACCAAGTTGTGGGGAAATAAATGCAAGGCATTAAAGAAGCGCCACCTACTGAGAAAATTCGGGTTGCAGGTAATACTATAATCCTAGTTGATGCTGCTTTCTATAATGGAGAAGCAGGCGCAGGCCGGCATGGTGCTAATTATCCATAGTGATGCAAAGGTGGTGGTTCAAGCTGTGAATGATGAAATAAACTCATCATGGAAGTGTAGTCCGGTTATCTCCTTTCTCCTGCTTAGGACATTTACTGATGTAGCTCACTCTTTGGCTCAGTACTCCCCTCGGCGCGCTATACAGGGGTTTCGGAAATCTCCATTCCTATTCTTCCCTGATTGTTGTCCTGCTGTTACTCTGTATTCCGCTCTTGAGTAATAGAATTACCCTTGTTTTCTTGTCTCGAAAAGAAAAAAAGATGGAGTTTGCTGTCAGCGGTGGCAGAAGTTTTCCAGTGCCACCAAGTTATAGTCTTTGGATTAAAGTTGAACCGGGAGTAGAGACTTGGGAAGAACCTTCATGTGCCATCTTTCTGTCTCATCCTCCACCCTTCGATCAACCTAAGAAAAGAAGGTTAGGAGCCAGTGTTGGTAGTGAATCCTCTCTTCTCTCTCTCTCTCTTTCTCTCTCTTTCTCTCTCTTTATATATATATATATATATATATATATATATTATATAGATAATAATATTTATTCTCCAAGACAGTGTTTGTAAACGATTTTGGGTGGGGTTTTGAATGCAAAATCTATGACAATACCCCTAGCATTTCCAAAGGTAACAAATTACTCTGGCTTTTGTGCTTGGAGGGATTTTGCAAAGAGGAGAGAGAGAGAAGTCGGCTGCCAAAAAACGGGTGGAGCTCCGTTTTCTCCGATTTTACATCAAATAAATATATTTCATATAACTTGACATAAAATTTTTAAATCAAAATAGAATAAGATATGCAGAATATCTTACAAACTTTTATACATATTTTTTACAGATTCTACATATTTATCTCATCATAAATCATTCAAAAAATAAAACAAATCAAGACAATGCAAGCTATAAGTTCGTACAAATGATTCTATCTCAAACTAAATAAAGATTTTTAAAAATAGATAAGAATCTCTTGACCAAAAACCCTACAATCTCATATTTAGGATGACTTCATGATAGCTCACGAGTCTCTTGCAATAACCCTCCTTCTTCTTGTAACAAATCTTCTTCTTGCTTCTAAGAAACACACCAGACACCATAGCAGAGCAAAGTCTCTCTCTCTCTCTCTCTCTCTCTCTCTCTATATATATATATATATATATATATATATATATATATATATATATATATGTCAGTCGACAAATTATATATGTATATATCTAGAGTTGAGAACTTAAATCCCACTATCGTGGTCTCATCCAAAAATCTTAATAAAAATTGTATCCCTAAAAAAAGTTAAGGTCAAGTTATGATTCCATTATCTTATGGCAACTCCAAACTTTGGAAGTTAGTTCATAAATAGTTTTCTCTTATTAAGAAATCCTCACCCAATATTAAACTCCAATTTTTTGGACTCTTCTTAAAATCCAACAAACTATGGTTCGAATTGCAACTATTAATGAGATTTCTATCTTAACCCAATATATAGCGATACATAATTCATATAATTTATTAATATAAATATAAAAATATATTTTATTTATAGCATACAACATGATTATTTTAAATCCTATTTGATAAAAAAAGAATAATATATTTAAATTACTTATTTAAGTCAATTATCATAATAAAAAGATCGGTGTAATTCATGGTGACCATGTGGTAGATATCTTAACAATTCAAAACTAACTGAATTCAATTTGACACTTTTTATAATGACTAATAACAAACATTATTGGAATGTTCTATAATGATTTATTAAACTATGATATGTGTCGTATATTCTACTGATTTATGATGACTAATCTTAATTTTAAATTAATAAAAAATTTCATGTCACATAGCAATACCATATTAAAATTATGAATGTGTTTTTTTTTCCTATACATTTGTATCTATTCATATCTATTTTTAAACACTCTCCCTTTCCCCCCTCTACACTCATTCTCGTTTTCCTTTAACTTCTCTCTCTTTGACATTGCGGCGGAATATGTGATAGATTTCTTATGCATGGTTATCTGTCTCCACAGAGTTTTTAAGTTATTAGATCTTATATCTTTAGAACTAAATAGTTGTAACATTTATTCATATATATGATCTTTATGTTTATCCATACATTAACATTAAGTGCCATAATTTTAGTGGTAAGTTGGCTTCATAGAAAAAAATTTATTTATGAAAAAATATTTTCACTTGGCAAATAATTCTGTATACACAAAGTTATAGTATGAACATAATCTTACACCGAACTATACAAGCGTTTGTATTTTCTGATAACTAATTATTTCATAATAAAATATCTATAATTTATAGAATCGCTAAAAATATATCTCAATAATTTAATATAGTCAAATTTTAAATTAAATTATTTGAAAAGATATTTATGTTACTTAACAACATAATCTTGAGTCCACATATTAAATACTGTAAAGCCCCTACACAGAATATCGGAACGATATTACAGTTATCAAATAGTATCGAGCGAGAAAATAAACATCTAACCATTTCACAATTTGAATAATACCAAACAAACTCCAACTTCATTAATTAATAATTCATCAGATACATATTACATTCACCAATTAGAGTCAAAACTAGGGCCCATAGTATTTTATTCAAATCTACACTATTACATAATGACTAACTTACTAATTGACTCAAAACTAAACTAGCTAACTACTAAGCAGTGGTCGATGAACAGTCACTCTTGCACATCTTCCTCATTCCCCTCCTCGTGAGTGTGGTAATCACCATCTGACTCACCTGAGACACATGAAATAATAACACAGGATGAGCGAATAACGTCCAGTAGGACTTAATGTCTCATGAGAACAAGCATGGTTTAAATAATTAATGTCTTATATGGCAGAGTAACTAGAGAGCATATATAGTCATGTAGAGCAATGTAACGATAGCAAGAGAACGATAGCACTAGTACATGAAAAATAGCACATCAAGTACGGTAAAGGATTGGTCACATAACGAAATAGCATATAACAACTGGTCGATCATTTCATCAACCAAGAGAGTATAGTATCGCACTTGAACAATTGCGCTTTGATTGTCATAGATCAAATTGTGATAGTAATAAATGGCACTGGATGCATGTCGTACACATCCTGATCATGTAACCCTTGCGAGGAAATGACACTCTTCGGGAGCTCTCCCTAGGACCAGACCGGGCCCTATTGCACTGGCATAGTCATGTTTGTTATCTTAGACAATCAATTGTATGGTCAAATAGAGTACCAAGAATAGATGAGAGAAGTAGATGAAATAGACGAGAGTGTAGAGTGAAAGTGAACAGATGAGAGTACAAGGATAGTAGATGAGACAGGGGTACAATCATAAAACAATGTTAAACATCGATAAGAACAGTTGCACAGCACTAGGTCGGGTGCCGACAGTCTAGTAGAAGTCACATCCACTCACTAGTCGTGCCATGAACACGGGCCAGATGGTCCAGTGTGATCCAAAGGTAAGAAGGAAACACTAGGGCCGTTGGATCGTACTGATCCCTAAGGTGTAACGGGTTTTGGGGTACAACCAGCTCATCAACAAAGGACGTGCGCCAAAGCCAAGGAGACTTACGGAGGCCTTGACAAGGAGTCCCTGATCCAGTCAGGAGTATTCCCGATGGAGAGGTGGTCCATGCCAAGAGAGAGTGTGTATAAAACAAGTGTTCATCGTGCCTCGAGTGCTCGAAGGCCGAGGGAAGTGATAATGTTATGCAAAGCTCGATTAAAACGAAGACAAGTGTTTAATTAAATAATAAAGAATTTAAGTGAATAGTTACACTTAATTACCAGATAGATTATTGAATAATTTTAATAAGGTCTCATGGCAAACATGAACATTTAGTGGGTGCAAGTGTAAATGAATCAAGAGAGTATGAAAGATTGTGCATAAGACTTTTAAATTAATTGATTTTTATGTAAATATTACTTATTGTTAAATAACAAGTCGTTACTAGTCATGACAATACTTAATTAGAGTTAATTAGGGTTTAAATGGCATATTAATCAAGGTTATATATGCAAATTCAGATTCTGGCCAAAATCCTTAAATCGCGACGGGCGGTACGGGCGCGACCCGTTGACCCAGCCGGCCTGGCGCGGGCCGGGAGGGAACCGCGACGGCGCGGGCCGTCACGTTTAGAACGCGACGGTCCGATCAATCGCGACGGGTCGGGCCGTCGTGATTTCAGAGAGGCGCGCCGACCCAGAAAAGGGGATCTGCCCTTTTTGGGTTGGTCCTTCCCTCCCATTAATGACATAGTATACTTCTAAAATCCATATAAAATCGCACGATGATCTAAAAATTATGAAACCAGTTTTAAATGAAAGTAGACTCGTAGATCTATCAACATGCATGAGTTAGGAAACGGACAAGATTTATGCATACTTTAACAAGGTTACATTTCGGTGACCTAAACATGCACAGTCATGGGAGACGAATTAATTGGCAACGGATGCATGATGAAAATTGGGGAAACTAGGGGCGTTTGAAAGCTAACAACAAGTAGTATTTATGAAAATATTCGCATGGCATGTGATCATGTATATGCATGGATTGAAAGCAAGGGTGTAGGTTCAGGTGCATGGAGATTAACAGAGATTGAAACATTTAATACTCCATCATGGAGCAACGAAAATTGGGCATCCCATAGGGCTTTGCAAGAGGGGATCATGGTCTACCTAGGGTAAAATTTAATTAGTTCGTACTTGAGAGATTGCCTACCTTTTATTACTGACAAGAAAACCTAGGGTTGTGACGAAGAAGAAGAAGAATTCTCCTTGCTCCAAGCCCTTTCTCTCCTTGCTCCTCGTCCTCAACCTTCTCTCCTCATCCTCCAAAGTCCCAACAACGAGTTATGGCTTGGTAGGGACGAATTAGAGGTGTTTTAGCTAGTGTAAGAGTCCTATTACATTAAAACTCTTCTCTTCTCTTCAAACTCCAAATTTCGTAATTAATCTCCCTATTTTCTGGTATTTATCCTCCTAAAAGGATTGGGAAGAGACCCACTTTCGTGGCCAAAGGGTTAGGATGGGATGATGACTCCTTATTTAGATAACTATATGTTAATTAATGTTTATCTTAACCCTTTTCTATTTATTAATTAATTAGAAATAAAATTAGCTAAATTAACTCCCATCCCATGATGGGCTCTTCACATTTGGGCTCATTCTATTTTGTTTGAACCATTAGTAAAACCCATCTACTATTTTTACTTAATGGGTTTTGATTTAATTCCCTTAAATTCTATTTATTCTCTCTTTATTCTAATTAAATTCCATTTCACATTTATTTTTTTATTTAGGATTTTAAAAACTAAAGTTGTTACAGATACTTTTACAATTAAAAAAATAAATTCAAGTTAACATTTTTAAATAAAAGTAACAACAAATATTTATGAGTTTTACTAGTTGGAATATCCATAATGATTTATGGAATCGTCAATACATGTCATATATTTTATTGATTTGTGGTGACAATTTAAATTTCAAACTTTAAAACAAATAAACAATTTCATATCACATATAAAGAAGATGTTAATGTCAAATATTTATTTCTGTTTTTAACCCCTCCAATACCCCATCCCATCCCAGCTCCAACTTTTTCCCCCCTTTTTCAATATTGCTCTCATACACCAAACAATAGAACTTATTTGATAATAAGTTAGTGTTATCTTAACTCAAACTTAGAACTAAATTTTCATTAGGTTAATCCACCTTTCACTTTATTTACAAATGAGTTAACCCCATTTGATTAATGTCACGCCCCGCCAATTTAGCAGCGGAATAAATCGGGGGGACGTGAGCAAAGTGTATGGTAACGTAAATTGCGCATACAATCGTAAATATCAGAGCAACTATTGAACAATAATGATAATAAACTCTTCATTTATTGATAATTCATCTAAATTATTACAGCCACTAATTCAGAGCCAAAACATAGGGATCAATAACATCATTACATTGGAAAGGATAACTAAGCAAATATCTAACTAAATTCTATAATACTAGGGTCATTTCGTCTCTATGACTCCAGGTCGCTCATCACTCCAATCTATTCTCGTAGGTGTGTGTAAGGTCATCATCCGACTTACCTGAAAACACATACAACAATAGCACAGGATGAGCGATAACGCTCAGTAGGATTTAATATCTCAGGTAAACAAGCACGTTTTAAATAATTAATATCTTATAAGACAGGATAACTAGAGAGAACAATCAAGTATAGCCAAGAGAATAATAGCACATGATAGCAAAAGAATGGTAAAACTTTCAAAAGAATATTGCAAAAGTAGTCATGATAAAGGATTGGCCATGTAATGAAATAGTGTCTATGGTTGCACAAAAGTACACTAGTAGAGATATCATCTCTAGTCGAGTATCTTGTCAACCCAGAGAACGATAGTCTAGTGATTGTTATATTGATTGTCATAGATTAAATTGTGATTGTTTAAAATGGCGCTGAGTGCATGCCGTACACACCCTGATCATGTTACCCTCGCGAGGAAATGACACTCTTCGGGCGCTCTCCCCAGGACCAGATCGGGTCCTATTGCACTAGCATATAATTATGTTTGTTATTTTATACAATCAATTGTATGGCCAAATAGAGTACCGAGAATAGTAGACGAATAGACGATAGTGTAGAGAGAAAATGAACAGATGAGACTAAAGAGATAGTAGACAAGATAGGGACATATTTGTAAAAACAATGTTAAATAGTCGATAGTAACAGTTGCACAGCACTAGGTCGTGTGCCGACAGTCCGATAGAAGTCACATCCATCCACTAGCCATGCTATAAACACAGGCCAGATGGTTCGGCGTGATCCCAAGGTAAGAGAGAACACACTAAGGCCGTTTGAACCATACTGATCCCTAAAGGTGTAAAAGGTTTTAAGGGTACAACCAGCTCGTCGGCAATGGACGTACGCCAAAGCCAAGGAGACTTACGGAGGCATTGACATGGAGTCCCTGGTCCAGTCAGGAGTATTTCCAACGGAGAGGTGGTTCATGCCAAGAGAGAGTGTGTATAAAACAAGTGTCCGTCGTGCCTCGAGTGCTCGAAGGCCGAGGGAAGCGGTGACGGTATACAAAGCACGCGAATAAAATGAAGAAAAGTGTTTTTAAATAATAGGGAATTTAAGTGAATAATTACACTTGGTTACCAGATATATTATTGAATAATTTAATAAGGTCTCATGGCAAACAATTAATGTTTAGTGTGTGCAAGTGGAACGCAATCATGAGAGCATGAAATGTTGTGCACATGGCTTTTAAATTTATTAATTTCTTGTATATATTACTCATTAATAGTTAACAGGTCGTAATTATTCATGACAGTACTTAATTAAGGCTAATCAAGATTTAAATGCCATAAATAGTAGGGTTATATAAGTAATTTCAGGTTCTGGCCGTCACAGTCAGATCGCGACGTCGGCTGTTGTCGCGTTCAGTTCGTGACAAGGGTGGCCGATGCGTTGACTGGACAGGTCGCGACGGACCAAACCGACGCATCCAGGTCGTGACGAGTTCGACGCGTTTGGGTGCCAGCCGAGACGTCGACGCGATGACGTGTATGCACGTCGCGTCAGGTCGGGGTGGTGCGACCAGGTCAGGCCGACCTGCCGAGAAGGTCGCGACGTAGGGTCCCGTCGCATTCAGAATGTAACGTGACACTCTGTCGCGATGAGGTTGAGAACGCGACCTATCAGACCGTCACGTTTTCAGAGCCTCGGCCCAAGCTCTGTCAGATGGTGCAGGACCCTTTGGATTTGGTCCATGCCATCCAAACTTGACACAGTGCACTTTAAAAACCCAGAACAAATCGCATACACCACGAAAAATTATGAAGTCGGTCTTGAATGAAACTAGACAGGTAGATCTACCACTGGGCATAAGTAATTAGAAAATAGACACGTATAGAACATGCTTTAATTAGGTTACTTTTCGGTGACCTAAACATGCACAGTCATGGAAAACGAATTAATTGGAAACAAATGCATGATGAAAATTGGTGAAAATAGAATCATTAGAACCCTAACATCATGCAGTAACTATGATAAAAATTTCGTGGCATGAGATCAAGTAGATTCATGGATTGAAAGCAAACATGAAGGTTCGGGTACATGGAGATGACAGGGATTAAAGTATTTTATACTCCCTCATGGAGCAACGAAAATTAGAGAAACCTTAGGGCTTTGATAGAGGGGATCAAGATCTACCTAGGGTCGAGTTTAATTAGATGGAGCTTGAGAGATTGCCTACCTTTTTGCGCTGTAATGATTCCTAGGGTTGAAAACGTGAAGAACTTGATGAAGCTCTTCCTTCCTAGCCTTCTTCTCCTTGCTCCTCACGTCCTAAGCCTTCTCCTCCACGTCCTCCTAGCTTTAGCAAGTGTCTAGGGGTTGGTAGAGACGAATTGGGAGTGTTTTGTATGTCCAATGTCTCCTAATCACCTTAGAACTATCTTTTCTCATCAAACTCCGAATTTACCATATTCATCACCTTAATTCTAGTCTTTATCCACCTAATTGGATTGGAAAGAGCCCCAATTTCATGGGTAGAGGGTTTGGTTAGGTCTAGGACTCTTGTAGAGATATTTAGAAGCTATTTTAGTCATTATCTTACCCTTTTTTAATTTATTTAATAATTAATTCTGAATTTTTACATTTATCTCCCCCTTTTCTAGCATTTATCACCTAATTGGCTTGGGGAGAGATCTAATTTCGTGGCTAAAAGATTGTGGTAAGTCTAGGTCTCTTTTTAAGATAAATATGAGTCATATTGGTGCTTTAATGACCCCTTTTTAATTAAGAGATAATATAATTACAAATTTTCCTATTTAATATGAGTCTCCTATATTTTTATCCATATTTCCTCTTATCTAAATTCCCTTTTCAGATTAAGATAGAGTCCTATTGAGTTAGACTAGGGTTAGGACTCTTTTTAAGATAATTAGGAGTTAAAATAGTCATTATCTTAACCCTTTCTATTTATTAATATTTTTAGGTACGAATTTAGGCTTAATTAACTCCCAACCAAAATGGGATTCACATTTGGGCCCATCAATCCATACTTTGGACCACTTGTACAACCAATTTCCTAATTTAGCTTAATGGGTTTAATTTAATTCTCTTTATTTCAATTTATTCACCCTTTATTCAACCTTAAATCTATTTATCACATCTATTCAAAAATTTCTCATTTATCTCCCATCCAATGATGGGCTTTAGCTTTTAGACCCATTAACTTAAGCATAGCTCATTTGTACAACCCATATACTTAATTTACTTAATGAGTTTTATAGGGTGTTTGGTTGCACTTTTTTAACAGTTTTTTCTCTTAAATTTAAAAAAAAAGAGGACAGATATCTTAACATGTTTGGTAAGTAAATTTTTTTTAAAAGTAAAAATTCTATCATGCCTAAATCTCTCTCAAAATAAAAACACCTACTCACCAGTTTTTTTTTGAAATACACACTCTCGTTCCTCTCCCCCACCGCGCGGCAGTTCCCCTCGCCGGCGGTTCCCCCACCGCGGCAGCTCCCCCTCGCCGGAGACTCCCTCCCCCCCCCCCCCCCCCCCACCCGCCCTGCACCCTCCCCAGCCCCGGCAAACCCGCCCTGCACCCTCCCCAGCTCCGGCCGGCCCCAGCCCCGGAACCCCCACCGCCCCCGCGCTCCCGGAACCCGCCCCTGCCACCCCAGCACCCCCGCTCTCCCCCCCTGGCCCGCCCCCGCCCCCGCCCCGGAACCCCCACCGCCCCCGCGCTCCCGGAACCTGCCCCTGCCACCCCAGCACCCCCGCGCTCCCCCCCTGGCCCGCCCCCGCGCTCCCTCGCCCCGCCCCCGCCCCCAGCTCCGGTCGGCCCCAGCCCCGGAACCCCCACCCGCCCCCGGAACCCGCCCCCGCCCACCCTGCCACCCCAGCACCCCCGCGCTCCCCCCCCGGCCCGCCCCCGCGCTCCCTCCCCGGCCCGCCCCCGCGCTCCCTCGCCCCGCCCCAGAACCCCCGCCCACCCCAGCCCCGCGCCGGAACCCCACCCCCGGCCCCTCCCCCGCCCCGGCGGCCCCCTCGCTCGCCCTCCGCCCTGCACCCTCCCCCACCCTCCGATTCCCCCGCCCCAGAACCCAACCCCTGCCCCCGCCCGCCCATCCCCGGCGAAGGCCCCCACCCCCTCCTACCAGCCCTGCCCCCCTCCCAAACACATTAACACAAAATTTAAAAATTTTAATATTTTTATCAAACAGATAACATCACCTCATCACAATTTTAAATTTAAAATTAAAAACGAACACAATATAATTTTTAAAGTAGAAATAGTTTTTTTTTTATAAATTGCTCCCAAACACCCTATTAATATCCTTTTATTAGGAAATTTATTCATGGGCCAAAATTGTCCATTAGTCCAATTGATTTTTCTATGCTCAAATTTCTTGATGGGTCATTAGAGAATATTATTTAAAGTATAATTACTATTTTTACGACATTTTTATATGGGTTTTTACGCATGCGATAATGATGCGTACCTTTTTAACTAGTTTGAATTTATTAATTGATAAAATTTCAATTTATCTATATTTTTAATTTAATAAATTTTTCGGGATACTACAATTAAAGTGAGTTAACTTACTTTTCGAAGAGTACTTTGTTAAAAAAAATGAATTAATCTACTCTTCCACTTTTGTAATAGTTAGAATACCCTTGCACCATACCCTTCACCACTTCTTTTTTTTATACTTTTTCATGTACTTTAGTGATAATAGAAATATAATATTATATGTATTTAACAATATTTTATTATTACTATTTGATTTGGAGAATAATAATATTAAATGTTGAATTAATAAATATATTTTGCATTGTAATTACGATAGTTATGTTTATAAGTACTTTTATGAAAATAACGTCCGTTACTTAATTTATATAAGTAGGTAGTGTAATATGATTAATCTCAATTTCATCTAATTATAATTGACATTTTAGTTATTTAATTATGTAACTACATTTTAATACTGATCATTATATCATTTGAAAAGTAAGATAATTGAAATAGTCATTAATCGTAATTACATTAAATATTTCTTAAAATATAGAGAACAAAATTACGTTAGTCTTTAACCACAAATTCACATATACTTAATATTAAATATAATAAATTTAAGTGAGTAATTCTTTAATCTTAAATATTTGTTAAAATATAGAACACACTTTTGTTAAAATATAGAACACTTAAATTATTGACAGGATATCATGAGCTTGACGATCATTTTTTAGGGTATCATATCTGCACAAACTAGGGTATCATTGTGATGAAGGAGTTTCAATTGCCGTCCAAATCGAAGAGATGAAAAAATATTATTAAATATATTTGTTTACGATGGAGGAGTTTCAATCGACAATATTTGTTCAAAGGGTTATAACATTTATTCATATATGTAATCTTATATCTATCTATATTGCAACACTTGATGCCACAATCTTAGTGGCATGTTGACTTGAGTAAAGAAATGTTTTTTTTTGAGATATAATTTTTACTTGTCAAATGATTATATATACAAAAAATTTATAGTATGTAGATAACTGGTAACCTTACAGTATACTCTATGCCACTCTAAGAATAAAAATTTGCCAATTTAGAATAAAAACACGTTTTATAGAGTTAGAGAGCAAGATAGTGAAATTCAACTCAATTATCATAACATATAAATATTAAGAGTTTTTGTATTGTGTAATAACTAACTTTTTGTAATAAAAAACATAAGTATAATATATGAAATCACAACTATTTATAAGCGTATATCAATAATTTAAGAGGTTAAATTTTAAATTCAAAAATTTAAAAAAATATTTGTGTTGTTTAATGACAAAATCTCAGACAATTTGGAAGGTTTACGTAAATCATAGAGCCATGAACTATGTGCCAGATATCTTTTACAATTTAAATACTTTTGAATTTAAATTGACACTCAATAATAGAAGTAACAATAAATATTTATGAGTTTTGCTAATTGGGGTGTATATTATAATTTATGAAATTGTCAATGGATATCTTATGTCCTAGTGATTTACGGTGGCTAAATTAAAATTTAAATTTAAATAAAATTTTTAAATCACATAGTAATAAGAAGTTAAAATTATGAATGTGATTTTCTTCGATATGTGTTTCTAATTTTTTTTTTCTATTTTTAATATATTTAACACTCACACTCGCCCAACCTACAACTCTTTTTCCTTCTATTTTTCCCCTCTTTGATATTGTGGTGCGTTTAACTATCTTTAAATAGTTTTAAACCATTAGATCATATATCTTTTGAATCAAAAGGGTTATAACATTTGTTCATATATGTAATCTTATTTTTATCTACATTGCAACACTTGGTGCCACAATTTTAGTGGCATATTAACTTGAGAGAAAAAAATCTTGTAAGATAAGATTTTTATTTAGCAAGTGGACATGCATATACAAAGTAATAGTTTGTATATTACCCTACACCAAATTATGCGTCACTTTTGACAATCCAGAAAAGTAATATGATTTACAGAATTATGGTATAATGGTAAAATTCAACTCAATTATTTTCAAGATATTATTATATTATGTAATAACTATTTTTATAATAAAAATATGTGTAATTTATATAATCACAATTATAATTTACGAGCATAACTCAACAATTTAAGAGTATTAAAAAAATAAATTAAATATATTTTTTAAAATATTCATGCTATTTAATGATGAAGCCTTGAATAGTCCAAATCTCGAATAATTTAAAAGACATGTAATCATGGAGCTGCGATCCGAGTAAGATATCTTTACAATTAAAAAACTTTTGAATTCATTTCGACATTTTAAAGAACACTACTAGAGACGAACATTTACACATTTTACTAGTTGGAGTGTCCGTTGTGATTTATGAAACTACTAACACTTGTTATATTTTCTAACATAGTTATATTTATTTTTTAACAAATTTTATATCACATAATAATAAAATAATAAAATTTAAAAAATATATTTTTTCTTTCATATATATATATATATTTATAATTGTTTATTTCTATTTATAACCCCACCATCCCCACGCCCCACCTCCCGCTTTTGTTCCTTCCTTCTTCCCCTCCCTCCTCAACATTGCACTGGTACTTTCTTTTCACACTCCTGTGGGGAGCAACACCCTCCCTTTCCAGTCCAGCTCCCTCTGTCGCGTCAGGACGGCTTCCTGGGACCTCTCGCCTCGCGAGGTGTCGGCGTTCCTCTCGCTATTCTGCTTCGTCGGGGCGCCGGGGTTTTGAGGGGGAACGGGGAAGACCGCCGGCGCCTTTTCTTCTGCCACTTCCGAATCTCAGGGGATTCTGCGGTGGTACTGCAAAACCCGTGTTCTCTCTTTTCCCATCTACGCCAGTGTGCGATGGTTTTGTTTTGATCTTCTTCTTTTCTGCTTAATGCTGGTGGGTTTACTTCCAGAGGTTGATATACCCACCCCACCACCTCGCCTCCCCCACCCTTTCTCCATTCTTTCGTTATCTCTCTTGTGTTTGTTTCGCGATGATGCTCATCTGCCCGATTCTGACTGTTTTCCCTTCGCATTATGGTGACTGGTTGGTGTAGAAAGTGTATTTTTCTTGTGTGCATGTTGTTTCTTTTTGTGTTTGCTTGTTTGTTTTTTCCTCTCACCCTTCACTGTTTATCTTGTTCTTGAGTGCTTTTCCTCTCACCCTTCACTGTTTATCTTGTTCTTGAGTGCCAGACATTTGCTCATCTGTTGGTAATATGCTTTCTGTATTTGTGTGTGGAATAAGACGTGATTCTTACTTTTTATCTCTTTGGTAACGAGGTTATCATGCTTTAGAGAAGAAATGAAGTCGAACAATCCCGTTACTGGGAGATCCCTCAAAAGTCATTGGAGGTCATCCTTATAGTTATTGAGTCAGACGGTAGTTGATTAGACATTGGATTTGAGAACGGGTTGCAATCGTACATCTGGTTTGTGGATACAAGTTACTGGCCTTTGGATTAACATGTGATCGCCTTTTGTTTTTCATTACATGAAAATTTAACCTTATGTCTTTATTCTCCTTGTCATAGTCTTCTTGATTCTCGAAGGGTGAGTCTATTTCTCATAATATTTTCTATATTGCACCTTTTTGAGGGAGTGTGAGAAAATGATCCAATTACTGATCGTGACTTTGGGGTTAAATGTCATCACAACTAATAAGTTGTGAGAAAATGATTCCATTTACTAGAATGAGATTAAAAAAATGCTGCTACCAGGAACATAAATGGTTTAAGGCCTAATGGCGAGTGAGCTGAAAGCCTGAAGTGGCCTTAGAATAAGATAATGCAGTTACTTTGTGGTCTCTCCTTCAGAGAAGGAGAGTTCATTATGGTTGACTTGTTCTATGAACGAAGTGCAGAATGAGGCCACAATATAAAACTTATGCATATGATGCTGGTTGGATTCTCCAACCATTCTTTTAGTAGTAGTTTTCAGAGATCTTATGCAGTGGCATTGAGAAATTAAGTATGCAACAAGAAAGTTTAATGGTTGAGTGCAAGGAAATGCTGCCTCTATGTATTGCATCTAACTTGCCTTATTTTTTTTTTAATTTTCTTTTCCTTTAAAAGTTTTCTTTCTTTTGCTGTTGCCTTGACTTGATGATGTTCCAGTTACCTTGTGTATCTACCATACAGATAATAATTTTTGAGGACACTACTCAAGTATGAATAGAAAGGAATTTTTTCAGAAAAAAAATGTCAATATTATGACCTGTGTTGTCGTAGAGATATCACACATCATATAGTCACATGCGTTGGATATTTGGTAAATTCTATGTGCTTGAACAGACCCTTGGGCAGTGAAAAGGAAGTGCTTTCTGTATCATTTCATTGCATGCATTTATTTATCAAATAATGCTTACAACCAGTGATCCCAAAAATGCATCATGTTACTTCAAAAAATTATAATTAACAGCCATGTTTTCTACATGAGAAGTCCACTAGCTTATTGACACTGTAATCTGTTGTAGCCTCCTGTGCCCTGCCTCAGCACCTTGTTCTTACCCGTGATCTTCTGCATTGGTGCTATCATGATTAAAAGCACATGCATCTCCACATGCATGTCAGAGTTAATAGATGCTACGGAGTGAATGTCTTCAATTTTTGCAAGTGTCCTTTCAAAGTACTGAAATCACGAAAAACTTTGTCCATTGGTTTTTCTTTTTTCCCAATTTCTGGATGTTATTTAACCTCATAATGATGATGTATCTGCAATAAAATAAAATCAGACATGCATATTAAATGTTTCAAACAAACATGTTGCAAAATTAATTCTTTAAGAGTAATACTTGCTGCACCACCTGGGTATGCAGCAAGTGATGAGGTGGTGAGCACACCCCCACTTGATTGCGACATGGGGGTGACAAGACATGGTGTTTCCTGTCCCATGGCAATGTATCTTTACATTCTTTTGCAGTTTTCCCATGTTTGTCATCCGCATGTGGATTAATCACATGGGGGTACATTTACCACCTCATCACTTGCTACAAAGTTACAAACTACCTAGGTGTGGCTAAAGCATCACTCGTTCTTTATTGATGCAAACTTTTTCATTTGTAAAAGCTTGTGTTGATAGATTCATATGCTGAATACTATTTTCTACAATGCTGCCTTGGTTTCTTTTGGGTGTATAATATAAGGGAATGGATTCAATAATCACATGGAGTCTTGGGCACATTTACTTTATGTGTGGAATTCAAAAGAAAAAAAAAGCAACAGCTCCTGGATTCTTGTGCTGCATAGTAAAACAAGATGGCAAGGTGAAGTCCCAGCTGATGTCAGCCAAAAAGAAAAAAAGAAGGCCCAGCTGACCCATGCCTGCTGGTGTTGTGCCTCTCTTTTTGTGGTGCCCAGATGGTTTTGCTTTTTTTTTTTTTTTCTTTTTTTTTTTAAATCCCACTGTTCAATCTGGACCAAAGGGCAGAGGAGGGGGCACCAAGTGGATGCATCCCAAGGGCTATGTGTATATATGTACATGCATGCATACATACATATGTATGTATTATATTGTGGTTTGTCATTAAACCCAATGCATTCTCTTTGCATGTGGATTGATGCTAGTTGGTTGAAAGGGTATTTTGCATGTAGGTGATGCTATTCTATACTTTAAGATACAAAGAAATCTACCAATCATTACATGTGGGTTCCAATAGTATTTTAGTATTTCCCTTGCATATACATGATGACTAGAGTGTGGTAATTGGACATTTTTTGTCATACACGATTAGCTGAGTACATTATAGGAGTACAAATAATGTTTTCCTTGTCTCTGCACAGTGTATAAATTTACATTTTTGTAAAGCTAACATCTGTTTCTTGATACCATATGCCTTTCTTTCTCTGTTGACAACCCAATGATGTATAGCTGATCCAATAAGTTTACTGATAGCAACTCCAACCTTTCCCTGATTATACAAAAGTAAAAGTTACAAACTGAAGTCACGTTTTTTTAGGAAAATAAACATACCAATCAGTTTCTCATACTCCTTTGATTACTTATCTTATTGATTGTGGGATTATCTACTGGACTTAACCTGGTTGAATTGAAACTCTATGCTTTTTTTGTTTTTCTGAGAAGTGGATAGTACCACCAATATATTAAAAGGGAACAAAGAATGTACAAGTATAGGCCATCGGAAAGAAATCCCCAAAAAACAGCCCTGCCTGCCTATACAACACCATCCATCCCTGAATGGATTACGCATCTTTACCCCCCATCAAGGCAAAATGTGAGGAGTTGGCCTGATCCACATTGCAAATAATAGATGCCCATTGCCTAACTTTCCAACAAATCCCACCAAAAAGAGGTTTAGCATCCCGAGCAACCCTTGAAAAAATCCGCATGTTCCTCTCACCCCAAATCATCCATAGAGTAGCATGCAAAATGAGCCACCAAACTGTCCTATCACCCTTGGCAGGCCGATGTCTCTTCCACCTTAGCATCGTCTGCTTGACCTGGTCGACTCCAAATTCTATCCCCTGCTCTGAACTCTGAATCCAATGCCCAATTTGGCAGAAGATTCATCTTATTCTTATTTCATCTTTTGTACTATCACAAGGTGTTCTGGGCATTGTCATCGGAGTGGGAAAGGCATTTACTGCAGTTATTCTTGTCATATCTTTCCAATGTTTTCATTAGGTGGTGTAGGGTTTTTTCTTATTTCCCATGACTCATCCCTGTTGTTTCTTCCTTCTCTTGCATCTCCTGTCTTGTATAGATTTAAGACTCCTTGACTCATGTCCTTTGTTTGGATTTAATTGTTTTTCTTACTCCATGATGTTTTATTACAACAGTTTCAATGTGACTGCACAATGAAGTGTAAGTGTACAATACTTCATCATTATTTTTATCCAAAGTTGTGATTTTCTTGTTGAATGCGAACCTTTATTTATTTTGGATTTTTTGTTTTTTATTTTATCATTTATTTTATTTTTTTGGTCTAGAACTAGGGCCAATCCGGGGCAACTTGAAGTTGTCTGGGTTGACTGATCCTGAGCCTGAATTCAATCTAGAGAGCCTTGACTTTTGTTATTGCTCCTGTGATGATTTTTGGACTGCTTTTCTGGTGGCTTCCTTAGAAAAATTTATAGAGCGCTAATTTTATGGATGTTTCATGGAAGCTTGGATTGCCTAGATCATGACTCCTATGTCTGTATTATAATCAAGAAACAATTTCTGATCAATTGAAACCGATGAATTATGCTGGAAGTTCTTTTGGTTAGAATGCTGTGCAACTTGGGAGGGCACAATGATAATCTGACAGCACCAATGTTTTCTTCTAATATGGTTTTCAATTCTGGTTTTAATCTTATGGGTGTGCCTGCTCTACCTTTTATCCATAAGCATAGATGTGTCATACTGTCATTAGGGGGTGAACTGAATGCGGTTGCAGAACTTTCTGGACAAAATCCTTTCTGAACAAAAAAATTCGAATTCAATTTGACACTTTCAAATTCAATATGACCATAGAGTCGTGACCACATGTCGGAGCCTGCTCTACCTTTTTAAAAGACCGATGTAAATCATGGAGCCTGCTCAACTTGATTTACATAAGGATAAGTACACCATACATCCATTCCAGTACTGAATGTGGTTGTAGAACTTTCTGGACAAAATACTTCTTATATTGTTTTCAGGAGCTGTGCAAATATGCATCCAAATGGTCTTCTTCGTTGCATATGGTGCTCTTGATATTCATAATAAGGAATGCCTCGTGTATCCCCTTCCCTTGTACATGCATAGAGTAATGGAGGCATCTTGATTGGCATATATGTGAGGTAGCCACCATTATTTCCAATTACATGTTGACGTTAACTGGTTGTCTTTAGTTATTTTTTTTCCTTATGCAACTATGAATTTAACTCCTGTTTGATGTAAATTGAGAGTGATTTATCTATCTCTGTAACATAAATGACTCTACAAAAATGGGTCTGGAAAATTGTTGAATTATTAATTACCTTATCATCATCATCAGAGCCTTATCTCCTTATTTGGGGTCAGCTATTAATTACCTTATCCAATCATTAAAATATGTTGAGGCTCCTTAGTGAATTACTGGCTCTTTGTGTGCTACTTATATTCAATTCGTTAATTGGCATTTAACATATACATTCAATTCGTTCCATAATTGGCATTTAACATATAGTGAGCTTCATTGATGGTCTTGTTATATATGATAATTTAGTATTGCTATTCATGTGGTCAAGTTTATTTCTTTCATGTAAAGCATTGAGACTTTTGGTGACCATCTGTGTCAAGGGGAGCATAGAACAGGATAGCTGTATGCCTTCTTCCTTAGACATTAGGGGATGCCTTTGTGAACATCATCCCTTAAACTGATGGCTGGATGGGCATTGAATGGCTCTAGGTATTACAATGTAGTTATATGTCCACCACCAGCCTAAAAGAGGGGGGAATAAATATTTTTGTGAATTGTTTGCTCAAACTCTTGCCCTGTTGTTTACCGTGGCAGTTCGTCTTAAATGGTGTGTAGAAATTTATTAAGATATTGATTTTGACTCTACAAGTTGTATGATTATTCAGGTGCTAGTTGACATTTCAAAATGAGTTCCAAGAAAGGTGGAGGCAAGGGCTCATTTTCTGGAACTGGTGCTTGGAATCCGTCTTCCAAAGGGAAGGAAATTGAAGGTGAGGGGTCTGCTAAAAATAGCCCAAGCATTGGCCAGCTAAGTCATGCCATGGCGGATATAAATGTAGACAATGCAGAGGAAGGTGAGTGGGAAACTGCAAAGAAGCCCAGGAACCGCGGAGGTAATGCTGCCAAACTGTGGGGTTCACCATCACATGTACCTAAGACATGGGGTCATCAAGAAGCAGCATCTAAGACAGGAATTCCTACGAATGGTGGGACAGGGAAGCCTCATGGGAGGAATTGGGGCCAAGCAATTGATCCCAGGAAATCATCAGGTATAGGAAATCCTAAGCCGCAATTAGGTAGTAAGGACCACACATACATGGCTCAGTCTCCTGCAGTCCCTCCACCCCTTCAGAACGGGTGGCAATGGGCTGCCAGAAGTGGTACATCCTCTTCTCAACCAAAGGTTACTCAGGGAGGATCAAGCAGAGGATATGATTCTGGTTCTGACTCTATGCCTATTGACCCTGATGATGCTTCTGGTGATGATTATGTTGAGGATTCTGATGATGATCTAAGTGATGAGTATGATTCTGATATGAGTCAGAAGAGTCACGAGACACGTAAGAAAAATAAATGGTTTAGGGCATTCTTTGAAGCACTGGATGCCCTTAGTGTTGAACAAATAAATGAACCAACAAGGCAGTGGCATTGTCCAGCTTGTCAGCATGGCCCTGGTGCTATTGACTGGTACAAAGGTCTGCAACCTTTGATGACTCATGCAAAGACTAAAGGAGCCACGAGGGTGAAACATCACAGAGAGCTTGCTAAACTGTTGGAGGAGGAACTGAAAAGGAAAGGCACTTCTGTGACGCCAGCTGGTGAAACTTTTGGCAAATGGAGGGGCTTACGTGAGACGACCGCTGACTATGAAATTGTTTGGCCTCCTATGGTTGTTATTAGGAACACACTACTTGAACAGGATGAGAATGATAAGGTACTTGGTCTTTCAAATCTCTTTGTTTGATATTTCTAGCTATCCTTGGGAATAGCAGGGTTGCCATGCATGTAGTTGACTACTTGACTTTTATCCATCTTTATAATGTGAAATTTAAGAGCATAGTTATTTCTTGTTCTCAGCATAGTCCATTTCTTTCTTAGTGTAAGCAATAATCTTTCTACTTGTTTTTGTATAACTTCATTGACCATCCATACTGTTATATTACTTGATACTTGAATTTGAGCAGTATAAAGTATATTAATCATGTTCATTGATGTGAACATTGCCGTTCTTGTTGTATTTAAAAAATCATATTGTGATTGACCAGTAACATATTCCTTGATTTTTTGGTGCTGAAAATGACTATGTTCCCAATAGTCTGTAACGATATTAAATGTTGGAAATTTTGGATCCCAATATTTTTATTAGGTAGTTGGTATATGAAAGAATAGCTAACCCTTTCTATTTGCCTATTCCTGCTATAACACACTTCCCTTGAATTAGTGTCCCACCTGTGTGATCATCACATAGCACAGTTTAGGATATCAAAAAAGGGTTGGAATTTGTCTGGGCCCAAGCTATTTCTGTCATAAAAGTCAAAAGTAAAGACAAAAAACCAAAAGCAATAGAAATTATAGTTACATTGGCTTGACCAAAACGGTGCAATTGAGGTTCAGAGATTTCACAACTGTAATCTGGTTCCCTGTGTGAAGTTTCCTTTATGGCGGAGATGAATGTGTTACATGATACTTGATCACTCTTTTTATTTTCTTTCTCTGTCTTTCTTTGTTCCTTGAACTGTTCTCTTGATGAATGCTTATTATAAAGTACTGTAACTCTTATAAACCTTACACTCGGATGAATGTTGGAAATCAAATATACAGTTGTCATGCATCTACGTATCTTAGAGGAAAAAGCCTGTGTTATTTTGGGCTATTGTGACACTTTGTTTATTTGGTGCAAAAACCCTAAGTATGTTGTTTCTGTTTTCAAGGGGGAAGCAGTCATCTGCCACATTCGGATTGATCCAGATAATATGCAATAGCAATCATGGATGGCAAAGTCGGATTGGGGTGCTGGATTGGACCCAGCCGACCCTGATCCGAGTCGGGTTGGATCGCAAGATCCGCCCGATTCTATGGGAATCTGGCTGATCCAGGATCGGCCAGGTTAAAAAATGAAGAAAAAATTAGAGAAAATTCTTTAAAATATATATAATAATTGCACATTTTAGGTATATCCATAGTCTAGTTGCACGTATGTTCATATTACAATATAGAGCAACGATAATTATGATACCTTATTTACTCATTTATTTAATATATTACATGTAAATAAGGAAGTACCTCCATTTGAATCTAATAAAAATATCAGAAAAATTATATCTCTTACAAATGAAAAGTCAACTCTTCCATCCAAGAAGAAAATCGCGATTTCGGTGGTTTCATCAAAATAACGACTTTCTAATCTTTCATAATTTGACATATCTAAAAAATTCATAATTGAAATAAACCTAATAGAATATTAAAAATCTAAAGTTGAGTAAAAAAAATCAAACGTGCATATGACTTCTCCAAGGGAGCTACTCTCCTACTGACAACATTTAGTCTACTTGAGACCTCTCAGGATTTGGTCAAAATTTAAACTATCATCACCCAAACTCATGAGAATTGTCACTTTCTAGAAAATTCTCATGAGTCCGATTCCGTCCGATTCTGCTTGATCCACTCTGATTCCACCTTACATTCATCGTCCCCCCCCCCCCAAAAAAAAAAAAAAAAAATCGGGTCGCCATAGGCCGATTCCGACCCAAATTGGCCGACTGTGTCATCCATGATAGCAATCTGATGTATTATGAAACTAATGTAGATACCATATCCCCTACATGACATTGTCTCATGCTTAACAAAAGGAAAATTACTGGATTTCAGTCGATAAGTTTTTTATGGAAGGATTTGAAAGGTTATGAGGTATCTCAAGTTATGGGGAATCATGAACAAAAAACTATGAGATGCAGGTACAGTCAACAGTGTACCATCGCTTTCCTCTGGAAATAAAAATTTTATAGTGTAACTAAGGCTTGGTAAAGATCCCAAAATTTGTATGATGCAACTGAGAACATATAGAGAGGATAATGGACTGCTGTAAACTAATTCCATCGTTTAATTTGTATGCTGTAACTGACAAACAAGGTGATGCGGGACAAGAAGGGGGGAAGATGGGCTTCACACCTAGAGGGAGAGGGGGAAATCGGAATCCACCGGGGAGGAAGAAGAGGAGTGGCTGCAGCAAAGCTATTCTTAATTCATCATGATCTATCTCCTCAAGAGGATTAGAATGCTATTTAAATGGACAAAACCCTAATGACCTTTTTGACTCTTATTAGACTAAAATACACTTAGACTTAAAAACGGGGCAAATTCGCACCCAAAAATGCTCAGAAAATAGAAAACTTACTAATGGACCTCGTTTGGGCCTTATTCGTACAACCAAAGACTCAAATAACTAAAGCAAATACAACAATAACATGGGAACTCTGTTCGTCTTCCGTTGATCGAGTCTGATGTCCAATGTTCGACGTTATGAGTCCTGCTCCGTATACGTCACGGGTCTCATTTCCCATCATTCTCCCCTGATTCGAAAAAATTCATCCTCGTGTTTTGAAGTGATGAAGTAGAACGAAGTTGAACATAAATGAGCAAATATCAAACTCCATGTAAGCAATCATGTAAGGGATCTCGATTTGTCGGCTAACATGCGTCTCACATAAATCTGACCATACTAAATCACCAAGAGACAACTCCAAAACTACTGCGGCATTAAGTGGAACAGCTGACGAAGCATTGTCAAACACAATGCAATCAATCAAGTTGAGCCCAGACATAATAATCAAATCATGATCCCAACTGTCATTAGGAATGGTCTTCAAAATTCTCTCATAGATAGACTTTGCGATAAGTATAGAATCATTGATCAGATTCAATCCAGAATCATTAAATAAACTTTGATCCCACAAGTTCTTATGTAGCATTGACCATGCTTGCATCTGATCTTCATATTCCTTTTTCAAGGCGGGAGTCGCTTCATAAATCACCTTCTGAATAGGAGGTTTGGCCCTAGCAGGAATAAACTTGGGAAAACGAAATTTACCAAGTATATATGGTGGTTGGATAACACAGATAGACTGGTTGGCTTTGATGGTAACTTGTCGTTAGATCATCCACTCTTGCCCCAAAGTAATATAGGATATCGAAGTGTCCTTAATACACCATGCGCCATCAACATAATTAGCAATCGCCAATGAAGATTCGGCTCTAAACTGTCGAGAGAACTCAACAAAAGCTTGATTAGCTTCCATAACGATTTCTCCAGTTTTCAACTTGGTATCAGAGCCCAACCTCGTTCTTGCTTCCGTCCTCTGTTTCTCTCCCTGTTTCTCTTCTTCCACGCCTCACAAGGAAGAGGTGAGTCGGCGGTCTCTTCGCGCAAAGGTGTTAGGGTGGAAGAAGAGAAACATGGTGAGAAATAGAGGACGGAAGTAGGAATGAGGTTGGGCTCTGATACCAAGTTGATGCGGGACAAGATAGGGGGGGGGGGAGAGATGGGCTTCACACCCAGAGGGAGAGGAGGAAATCGTAATCCACTGGGGGAAGAAGAGGAGTGGCTGCTGCAAAGCTATTATTAATTCATCATGCATCTATCTCCTCAAGAGGATTACAATGCTATTTAAATAGATAAAACCCTAATGACCTTTTTGACTCTCATTAGACTAAAATACCCTTAGACTTAAAAATGGGACAAAAATCGCACCTAAAAATGTTTAGAAAATAGAAAACTTACTAATGGGCCTTATTCGTATTTCGTACAACCAAAGACTCAAATAACTAAAGCAAATACAACAATAACGTGGGAATTTTGTTCGTCTTCCGCTGATCGAGTTTGATGTCCAATGTTCGACGTTATGAGTCCCGCTCCGTATACGTCACGAGTCTCATTTCCCATCACAAGGGAGAAGGCAATTGACTCTATTGAAAGGTAGGAAGAGTTACATGGGACCAAAACTAAGGGAGGTTGAAAAGTCAATAAATCTTCTTTTGGCATGGCAGTGTGAGAGCCGGTATAGATGATGGTGTGATGTGGGGCAAGGATTTGTAACACTGAGGAGCATGACAACCTCTGCATTCTTCACCTGCTCCCTGCCAAAGGAGGAGGGGGACAACTTCAGCATTGACAATGTTAGGGACTAGAGACTTCAACGTGGCACTTTTCTATGATAGCCGGACATAAGGGTTGTAAGGTGTTCGCTATCCTGGGTTGAAGTGATTTAGCTTAAGTACTGTAGAAGATCCAGATCCTTCTCATATATGGCATCTCATTTTTCGGATTACACATGTTCAAGAAATGGTTTCAATTTTAAAAGGATAAGTGCCATGCAGGCGGATCCTTGGAGAAGAGACTTGTTGATGTGGGACAGAGTGGGGAACATCAGAAAAGAAGGGGAGGATAGCCGGAGTCTCACCGGAGAGGGGATAGAAGGTGGGGATGTAGGCTTCGCGCCCTCCCTTTTGCAGGGACCACCTTGGGGCGGAGCTTCTTCTCAAAGCTCCTCCTTCTCCATCGCAGAGAATAAACACAATTTCTTCTTTCATTCAATTAATTCATCAATCAACTAACTCAAAATAGAGCAATACATGTGTTTATATAGGTTTGGGTTATTCCCAATCCCAATGGACTTCAAATTAAAGATAGACTTCTATCCCTAATAAGACTTATCATATTAGAAACCTAAAGAAAGAAAAATACCGACTCCTACCCAAATAGGACTTGACTCTAACAAAGAAATGAAAATTATACAATAAAAAGCTAATTGGACTCTAATATGACCCTTTTAGACAATTTTACCCTTAGACTTAAAAATAGTGCAAAAATTGCACAAAAAATTACAGAAAAATAAAAAATCTCCAAATGAGCTCCAAATGGGCCAATTCTTTAATTATGTAGCTTCTCACTCCCCATCATTCTCCCCTGTTTGAGAAAATTCGTCCTCGAGTTTTGAAGTGTCGCAATATCCATACAAGTGGCAGGGGAATAATGAAGTTATGCACTAATAAAGTCGCCATAAAGATATCCAAACCAATATGCATTCTGAAAAGTTGTAGTTTGCATAGAATGTGTGCATCAAGATCACGCCATATCATATCATAGTTGCACTGATCTCTAGTAAAATCTTGCAGATCACTGGTAGCTGTCAATGATGAGCTTATCTCAAATACATCATCACATATCAAATGAAATCCAGACTCGACGAACAAGTCATGATCCCAAGCATCAACAAGAACAGTCTTCACACATACACGCTCAGTAATAGTCACCAACTCCAATGGCTTTTCATCAATCACAGTCTTCTCTGGAGGCACTAGCTTGGCAACAGTAGAAATATATTTGGGAAAACAAAATTTACTTCTTAAATGCGGTGGCTGGATGATGCACTGGTTTGAGTCGAAAGTAACATGTCGCTCTTCCAACCACCCTTTTCCCAAAGTAATGTAGAATCTCGAGGGATCAATAATGCACCATGCTTCATCAAAATAATTAATTGATTTCAACTGGGTTTTACCTAAAAATTTTAGGTGAAACTCTACAGAAGTTTGATCACCATCAACAATAATCTCATCAGTTTGCAATAAAATATTAACAATAGCCTAGGAAATATAATTGTTATGATTCTCTTCATCGAGTATTATTTTTGTCGGCTTCTCATTTGGTAGAAGGGCGAGGAAGTTAAAATTCATGTGACACGTGTAAGAGATTACCCAAATTGATGTGAAATTGGATGGACTTCCGCAAGACGTAGGCTGTTGATTTGACTGGAATTCGTCGAGACGATCACAACGACGCAAACGGCACGTGAATCGGAGCACAAATGGATCTCTAGTGCTGGCGGTGAGATAACAGCTCTGGTGCACCGCCAGGTTACTGTAGCAGTCTGGTTATTGTAGCGAATTGGGTTTGGACCTAACCAGGCCAAACCTGGTTTGATCGGTCCACTTTAAAGGGGTCGGCTTCCTCCTTCCTCTTCCTCTAACCTCGTGCAGGGAGAAGCCAGAGAGGGAGAGAAGGGCAGCTGCGGCGGCTGCGCTGGCGGAGAAGGGGGTTGCCGACGGTGACGATGGCGGGTGGCGGGTCCCGCAGCGGCGATGACGGCGTCGGAGGGTGGGTCTAGCAGCGGAGGTTTCGGCGACGTCTCCTCCCTCCTTTTCTTCCCTTTTTTTTTTTTTTTCCGGAGAAGTCGAGAGAGAGCGTGGGAGGGGAAAGGAGAGAGAGCACTAGTGAGGGTGGTCGCAGGCGCTGGTGGAGGCAGGGCTGGCGCTAGCAGGGAAGGGGCCATCAAGGGCGTTGGCCGGCTCGGGTGCTTGGAGAGGAGGTCAGCGCTGGCGTGGGCGAGGGCAGGTGCAGGCGCGGGAGAAGGCGCCGGCGCTTTGCGCTGGCGTAGGTGAAGGCGACACTGGTGGGCTCGCGAGGAGGCCAGGGCGATGTAGGGATGGCAGGTGGGGGTGCAGGGGCTGATGCGGGCGCCGGTGCTGGCGGACGAGGGCGCCGGTGCTGGCGCGACCACTGGCAGTGCGGGGCGGTCACAGACGTGGCCGTGGGCATGCGGGGACGAACGGGCCGGGCGGCTGATGGCGTGTGGCACTAGCGGACACAGGTTGGCGCGGGTGCTGTTGACCGGCACAGTTGCAGTTGGTGCTGGGCGATCACAGACGTGGCCGTGAACAGGGTGGAGCGGTGTAGAGGGTTCCAGAGACAGGGAGAAGAAGTCGAGAGGAAGGAGGGTAGGCGATGGCGAAGAAGGGGGGTGGGGTTTGGACCGAGGGTTGCTCTGATACCAAAATTGATGCGGGACAAAGTGGAGAACAACGGAAAAGAAGGGGAGGATAGCCGGAGTCTCTCCGGAGAGGGGATAGAAGGTGGGGATGTAGGTTTCGCACCCTCCTTTTCGTAGGGACCACCTTGGGGCGGAGCTTCTTCTCAAAGCTCCTCCTTCTCCATCGCAGAGAATAAACACAATTTCTTCTTTCATTCAATTAATTCATCAATCAACTAACTCAAAATAGAACAATATATGTGTTTATATAGGTTTGGGCTATTCCCAATTCTAATGGACTTCAAATTAAAGATAGACTTCTATCCCTAATAAGACTTATCATATTAGAAACCTAAAGAAAGAAAGATATTGACTCCTACCCAAATAGGACTTGACTCAAATAAAGAAATGAAAATTACACAATAAAAAGCTAATTGGACTCTAATATGACTCTTTTGGACAATTTTACCCTTAGACTTAAAAATAGTGCGAAAATTGCACGAAAAATTACAGAAAAATAAAAAATCTCCAAATGGGCCAAACCAATTATGTAGTTTCTCGCTCCTCATCACATGTGCAGCTTTACACTCTATTCACTAGCAACTTAGAGACCATAGCTGAGATGTTTGCTGAAGAATTGGCAGGCAAGGAGATATTTGGAGGGTACCTTTGTTGATCAGGAGATTATGCAGTTGGGTCACCTGCTATCAGTGGGTGAAGTGGAAGGTCTGATCTGCATAAGATCAGTGTATGTTTTATTATTTATGGGTGAATTCATTTATGATGGTGTCCAATTTTTATGCATCATTCAGTCTAACTGAATTTATTTTGAACATGATCAACATTTGATAAGTTTACTGTTCATTAATCATGACTGTAGGACAAATTATGACCTGTTCTTACTTTTGGGCTGTAGAAGGATATTTACAAGTACATATGAAGATGAACCACCTATATTTCTGAGATACCAGCAAATATTACCATATCATAAATCTGTATTTAATGTATATTTTTTGGTGGGGGAATATTGTGTTTAATGTAACAAAAGAAATACACGCAGATCAAGAATTATAATTATTATATGCTAAATATGTACTGATTGGGCTTGTGTGTATCAGAAAAATAAGAATAGAGATTGACGTGATACATTATGTCGTGTAAAATTAGACAGATTGCATACTTATACAAAGCAAAAAAGACCAATGAGACTAAAGTTATCAATTAGAGGCTGAGGTGGAAACCCACAAGGTGGCCGCTTCATCTAAGGCATATGTGTGCCAGCCAAGTGTTAAGGCAATTGATCTTTGGAACATGGATGGTCCCCAAAATCTGGTTGTCCAAAGACCACACTGAAAATGCTGATTTCAATTTGGAGGATGACTCAGGGTGTGTGTCCGTTCTTGTTGGCACAATGTATGGAGGATTTATGAACAATGCTGTTTATCTTGGGAGAAGATGGGTAGTGAATCATTTACTGATTGGTTGTTCCTTTGTGACTTTTGATGTAGTTCTTTCAGTCATGGAGAGACTTGTGATTCCATAGGTGGACGGATCAATTTTAGGTTGGAATTAAAGTTGGGAGCACCCAAGGGATATCACAAGTTTAGTGACTGATCTTGCATGCGAATCTTTTGGTCCATTTTGGTTGGGATGTGGGGAAATAGTAGGATCTTTAAAAGGCAGAGTAAACAATCCATTCCAATAAAGGTTCTTTTTTTACCATGAACAAGAATGGAGGATGAAGGCTTATCAATGAGGAAGGCTTCATGTTCTTCCATTTTGGGTTATTTGGGTAGGTAAAGGAACACACTATCTTCATGTGGTCTTTACGTATCCTAAAGAGGGTCTGTTTTAGAGCATGTTATATTTGAACATCATTCAACATATTTTTTTGGGATTTTACATATATACCCTTGCAAACATCTCTATTTACATGTATACCCCTGATCTACATCGTCTGGAATACCCCTAATCTTCTATAATGGTTGCAACCATATCTTTACAGGGGCATACATGCAACAGTTTTTTTAGTTTTTTTGCACATATACCCCTATAAAGGGTATATCTGTAACCATTATAGTAAATTAGGGGTATTTCAGACAATTGATGATTAGGGGTATACATGCAAATAGCGATGTTTTTAGGGGTATATATGCAAAAAATCCTATTTTTTTCCTTCTGGAATTTATTTCTGGTAATTATCCTCTTAAGAAAGAAAATGCTTTAGCTATCAAGGTTAGTCTAGATGCCAAAGACTAGTTTGTCATATGGATAAACATGGTTATTGTTGAATCTCCCATGGTATGGTTGGTGGTAAAGAGATGAAATCTCCTAAGGTTATGATGTGTACAGAGAGGTAATTTCCATTGAAGCTTATGCAATCACGTTGCTAGCTAGTGCAGAGAATAGTTACTAAATTGTTCTGCTGTACATTATTCAACATATTGATCTTTATTATCGTTCTGTCAACATCTTCAGAAACCCATTCAGCATCTAATAAAGCTCCAATTAAGCAGGGTGGTGTGAGCATTCATTTGTACGGTGGTAAAAACTTTTGGCCTCACCTTTGATTCCGTAGCAAACATCTTGGCATTCTTCCATAAACTGAAGAGACTTGGATGGGAATCCCTTGTAAGGAAGTTCACTAAGGTGGCCTTGTACAATGCATGTTGAATTATCTGGTTGGAAAGAAATAAGGCTAGTATGCTGATTTGATTTGAGCTCTTACTACTTTTAGTGGGGACTAGTGTTACCCACTTGCAATATGCGAACAACCAAATAGTCACTCTTCTGGTATATGTGGATTGTAAACCTGCTCACGACTCACGTGAAGCAGCTTCTTCTCAAAGAATTCAACTACTATCCTATGCTCAAGGATGAGGTTTTTTCTTCCAACGAGACAATGTGATACTTTTCATAATAGTGGCACTTTATGCCTTCTAAGCCATCCTTATCTGATGGAGTTTGCGTTACATTTTCAGCAATCAGGTGCTGGTTTCTTTTGTTGCCTTTTATCCTAAGGCATGTCTTTTCCCATTATTTTGACAGTGTGGCTGATACTCATTGGCTTTATGGTTCTCTAACAATGGAGGAAAGAAATGGAGAAGATGCATTTGCAATGCTCAGTTGCGTAATACAATTAGCAATATAGGGAATAGAAAGAGCATGCTTCTGTGTATTCTTCACTGCTTGAATGAGCATCAATCATTTACTATCAAAATGGAAGAAGTGCTTAAATGAGCATACTTAGAAGCTAATGTACCAGCACAAAATAACTGTATAGAATCCTAGAGCAATAGTTTACTTCATCTGTACAAGGTGTTAAGTCTGCAATATCACACATAATAGACACCCCTTAACAATGTGATACCATTCTTCGCTCCAGTTTTTTATGCTCTCAGGAATGTTCTTTCAGCCAGTCAAGATCTAGTATGGTTTTGGAATGTATCTTGTTTATGTCAATCCTTTTGAAACTGCTGTGACCTTAACCTGAAAATCTTATCATGGATTCTCTTTTCTATGATTCTCTGCGTTCTTCTTTCAAATGTTATTTTGACTGGTCTTTCCCGGAGTGCATAACTGATACTAGGCTTAATCTTTGAGCACGACTTGTGAATATTAGCTTCTTTTGCTGCCTTGTACAGTGGATTGGTATGGGTAATCAAGAACTTGTCGAATATTTCCACCCGTATACAGCTGTGAGGGCTCGGCATTCTTATGGTCCTCAAGGACATCGTGGAATGAGTGTTTTGATTTTTGAAGCTACAGCTATGGGTTACATGGAAGCTGAGCGTTTGCACAAGCACTTTGTAGATGAAGGAAGAGATAGGGATGCATGGGAGCATCGTAGAGTACTATTCTATCCAGGTGGAAAACGCCAACTGTATGGTTTTTTGGCATGTAAAGAGGACTTGGATTACTTCAACCAGCATTCTCATGGTATCACATTACCTTGTTATTCAATAAATGATCATGTCTTATTCTTGTCAGATGAGTCACAAGCTTATCTGTATTTAATTCTTTAATAGACGATTACATCTGAAGTCAATGCTAGCATATGAACATCGTCAATCTCTCTCTTTTTATATTTAAGTGTCTTTGACAATGCTGATTGTATTGTCTTAGGTAAATCCTCTCGTTTGAAATTTGAGATGAAGTCATATCAAGAAATGGTCGTGGGCCCCATGAGACAAATGAGCGAAGATAACCAGCAATTAGTCTGGCTTAAAAACAAGGTCGTCAAGCAACAGCAACAGTCAAAGACTCTTGAAGAGTCTTTGGAGAGGTGACACAGAAACTGCAGGAGACAGTGGAAGAAAACAGGATTGTGAGGCTTAGATCCAAGGAGCAGCATGAGGAGAACAAGGAAGAGGTAATATTGTGGAGAAAAGAACCGATGGAGTTAATGTTTGTTTTCTGTGAATTTTCTTATAATAACAGTTTTATTTTTCTCTAATGGTTGTTGTTAAACTTTTAAATTATTTTTATCTTCTTGGCTAATACTTGAACTCAAGAATGGGAAAACAGTCATGTTTCTGCATAAACTATCTTCAGCTGTGAAAATCTGGAGCATCCATCAACCTAGTTTCTTAGAGCATTAATTCTCTATCTTTATGATATTAATTGAATTATGGGATCCAGATGGATCAACAAGAGCACTTTTTCAAGGAGCAGATGGAGAAGGTTCACAGAGTTACTGAAGAGAAGGAGAGAGTGTTTGAGAAGTTGTTGCAGGAGGAGCGTGCAAAGGTGAGGCAAGCTTATATGGGTACCGGAAGCAAAGGGGAGCAGGGAGTGAGGTAATATTTGTTTCTTTAGCTTGCTAATGAAGTGTAGCATTTGATCTTTGTCCATGTATCTCTTGACAATGTTTCCGCCACTCCTATGGAAACGAATGGTTGTTTTATTGTGTTCTTGGTGTTATCACTTAATGTTGTGAAGAAAGAGAGGAGTTTTGATCTTGCAGTTTGCCTCATTTAAGCATCTTAGTGTCATTGTGTTCCATGTTGCATAAGATTGGGGACCAAAAGGAGGATACATAATCTTTGCAGCCCTACTCCATTTGGCGTATCTGGTCCCTTTTTTAGTCAGATACCATGTGCATAGGATTCGAGAAGTCTTTGCAATTGAAAATCTATGTAGTCAAAGGCGTGAGGTGACCGAGGGGTGGCCTCAGTCTCAAAGGCCTAGGCGACCCAAGCGATATATTATTAAAATAATATATATAGTTAAAAATATGAATATATCTATAAATATCACCTAAATAGGTGCATTAAAATTAGTATATTTCATCAAAATATATTATATCATGTATATGTATCACCTAAGTAGGAACTCACCCTCGTACTGACAATTGACTAAGTATTGAAAGTTGATTAAGTATTGTCAGTAAGAGAGTGATTCTCTTGGAGAAGTCACATGTACGTTTGACTTTTTTACCTGACTTTGAATTTTTAGTGTTTTAATAAATTTATTTGAATTATGAAATTTTTAGATAGCCCAAATTATGAGAGATTATAAAGTCGCTATTTTGATAGAATCAACAAAATCGTAATTTTTTTCTTGGACGTGAGAGTTGACTTTTTATTGATAAGAGATATGATTTTTTTTGATATTTTTATTATATTCAAATATGGGGTACTTTCTTATTTACATGTAATATCTTAAGTAACATTTTACTTAAATTATATTCAGGTAAATAATGGAAGATCCTGGAATTGGCTTAGACTCGCCTAAGGGATCCTGAAATCGGCCTAGACTCGGCCTCAGGGTCGCCGAGGTGAAATGGGCCGGGGCGAGGCGATCAGAGGTCGCCTGGCCTGGCCTCATGGCGTAGGCGATGGCTTCAATTGCCTTTGATAACATAGTGAAATCTTTGCATATATTTCCATGTACATTTGCTGTGCATTTTTCCACATCCGTCTGGATGAAATGTATATCCCGCTGTGGTCTGACATTATCTTTTTAACCACACATGTCATGTCAATCCTTTAAAGGTGAGTAAGACTTAAATACCCTCTGGAGAGGATGATCGAGTGGCTTGACCTGCTAAGTCTTATTATGCTGGACAGGATTCATCAAAGATGCATGTCTGACTCTCTGCACACATTGTCATGTAAGAGCGTTACATGTGCAACTGCATTTCTTGCAATGTGTTCTTTGTGCATATGATTTTTCACCTGTTTATCCATGTAAAAACCATTTTACATTCATCATCATCATCATCATAGCCTTATCCATGTAAAAACCATTTTACATTATATCATGGAATATATCAAACCTCAATGAGGGGAAATTTACAAATATTACTGCATGATACTTGGACCCACAAAGTTTCTTTTACACTGACTCATTTGTTTTCCTTGTCAGGAAAGTGCAAATGGCAAAGATCATAGATAGTCAGGTGAAAGGAGTTGAAGAGTTTCTAGCAGAGCGAGACAAACTGGTGCATGCACATGAAGATAAGAAGGGGAAGATGAGACGCCGACATCTGGAAGAAGAAGTCAATCTGGAGAAAGAGTTTGACGATGCTCTTACTAAATTGATGGAGAAATACACTCCTGGTCCCCTTGAAACGACCGGCAACTCCTGAACCATTGGTATCTTTGTCTAAAGAATACTGGGATTTTACTACTGCTTTTTCAAGAGAGGAATGCTTAAGAAAGAAGAGAGAATAGGAGAAGAAAATCTGCAGATATTACTAAGAATCGAGTAGCTATATTAGTAAACCTACATCTTCCCTCTCCCCCCCCTTTTTTTTTTGGGTCAAATGCTGGTTACATAGGAGATGAGAGAATATTGGCTCTGAAAGGAAGTATAGATCTCCACCCCTGGGCAACAGGAGACGATAATACTCTTCAGTCAATTGGATTATATGCAGCCGCAGATGTTATCTTGAATGTTCTGTACATTCTCTTTATTTGCACTTCCCAGTTATAACGTTGCAGACCTGTTATTTTAAGTGTATTTCTTTTCAGAAATTTGGAATGGGGTTTGTAGGCTACAGTAATCATGATGGTTACGCCTCGTATTTCTTATAGATTATCGGATAGTAGCTCTTGTTCTGCTCCATGTAATTCAGGACTAGCTGAAGTTTCCATCCTTAGCTGCTTCTGGCACACGACTCCAATCTCATGTACACCTTCTTCGCTCCTTCAGAAAGTGATCGACATGAGCTTATAAGGTGCCCTATGAAGGAGGTTTGCAAGTTCGGGCAGGTCAGGCCCCAACGTCGAGCAAGGTTGAACTCGATGATGGAAGATTGATGGGTTCAGAAATGGTTTAACAGACACGTCATCCACTCAGGTTGGATTGAGCGGTCGGAAGATGCAACCTGACATAAGGTTGTCGGAAAGATTGGTGAGGGTGTGACCGATGTGGGGTTTGCTTGGTCATGGAGATCATGTCGCTAGTGAGCCAAGAAGGTCCATTAAAGAAGTGGGGAGTCGGGCTACAATTCGCCGTCATGATCTTTGCACGGAAAGGAGCCCCAGTTAGCCTACCTAAGAAGTTGTCTCACCCGCAACCTGTGATATTTGATGTACAATCTTGCGGTGTGGTTGGTTGTCTCGTTCCAAATTCTTATGGGTCCATATGATATGAGATTGATGGTGTTTCTTTCTTTTTTTTTAGCAATAAAAACTTTCAAATCTCATCTGGGGAAGGGCAATACAATGGGAGAGAGCAAGAGATCATGGAAGCACATCCTTGTTGGTGAGAGCTCCGAACCAACCTCCGGAGGCCATATAGACCCACGGTGGAAGTGTTGCTTAGAGGACTAAAAGTGGGATTTTGGCTGCTATGTTATATATATATATATATATAAAAGGGGTGGGGGGTGGGGGATGGGGTGGTCACCACAAGCGTCTGTGAGCTGGGCTTGGGGTTCCTCACAGTGAATCTCCAGTGTAGCAAGCCATGACGGCAGGTCCGTGTGGGAGATTTAGAGGTTCGCATCTCATGGTGCAGAGGTGATCGCCAAGGTTTAATCTGATGGAGCACAGGCTTTCGTCGGCGGCGGTACCACCAGTATTAGGGCGGTGCACTATTCAGTTCAAATAGAATCGGATTGATCCGATTTAGTTCGATTTGAATTTTTTATTTCACAAGTGAAACCAAGCTGAAATGAATAGACCAAATAAACTGAAATAATAATAATTATATAATAGATATATTAAAAATAAATATATGCATAAATTTAACTACAAATATACATGTTTTTTTTTATCATTTTAAATACATTCACACTTAAATTAATATAAATTTCGATTTGAACCTATCCGAAATTGAAATGATTTTGATTTGATGGGATTTGACTTGGAGAGGGAATTCAGTTCGACTCAATTTACCCAAAAATTAGGCACAGCCATAGTTGTATGGCTGCTGAGACCTCCCAACTGAGTTATGGAGAGAGATTAATTAGCATCTGGCTGCGGCTTTTGGGAAACCTCTCAAGATGTAAACAGAACTTTTGGGAGACCTCCCAATTGAGTTTTAAAACTTGATCCAAGAACGTTGCCTCTTGCCTTGTGAATTTGATCAATACAGTCCTCTGTGGTTGAGACTAGCATTTCTGGTTGTAAGAAATATTCCTATTTGTTGTCTTTTTCTGGTTGTACGAAATATTCCTATCTCCAAGTTCTTGCAATTCAAATGCTACTTTTTTTTTTGGGCAAGTTTGAGTTTATTCCAATAAATATATGGAGCATTTCATCAAATCATCTCATTCACTCAAGTGATGCTCTCGACTTGACTCAGAATGTATTGATTTAGGTGCCCTCTTCAATTAAAGGGAAGGGTTTCAAATATCGCTTGGCAGTTTGGAGGCGTCAGTTTCCTATTTGTAGAGCTCACATGTAAGGCTGACTACTTCATCTTGCGCATGACAGTGCTATGATTATATTTTACATTATCCCCTTAGGTGAGGATTTCAAATTTATAGTGAATATTAAATTATTAACTCTATTTTATAACCTACTCATGTTCAAAAAATTTTAAAACAATAATTTATTTTTCTAAAACATACATGTGCGCTAACACATTTACTTACCGAGTAGCTAGAGGTGTGCAAGATGGACTGCGTGCGTATCACCTCTTAATTTGAGTAGGCTGTTAATAGATAACCTATTTCATATTCTTTTTTAGTGGATGCAAAAATAGTCATTTTTTATTTTCATTTCTGATAATATATAAATGTAACTTATTTTTAAAATATGTAATGTAACACCCTCTTTCCTTTGGTCAGCCACCTTCTGATGAAGGTTGCGACGTATCGGGTCGTCATCTTCTGAAGGCGACGAGATAGCTGTCGTGTTCTGGTTGGGAACGCGACATGCATGTCGTCGCGTTCACCCTTCTAACCGCAACATGTAGTTTTGTCGTCTTGCTGTCAGGACAGTTGGGACACGTGTCAAGCGTTGACAGATGAATGCGACATGTTAGGTGTCGTGTTCATAGTGTCAGATCTGCGAGGATGACATGTGGCGGATCCGTTGGTCAGGTCTGACCATGACCTTGAGGTTGCGATAGGTTAGGCGTCGTGTAACATCCTCCCTCTTGTGGGTCAGTCACCTTCGGCTGAGGTCGCGACGCTTTGACCCGTCGCCTTCTGAAGGCGACGACGGTGACTACCGCATTCTGGATAATGATGCGCTAGCCGCCCCTGTCGCGACTTAGCTCTCACAGCAGCATGCTTCTTTGTTGTTTTGCTATCGGGATGGTTGAGACACCTGTCGTCACTCATGCATGAACGCGACATGCCAGTTCGTCGCGTTCATGATGTCAGGTATGCATGCGCGATGCGTGGTGGGTTTGACCGTCAGGTTTGACAGTCCTTCCAGATCGTGACGTAGGCCGAGTTTAAGTTGCACAGACCGCAGAACACCTCTTCTGCTTCCCCTTTCGCCTGTGTTTCTCCTCTCCGACCCCCCCTCTCTGTGCTTCTTCCTCCGTGGGGAGAGTGTGAGGGTGTGGGTGGTTCTTCCTTCCCGGCTTGGCTTTCTTCTTCGGCATGGCTTCCTCTTTGCGTTGGTGACTCTTCCTCGACGTGTAGGACGTTCGTGGCTCATGGACGGAGTCTTCGTGGAGCTTGGAGCGAGGAGGAGGTGGCCATGCACACAAGAAGACCCCAAAGGGTTGGCTCTTCAATTTGAGGTAGGGACTCCTTGCCTTCCCCCTAGTTCTATCATGCTAGGGTCCAATCCCTTTCTCCAATGCCTTAGAAACTCATGCTAGGGATGCATGTGTGCTTGTTGGATCCATATGATGCTTGGTTTGTGCTTGGATTGGGGGTTTGGGTGAAGAGGGTTTCATGCTTGCATGTGAGATTCTTATGTGTCGATCCATTTCCTTGGCATGCATGGGTGTGATTGAGGGTGGTTTGAGCTCCTTACATGTGTTTACATCATTCTACATGCTCCCCTCCCCTTGTGCACACCAGGTTTGTAGTTTTAGGGGTGTTTTTGGAGGCCTCAGGTGGCCTCTGTCTGTGGTCGCGACGGGTTTCCTGGTCGCGACCATGTCGCGACATATCGCCCCGTCGTGTCCTGTTGAACGCGTCTCCAGTACCCGTCGCGTTCCTAATCATGACGGGTATGTGCGTCGCGTTCATCAGGTCCCTGTTTTGTGGCGACGGCCTACCCCGTCGCGTTAGTAACGCGACGGGGGTCTAGGTGGCCTTATGGACTCGGGTCGCGACAGGCAGAGTCGTCACGTTCTTGTCGTGACGGACCCCTGCGTCGCCTCTTTGACAGAGAGGGACTGGCGACCTGTTCAGAGTTTCGTTCTGCTGTGACTCTATTTTCTTGGCACCTGTGCTGTTTCCTAGCACGGTCCTACTCTAGTCTTTCGTCTGGTGCTGGGCACTTGAGGGCTTGTCCGCGAGACAAGTTGTTACCGTTACCTAGACCCCCGGTCTCCGAACGCCTATTTGAGGGAGTTCTCCGGGCGGCGGGCGAGCTCGAGTCACAGACTCTGGTAGCAGAGCGGAAAACAGTAGGGACAACGACGTAGAGTCGTTTGTAGAGCTCTCTTAGCTGAGTTGGGACACCGAGGTGGTTTTGTGCTCTTCCGGCGCAGATTAGTTAGTCCTTTTCTCACTGCCTTACTCTACGTAGTTTCAGAACCATTTAGAGGGGCCAGGCGTGGGACCGTAGTTTGTCCAGATTACGAAAGTTGTGGTTACTTTAGTTCTGCGTCTCACTCTGACGGGAGGTGTTAGACATGGACTGTCAGTTGAGGGTAAGGCGCATGGCGCACCTGACCGGTTGACTAGTGTAGTGTTTATGTGGCTAGTGTCTTTGTCCAGGCAGTTGTTTACTGTCTGTGTTGGCAGCCTTGGGTTCTTCCTAGTGCCGTGGTTTACACGGATTTTTTGGTCCCGACGTTTAGCTTAGACCGTAGACCGTGTAGTTTCTTTACGCTTCCGCACTTACTCTGTTAGTAGAATAGATTTACTTGCTTTATTTACTTATCGCACATATAGATCTATTCTGCTGTCAGAACCAGTGGGAGTTTGGTAGTCCCTACTGGGCTTCTTCGTGAAGCTCATTCCCTCTTTTACAGGTGAGACTTCACAGTAGCACCCTCCGCGGCGGGCTGAGGAGACGGGGCCGTAGTAGATGGTGTCTTCCGTGAGCAGTGTCCCTAGTACTTGTTTACTTCACCCTCGGGGTGTGCCCCTAAGGATATGTTATCCCCTTTACTTCTGCACTTGTACTTTACTACTTTGGGATTGTACTAGACTTGCACACTGTGTTGGACTCTTTTCCTTCACTTGTTGGTACTTTTAGTGCGTTTGGTTGTCACTTACTCCCGTTACATATCTTGTTAGACTAGTCCGTTAGCCCTTCCGAGTCCCCGGGCCCGTGGGTAGTGGTGCCGATGGTCGGATCCTTGGTGGGAGCCGAGGGTCCGAGCATTGGGGTTGTTACACGTCGCGTTCAGTAAGTGAACGCGACGGGTTGACTGTCACGTTCTCAGGTCCGAGGCCTGTATGTGCAAGGCCTTTGGACCTGTCTTCCTCTTCCCCTTTCTTCCTCCTCCTTCCTTCCTGCGAACCCCTCTAGGTGTGTTAGCTCCGTGGGAAGAGTGTGAGGGTGATGATGGTGTGTGAGGTGTGTTTCTTCCTCGGCGTGGTGTTCTTCTCCGACGTGGGCATGGCATTCTCCTCTTCGTGGTGGTGATCCTCTTCTCCGACGTGTAGGAGGACATTCGTTGCTCATGGACGACGTGAGCGTGGAGAAGGTGGCCATGCACACGAGAAGACCCCAACGGGTTGGCTCTTCATTTTGAGGTAGGGACCCCTTGTCTTCCCCTAGTTCTATCATGCTAGGGCCTCCATTCCCCTTCTCCAAGCCTTTAGACTCCACGCTAGGTTGTTATAATGCATATTGACTTCCTTATGGTGCTTGAATTGGGTGTGGGTTGAGAGATATCATGCATGCATGTGAGGTTTTAGAGTGTAGGTGCATATCCTTGACATGCATGGGTGTGGATGAGGGTGGTTTGTGCTTATAGAATGTGTTTACATCGTCCTCCATGCTCCCCTCCCTCTGTGCACATCGGACTTGTGTTTTTAGGGCATTTTGGGAGGTCTCAGGTTGGCACTCGAGCCTCTGTCTATGGTCGCAACCTAGAATACGACGTATCGCCCTGTCGCCTTCTGATCAGGTAGCGATGTTCACCCTGTCGCGTTTTGGTCGCGATAGGGTGGTCGTCGCCTTCTGACTTGGTTTTCCCCGCGGGTTGTGGGAGATCTCGGGTGGTCACCCGGATCTTTGTTTGTGATCGCGGCAATGCCCTTGTCATGACCTAGATTGCGACAGTTTCCCTGTCGCCTTCAGACCGAGGTCGCGACAGGCTGGGTGTCGCCTTCTGGTGGCAACAGTCCTTGTGTCGCCTCCTCTAAGAACATGACGATGATCCTATCGCCTTCTCAGATAGAGAGTGACTGGTGACCTGTTCGGACTTTCGTTCCGCTGCGACTCTATTTCTTGGCACCTGTGCTGTTCCTAGCACGGTCCTACACTAGTCGTTCGTTCGGTGCTTGGCACTTGTGGGCTTGTCCTTTGAGAGGTTGTTACTGTTACCTGGACCCCCGTCCCCACATGGTGGTTGAGGGAGTTCTCCAGGTGGTGGGCGTGCTCGAGCTTAGGATTCTAGTAGCTGAGGGAAAAATGGTGGGGACAACGACATTGAGTCATTTGCAGAGCTCTCTTAGCCGAGGTGGTTTTGGTGTACTTCCGGCGTAGATCAGCTAGTTCTTCTCACTGCCTCACTCTACGTGGTTCCGGTACCATTTAGAGGGCCTAGGCGTGGGACCGTAGTCCGGCTAGACTACGACAGTTGTGTGTTACTTTAGTTCCGCATCTCACTCTGACGGGAGGTGCTAGACATAGACTAGTGGTCGAGGATAAGGCGCGTGGCGCACTTGACCGGTTCACTAGTGGTAGTTGCCTTCCGTGGCTAGTGTCTTTGTCCAGGTAGTTGTTCACTGTCTGTGTTTGCAGCCTTGTGTTCGTCCTAGTGCCGTGGTTTACATGGGTTTTCGGTCCCGACGTTTGTTTTAGACCGATGGCCGTGTAGTTACTTTTCGCTTTCGCACTTACTCTGTTAGTAGAATATATTACTAGTTTAATTTCAGTTATAAACATATATCTATTATCCTTATTAGAACCAGTGAGAGATTGGTAGTCCCTACTGGGCTTCTTCGTAAAGCTCATTCCCTTCTTTACAGGTGAGACTTCACACCAGCACCGTCCGCAACGGGTTGAGGAGATGGGGCCTAGTAGACAGCGTCTTCCATGAGCAGTGTTCTCTTCGTACTTCTTTCGTCAACCTCGGAGTATGCCCCTAAGGGATCTATTATTTCCATCTTTCTGCACTTGTACTTTATTACTTTGGGACTGTACTAGACTCGTACTTTGTGTTGGACACTTTTCCTTCACTTGTTAGTACATTTTAATGCTTGTTGTCATTGCTTATTTCTGTTATATATCTTGTTAGACTGGTCCATTAGCCCTTCTGGGTCTTCGGGCCCGTGGGCGGCGATGCCGACAGTTGGATTCTTGGCGGGAGCCGGAGGTCCGGGTGTCGGGGCCATTACATGTACTCTTAAATTATTATTTCTTAATAGTGAGAAAAGATCTAGACTAAAGTGGCATTTGATAACACTCAATACTTAAAATTTAAAATCTTAAATTTCCATATATTCTCTAAATCTAAAATTAATTTTTTTTGATAGATATAAGATGTTTATTAAGAGTGTTTGATAATCAACTTAAATAACATTTGAATTATAATACTGTTGGTTTAATTGTTACATTTTTATTAGGTAGATCTTGTGTAACATCCCGGGTTTTGATTGCCTTGCTGTTGATCATGGGATCGCGACGGATCGGGCTGTCGCGTTCTGAATGCGATGCGTTCCATGTCGCCTTCTGGTTGAGAACGCGACGGCCCCCGTGCCACGTTTCTGTTGTCTGTGACTAGTGTGCCACGTGTTCGCAGCTTGTGTGTGAAGGCGACGTGTCAGTTGTCGCGTTCACCTGAGACACTTGCATGCGTGACACGTCGCCTGGAGGTTGTCTGCATCTCAGAAGACCTGTCAGAACTTTTGAGAAGGCGACAAGATGCTTGCCGCGTTCTGGTTAAGAACGCGATGCCTATCTTGTAGCGACCTCAGTTCTGAGGCCTTAAGACATGCAGACCCTCCTTTCTTCTTCTTTCTTCTCCTTTCTCCTTCCTTCTTCCCCTCTCCGTGGTGGGGGAGCTCCCTCCGTCTTTCTCAGGTTTTAGGCTTGGTGGAGGTGCCGACGTGCTCGTGGCGGAGCGATGGAGTGGCGTGGAGCGAGGAGGAGGCGGCCATTCCAAGGTGAAGGGCCCCAACGGGTCTGGCTCATCATTTCTCTGTAGGGATCTCTTGCTCTCTCTTATTGTCTTGAGGAGATGGAGCTTGTTTTGGGCTATCCTCCCTGTGCTCGAGGCTTGCTTGTGGTTTTGCAAGGGAGAAAGCTTTCCGGTGGTGCTCCCTCTTGTGTGGTTTAGTTCTTGTGGTTTGTGGGCGAGGAGAGGTGGCATTGGTGTCCCTTGAGCCATTTTCAGTTTCTCTCTAGGTGTGCTCTTCTTCCTTCCTTGTTTAGTGGTAGTTTTGTAGCTTGTGGGACCATGGTATAGGCCCCATTCGTGGTTTGGGCTTCTGTCTGAGGTCACGACAGGTTAGCTGTCGCGACACCAGAAGAAGGCGACGTGCAACCTGTCACATTCTGATGGCGACAGGTTGACCGTCATGTTCCCCTTTGCCCTTCTGTTTCCCCATTTCCAGTCTTGGTGGGGGTGGCTCGTGCCCAAGTTGGTTAGAGGGAGGTCTCCCCAACTTGGCACTGGGCCTGTCTTCCTGGTTGGTGGTTTACCTTCGTGTTTCCCTTGGGTGTGGGCCTTGGGGTGGTTCTACTCTAAGGGTCCTGCCTTCAGATGGGGAACGCGACGGGTCGATACGTCGCATTCTGAATCTGAAGGTGACACCTTCCTTGTCGCGTTTTGGTCGCAATAGTTTCCTTGTCGCGTTCTGGTCGCGACAGGTCCCTGGTCGCCTTCTGGCTTTAGTGTTGTTTAGCTGCGGGTCTGCTGGCCTGCTTGGGGGTTCGGCCTTCTGATGCTGAACGCGACGGGTCAATACGTCGCGTTCAGATCAGAAGGCGACACCCTGGTCGTCGCGACCTGATTGCGATGGGTTGGTCGTCGCCTTCTGCTTATGAAGGCGACGCCCCTGTGGTCGCGTTCTTGTTGACGAGTTTCTGGCTATGGTGTGTATGCTGGGGTTGGCCGACGGTTCTCCTGGGTGTTCCGGGAGGGGTGTCGTGCATGCCTGTGCCTGCTGGGCTTGTCTTGGTTACAAACCAGCTGCGCCATTTGCTTGTTGTGGTTGCCCCGCCTGTTCTCAGTTCGCCCGGTGCTTGGCACTCGAGGGCTTGTCCGTTGTTGAGGTTTCACTGTTACCTAGACCCTCAGTCCCGGCACCCGCTGAGGGAGTTCTCCAGGCGGCAGGCGAGCTCGAGCTCAGACTCTAGTAGCAGAGGGAAAACGGTGGTGGACAACAGTGTAGAGTTGTTTGTAGAGCTCTCTTAGCTGAGTCTGGGATGCCGAGGTGGTTTGGTTTGTTCTTTTGGCGCAGATCAGCTAGTCCTTTCTCACTGCCTCTCTCGTCGTTGGTTCTGGAGCCACGTCGTGGTGTCAGGTGTGGGGCCGCAGCTCGGCCGGGCTGCGGTTGTTCGTTGTGGTGTTCTCTGTGGTGGCTCACTGACCTCACTCTTCTGGGGAGGTTGTAGGCAGGAGCCAGTGGCTGTCGAGCAGAGGAGTGGCCAGTGTGTCCTCCTCTTAGCTGCCAGTAGTAGTGGCTTGGTTGCTGTTGTTGTGACGATATTTTCTTTACGGTGTTTCCAAGTGTGTTCTCGTTGCCCTAGCCTGCACAGTTTTTGTAGCCTAGCCGTGTCTAGTTTTCGTGGGTGATGTCGGTCTGGCCTCGTTGGCCGTGCTTTGTGGTTTCCGCACTACGTGTTTCTCTAGGTGCCTTGTGCAGGCACCCTACTACTATTCCGTAGTCTGTTCCTTGGTACCAGTCCGTGTGGCACCGGCGAGTGTGTTTCCCTGACCTCGTGGCATGTCCGGGGTCCAGGGTGGTTCTGTTTGTAGGCCCTCGACCTTGTGGAGGTCTGTGGTGGCCGTGTTTATGGTGAGACGTTTTTCTCACATGGCTGCCCAGTGTTGTTCGTGGCGACACCTGTCTACGTACCTTCCTGACCTCGTGGAGGTCTGGGACGGCTGTGCTTGCGTGGTCAGACTCAGGTCTCACGTGGTTGCTCCGGTGGTCTGTGAGCTCTTTGTCTCGGTGGGTGTGTGCTGAGGGTTGCTTCCGCATCGTGTCTGACTCCGCTGGTTCTGCGGGAGTCGTGTTTGGCCCAACCCTGGTTGTGGGTCGTGGCGTTACTCTGTTCCGTTGCTTTGTAGTACTCTACAGTAGGTGTTTCTCGCTTTACTACTTTCTAGAGTAGTTGCTTCCTCTTTTTCTTTGTAGTTCTTGCTGCTCTGGCTGGTAAGGGACTGGTTATCCCTACTGAGCCTTGTTCGCGAGGCTCACCCCCCTACTTTCTTCAGGACTCGCTGTCGTAGGAGTTCGTTGCCGGACAGTTGTGGTGGCAGTTTGTTACGCCATGCATTGCCAGCAATGTGAGTTGTGAGCGTGAGAGCTCTTTTACTGGTGTGAGTGAGAGTTGCCTTTTTGCAAGTCATCGGGATATGTCCCTTAAGGATTGCACTTTTCTTTCTATATCTGTACTTTTATTTGTGACATGTTGTACATAATTTCTTTATTAATCTATGAACTTTCTTGTTATAGTTATTTGAATTCATTGCTTATCTCACTGGACTAAATTCTAACCCTTTCGGGTCTTTAGATCCGTGGGTGGCTGCGTGATCTTCACAGTCCCTGGCAGGGGTCCGGGAGGTCAGGTCGTTACATCTTGAGTTTAAAATATAGAACCAACCAAAATATCTTTTTTTTAGAATCGATTCCCGATAACCAGATTCCTACGGTGGAGCGATCAATTGACGGTCTTAAAAAAGTGATTTCTCTTTACTTAAAAATTAAGTGGGTTTTCAGATTTAAGTAGTTAATTTAGATATTATTTTAGATATTTTATTAAGCCATCTGAAATCTTAAAAATTATGTATTTCAAATTTTAAATGTTCATTAAATGTTATCAAACAAGCCCTAAATTTCTTCCTCGTTCTCAGCCTACAGATATATAGAATTTAAATCACTTGTCTGCGTACCAATTGTGTTCATCATCGCCAAAAATAATCCCCTTTGTTATCACTCCTACTCCCATGCGCACCCACTATCAAATTGCTACTGACATTATTATTATTATTTTCTATTTTTATTTCTATTCTTCTTAAAAAAGATGGATGCCGAAAGCGTCATTCTGTGTCTGATTCCGACTGCATTGACAACCCTATTTTTTAGAAGAGGATCTGGGAGTGGGCCCTTATTCCGCATCTCCAAGTGTTTGCCACTACTCGGCCCGGCCTGCTTTCCTACGAATTGGGCCTGCGCCAGATCGACAAACTCCGAACAGTTGTAAACGATACGGCTCCCCTCACCTGTACAGAGTTCTTCGTATCTCTGCTGTCATTTGTTTGCTCTCCTTGGATACTCGGAAAACAGTCTGTTACTTATTCTTAATTTGTTCTCGCATATTTCTAGAATCAGCATGGACAACCAGATTCTCTAGACAAATATCACGAGAGGTTCCCCCATGATCATTGCACGCGTACAACAGAAAACACACGCATGCATGTTCACAGAATCCGCTGTTGATCTCTAAAGTGTTGGATCGAAAGAACCATACTTCCCATCATGAAAAGAAGGCCACAAGGGCAACATCTTCCTTTCCTTCATGAAACCCCGTGTGAAGAGGCCAAATTTGTTCGTTGTAGAAGAATAAAATAAAGGGCAGACGGTACGTTCTGATTCTGCTTATCATGTGAGATGGAAGTTTGTCTCTGATGAACTGATGGATTAAAGGTTGGCCATGGTTGTGAGACTGTTGTTGCTCGTACCCCAAGGTGGTGTCCTTTCTTGACATGGGGAACTATCCATCTTGGAACTTTAACTACCCTACATTCCTCGCTATGAAGTGGCCTAGCTATATGCCGAAGCCTACCCCCCCTCGGCCTCATCTTTGCTTGCAAAGGAAGGCTTGCTTACTTCCATCAAGCATGGGAGGAGAGAGTGAAAGGGTGGTGGGCATACATATGCGCGCGGCTCTTTCTTTAAGTCCTATCGGTTTTGATGTCTGATGTGAAGCTGGCAACGAGATCTCTGATCACCTTGGGGGGGGGGGGGGGGTGGCACAGCACAAACCGCTTGTTATATGTCAAATGTTGCGGCTGGCGAACTGATCATGTCGACAGTGCAAGGAATGGTTGAGAGCTGCCACGCGTGTTCCCCTCGCAAAGGAGGAGAGAAGAAAAATCTCAGCACAAGTGAGAATTGAAACTAATGGTGCAGTATGTTGCAGATGAAACGTGGGGGGAGCTTTTGTGAAGGCAGGCAAGGTCAGAGTCTTTGATGCAGTGCACAACGCACTCGTGGGTGCGTTATCAAATCACTCCGACTTGTGGACGTGGGCGTTCTTACAATTTGCTCGAACAATACACTCATGCATGTCATTTTCGTCGTAGAGAAACCGGGCCACCCCACACTAATTATGAGTCAATTCAGCTGCTGAAAGGAAGGCTGATGACGGAAGAATAAGCTTGGTACGTAGCACATAGAAAGATGATGTGTATTTGCATGGAGGAAGAGACGACTTTGCGTTAGCAAGGAGTCAATATATTTCTCCCTTTTTCCTTTTTCCTATTCTACACGTCATTAAAGTGCCTCCCATCCTATGCAAAGCGCCTGCCTCATGGGAACGTAATTACTATTCTATTTCCGTACCGTCAAACTCAACAGTAATCTTCTAGCGATACGTACAGGAGTCCTCGCTTCAACGAAGACAGCTTGCTCTCTCGTCCGTCTACCTCTCGTTCGCCAATCTCCTGATGGACCTGATCAGTGGCAAGTGTATCTCCCACTGTATTTTGATTGCGTCTTTATGGGCAAAAGTGGGTGCCATTATATGTACGCATACTTATATGGGCCGGTTGCGTTTTGGAATGCCATTTGACCCGCGCGCGACTGTCTCTGCATACCAACCAAGGGCTTAATTCCTTACGTACCTATACATGACTTTTCACAAAGGTGCTCTAGAGCTAGCTATACATAAGAGAGCATTAACCTTACAAGTAGTTCATGGGTTTCTGTCAGCTGCTGGACCAGAACTAACGCACATAAGAAAAAGGCCAATTACTTGAGGGCCTGCAAATTAAGACATGTGCATGTTCTCACCTCTTTCATATCTGACATGCCATCTGATCGACATGCTATATCCTGCAGGAGACAAGCATTGCTCAGGAATCCACTTTCATCTTCTCTCTGATGGATCTATCATAGAGGGCCGTAATGCCACCAATTATATATGGTGCCTTAGCTCAATCAGAAAATAGTTACAGTATGCTCCTCCCATGCACCCTCTCGTTTTGTCCTGTTCAACAGGCAGGCAGCAGATGGGGTGAGCCGGGTCGGCGCGGGTGCGTTCACTCATGGAGCCATATGATGCGAATGCAAAGCACGTGTCCGGTATCACATCACATATCTTTTTGCAGAGCCGGCAACTCTCGAATTTAGCGGTCAAGAAATCTCGTTACCCCACCACCACCTCCAACTCCAACTCCATCTTAATGTTTGGGGAATCTAACCTCCCGTCTTTCACATGGAATGTCTTGTTGAACGGAGAATTTGTAGGGGCCGGGGGGAGGAAAGAGAGAGCTCCTTTTTAATTTGCAAGGTCCACATGAATCGCCACAAACAGTGGCATCCATATGTACATTGCCAACTCGGTTCACACGTGTTTTTGTGCACATGACTAGTAGAGGAATGAGCTGATGGTGTAATTGGATGATATATACCCAACTTCTTAGGTTATTCCCATTTCTAGTTTTGTGGGGGAATGGTGGGAGAGATATCACTACAATAAAATAGGGTTATACCTACGACTCACTTCTATTTGTGAAGGCTCGAAAGTCGTAAGTAAAATTTTTTACCACGGCTTTCTCTACGGTTCGGTGTCTTAAGATATTATCAGCATCAGTAAAACTTACCTAGAAACTTTAAAATGAAGAAAGGACTTTTGGGCCACGGGCGGGTCAAAATTAAAGCTCAGTGATGGAAGAAAATAATTTGTGGGAGGAGACATGGGCGGGTTAAAAGGGTAGGTGATAGATGTTTAGTGCGAGGGACGTGTCAGCTAGCTAGAGGAATTGAATGCCCAACATGGTCAAGCAGCGAGGCTCATGCGATCTATTTTTCTCACACGCGCACCCATCCCCATGTTCATGCACTTGGCCACCTACTGCACTAGAAGATTGGGCTGTCTAAAAAGTTTCAAATTTATATTGTTGATCTGGATGAGGGAAAAGTGTGTACATGGAGGCATATAAATTAGGGAGAATTACCAATTAATCTTTATTTTTAGAGATTTATTTTTAAGTCTCTAATAACTATGTAAGTCTTTTAAAAATTTATATAATTATATATTTATCTTTATAATTATAAATATATAAATCAGTTACTTAAAATAAATCTAAAAAAATAAGGATTGACAATAAATTATTGACTTGGATGAGATAAAACTCTTCGTGGTCTCAAACCGTTCGGATAAGGCAGATGAAAGGAGCCACTTGTGGGATGAAATGACCGGAGACTTGAAGCCCCTGGAGGGCCCGTTTTATAATCTTTTTCCAGTCCACGTAAAAAGAAAAGAGAGAGAGGGAGAGGTTATGATGGATGGATGGAACACGAGAGGTTTCAAGTAATTTAGCTGATCTTCTCATCCTTACCCATGTTTGACAAGATGGATCCTTTGGGACGTTTCTTCTTCTCTCTTATATTGATTTTGACTCTGTGGGAACTAGTACAAAGGAATACAGTTAAGTTCCTGATTTGATTGCGGCAATAATCTACACCAGGTACGGAGCTAACTTTTATTTTGTTTTAATTTGATTGGAGGCAAGGTCATATATATCTCGTTTGATCCTCTCAATATTTGAGAGGACTAGATTCTATTAATATTAGAGAGAGTTTTGGTGAGATCATTTATGTTTTGCAAAAACAATTTAAATCAAAATATAAAAAAATTTCAAAAAAAAGTTTTTCGCATCAAATACTGATGGAGTTCGATCCTCTCTTGTATTGAGAGGAACCAAACTCATCTCACGTGGACAAAGATTAATTTTCTCTTAGGCGGTGGAACAAATTATATATTGTTGATTTATTTTAAAGAATATAAACCAATAGTAAAGTAATCATCTTCTCGGGATCATAGTTTGAATCCCAAAATTTTCTCCAACAATGGGCTCACTTTCGGCCGGGCAAAATTCGTGAGATTAAAAATGTACATGAAACGCTAAGTTGGTATCAGCCTTATATTTCTATACATAACAAGAGTTGATACCACGACCTAAAAAATTGTCATAAAATTCTTTACCCAATTCGTCCACCCTCGTTGGATTTATCTCTGATTTTACGCACCAAGTATATATATTTCAAAACAAAAATTCACACTGAACTTAATAGGGAATTCATCTCACAAGATAGGAAAAGATTACAATCTTGATCCCAATCAATGTACGACCTTGTAGTGCTACTATTTGTACGTTGGTGGACCTAATTATGCCGCGCGCCAGCCACAAATGGCAATACAAAACGTCCAACCCCATCAGCCAGCCAGAGGAAAGAAGCTCAGCTAGAACATGGAGAGATCGATCGATTTGAAAGAGGAGAGAATGGGACAAGGGGAGAACGACAAGGGATAACCCCGGCCATAATGCAGCTACCACGTTTTCACATCATGTTCTCGTCAGCTGCTGGTGGGCCGGAGATATTTATCATGTCAGTCCATTCCTGTATGTTTTACTAATTAAAGTTTCGGCTAAGTAAAGAATTATATATGCACTGAAACATGCCTCATAGCATGTGAATATTAACTAGTCTAATTATAGTTTAGTACGTACTATATATATATATATAGGTGTAACAACACGCGCGACAAAGAGATCACGTTCACATCTAAAGTAAATACAGAGGCGGGTGATCATAAAAGGGCATGGCAAAATTACACAGGTTCTGTTTCGCCATAAAATAATACATAAATATTATATGATAGTTAAACTGATGTTATATGATGCATAAATATTAGTATATGATCATGGCTTCACGTTAGCGAAAAGAAATTAAGATTATATATGAAATTTATGAAGCTGTGGCTGTCTCATTACAACAGTAAGGAAAGTTTGAAAGGGGGTGTTTAATTTGTTCGGACGTTCGTCTGCGTGTGTGATTTAATTTGTTCAGACATTCGTGTGCGTGTGTGATGCATGTGTTATGTAAAGTAAGCCTATAATTAATGCATGCATACACCAATAAAAGATGGTCATTATAAGGAATTCTTTGCGAGAGATATATACGATCATATAACATTATCATTTGCTTCCATTTGATATATAATTTGGGGCAATAACAATAAAACGTTTATATTATACGGTAGTTATGGTTTCTTCCACAGTACTCATGATCAAATAAATGGACATATATACTTTCCTCTCTACATTTCAATTCAATATGAGTTTTATTTGCGAATGAAAACTGGTTTACTTTTTCGATACCAAACTTGGCACATGCATATCATTTAACAACTGATAAGTAATAGAGTAAACACTTGATAAAGAAAGAGTTGTGTGATGTGTTTTTGATTGACGTACGTGTTAAAAATTGTGCTATATGTCCGTACACGGCAGAGATCTAGCTAGGCACCCAATTGCCAATGATCTGCAATCAAGTGCTGTTTGTCCTCATCTGCATGGTCTCGATCTAATATTCTCCTAGGTATAGGAGTATATATGTCAAGCCAATTATTCGCAACGCGTCGTGTCCAATGTCCTACACCGCAACATATCTGGTAACTTTAGTTGCGAAACGTGCAGAACCCGCCAGATCATGTAGAGATGTAGACCTTTGTTGGTCTTATATATAACCTCATATACAAGGATTCTTCTTTATAAGAAGATAATATTGTCATGCATGTTCTCCTCCCGTGCAGAAGAGGGGTGTGGCCGATCGCCCAGCAAGCAAACTTGAACCGGCCGGTTGGCTAGCTAGCTAATGTCTCTGAAATATATAAGCCACTCCGTGTGCCTTAATGCATGTCGGCACCACGCATTTATATATATATCCCATATATATCTTGGTGTTGGGTGGCGGCATGCAGTACTACGAGATAATGGGGGGCAAAGGCTTCTTTCAATGCTCATAGATCTCTCGCCAGCCATTGACATCCTGAGTGAACAGCACCGAGACAGCGGTGGATCGCCCCAAATCTTTTGAACACTTGTGCACGGATAGAGAAGCCTACACGTAAGTCGCCACTGCCGTCGGCCGGGCAGACACGTCCAATTAACGTCCAAATGGAGGCCACATGGGATTGAGAAAGATCTCACAGAGGAGACCAACGAAGTTCATGTAAGAGAGAATGAGCTGTAGCCATCGACGACACTGCTGTACAACACGTCTTTGACACATTCTCTCCCAAATCTTTCTCTCCCAAATCTCTCTCTATTATTAGTGCTGGACAAACAGATCGACATTGTAACATGGGATGGTCAAAGGAAGTCAAGACACATGCACATTATGGACAGCCAACGTGCGGGGAAGCTTGTCAACACATGACCAAACATCTGATGCGGCTTCATGCTTTGCTGCCCTTTGGAAGGTGCGTGGAAAATGCAACGGGGAGGCGGTGCCATTTGTGGTGTTTAGGATAATGATCGTGGGTTAGGTGCCCGATACTAATTATAACAGTGGCATTGTTCTGCGCTTGTCTCCCTACCAGGAAAGCTCGACATCTCTCCTTATGGGACTCTTAGAATAAAGGAGCTGAGAGTAGATAGTGCCCGTTGCTTTCTCAGGCTTAGCCACCACGTACATCAGACTCGAACAGCAACAAAACAGGCCCCTATACAAGCTGTAATGTGAGTCTTCTCCACCAGTCCCCTCGTCCACTCTTCCGTTCTTTTCGGTTCCTATCCCTGCTTTTGGGCTTTAACGGGGAGCAGACCATGCTGAGATCAGTACTATACATACAAACGGAGAGGAGGAGCACCTCTCCTAACAAAATATGACCGTGCTTTTGGGATCTCACAGGGAGCAGACCGTGCGCTGCATGTGATCAGTACGTATGGTTGGTGGTCTCTGGCCAGGGGCAGTGTATGTGAGGAGCAGCCGCTTTTGGGGCACTGTGAATCACACGTAATAAGGGTTAACAGGGACGTAAGGGCATCTGGGTCGATCATGCAACGGCGGCTACTCCGCGTAGGAGCGCCCATCGCTGTCATGCACCCCTCCGTGTGGGTGGGTGGGACGGGGAGAGGGGAGGTACGCACATATATACGCACGAACGGATGGCACCAAGTTCCTCCTCCATATATATCCATTTGGACAGCCATGCCAGGCTAAATATGGAGGGTGGTGGGAGTGAAGGTGGTGATGGGTCTGGCCTATATGATATGATAATTGGCAACAGCAACAACTAGATGCGCAGCAGCCATGAGAGGGAGGGGGTGGGGGGGGGGAAGGTGTTCCCCTTTTGACCAATGGGATTCCGAGGCGGTGGATGGCGAGGACGGCGACCCCCCCACCCCCGCCGGGAATCTGGATGAGGACACTTGGATCCCACTGGAGAGGGGCGAGGCCGGACTCCGGGGGCGCCACGTTGAGAGAGAGATGGCTGGCCGCTCCTCTCTCTCTCTCTCCCCATGCTCTGCGTGGCGTCTATCTTCTGATCTTCTTCATCCTTCGCTTTTCCATGGAGGAGGAAAGGTGAAGAGGAGGCCGTCCATATCCACCATGATGGTGTCCCAAGGGGAGGAGAAAAAAAGGTGAAAAAGGCATCATAGCGCCAAAAGCCTAACAAGAGGAAGAGGAAGAAAGATGGGATCATGGGAGAGAAGAACATGAGCACACGCAAACATCTCTGACACCTCTCCCTATCTATCTAATCTATGCATCTATCCATCTGTTTTTGCCCAACGACCAACTGATGAACATCTTCATGGGTTTTATTCCCTTTTGGCTCTCTCTCTCTCTCTCTCTCTCTCTTTCCCTCTCCCTTTCCTTTACATGAGCAATATGAAAGGGATGGATGTGGAATTCTTGAGTTCCCTGCGCCAGTTCTTCCATTTGGAAGGTATTTCTTGACCTTTTCTTGATCTCTCCTGTTGTGGGAGGGGCGACTTTTGTGCCTTAAGATCACCAAATTCAAAACCAGGGGTTGACTTGCAGAGATCATAGATTTTTTTTTTTCCTTTTTAAAAAGGGAAAGGAATCACCAAGGAGGAGTGCATACTCAACTCCCATGCCACCAGAACACAATGAGGAATTGGAAGGCAGCTTCCACCATCCTGTTTTCACCCTCATCCATCACCAACTTTATGGCATCACAGCATAATAAAATGTATGCCTCCCAGCTAAGTTTAGACGAGCCTAACTCACTACATTCTTGTTATCCCCCCGGAATTAAAAACACCCACCAAGCGGTCAATTTTTTCCTTTCCGGCCACTGCCCGTGTTTAAATATTAGACTTTGAGTGAGCTCCTTTTCAAGGGTCAATTAGGTCGGTAGGAGAAGTTTTCGCTAAGTGTTCAAACATTAATCAGCATATTAATGTTTGCTTCCACTTTGAGGTGGGTTTTTCCCGGGGGAAATGCAGCTGGGAGAACAAATCAATTGGATTTTGTTTTCTTCCACAAGTGGGAAAACATTTGGAATGAACACTCTGTATCATGATGATGGGAGCATGCATGGAGTGGGAACAAGCGGCCGGAAGGCTACATATCCCCAAGCTGGGTTCCTCAGGTTTCTCTCTCATTTTTTTTCTTCTTCTCCTTGTTAGCCAAAGACTCAACATATATATATATATATATATATATATATATATATATATATATATATATATCATGTCCCTATTGTGATTACTGACCTTGTGAGGTTGGAGTCCAGGGTCATTTCATGCATCCACATCCCTACTCTCTTTCCACATATTTCACCCAAACATGCTCACTAAAGGGTCGGAGGAGGTCACCATGGAACCCAACAACACACCATTAACCTATTGTTCCAAATCAAAAGGTGTCGGCATAGTAGTAAGAAATGTCACACGACCATATCATAGTCAATCTTCGTTCGTAGTTAGCATGGATGAATAATTGGGCGGAGATGAGATGAAATTAACTTAAAGATGTCGGGCATGCACTTGTGTTGGGTGATGTCATTACCCTGCATCAACCAGCTCCCCCTCCCGATCACACTTTAACAGGCAAATAGAAACAAATCCCACTCTTCTCTAGTGCCGCTACACTCGGGGCCAATCGGTTAAAAGCCCATAAATCCCTCACTTTTGACCTATATTTTTTCCCATGTTATGGAGCATTATTGGCCAAGATTGCCCGCCTGAGTAAAAGCCTGCTCTGGGGCCAGCAATCCACCTGAAAATTTCCTCCAGTGGGATAAGAAATGACATCATCCACTTTGATTTTTATAAAAGACCCTCTTTTGTCAACTATTTTTTGGGTTTTTATAATAAGGCAGTACTATTGTCCTTGTTCATGCCTTGCCACCTCTCAAATCTTTCAAAAATCCAACGGGGAAGTACGTACGTGATTAATTGTGCCGAAATTTATATATGTACTGCTTAATCGAAACCATATGTTGCTCAATATCTGGAACAGGTATGGATATATGTACAATGGGAATTATAGTTAGGTGACAAGTATTAACAATGAAATGAGTAGAACACGATGATTTGTACATATTTAACAAAGTCAAGAACATAGGGTGCGAAGAATGAGTAAAAAGAATAGATGATAGATATATCAAAGTTGGCCACATGTCTTAATGTGCTTGCAAGAGGACCTACTTCTAAATGTTTGTCGTCCCAATGTCTACGTGCGCAAAAGCCATCTTTTTCACCGCCAATACTTGTGTCGGCCACCATTCAATTTTAATATGATCATCTTGATTAGCTCACTTCCGTATATACGGGGATCAAGATCTTGTGTACACTTTTCGGACAGAAAATTCCAAGGACATCGTCCAAAGAAGGGGGTGGGTGGGGGGCAAAGCCTCTCCTGTTCAAAGCAAGTTTGCTTTGTGGGCGAGAATGGGTTTGTCCGAATGAGCATCTTGCAAATCTCTGCTGTGTTGTGCAACTAGAGAACTTGTGTTTGTATACCACTACCACCACCACTTGGAAGTTTTCTCTTTCTAAGTTTCATAAAGGTAGGAGCTAAGGAAATGGTAAGAGATGGGATGTCTTAGACTATCTAGTGGTATTTTTGTGAAAATTTGAACATTTTTATGACTGATAATCTAAAACTAATTTAATTGACATCTTTAGAAGTGATTCTAATATCCTCTTATGAATGCGGTTCTCTACATCTTGTAGTTCATTAGATACACATCCTTTTATCAGTGTAGTAATTGTACGGTACAGGCTCTTGCTACTTTCTTAGCTTGAATTTAAACAGCAATGAGAAGAAAAGATATGCTTCCTTATCACCTAGATTTTTGATATTTTACATTGCGGAATGCTAGAGTTTGATTAGAAGCACCTTTTAAACAAGCTTCCATGAAAAAAACAAAAGAACATATGAGTGATGCCCAACTTCAACATATTTGTAAATCTGCGTGTCTTCCTGTTCAGTGCATAGTTTAATGTTCGTCAATTAATTTATAGTACAGTTCACCTTAAACTTGTATGGATGTTTCAAGACACATATACACACCCTATAGTCTATCGTTATTATTTCTCTCTAACTAATTATACTATTTTAATACATGCATATTCCATCAGTTTTAACAACATTAATCTACATGTGTTGAAAATCAAGAGGAGGCGAACCGACAGAAAAATAAAGAAAGTTCACATCAATGTTGATCCTCGCATTTTTGTCACATGAATCTCACACATTGCAAGTGAAGACTTTGAACAAGGAATCTGAAGAGGGCTGATCTTGAATCTTGTTATAGATCTTTCGATAGTTTGATAGTTTTGGGATTGAGGAAAATCAATGGCACTCGAGCGCGCCAAAAGTAGATTTGCAAGGAAGAACAAAAGATTAGAGGCCTTAAGAGGTGAATTCTAGGAAAAATCTTCCAATGTCTGAGTGAGAAATGGTAGGCAAGGAGTAACATGGAGGGGAGGAGGCTACTCAAGATCGCTCTCCACTAGTTTGAGTGCTCAGAGTATTCATACCTTTTTTTAGAGGGCTCCCAGGGGATTATATGAACATTAGCTTCTCCAACTGTCCTTGCAAGATGTGACAACTGATATGGGCGAGACGTAGGCAGAGCCCCCAGCGAAGTGGCCATTTTGGGTGATGACTTGCTATGAGACGTGAGTACTTTGTGCGACAGATAATTATGAGGCGAACCCTCGCCTCTTACCTCCACATCTCCCCATCCTTTGACCTTGATGGGACTTGCTAACTTTATTATCAGATAGGAGTTTTGGATACTTTATTCTCCTCCAACTGAGCTATGGACCTGTCAGGTTAGGCTTTCCTGTCGAGCTAAAATCCTTCTAGGCTAATTAAGAGCCTCTGAGTTAAGGGTGTTGGGGGAAAGCTAGGTTTCTGGGTTTAGGGTCTTCCCGACATAATAGAGGAACCATGAGCCGAAGCAATTCCCCTATCCTAGCACATTCCAAATGGGGGGGGGGGGGGGGAGCTCCATGTGGGTGGCAATATGGGGATCTATAGTACTTCTTAGGTTGTGCTTATCATTTGGACTCATTTTAGGTGTGTCGTGGTTTAGTATTCAGACTGCCACCTATTTGGCTAGATTCGGCAATTGAGTCTTACAATTTGCGCCAGAGGATTGAGATTTACCCTCTAAATGAGACGTCTGAATATAGGTATACTATTCCTAGGTGTCGATAGAGAGGTATATCGTTCATACAGTTTCAGTGGATCTGTTCTATCGCCATTGTGATTCTTCTTCCTTTTTTGACCATGAGGATTGGTCAGAAGGGCACTTATTTTCATCTTTGCTTTTCTACCCGGGCACGTCGCGGCATGCCAAGAAGACCTCCTCACACTCTACATGGAGCATAACTAGTGTGATGAGGTCAATAAGGGTGGCTACCGGTTGGAGAACCAGCTTGCACTGAAGCTCCTTGCTCCCCGTGCCGCTGATGAGGGCACTGACTATTGAAGCTATCTAGAGGCAAGGGACATGAACAACTTCTAAGTGGAAGCAGGTCACATAGTTCTGAAGTTTCTCCCCAAGGGCTTGCTTCAGAGAGGGTAGACCATCGACCATATTTGGGGGCCCACTTCTAGCAAAGCTATCTATGAATAGCCTTGCGAAGTGATGGAAACTAATGATGCATCTTGGAGAGAGAGCTCAAAACCAAGCTTGAGCACTTTGTGCCAGGGTTGTAGTAAATGCTCGACATTTTTTTGGCATGTAAATCCCCTTGGAGTGTCATCAAGGGCTCGAAGTTGTTGAAGTGGTCAATTGAGTCTCCCAAGCCAATGTAGGGCTTCACCATCGAAAATTAGAGTCGAAACAGTAGGAGACATCCAGTATCTTGGGGTGAAGGGAGATCTTTCCTCCTCCTCATTGATGAGATGGTTCCACCTGTGACCTTGTAGGGCCTTAAGGAGGCACTCCTGCTTGGAAAAATGGTGCTCAAACCTCCAGAGTTGAGAGGCCATCTTCTGTTGGAGTGCAAGGGGGTCGTGAGTGTGTCCTCTTTAGTAGAGGGGGATTGAAATGTATCCTCATTTCCTTATCGCATATTAGAAGAAGCGACAGTAGTAGCAACAATGATGATGGTGGGTAGCGACGTCAATTTTTGTTAGTTGCTCCTTCTCCCTTGTGGGTTGGAAAAAGCCTCTTGGTCTTCGTGCTAGGTGGGGCATTGGGACACCCTCCCTACATCATTGCAAATGATGTGTTGTGGACACTCAAAATATGATAGTCTCTAGGCCATAATTAAGTCAAGAACCTTCGTGCCACAATGAAGGCTAAAGTCGGGTATCATGACGTCTTATGACTTAAAGTTCAGAACCATAGAGTTCGATAATGCCAAATTTTTTGGACGCCAAATGCTTCACAGAATCTCGACATCGTATCTTGAAAGGTTTCTCAACACCAGATGCTTGGAGGGCATCTTGGCATGGGTTGAAAGACACACAGAATAGCGAAACTATGTCAAAAGTGGATTTTGGAGGCCAAAATGATGTTTTACCATTGTTGGCAATAAACCACATCGACCGTCTCGAAGTAACTATTCTGAATTGCCTACATGTAATTTTGACACTCGAGCGAAAAGGTATGTCCATTTTGCTGATGAGATATCAAAAGGCCTAAAAGGGATGCCCCAACATTGAAAGACTCCAGTGCCGAAATGTCTCTCCCTCCCAACACCGGATGCATAAAACCTTAGCAGCACCAGAAGACCCCTGGCATTGGAAGGCCCAGCGCCAGAAGATTCCTAGTGTTCTAAATACACTAGCACCATAAGAGCCTAGCGCCAGAAGCCCAAGAGTGCCATTTGAATCCCTAGACGTGAAGTCCGACACCATGAAGCCTTGGCACTGTGAAAGCTCTATGTCGGAAATACCAGGTGCCAGGAGCACCCTATGTTGTTAGGGCCTAGCTCTGTATAAAGACTAGTGTTGTAAAGAACTGGCACTATATGAAGATTGGTGCTAGGAGTAGCTTTCATCGGGATACCCTACGACATTAAAGTCTGACATTGGCTAGGGTTGGCATCGGAAATACCCCTACGCCATCAAGGCTTAGCACCATGAAGACCTGGCACCGTAACGAATTCCTATGTGCTGTTAAGGGACCTGGCTCTAGGAGGCCTAGGCACGGTAAGGCCTAAGGTGCTGGGAGACCACCTCTCAGTGCCTATAGATAGGACCATGAGGGATCCATTTAAAAGAGGCGACTCTGCCAAGTCTCCATCACTCTATCACTCTGTTGATTTGTGCCCTCTCTCCTAGAGTTTGTGGGTGTGAACTGTGTAAAGGGGAGTGTTAGTAAGGTAGGCCATGGGTCTCTATTGTCTTCTCTCCTCCTCTTCCATGTCATGATGTTGCTCTACTATACCATGTAAAGCTCTTTTATGGTGTTTCTAACTAAAGGTTCTCTAGTTTGACTATGATTGTGCATATTTCTTCATACCTTTATGTTCTTCTCTATGCCTCTCATCTATTTTCCCTTTCCCAAGATCCGTTCTATACAGTGTTCATGTATCACTTATGCTATGTACCTACTCTTCTTTTCTTTTTCTTTGCATTTTTGCTCAATTTGGACTTTGTGAGCATGGTGTTCACTTAATCCATGAGTGGGGCTTCATGACTCTAAAAAATCCTACATGGCCCTATGTCACCGGCTATGCCTTTACTACGATTTCCAGAGGTAAATTATGCCACATGTTTGATGTTTTACCCCATTAAATTTGATCTATAGGCCTAGGGTTTTCTCAATAAAATGAGTAGGTCTCCATGGTTCTAAATGATCATATGCAGCTTTTCACTTCCGACTTTATCACTTCCACATTTTCCAAGATGAAGTTGTGCCCTATGATCGGTGTTTTAGTTCCTTAAATCTGGTCAAAGGCTAGGGTTTGCTCATATAATGAGTAGGACCTCATGCTCCCAAAGGACCAAACATCGATGTCCCCAAATCACCCCTCTCTATGCACCAAAACAACATGGGTCAGCCTACGCTTGGGTAACTGCAATTCTTTTCAATCTATGCTAAAGTTTATGTTTCACGTTTCATTTACTTCCTCCTTCTAAATAGGCCACTTTGCCATTCTTTTGTCTTTTTTGTAAACATGGCTTTGGGATAATGGCTGCCCCACACACTTGGAGAATATCCGTGACGACCTAACTAGCTAACTAGTCCAACAACCATATTAGTTGGTAGATTCCCAGGAAGGTCACCCAACCTGGGACTACTACCAACTGAGCACACTTAATTAATTTCAAAGTTCTTTCTCTGCTCGATCTCTGAAAATGACTAATCCGAGTTGTTGGTAGTTTATTGATTTAGTCTATTTAATATATTTTTATATGGGGTGTTACAATCTACCCCTCTTATATAAGCGACGTACTCATCGCTAAGCATATATAGCACACAGTCAAATCCCAAACAACCAGGAATCTAGAGGTGGCCCCCATAAGCTCAAGAGGTGACTCACACTATGTAGCACTTTGCGCCATTATGAACTTAAGAGGTGGCTCTCATAGCGTAGCACTTTGCCCTATGCGGCACTTAATTCCTACACTTCTGGTTGGGTAAGGCTCTGATACCATTTATGACGACTTAACTAGCTAATTGGCACAACAACCATACTAGTTGGTAGACTTCTCAAGAAGGTCACACATCCTGAGACTACTTCTAACTGAGCACATTTTACTTCAGAGTTCTTTTCCTGCTCGAGCTCTAAAAATGACTAGTTCGAGTTGTTGGTAGTTTACTGATTTAGTCCATTTAACATATTCTTATAAGAAGTGTTACAATATCCAAGCTATTCTGGGCTCGTCTGTGATAACTAAGGGGTGTCGTATTCACCATGTTTTGAAGGCGGCCTGAGGGCTCAATGGGCACCGACTCACCTATGTCGTGTGCCCACCTTCTAAAGCATACATCCCATAATTCGTTGTTTCCCCGTGTAACATCCTCCTTCCCTTGGTCAACCACCTTCTGATGAAAGTCACGATGTATCGGGGCGTTGCCTTCTGAAGGCGACAGGATGGCTGTCGTGTTCTGGTTAGGAACGCGACAGGCATATTGTCACATTCACCCTTCTGTCCCCAGCATGCAATTTTGTCGTCTTGCTGTTGGGACAGATGGGACAAGTGTCAACCACTGACACCATGAAGGTGACATGTCAGGTGTCGCGTTCAGGATGTCAGGCTTGCATGGGTGACGCGTGGCGGTTCCGGTGGTCAGGTCTGACCAGGACGTTGGGATCTCGACAGGTTAGGCATCATGTTCAGGTAAGTGAACGCAATGGGTAAGTTGTCGCATTCTCAAGTCTGAGGCATATAAGTGCACATGCCTTAGACCAGTCTTCTTCTTCCTCTCTTCTGACATTCCTTTCTCCCCTCCGACCCCTCTGGGTGCTTTCCCCGTGGAGAGGCTTGTGAGGAGCGTTGGTGTGAAGCGTGGGGTGTGTGTGGCGCATCCTCTTCTCCGGCGTGACGTGCTCTCCTCGTGGTGGTGATCCTCTTCTCTGACTTGTAGGAGGACGTTCGTGGCTCATGGATGGAGTCTCCGTGGAGCTTAGAGCGAGGAGAAGGTGGCCATGCACACGAGAAGATCCCAATGGGTTGGCTCTTCACTTTGAGGTAAGGACACCTTGGCTTCCCCCTAGTTCTATCATGCTAGGGCCTCCAAACCCGTTCTCCAAGCCTTTAGAATCATGCTAGGCCGTGATGGCTCTTGTAATGCTTGGTTTGGGGGTTTGGGTGATGAGAGATCCATGCTTGCATGTGAGGTTATTTGAGTGTAGATCCATTACCTTGACATGCATGGGTGTGAAAGAGGGTGGTTTGTACCTATGGATGGTGTTTTCTTTGTTATCCATGCTCCCCTCCCCTTGTTCTTCCTAGATTTGGAAGTTTGGCCTTGTTTTGGGGTTCTCGGGTGTGTCTGTCTGTGGTCATGACACGTTAGTGGTCGCAACCCAGATCACGACAGCCTGACCCGTCGCGTTCTGGTATGAATGCGACACCACACCCTGTCACGTTTTGGTGGCAACAGGGTGGCCGTCACCTTCGTACCACGCTTTTCCCGTGGGTTATGGGAAGTCCAGGTTGGTCACCTAGACCTCTATCTGTGGTCGCGACCAGGATCGTGACAGGTAGCCTGTCTCCTTCTGACCCAAGTCGCGACAGTCAGGGTGTCGCCTTCAGGTGGCAACAGCCCTTGTGTCGCCTTCTGTGAGAAAGCGACAGTATCCTTGTCGCCTTCTCAGACAGAGAGCGATTGTCGGCCTATTTGGAGTTTCCGTTCCACTGCGACTCTGTTTACTTGGCACCTGTGCTGTTCCTAGCACGGCTCTACACTAGTCTTTCGCTCGGTGCTAGTCACTTGTGGGCTTGTCCGTTGAGAGTTTATTATCGTTACCTGGACCCCCGGTCCCCATGCATCTGTTGAGAGAGTTCTCTGGACGGCGGGCGAGCTCAAGTCTACGGACTCTGGTAGTAGAGGGGAAAACGGTGGGGATAGCGGCGTAGAGTCATTTGTAGAGCTCTCTTAGCTGAGTCTGGGACGCCGAGGTGGTTGAGGCATTTCTTCCGGTGCAGATCAGCTAGTCCTTCTCACTGCCTCACTCTACTTGGTTCTTGTACCACTTAGAGGGGCCAGGCATGGGACCGTAGTCCAGACAGACTACGACAGTTGTGGTTGTTACTTGTAGTTCCGCATCTCACTCTGACGGGAGGTGCTAGATATGGACTGGTGATCGAGGGTAAGGTGAGTGGCGCACCTGATCGGTTGACTAGTGGTAGTTGCCCTCCGAGGCTAGTGTCGTTGTCCAGACAGTTGTTCACTGTCTGTGTTTGCAGCCTTGGGATTCTTCCCAGTGTTGTGGTTTACACTGGTTTCTGGTCCCGATGTGGTTTAGGCCGATAACCGTGTAGTTACTTTCCACTTCCGCACTTACTCTATTAGTAGAATAGATTTACTTGCTTTATTTCAATTATATATATACATATATTTTGCTATTAGAACCAGTGGGAGATTGGTAGTCCCTACTGAGCTTCTTCGTGAAGCTCATTCCCTCCTTTACATGTGAGACTTCACAGCAGTACCCTCCGCGGAGGGCTGAGGAGACAGGGCCGTAGTAGACGACGTCTTCCATGAGCAGTGTTCCCCTTGTACTTGTTTCGTCACCCTTGGGGTGTGTCCCTAAGGGATTTTTTATCCCTGTTTACTTTTACACTCATACTTTACTGTTTTGGGACTGTACTAGATGTGTACTTGTGGTGGACTCTTTCCTTTCATTTGTTAGTACATTTTCGTACTTGTCTGTCATTACTTACTTCTCTTACATATCTTGTTAGACCGATCCATTAGCCCTTTCGGGTCTTCAGACCCGTGGGCGGCGTTTCCGATAGTCGAATTCTCAGTGGGAGTCGGGGGTCCGGGTGTCAGGGTCGTTACAGTGGTATCAGAGCAAGGGGTCTATCAAGACTTGTAATAGATCTAAGTGACAACACAAAGTCCCATAGGAAGTACAAATAACACTGCTAGCCGCTTGGTTAATCTATTAACGTGATTGTTAGTTGCATCGCAGGACATGGCTCTGCGTAAATGTAGACATATCAGAGAGCTGATGGAGCATCAGGGCGACGAGCCAACTGGGTCAGTTGCGGGAGAGCACGCACCGGCGGATGCTTAGCCTCAACATGATGATCAGCAGGGTGTCCTGCTGCAGCAAGGAGCACCTGAGTAGGGAGCACAACAGCAGCAGCAGTGGTATCCACCCCCGCCCCCTCCAGACGTCATGGAGCATTGGTAGAGAGCTATGTTCTAGGCCCCGTGGCAGTACCAGCAGATGCCAGTAGGAGGTCAGCAGTTTGCAGAGATGGCAGCAGAGGAGCAGCCACCAACGACTCCGTAGGCAGCACTAGTGCAGCCAGAGGTACCACCAACAGCTCAGCAGCAGGCTCCAGCAGTGGCAGCAGCACTTGAGGACAGAACAACACTCTTGGAGAGCTTCCTTCATCTTCGGCCTCCGACTTTCTACGGCGACTATGATCCTGACAGAGCAGAGAGTTGGGTCCATGAGCTCGAGCGTACTTTTTGAGACCATGGACTGTGCAGAGCAGGATCAGGTCCGACTGACAGTGTATCAGCTGAAGGGGTCAGCCCATGAGTGGTGGAGAGCAGTGAGGCAAACCAGTTTTCAGGGTAGGAGGCTGGACCAGATAGCTTGGGAGCGGTTCCTGGAGGTCTTCCACAACAAGTACTTCCCCGACTACGCTTGTTGTGAGCGGAGGGACCAGTTCCACGAGTTGACGCAGGGCAAGTTGACCGTAGTATAGTACCACCAGAGGTATGTTTGTTTGTTGCGGCACGTTCCTCATGTAGCCACTAGTGAGCAGGCTTGCACTGAGCGGTTCATTAGTGGGTTACGCTCGGAGTTGAGGTGGGCCATGGCTGGCCACCTCTGCGACACCTTGGCAGTGGCAGTGGCTAGAGCTACTGCGTTGGAGAGGGAGTGTTGGTTCCAACCTCAGCAGGGAGAAGGTTCGGCGAGGTCTACTCTGTATCAACGTCGCTCGGGCAGCCGAGGGAGTGTGTCTTCGTCTTCTTCTTTGGGTACAGGCGGCGGTGGCCTGACCTCGAAGATGAAGTTGTTCACACGAGGGGGTAGACGACGTTACCAGTAGTCACCTCAGTAGTGACGTCAGCCAGACCCGCCAGTGGAGCAGTCAGTGCAGCAGGGCGCAGAGTAGGGTTAACAGAGTGCGGGTTGTTTTCTCTGTGGGTAGCCAGGTCACTACAGGCGGGAGTGTTCGATGAGGCAGAGGTAGCAGCAGTTGGCACCTCCACAGTACTCACAACAAGCTCCATAGATGCAGTACCCTCCACCCAAGCAGGCTCAGCACCAGCAACAGCACCAGGGTCAGTTCCAACCACCACAGTAGCGCTAGCAACAGCAGCTGCATCGAGGACGTGGATGCATGATGAACATCACTAGGGAAGAGGAGGAGGCCTCTAATCTGGTCGTTGGTATGGTTCCTATAACATAGCGTGTTTTTCGGATCCTCATGGATCCTCGTTTAGTGGTCGTTCGGATCTGCGTTTACTGGCTTTGGTGTGGTGCTCATGACCAATGTGGGGTCATTGAGACTTGGTCATGGTTTTCGAGCATTGTGCGGGGCTTAGTGGGCCGACAGGTTAAGCCCATAGTACCCGTTGGTTCATTGGTTGTGAATGCGACGAGGGTGTGCGTCGCGTTCTGAACGCGATGACCCTGGTGGTTGCGTTCTTGTTGCCGCTGGTTGGGTCGATGTTTGCATGTGTGCCACGTGTCACGCGCGGGGCAGGGCTTGCTGACGTCAGGAGTGGGAAGGCGACAGCCTTCTACATCGCGATCAGGTCGCGATGCAGGCGCGGGGGAGACGTCGCATGGAGCGGGGGAGACGTCGTGCCGTAGCCGGTTTGCGTGTTCTTCGTGAAGGTAGGGAGATCCCACCTGGTTCCGTTGCATAGATTATGTATGGTGCATGTTTGATTTGTTTAATGCTTTATAAATAGTAGATATCAACGTTTAGGCAATGAAATGAGTATGAAAACCAGGTTCAAACATTATTAGGGTGGTTTGCATGGAGGATCCGGAGAAGGGTTCCCGGATTAGGGTTTCGCCTGTGAAGGCGACAGACCCTGCTGTCGCGACCAGGTCGCGACAGGCCGACTCGTCGCGTTCTGGTTTTGAACGCGACATGTATGGGTGTCGCGTTCTGATGGAGAACGCGACATATCGGGGTGTCGCGATCTGAAGGCGACGTTACCCCATGTCGTGACCTCAGCTGAGAGGTCCGGTTCTGCATGTTTTCAGTGATTTGGTTATCTGGTTGTTGGTATTTGAGGTATATGGTTTTGGTATGTGGTGCATTGGCACTCGTAGCACTCCTTGAGCATGTCGTTTGTGTGCTAGCGTGCTGTTTAAGCAAGTGGTATGTCGTCTATATGGATTAAGTATGTGTGTGTGCATGGCACACACATTATCGTGGTTTAATATGTTATTTGTGATGGTTGGGCAGTGAGGTTCTAGTATGGACCTAGCCTCGGTTCTCTAATGTTTTATATGAGTTATTTATGATGGTTAATTGATTAAGCATAGATAGGATTGTAAGATGTGTGTTGTGTAATGAGTTGTAAGTGGCTTGGAGGTCACATGGTGACCAGTGACGAGCTAGTGATATTTAATATATATTGTAATACAAGATGATTGACATGAATTGGGCATTGCCGAGTATGGTGGTCCAGTGCCTATTCCGAAATGCCTCTCTAGTCAGGTGCCCTAGGTTTTCTGTGAGCCAGGCACGTGTGTGTGCTCGGGGCTTGTCCCGGTACTGGGTACCGTCGAGGTCTGTGTCGTCTGTCCTGGACACCCTCACTTCTGTGTTTGAGTAGTATGTCCAGCTGAGGGAAAGACGACTGGGGGCAGCGACTTGTGTTTGTGGGTGTGCAGTCGCTTGTAGGGCACTCGTGGTTGGGGGTACGGACACTAGTAGATGTACTGGTCCCCAGCTAGTCCTGTGTTTCCAGTGCCTCATTTTAGGGAGCTCGGCCCGAAGTCCCTAAAGGTGCCATGCATGGACCTGCGAGGTGTGTGACTTGCAGGTTGTGGTGTTGGTTGGTCTCCACTGTTCTTTGGCCTGTGTTTGTGGAGAGGCAATTGGACCTTACGTCCGTGGTTGTGAGAATGAGAGGTAGTTCTTGTGTTGTGTTGTCTGGGTTGGATACTGGCGTCATGAACCAGTAGTCCGTTCCCGTGTGGTGGCGTCGTTCCTTTCCGACTTGTGCTTTGCTACTGGCTGTGGTTCGTGTGTGTGTGACTCGTGGGTCGAGGTTTTACTCGTTAAGGTGTGCCCTAGTGTTGGCACAGTTGAGGCTGTGGTTTGTCTTGCCGTAGTGTGCCTGGTTGTGGCACACACTTACTTGTGGTTGCCGTGGTGGTACCTCGTGGTATAGGTACCTGTACCTAGTGTGGGTAGTGGTTTGTGGTGGTACGTTGTGTACCAGCCTTTTCAGGTGGTGTGGTGGAGCTGTGCTCCGTGGAAGTCATGCGGTGAGACCTTCCACTTGTTGTGTTTTACTCTTCCTTGGGTAAAGTTCCGAATAAGATTTTAACGTGCGATGGATTGGCATCGTGGTAGCCTGTCCTGTTATTTAAGTGTGACATTCGATATATCGTGGTTTAGGGGTATAAAGGACTAGCTCTTGGTTAGCAGTCCTGTTACCCACGTGTTTGAGGTTTGCCAGTGAAGCTTGTAGCCTAGGCAGTGGTTTGCCTGTGTGGCTTGTAGCTTAGGCGACTAGTTGTTGAGGTGGTGTGCCCGTGAGGCTTGTGGCCTAGGCTTTACAGTTGTGGAGTGGACTAGTGGTGTTGTGCTAGTCCTGTTGTTCCTCCTCTTTTCTGGGATTTACGTAAGCTGATGTAATTATGTTTGATATTTGTTAATTATGCTTTGTTGTGAGCATGTTATGGTTTGGCTATCGGTGTTGCCAATGAGACCCATTGGGGTTGAGGTTCTCCTGTGTTGTGTGTGGCTTTGGGTGGTCCCCTACTGAGCCTGTGACTTGTTGAGGCTCACTCCCCTATAGTTCCTTTCAGGGCTTGCTGTGTGTTTGGCCTGCAGCGGCGTTGTAGCAGATTTGTACCACCAGCAGTAGTGTAGTTGTTAGTGTTGTGTGAGCTTGTGCTCCCTCGGGATATGCCCCAATTAGTTGTACTCTTTAATTGGACATGTAATAATGTAATGAGACAGTTGTACAAATATGTGAGATATGAACACATGTACTTTCTTGTGTATTATACTGTTGTGGTTTGTCTTTTATATTCTTACTGGACACGTGTACGAGCTATCCCTTGCGAGACTTCGGCCCGTTCGTGGGAGACAGATCTGGATATGGAGCCTTAATGGGCATAAATATCCAGAGCCGTTACAGTTCCTATCCTTGGCAGAGCTGCGAATGTTTTGATTGATCCCGGTGCTACACATTGTTTTACTTCAGAGGAGTTCTTTGGTTCGCTTACCGAGTTTGCTCCGAAGAGGGCCTGTGACCTAGAAGTTGAGCTTCCGACAGGTGACTATGTGCGTACTCTGGGTTACCTAGAGGGTGTCACCGTCGAGGTGCAGGGTCACCTTCTGCCAGCCAGACTATTTGCCTTACAGATCCATGACTTTGATGCCATCCTTGGCATGGATTGGTTGGAGGCGCACTCTACGTTGGTGGACTGCCAGTGGAAGACCGAACATTTCGAGATACCTAGAGCACCGGTGCTTTGCTTCCGAGGTACACGGTCTACCCGTCGACCCTTCGTTTCCTTCTGTAGAGCTCGTCGCTTGATCCGAGATGGTTGTGTGGTATATCTTGCTTCTGTGAGTTTCTCGAATTCTGGCGAGTTGTCTGTTTCTGATGTGCCTATTATTTGTGAGTATGCTGATGTGTTTCTGGAGGATCTACCTGGTTTACCGCCAGAGCGGGAGGTAGATTTCTCCAATGAGTTGTTTCCGGGGATGATGTCTATGTCCAAGGCACTGTACCAGATGGCGTCGGCGGAGCTGTGAGAGTTGAAGTGCCAACTTGAGGAGTTACTTGAGAAGGGCTTCATTCGTCCGAGCCGTTCGCCTTGGGGTGCGCCTGTGTTGTTTGTGAGGAAGAAGGATGACAGTCTCAGGATGTGCATCGATTATCGGAAGCTGAACCAGGTTATAGTGAAGAATAAGTATTCGTTGCCCAGAATCGACGACTTGTTTGACTAGTTGCAGTCATCTTCAGTGTTCTCGAAGATCGACTTGAGGTTCGGTTACTACCAGCTGAGGATCAAGGAGTCAGCCATTTCCAGATCAGCCTTCCGTACCCGCTACGGCCACTTCAAGTTTGTTGTGATGCCTTTTGGGCTCACGAATGCACCAACAACCATCATGGAAATGATGCACTGGGTGTTCCGAGAGTACCTAGACCGGTTCGTGGTGGTGTTCATGGACGACATCCTGGTGTACTCAGCGACCACAGAGGAGCACGAGGTGCACTTGAGACTCGTGTTGGAGACTCTGAGGAGTCATCGCCTTTATGCCAAATTCAGCAAATGTGAATTTTGGTTGAAGAAGGTGCACTTCCTTAGTCACGTGATCTCAGGTGCAAGTGTGGCAGTGGATCCTGCCAAGGTTGAGGCAGTGGTTTCTTGGGGCCAGCTCACTACAGTTGCAGAGGTGCACAATTTTCTGGGGTTAGCAGGCTACTACAGGAGGTTTGTGCAGGACTTCACTAGAGTTGCAGAGCCACTGACGAGGTTGACCAGGCGAGAGACCAGGTTTGTGTGGACGACAGAGTGTGAGTGGAGTTTTCAGGTGCTGAAGGGCAGGCTGACTTTAGCTCCAATACTTACTTTGTCGTCTGACAGTAGTGGTTTTGTCATCTACATCGACGTTTCTGGGACTGGTCTTGGTGCCGTGTTGATGCAGCACGGGAGGGTAGTCACTTATGCTTCTAGACAGCTGAAGAAGCATGAGCAGAACTATCCGACACACGACTTGGAGCTTGTAGCGGTCGTGTTTACCTTGAGGTTGTGGAGACATTACTTGTACGGGGAGGTGTTCGAGGTGTTCACAGACCACAGGAGTTTGCAGTACGTCTTCACTCAGAGAGATTTGAACCTCAGGCAGTGCAGGTGGGTCGAGTACTTGAAGGACTACGACTTTACTCTTTCCTATCACCCGAGAAAGGCTGATGTCGTAGCGGACGCTTTGAGCAGGAGAGCCCACTTGAGTTCTTTGTTGGTCAATGTTGGCTAGTTTGACAGTTCATCTAGCCATATACGAGCAGGTGTTAGAGGCTCAGAGTGCAGATTCAGAGTTGGCAGAGATCTTGCAGATGCCAGAGATAGAGTTGGACGAGGATAGCGAGGTCAGATTCAGAGGCAGGTTGTACGTTCCAGCAGACGTCAGGCAGGATCTGTTAGCTGAGGCGCACCGTTCGAGGTACTCTGTTCATTATGGCTCCACCAAGATGTACCACGACTTGCGGAGAGTCTTTTGGTGGCTTGGGATGAAGAGAGATCTTGCTGAGTTTGTTACTCGTTGCCTCACCTGTCAGCAAGTGAAGGCGTAGCACCAACATCCTGGTGGTGAGCTGCAGTCGTTACCCATTCCCATATAGAAGCGGGAGCACATCACCATGGACTTTGTTGCTGGTTTACCTCGTACTTCGCAGGGGCACGACAGCGTGTGGGTGATCTTCAACCGACTGACGAAGACAACTCATTTCCTACCGGTCAGATCAGCATGGTCAGTGGACAGGCTTGCCAGGTTGTGTGACGGCTCTGGATATTTATGCCCAATAAGGCTCCATATCCAAGTCCACCTCCCGCGATCGGACCGAAGTCTCCGAAGGGATAACGCGCACAAGTGTCCAGTAAGAATATAAAAGACAACAACAATAGTATAAGACACAAGAAAGTACATGTGCTCATACCTATATACAACAAATTACAACTGTCCCAATACATTATTATATGTCCAATAAAAGAGTACAACTACCTGGGACATACCCCGAGGGAGCACAAGCTCACACAACACAACTAACTCTACTGCTGGTGGTACAAATCTGTCACAACACCTCCGCAAGCCACACAAACGGCTAACACCTGAGAAGAGCTATAAGGGAGAGAACCTCAACAAGTCACTGGCTCGGTAGGGACCTTCTAAAAACAACAACTGAAACTTGAAGAGACCTCAACTCCAAAGGGTCTCACTGACAACACCGATAGCCAAACCACAATTTAAACATAAATACACCAACTAACACGAAGTCCTCGAAAGGTAAGATAAACAAAAGGACTAGAGAAGCACCACTAGTCCGCCCAATAGCTGAAACGCCTAGGCCACATGCCTCACAGGCAAACCACTACAACATCTGGTCACCTACCCTACAAGCCTCACAGACAAACCACTGCCTATGCTACAAGCTTCATAGGCAACCTACCCATGTAGGGTAATAGGACTGACATCAACAAGACAATCCACCAACACATTACAACCATAAACAGAAGCTTACCCAAAGAAGGGTAAAACACAATGTGTGGAAGGTCACACCACACGACCTCCACGAATCACAATCCACCTCAACACCTTAAGAGGCTGGTACATGCGTACCACAATACAAGGCTACCCACAAAGGGTACATGTACCTACTACCAAGAGGTACCACCACAGAACCATAATCACAACTGTGCCATCACCATGGCACACCCAATGGGTAAAACCTCAACCAGTGAGTCACCACACATAAGCCACGACCACTGGCAAAACACGAGTCGGAAAGGAACGATGCCACCACACGAGAACGGGCTACTGGTTCGTGACGCCAGTATCCAACCTGAACAACACAGCACAAGAACCACCTCTCAGCTTCGTAGTCACAGACGGAAGGTCCAACTGCCACTCCACAACCACAAACCAAAGAATAGTGGAGCCTAACCAACACCACACCTGCAGACCACACAGCTGCAGGTACAAGCCTGACACCTTTAGGGACTCCGGCCTGAGCTCCCTAAAGTGAGGCGCTGGAAACATAGGACTAGTTGGGGACCAGTGATGTCTACTGGTGTCCGTCCCCCAACCACGAGTGCGCTACAAGCGACTGCACACCCATAAACACAAGTCGCTGCCCACAGTCGTCTTTCCCTCAGTCGGACGTACAACTTAAACTATAACGACCCTCTCATATCGGTACGGTTCCACCAACCCACATCGATATAAAAGGTATCACTACAGTGGGACATTTACCCAACACTAGTATAATAGGCTGAAACATACACAAATATAATATATCTCATGACAACGGAATTTAAAGAACTGAAAAGAAATTTTATTCCATCATCCACATTCTATTCACAGTCCGTATAGAAGGAAAGAGAGCTAATTATTCATAACTGAAATAAAATAAATACATTGTCCACATGAGACTACGCAGAGTCTTTATTACATACTATGAAGAAATGAAAAATTCCAATGCTAACTCCACAACAATATCTCCTACTCTCGCTTCGAGTCGCTCCTAACGATCTCCTCGGAAGAAGTAGAAACGTCTGCACCTGTACGCCGAAGCAAGAATGAGTTCAAAAGAACTCAACAAGTAACACCAACACACTAAACATACATGCATCAAGTAATATCCATAACCTTAAGCTATATCATTTACACATAATGCATGGAAGTGACAATTTTTCAAATAAAAGCCTATTCATGATTTCTACACATTTTTCACATGGGATTTAGTTTATACATAATAAACTAATCCTATCACATGCTTTCTACACTTTTCACTATGCTAAACTGATTTCATTCAATCATTCATAAGCCACATGTTGATCATTTTACACAATATTTACACATTTCATAACAACTAATTTAACATGAATCCTAAGATAATTTTACACATAGTTAACACATTTATATTAGTGAAAAGCTCGCTGTTTTACTACTATCATGTCACATTCGCAAGAAACTTATCATTTTTGCATTCTTTCATAAGAATTTCATGAACACATATTCACTTACACAGTTTCACAATTTACACATTTTCTTTCACTTAAACACATTTTCACTTTCACTTAATGCCGTGACACATAGCCCAAACCACTTTAGAAGGACACACACTAATCACATCACATATCAATCACCTAGGCATTCCAGTGATTAATCTTAGTTACTGCGCAGAACGGGAGAAACACTCTCCACCTAACCAGCGATACTTGTTCGCCTCCAGGATTTAATCCCAATGCCCATGGTGTAGACACCCGATTATGACTAACGGGTTGGACCACATTTCTTGCTATCTTAGTGGGCCCCTAATTGGTCACTCACCTTGAGCCCATCATTTGCCTTGATTTGAGCCCATTAATCCATTAAAAATGCCTTGAAATCCCGAAATCTATCATTTAAAAGAGTCCTTAGAGGATTTGACTCCTATTTAGCATGTGGTTAAAGAGAATAATCCAAATATTTCGGATTCCTTGTCGCGACGCATCGTGGCGTCGCGACTCTAGTCGCGACGGGTTAGGCCGCCGCGACAGCCCATGCATTATCCATGCACGTGGGCAATTCTGTCGCGACGCCCCGCACCGTCGCGTCTCTAGTCGCGACCCCGCGATCTGACGCGACAAGGACCGAGATCTCTGGCCTCCATAACTACATCCTATTTATCCTCCCATGCACTTTGACTTAGTCCAAGAGGTTTATCCCGATCCCTTGAACACTTTTTCGGCCCTAGGGACTCTCATGAGCTCCCCTAAGGACTCTACATCCGATGTTGATAGAGCTTTATCCCCCATTTATAATTTCCACATCTTTTTGAGGGGATAATGTCTAATATTCTCACTCTAAGCTCTATATAAGGAAGGCACCTCCCTATGGACGGGAGAGCCTCATGATCACCCCGAAGGGCTGCCAAAATTCCCTCCGAACAAGACTTAGCCACGCAGCCATTCATCCCACTCATTTTCCTTCACTTGCTACTCCTCACAACTCATTTATTTCGTCATTAATGGAGCAAGGAACGTGAAGAGGGCGACTTCAGCGACCTCCTGGACCTCTTGGCACATCATTGGAGCTGCATCCACGCCAGGAAGTCGCCCTAATGGGGCTCATCATCTCTTCTTTCCCTTCTCTCTACCTCTACATGCATTTCTATGTTCTTCTTAAATAGAGCACGTTTATCCTCCACCCACGTTTTCCCACACCCATAGGGGTTTAAAACCACCCCAGGTGCGTTCCCACCATGATCTCCCATCTCATTTCGTCTTTTAGGACGGATGCTACATTTTTATGTTCTAATAGGGTCTCCTCTTTGTGTTTTCGTTTGATGGGCAGGCAAGCAAGCAAAATCTACTAGGAGCTCTGGTACTCTAGCCGGCTGGAGGACTAGAAGAAGGTCTCTACAACAAATCTCCCGCATTCAGAGAACGCGACGGCCTAGGATGACGCGACAAAGACGCGACGGCTTCCGCTGACGCGACAACAGAGACGCGGCGGCCATGGCGACCGCGACACCAGGTCATCCTCCTGTTCTCTTCCTTTTCCTAGTTTAAGTTAGCCATCGTCTTTCTATATCTGTAGGCAACTTATCTAGGTGGCGATCACATCCTATTTTCCATGCCATCATATTTGATATTCATGTCTGTGTCGAGGGGAAGCACAATCCCTGTGATTACACCTTTTGGCGATCACGGTGGGACATTCATTGCCACCCTCGTAGATTTTGATTGATTGCTTGCCACGTTTCCTTGTTTGTATATCGTTATAGTGTCTTGTTAGGGTTTTGTTCTTCATTCCCTGCATTTTTTTCGCTCTGTCATTGTCGCGACCGATCGCGGCGTCGCGACCGGGTCGCGTCGCAGAAGGGGGACGCGTCATCAGGTCAGTGCTTCCTCTTCCCTATGTTCTCCTTGTTCGATGTCCATGAGATCATGAGTTGTTCTTAAGGTGCCTTGATCATGTTTGCCCATGTTTCTGTCCAATAGTATCTTGTTAGGGTTCGGATTTTCCGTTTAGTTTCCTCTGTAAGTTTTCAGTTCCTGTCGCGGTCAAGTGAGCGGACGCGACAAGGTCGCGGTTGGGACAGGCGACGCGTTAACAGGTTTGCTCTGTATGTTATTGCTTTCATCCATATATCGGTTTCTGTCTGTTCCCTGATCCATGTTGTATCATTATAGCTTCTCTTGGTGTTCCTTAGTTTGGTAAGTTAGTCTGTTTGAATTGGGTTGGTGACTCAGTGCGTTTTCGGGCCTCGGTCCTTATCGCGGCAGCCCGCCCTGACGCGATAGTGTCGCGACGTATCTGGCCGTCGCGATTCAGCCCGAAGACCTCTGTGTCACCCTGTTTGCTCCTCATCTCCATGCTTGCATACATCTAGTCCCGTGCATACGCTATTCATCCCATTTGGTTAGATTCCCCCTTGGTTGAGTGGGTCCTCTCACCTACGAGCACTCGTAGGCTGACTCGGGCCCGCCTTCCGAGGACCTCCGTAAGTCCCCGTGGCCGTACGCACGTTGCGGTTCGCCGGGCTGGTTGTACCTATTGTACCCATAGTTTGGACTACCCCGCGTGAGTGTGTACTGTCCTTAGTCATACCGGAGCATTTGAGTCCATTCCAATCAGGGACCGCACGACCGAGTGACATCTCTTTAATCAATTCACTTAAAAGGTCAAGTTCGAACCATAAGAAATTTGCGTTGTAAGCATGACAACTTGAGTGCTTTGACCCCCCTTCTTCTCCCTGTCTTTCTTGCCGTGATAGAGTTTAGGTGCCCCCCCCAACCCAGCTGGAGGGTGTATGCATCATTGTTTAGGGAGATCGAGTCAGTCCCCTCCAATCCTCGTGCTTCATCATAATCCCCTCTTCGACATGGACCAATTTCGCGTCCTTGCCGACGATGCCCTCCCCCTTGGTCTGCTCGAGGAAGTGGCCCAACCTTCTATGGCCGCTCTCCCGGGGCATATCCAACCTCCCTCCATTACTGGGATCCAATCCCGTCCTCCTTCTCCTCCCGGGGATGATGACCCCCACTCTCAGTTCAGCCAACTCCTACCGCACCTCACTCCGGACCAAGTTCGGGAGTTCATAGCTGCTGCCAAGGGGAAGCAACCTCTATCTCCCCGGGGTCAAGACCCAGCCCGACCGGCGGAATCCTCCGTCCGCGTCGCTTCAGCCCCCCACCTTTCTTCATCTGGGGCACACCCTACGCCTCTCCGCCCTCGGGCCATTCACTTTTCAGAACCAAGCTACCTCCCCCCACGAGAAGTTCGGCCTCGGTCCCCTCCCACCACATATTACACGACCGAACCAGCTCCGCTCCCTCGCGAGAGGTCTCACTCCTTCGAGCAGCCACGCTCCCTTGTCCCAACGCATCAGATCCATTCTCCTTCCGATTTCTTGGCGGAGTGGACAAGTATAAAAAAAGAGCTTCATGACCTCCGGAGGCAAATCGATCCTCGGAAGGTAGCTGACATTGCCCTCCCGTCCTTCCAATACCTCCGGGTGCCCCCCCAGTCCGAACTCCCTGTATATCGTCGATACTCTGGGGTAGGGGACCCCTATATTCATCTGAAAGACTTCGTCTATGAATCGGCGCCGCACAAATATGATCGCCATCTCATGGCATATCTGTTCAGGAAATCGCTAGACGGTCCGGCCCTGGAGTGGTTCTATTCGTTGCCTCCCGAGGAAGCAGAGGATTTCCGAATTGTCCAAGAAAGGTTTCTGCAGCAATTCCAAGATCGGGTGGGACCCGAATACTCTTTTGTGGATTTAGTGGCCGAGAAAATGAAGCCAGAAGAAGATTTCTCCACCTATGCGGACAGATGGCGTTCATTGGCCGCCAAAGTCCGTTGCCCAATGCCTGAGGAGGAGAAGGTGAAGCTGTTGATTTCCAACGCCACACCCACCTACCGAGCCATTCTGGCCATGAATGACATCTCTACCATGCACCAATTGTATAGTCGAGCCCGCTTCATCCAAACCCAACTCAAAGACTCGCCTATACATTCCATGTTCGAAACCCCCAAGGCCCGTTATGCCAAGAAGCCGCAAGGCCCAGTCACCGAGGGGATCCAGACCAATGAACAAGTAGGTGCTGTCAGCAACCCCCAAGGTCCAGTAGGTAGGTCCCCCTATACCCAACAAGCCCAACAATCCTGGAACAACACCAACAGGCAACCACCTCCTCAAGGGCAAAATCCTCCTCAAGACCAGCGCCAATACTCTCAAGTCCCTCCACCACAAAATGGCTACGCACCCAGGAAACCCAATGGGCCCAAGAGAACCCAATACCCTCCATTGCCTGAATCTCTAGCCGATGTCTTCGCAGCCCTCATGTCCCTAAACGCTTTAAGACTCCCTCCTGAGAAGGCGAACTGGAACATGGCGGCCGACCAAACAAAATATTGCGTCTATCATCGTCATCCGGGCCACAATGTGTCTGACTGCTTCCAATTCCGGGACATGATATACGATCTCCATGAGCAAAATCAGATTGATTGGGCAGAAATGAAAAGATTGATCCAAGCTCTGAGGGACCAGCAAGGCCAGAGGCAACAGCAGCAGCAACAGAGGCGACAGCAGCCACAGCAACCACAACAACAGCAACAGCAACAGCAATACCAGCCCTTCCAACAGCAATACCAGCAACAGCAGCAACAGCAGCAGCCGGCAAATGACCTAGGCATAGTCCGTAATCCCATGCCACAACACCAGCCCGCTCCGAACCCTCAACCAATTCCGCCGCCTCCTCCGCCCGCGCATGTTAACCCCGTTGTCCACCATCCGCCGCCAGAAGCCCAGTGGGTCTTCGATGACGATCATCAGGTAGGCCAACTCCTGGCCATCTCTCACGTCACGCCCACTGCTCCCACGCCTGTATCCGCCACGCCTCCTTCCTTTACACCCCATGTTGCCACCATCACCTCGCCATCCTATTTTCCCGTCGCCTCACCCATCATTCCTCCACCAAACAACACCCCCTTCTCCCCTACGCCAGCACCCCTACTAGCCAACCCCGCTATCCTCGACACCACAGCCCCCCCACTCCACCATAACCTTGCCCTCCGGAGCGGGCGAATGTTTCATCGGATGTATCCTAACGCATCCATGCCAATGCCAGGTCAGCTAATCAACAATCAGCAGCAGCAAGAAGCGGAAGAGATTGATCCAGCGCCGGGAACTCAATATGACATCTTAAAGCACCTCGATCAGACTCCCGCCAAGATCTCCATATTAGAGCTCATTAAGAGATCGCAGACTCATCAAGACGCTCTCAGAACTTTCTTGCAAAGAGTCATGGTCAGCGAAGACATGAACCCAGATAATCTACCCTCAGTACTCTCAATAGTGAACAAAGGACCTACCATTACTTTCTCTGATGGCGAGTTGGCCGCCCCCGAAGCCAGAAAAATGCCCCTGTGTGTGACACTTACCATAAACAAGGTGGCAATCGATGCGGCTCTGGTGGACACGGGAGCTTCCATTAATGTATGTCCACTAAGCACTCTTAGAGCCTGCAACATATCGGAACGTCAATTGCAGCCCACACCTACCACTATTGCTGCATATGACAATTCGCGGCGTGCTTGTCACGGGGTCATCACTTTGCAAGCAGAACTAGGCCCTCTCATCATGTCTGTGGAGTTCTATGTGCTAAACATTGATCACACCTACAAAGCCATCTTGGGGCGCCCATGGATCGAATCACTAGGGGCAGTACCCTCTACAGCACATCAATGCCTGAAGTTCCCTTTTCAAGGGAGGATAGTCAAGGTCAAGAGTGTAACCACAACCCACACGGTGGAAGCCGTTGAGAGAGTACTACCATTAGTATGGCCCTCCAATAAGCCCATAATCTCAGTGCTTGATGTTAACTACACTTGGGCCTATACTTTCTCTTCGAATCGTCCGATTGGGTCTCCTCCTATAATGGCAGTCAGGAAGGATGCGAACAAAATGCAAAGGGGTGGGACATCATGTTCAGACTGGGTTACCAATCAGGGAGAGGCCTGGGTGCTCATCTCCAAGGGCAGACCAAGACTGTGGCCACCGCCAAGAAGTTCACAAAGCGTGGCCTCGGATATTCAGAATGGGCTGCATTTCTACCCTCCTCACAGTCAGATCATGGTCCACTCACTTGGTCCCTATATGAGCACTTCGTCAAGGGGCCCATCCAACCCGGGTACAACACCACGACAGAAGCCTCAAGGTCAGCTTATCAAGTTTTAGAAGAACAGCGGCCCAGCAAGAAGAAAAGGGCTGGAGAGGAAACTGAAAATCCAGACCAAGACGATGTTACCTCGTCAATCAGTGTCCTATTTGAAGAATCAGAGGCCGGGGCAGAACCACCAGAATCAGAAGATCCCATCTCAGCAATGAACTGTCTCTTCGCTGAAGAAGATGTACTGCGAGTAACAGCGCCATCAACTACAGTGACCACCGCCAGGCGACAGTTGCCCGGATCAGGTGAGAAACACCGGTCAGATCGTCTACCCCCACTCATACAGGAGTTCTGGCCAGGGCCCTCCCGGCCCCCTACTCATTTCATTTCATCCCTGCTCGATTTCAATGTTAATTCCATTCCTTTGCCTCTCCCCTTCGTGGTACAAATCTCACCCGCCGCCCTCGAGGCACTCACCCGTCCTTCACCCCGCTTCGTCATTCTCTTTAATGGTTCGGTCCTGTCTTTCACCGAAACCGTTTAATTTTATGTAATTTCTTTCAAAAAAAAAAAATCAAGTCAAAAAAGATGTATGTCCCTTCCCGCTCCAGATCTCGACGGCGATCCCCGTCACCTCCTTCCCGCTCCAGATCTCGACGGCGATCCCCGTCACCCCCTTCCCGCTCCAGATCTCGACGGCGATCCCCGTCACCTCCTTCCCGCTCCAGATCTCGACGGCGATCCCCGTCACCCCCTTCCCGCTCCAGATCTCGACGGCGATCCCCGTCACCTCCTTCCCGCTCCTGATCTCGACGGCGATCCCCGTCACCTCCTTCCCGCTCCTGATCCCGACGGCGATCCCCGTCACCACCTTCCCGCTCCTGATCTGGACGGCGATCCCCGTCACCACCTTCCCGCTCCTAATCTCGACGGCGATCCCCGTCGCCCCTTCCAGCTCCTGATCTCGACGGCGATCCCCGTCGCCCCTTCCAGCTCCTGATCTCGACGGCGATCCCCGTCACCTGCCCCCCAGCAACCATCGTCGTCCTTTCCGCTCGCCTGGTGGTCAGCCATGACCATTTCGGGCAACTCGGGTGAGGGGCCTTCTGCTCCCCTACACCCCGATGCTGTTGCTGGCACCCTGAGCTCGGGTGGCCTGCTTCCTCCTCCAGCCCCATCGGAGGATCTTCGCGGCCCTGCCGCACCTGGCGCTTTCCCTTCCAATAAATCTCTGGACGCTTCTCCAGAGCCTCTTGTAAATATCAAGTCCAGCTCAAGTTCAGGGGTAGTTTCTAGTAAGTCCCCGTCCCCGTCTAGGAAGAAGAAGGGTAGTGGTGTACCCCATAGGTACCTCTTGGACCTAGTCCATAGATGTGGCGCTCTTTTAGCTGTCGAAGAGTTCGTCAAGGAAGCAGTAGTTCTGAACTTAGAGGGGATATCGGCGGAGGAAGGACTAGACGATGGCTTTGGAATATATGAAATCGTAGCTGAAGGAGATCCATCAGATGAAAATGGTGTCGAGATGGAGGACGCTGCTGAGGCGTATGCTAGTGGTATGAGGAGATTCGATGAACCTACCTCAGCAGTCGACGAACCCACTAAAGAGGTAAATGTGGGAACGCAAGAGGACCCCAGGCTCTTGACCGTAGCATCTGGTCTCCCTCCCGAGGAGGAAGAAATACTCATAGAGGTGTTGAGGGAGTTCAAGGATTCGTTCGCCTGGTCCTATGATGACATGCCTGGCATTGACCCCGATTTGGTGGAGCATAGGTTAATTTTGAAGCCAGGGGCAATTGCCGTCAAACAGAAACTAAGAAGGTTCCTCCCCCACATCGCTTTAAAAATGAAAGAGGAGATTGATAAGCTACACCAAGCCAAATTCATCCGTGTGGTCCTCTATCCTTTGTGGGTGGCGAATATCGTCCCGGTGATGAAGAAAGACGGAAGGGTGCGCATCTGCATAGATTTCCGGGATTTGAATAAGGCGTGTCCTAAAGATGATTTCCCGCTACCTCATTTGGACGTTTTGATCGATAATACAGCAGGGTTCGAAACTCTATCATTTATGGATGGGTATTCCGGCTATAATCAAATTCGTCTAGCCCCGGAGGATCAAGAAAAGACCTCCTTCACCACCCCATGGGGAACGTATTGCTATGTGGTCATGCCGTTTGGACTGAAGAATGCCGGCGCCACTTACCAAAGAGCAATGCTAGCTATCTTCCACGACATGATACATATTGATGTTGAGGTTTACGTGGATGATATCGTGGTGAAGTCGCGAACTCGAAAGGAGCATTCCTCCGTGCTTGCCAAGGTCTTCCGTCGCGCACAAGAGTATCAATTGAAAATGAATCCAAAAAAGTGCGTGTTTGGTGTTTCCTCGGGAAAATTATTAGGCTTCATAGTTAGTAAGCGGGGGATTCAAATAGATCCGCACAAGGCCAAGGCAATCAATGAAATGCCTCCTCCTAAGAACATATCGGAACTTCGAGGTCTGATTGGTCGGCTGCAGTTCATAAGGAGATTCATATCTCAGCACTCTCAAAGATGTCGTCCTTTCTATGAATTATTGAGGGGAGGAGTCAGTTTTGAATGGAATGATAAATGCCAAGAGGCCTTCGATGAGCTCAAAAGTTACCTTATGAATCCACCCGTGCTTCAGGCACCTATCCCTGGGAAACCCCTGATCCTATATCTGTCAACAATTGAGGACTCCCTAGGAGCTGTCCTTGCTCAACATGATGAATCCGGTAGAGAAAGGGCAGTCTACTACCTATCTAGGCTATTCAATCCTTCCGAGCTCAAACTCACCACAATGGAGAAAACCTGTGCATCACTAGTTTGGGTAGTGCAGAAATTGAAGCACTACTTCCTAGCTCATAAGGTGAGTTTGATTTCTAGAATGGACCCTATTAGGTATCTCCTTGAGAAGCCAGTCCTTGCCGACAGATTGGCTCGCTGGCAAAGTTTCCTCTCTCAGTTCGATATCTCCTTCATCGTTCAGAAAGCCATCAAAGGGTATGCCATTGCTGAGCACCTTGCTCACCTTCCCCTTCCTCATAGTGATACGGTTCAGGAGGAATTTCCCGATGAAAACCTATCACTCGTTTCTCACGATCCCTTTTGGTCACTCCATTTCGATGGAGCTCTCAACTCTAGGGGACGGGGCATAGGTGCAGTCTTGCTCACCCCAGAAGGGATCACCATTCCTTTAGCTTATCAACTTCAGTTCTATGCCACCAACAACATCTCCGAGTATGAGGCTCTCTTGGCCGGTCTTAAGCTTGCCTACCTTTTAGGTGCCCGGCACCTCAAGATCATAGGAGACTCTCAGCTCGTCCTCCGGCAGGTTCTCTCTACCTATCGCACCCGTGACCCCAAACTCAAGCCGTATCAAGATCTGGTCACACTCCTCGCCAAGCAATTCCGCCAACTCATCTACATTCATACTCCTCGCTCTCAGAACATCCTGGCCGATGCTCTGGCTTCGTTAGCCTCATCCCTCTCTTTCCCTCTCAGCCGCAGCGCTGAGACTATCACCGTTCAGAGATTAGAAGCTCCCTCGACCCAGGATCCTTGGTTCTCGAATCTTAGGAGCTCCCTAGTGTTGAAGGCGGAGAAGAAGGAAGCGAAGGAATTGCTGCTTGTTGAATTGGGGGAATTAATGGAAGAAGAAAGCCCGTGGTATCGCGAGATTGAGCAGTTTTGCAAAGACGGTACCTTCCCAGAAGAAGCCGAAGCAGAAGATAGGCGAGCTATCCGTAGAGCGGCATTGAAGTATACCCTCGTGGGTGAAGTCCTTTACCGACGCGCTCTAAATGGGATGCTCCTCAGATGTGTGACCGATGAAGAAGCGTGGAAAATAGTGGAAGGATCTCACTCCGGTGAATGCGGAGGGCATGTGAATGGTCAGATGTTAGCCAAAAAGATCCTTAGGCAGGGCTACTACTGGCCGACCTTAGAAGAAGACTGTGCCACCTACGTCCGTAGGTGTGTCAGATGCCAAATCCACGCCGATAAAATTCATGCTCCGTCTTCCTCTTTACATCCACTATCTTCTCCTTGGCCTTTCTCCATGTGGGCTTTTGATATCATTGGGCCCCTTGGTGACCCTAATGCTCAGATAAAACAAAAATCTTTCATCCTTACTGCTACTGAATATTTCACCAAATGGGCCGAGGCGGAAGCGTTTGCAGAAATCAAAGGCTCGACCGTATGCAGATTCATCATGAAGAACATCATTGCACGGTTTGGAGTACCTGGCAGCATCGTCACCGACAATGGACCCCAGTTCATATCACAAGACCTCCAAGACCTTTGTAAGAAGTTCAATATTTCTTTGCATCATTCGTCTCCTTATTATCCGCAGGGCAACGGTCAGGCCGAAGCCACAAACAAAACACTTTTGAAAATCTTAAAGAAAACTTGTGAGTCTAATAAATTCGCTGATTGGCCGGAAAAGCTAATCGAGGCTCTGTGGGCCTATCGCACCTCCATCCGCACACCTACGGGGCAAACCCCTTTCTCACTCACGTATGGAATGGAAGCGGTATGTCCACACGAAATCCTCATCCCTTCGCTAAGAATTCAGTTGGATAAAGAACTTAATCCTGATGAACATCGGGAGGCGTTACTTACACAACTGGAACTCTTAGACGAACGGCGTCTAGCTGCAGCCGATCACGTGCTTTCGTATCAAAATAGACTCTCAAGGTCTTTTCAAAAGAAAGTAATTGAGCGTAAATTTCAAGAAGGAGATATGGTTTTGAAGCGAGTTTTCATAAAACCTGGAGGTCCAAGGTCAAAATTGTCTGCAAACTGGGAAGGGCCGTACGTCATCAAAGAAGTGTACCCGGGAAATGCGTATAGGTTAGTTAATGCCGATGGTGATGAACTCTCTCATCCATGGAATGGGTTATATCTTAGAAGATTCTACCCCTGATCGAAAATCTTTGGATAACAACACCGATTAATAAGTAGTCATTTGCCAAATACCTCGCTCCTTCTCATAATGGCGAAGTAATATTCATGTGCAATCACATACTCAACATGGTAAACCCAAGGTAATTGTTCCCCCATATGCAGTGTTCTCACTTAGCCCTTGCTCAGAGAAACGAAAGGTCAATTCTCTCCCTATTCGGACAAGGTCTAGGGGCAAAGGGAAAGCTAATCTATAAAGCTGCAACGATATGAACCATGTGTTTGAAATCTCAAAAAGGGACGGGCAGTCTTAAAGAAAGGCATATAGCGCAAAAATAAAGCGACAAAATGACAAAGAGAAAGGGGCATGTTAAAGAGTGGCAGTACAGTTCCCCGCGGGACACCCTTGAGCCCGGTCGCACGCATGCCCCGGACAAAAGAAAAATGCTGTGGCCCCAAAGTCCCTGGACAACAGAGGAATAGCACATGTAACTCATTCATTGCAAGTCTTACAAGTAAGCTACCCCAACTCCAAGATTAAGTCTTATCTCATTTATATTCTTCCTACCTCCCTAAAATGGCCGGAGAATCCATGCGCTTGGTCTGTGTTGGAACATTGATCGTCACAGGGACAAGAAAACTTGGCAAACCTAATATGAATATACGTTGCACATAAATCTTACTCGCCAAAGTGACGTAGAAGTGAGGCTCGCGGTCGATTACTCAACATTAAGAGGTGTTGTTATCAAAAGATCCCCAAAATCCAAAAAAAAAAAAAATCAAAAGATCCCCAAAATCCAAAAAAAAATCAAAAGATCCCCAAAATCCAAAAAAAAAAATCAAAAGATCCCCAAAACCCAAAAAAAATCAAATGATCCCCAAAATCCAAAAAAAATCAAAAGATCCCCAAAACCCAAAAAAATCAAAAGATCCCCAAAACCCAAAAAAATCGAAAGATCCCCAAAGCCAAAAAAAAAAACTCAAAAAAATCAAAAGATCCCCAAAACCCAAAAAAGTCAAAGATCCCCAAAATCCAAAAAAATCGAAAGATCCTCAAAATCGCAAAAATATAGGCGTGTACATATCCCTTTTCTTTAGCATGCATTATTTTCATGGTCTTTTCGCCTATTTAATAAGGTTCGGCCCCTTGACAAATTGCGGAGTCAGCTTTTATCATGTTCTGTGCAAGGGGCCGAACCTAAGAACAGATCTAACTTGTTCTTCTAAGTGTGTGCAGGAACAGGAATTCTAAAGAGCAAAATGTGACGTCACGCCCAGATCTCTCTCTCGCTTGTTTGAATCTCGTCTCTCACTCGTGTCAATCACAAACCATTCAGTCATCTTAAACATTGGCACAAAAATAAAACTGCACTAAGGTATGAACAAAATATACATCGGTAAGAGGGGAGGTGGCTCACAAAACTCCTCACTGGCCACCACCACTCTCCCCGGATCCCTCTCTCCTATCTGGAGGTGGCGGCATCTCGCCACCCCCTCTACCCTCCTGAGCGCTACTCTCGTCCAGTCGGCGCCGCTCCTCCTCCTCGTTCCTCCGTCTGCTGGAGGAACCCGCTAAATACTGCCCGACGGAGGCGCCAGTCGCCCTGCTGACGCTCACGCCACTCCGACTCCGGCTGCGTGAGCGGCCGATGTCTGTCACTATCTGCTGGAGGCTCCGCGCCAGCGTCTGCTGTGCCAGCAACTCTGCACGCAGCCGGGTGACCTCCTCCTGATCTCCGGGTGGCCTCTGCACCCGCAGCGCCGCCAACTCCTGGGTCATCTCCGCCACCCGTGCCTCGGCTGCCTCCGCCCGGGCACGCTGCTGGTCTCTCTCGCTCTGCAGCGTCATGGCGTGCTCGTGGGTCACCTCCAAGTCTCTCTCCTGCACAACAAGTAATTCATCAGCACCATTTGAAAATAAGCGACTCAAGTGATTAAATGAACTTACCCGCTCCTCCAGATGCCTTCGAGCCTCCTCGGCCCTCAGCACTGCCCCGGCCAGTCGAGCCTCCATGAGTGACGGAGACCCCCCTGCGCTCCGAGAGGAGGAAGCACCGCCTGCTCCGGCACCCCTCACTCTCTCCAACTCACTCCGCTGCACGCAAAAGGGCATGTCAGTTTCAAAATCTTGCTTAAGTTAAAGAGGAGGAAAGGTGAACAATACTTACCAGCTCTGTCACCTGCCTCTGAGCTGCCTCCCGATCCTGCACCGCCGACTGGAGCAAGGCTCGGAGCGAGGCAATCTCACCAGTCACGTCCACCTGCAAGAAATTGCAAATCGTCAGTTTTGATCATTAAATCTCAAATTCTTGGGTTATGGTTTAGAAAGTCTACCTGGTGTCGGGCGCTCTTGTACACCTTCCCTCCGTACTTCAAGGCGTACGCCTGGAGGTAGGCATCGTCAGTGGTCGCGTCCGATCTCACCCCCTTGCCTTTTCGCTCCCAGTTCTCCACTTGCTCGCGAGCCCTCTCCCTCCAATCTGTCGTGTCATGGAGCCCCCGGAAGCTCCGACCCGGCCGGCGGAACCGGTCTCGGACGGGGAACTCCACGACGCTCTGTCTAAAGCCCAGGGAGCGCTGCGTCAAGAACAGGTTCAGAGGTAGCACAAGGTTAAGTGCATGTAACCACACCGACCTACCGAAGTAGGGGCGGGCCTGCACCAACCAAGGCTGTCCCTCATCACCCTCCCCCAGATATGGCTGCCAAACCACCTGCAAGAAAGAGAAGCGAACAATCAGTTCAAGCAAGTAATTCCAAAGAGGGAGAATTAAGGGCACTTACATCCAGATAAGGGTAGCTGTCGAGTGCCTCCTGCAGGTGCTCCAGCTGGTCGGCCAGATGGCGGCTGTCTCGGCGAGAGTCCCAACGGCGTGCAATGGGCACGAGGCCCGGCCGTGTGAGCTCCCCTCTCCTCAGGGCTGGGAGGTGTAGATAGGCCCAAACCTGCAAAATTAAAGCTAATTAGTTGGCAGTTCGAGCAAAAATTTTGAAGTTTGAATTTAAGAAAGTTAGGAGAGAAAGTGTACCTGAAGGAAGGGATAGAAACCACTCGTGGACGTCTGCCGCTCGGAGGCGCTCAAGCCATCGAACTGGTGCGCTAAGAAGGCTGCCCCCCAAGCATACCCCCCTACCTCACCTAGATCCGCCAGCAAGGGCAGGAAGCGGCAATGGACTGCGTCGCCCCTCGTGGCAAACAAGAGTCTACCAAGAAAGAGGACGAGGAAGCGACGCAAGTCCAAGTCCGCCTGCGGCCCAGGCTCACTCGCCAACTCCCTCCTACTGACTCTAGCCAACCGCTCCAGATACTCATCCTCAGTCTCCCCCGCATTCTTCCCCGCCTCAAATAGACCTAGACTCTCCTGCAAGGCTACTCTAGGCACTAGGGAAGACCTGCGCTCTACGGGAAGGTCCAGGAGTCGCTCGGCTAGGTCATGGTAGCAAGGGTAGGTATACCCGCTCACTGCCCGCCCATACACTCTGAGCCCTGTGATCCGGCTCACATCCTCTAGGCTGGGGATCATATGTCCCCAAGGGAACGCGAAGGCACTCGCCTCCGTGTCCCACCTGCTACGCAGGGCCTGGTGAGGGCCGGGTCCACCCTCATCCTCTCGATCCTGAAGACCTGCCCGAACCCCATCTCGTCTACTCTCTCTCTCTGAAAAGGGGGGAGGGCCAGGAAGGCAGCCAGTACCAGTGTCCATGACACTCGAGCTCTCATTTCACCCTGCAAAAGTTCATTCAATTTCAAGTTCAGCTTCATTTCTGTGTTCGGTCAGTGTCGCGACGGTCTCTGCAGCCGCGACCTTGTCGCGACGGTGCGGGCCGCCGCGACCTTATCGCGTCGCCCCTACAGGTCGCGATAAGGACGCGACCGCCCTGAGCGCCGCGACACTGTCGCGACGCCCCGCCCTGTCGCGACACCATGTCGCGACAGGTCGGGCTGACGCGTCTCCAGACTCGAACCGGCCGGAGCCTCCTTTGTTTGACCCTCGTTTTCATGGGCATCTCGCCCTACATTCGCCCTCTAGGGGCTCCGTTTATTACTCTTCTACTACCATTCAAGGTTTGAGAGAGGGGTACTTACCATTTTCATGGCCTTAGCTCGCCTCTTCCGTTCCTCTTCCACGTTGGCGACCGGGGTCATCTCCTCGCCCTCCTCCTCTCCCATCGCAACCTCGGGCACCTCCTCTCCGACCGGGGGTTCCTCCGCCCGCCGTCGCGAACTCCGGCGCTCCGCTTGACGTTTCCTTCGCGACGAGCCCTCACCAATGTCCTTTCCTCCCTCCATCGCAACGAAGGTCGTCTCGGGTGGTTTCTTTTGAGCTGGCAAGAGGGTCGGATTGCAGGAGCTAGGGAAAATTTCAAGGGTCTGAAGATTCAAGGTTGGAGGTTTTGAAAACCGGAAAGAAGAAAGGAAGGGGGGTGTTTGTTTTTTTGAACCGATCGGTTCGTGACGCGACGCAGCGCGCCGTCGCGTTCATGTCGCGTCAAGAAAGGACGTCGCGACATAGTCGCGACGCATCGCTCGGCCGCGACATGAAGGCGACGCTCCTGACCGTCGCGTCATCAACAGAGCCTTGCGTCGCGCAGAAATTTCATTCTTATTCATTCATATTCAAAATCTTTACATTCCCTAATCAAGCAATACTTTCAAATGCTGACCTAATTACCATCTGACCTACAAATCGAATCAAATCAAATAAATCGAGCATCTCCTCCTGCGGGTTGAAGCGTCTTCAAAGCTTCGACATACTCTTGGACCGTCTCATCATCTTCCTCCACCTCTGCTAGGATCACGCTCATAGCACATCCCTCCCAATGGACGATGGCACTGCGCATGTCACGCTCGTCCTGCGCGTCGCCCCTCTTCCTCTCTTGGATAGGCGGGAAGTGTGAAAGGATCGGGACCACTGTCCGGGCCGCACCACACTGGAGATAGCAACGGTCCGGGTTGTAAGAAGCAAGCGCCTCATTGCCCAACAACCTCAAGGCAAGTCCGGTGCGCTGAGAGAGATGGATCATCTTGCCGTGCATGAATCGAGGGCGAGCGTCAAAGTCCACCGCGGTCAGACTTCGGAGGTACCCGCGCCACGCTTGGATGCCCTTTATTTGCGCCGTCTTGCACCAAGCCCGGGTGCTCATGTGAAGTGGTCCGCCCACGTATGCCAACGGATGGTTCAGCATTGTCTTACACTCCGCAGTAAGCCCTCCTCCGCCCGAAATTGGATGTGCATCCCCATCCATAATTCAAGGACAATCACCGACCCGTAGAAAGGTCCTCCGAGTGCTGCAGAGGATAGACCGGCATACAAATAACTCAAAACAGCTTGGCCGATGGTCAAACCTTCCGAGACGGAATCGATGATGCTCAGATTGGCGAAGGAGATAGCCCCGTCTTCAGAAGGAAAGAGGATGACCCCGCAGATGCAGATGGCCGCCGCCTTGGCGATGGCGCCATGTCTCCCGGTTTTTCGTTTGCATTGTGAGACGATCCACTGTGCGATGGGAAGAAGGTGGACGTGCATGCCACTGGTCATGGAGCGTAGGTCGTTCTTCATGGAAGTCAGCTTGGCTAGAATGCTCCACGAGTTGATTTGCTCCACGGTATACGATAATTTCATCTCCTCGCCTCGGTGGTAGCGCGGAAGGCCGAGCATAATCTCCAATTCTTCCAAGAGCACGGTGGCTTCAAAGTCGGAGAAGACGAAAGAGTGTGTTTGAGTGTGCCATAGCTCGGTAAGTGCAGTGACGCTATCCCACGTATGAACGATCGTATTGTACTTTTTGGCAAGCACTAGCACCGTGGACAATCCCCACTCCTTTAGGAGGGAAATTGAGGCCGAAGGCAGCATATCAAGCATCGGCCGCAGCCATGGTAGCTTGGAGAACCGCCTATGACCAGGAAGGATCTGAAGAAGGGAGGAGGAGGAGATGAGAAGGAGAAGAAAACAGAGCAAAATAGACAAAAAACAGAGTTATGCAGGAAGTGCAGAAGTTCAGGAAGAAAATCCACTTACTTGAAGATCCGGGCGGGAATAGATGTGCCTCGGGATGTCTGAAAGGTGCTGGAGGTCGGTGTAGGATTCCCTAGCCACCTTTGGGCCGGAGTAGGGAGGGATGGCTTCTGCAAACTCCGAAAATTTCCTCTTCATGGCTGCAGAATTGAAGAAGGATGAAGAACTTGGAGAACAGAGGATGCCAGGAGTTTAGCTGCGGGATTAACAGCCCAAACCCTCTATTTATAAGCCTCAGGGAGTTAGAAACCCACTCTAATCCCGCAACTAGGAGTTAGGATAAGTCTAGGAAGGGTTTAGGAGTCCTAGTGCTAGTCTAGATGTCTTAGGATAAGTCTAAGTCCCATTTTTCTGCTTTTTCCGGACTCTGTCCGAGTCGCGACGCCGCGATCCGACACGACTATGTCGCGACAGGGCGCGGCGACGCGACAAGGTCGCGGTCGTTGTGTGCGTCGCGTTTAGATCCGAATGTTTCTTTTATTCTGTTTGTGCTTTGTATGTGTGTTTCTTTGACTATGTCCATTAAATTCATCTATCATCTTGTGATCATTATGCTTATTTTCTCATGGATGATTCAAAAAAACAAAAAAAAAATTGAAGGAATGTCGTCACAGGTAAGTCAGGTATTGTATCTCTACCCTTACTCTCGGCATTACTATATGATATTCTACTTATTATATCTTTTCAAGGACCAGCTGGTTCTCAATGTGCTCTGGGATTTGAGTTCCCCTTTACCAAAACGATGATGATCTAGTGCACGTTGTTAGCCATTGGATAGGCCGTTGAGCTAGTTAAGATCGAGGACGATGGGTTCAGGCCTGCACTGCGGTTGCAGGTAGTCTCTTGACTCTTTCTTATCCAGTTTAACAATATTATCCTTGATATATCTTGTATTTTTCCTTTTCTTTGCATTCGTTTTGATGATTTCTTTTACTTTAGCCCAGCATGCATCATATAGGACTTTGAGCGCTCCTGACTCATTCTTGACCATTGATGAGCTCCTGTTGAGTGCCCAAACATCCTTCATGTTTTAAATGCAAGAAATCCAATTCCACTCCGGATCGGAAGGTTTGCCTCCGAGTAAGTTGTTCCCGTCAGATTGACAAGATTTTCCCTGTCTGGATTCCCCTATCCAAAACTTTCTTTTTCCTTTGATCCGTTTTGGTTGCGAACCGCTCCCAGACAGAGTCATGAGTTACCTGCCTACAATATCTCCTACTCTCGCTTCGAGTCGCTCCTAACGATCTCCTCGGAAGAAGTAGAAACGTCTGCACCTGTACGTCGAAGCAAGAATGAGTTCAAAAAACTCAACAAGTAACACCAACACACTAAACATACATGCATCAAGTAATATCCATAACCTTAAGCTATATCATTTACACATAATGCATGGAAGTGACAATTTTTCAAATAAAAGCCTATTCATGATTTCTACACATTTTTCACATGGGATTTAGTTTATACATAATAAACTAATCCTATCACATGCTTTCTACACTTTTCACTATGCTAAACTGATTTCATTCAATCATTCATAAGCCACATGTTGATCATTTTACACAATATTTACACATTTCATAACAACTAATTTAACATGAATCCTAAGATAATTTTACACATAGTTAACACATTTATATTAGTGAAAAGCTCGCTGTTTTACTACCATCATGTCACATTCGCAAGAAACTTATCATTTTTGCATTCTTTCATAAGAATTTCATGAACACATATTCACTTACACAGTTTCACAATTTACACATTTTCTTTCACTTAAACACATTTTCACTTTCACTTAATGCCGTGACACATAGCCCAAACCACTTTAGAAGGACACACACTAATCACATCACATATCAATCACCTAGGCATTCCAGTGATTAATCTTAGTTACTGCGCAGAACCGGGAGAAACACTCTCCACCCTAACCAGCGATACTTGTTCGCCTCCAGGATTTAATCCCAATGCCCATGGTGTAGACACCCGATTATGACTAACGGGTTGGACCACATTTCTTGCTATCTTAGTGGGCCCCTAATTGGTCACTCACCTTGAGCCCATCATTTGCCTTGATTTGAGCCCATTAATCCATTAAAAATGCCTTGAAATCCCGAAATCTATCATTTAAAAGAGTCCTTAGAGGATTTGACTCCTATTTAGCATGTGGTTAAAGAGAATAATCCAAATATTTCGGATTCCTTGTCGCGACGCATCGTGGCGTCGCGACTCTAGTCACGACGGGTTAGGCCGCCGCGACAGCCCATGCATTATCCATGCACGTGGGCAATTCTGTCGCGACGCCCCGCACCGTCGCGTCTCTAGTCGCGACCCCGCGATCTGACGCGACAAGGACCGAGATCTCTGGCCTCCATAACTACATCCTATTTATCCTCCCATGCACTTTGACTTAGTCCAAGAGGTTTATCCCGATCCCTTGAACACTTTTTCGGCCCTAGGGACTCTCATGAGCTCCCCTAAGGACTCTACATCCGATGTTGATAGAGCTTTATCCCCCATTTATAATTTCCACATCTTTTTGAGGGGATAATGTCTAATATTCTCACTCTAAGCTCTATATAAGGAAGGCACCTCCCTATGGACGGGAGAGCCTCATGATCACCCCGAAGGGTGCCAAAATTCCCTCCGAACAAGACTTAGCCACGCAGCCATTCATCCCACTCATTTTCCTTCACTTGCTACTCCTCACAACTCATTTATTTCGTCATTAATGGAGCAAGGAACGTGAAGAGGGCGACTTCAGCGACCTCCTGGACCTCTTGGCACATCATTGGAGCTGCATCCACGCCAGGAAGTCGCCCTAATGGGGCTCATCATCTCTTCTTTCCCTTCTCTCTACCTCTACATGCATTTCTATGTTCTTCTTAAATAGAGCACGTTTATCCTCCACCCACGTTTTCCCACACCCATAGGGGTTTAAAACCACCCCAGGTGCGTTCCCACCATGATCTCCCATCTCATTTCGTCTTTTAGGACGGATGCTACATTTTTATGTTCTAATAGGGTCTCCTCTTTGTGTTTTCGTTTGATGGGCAGGCAAGCAAGCAAAATCTACTAGGAGCTCTGGTACTCTAGCCGGCTGGAGGACTAGAAGAAGGTCTCTACAACAAATCTCCCGCATTCAGAGAACGCGATGGCCTAGGATGACGCGACAAAGACGCGACGGCTTCCGCTGACGCGACAACAGAGACGCGGCGGCCATGGCGACCGCGACACCAGGTCATCCTCCTGTTCTCTTCCTTTTCCTAGTTTAAGTTAGCCATCGTCTTTCTATATCTGTAGGCAACTTATCTAGGTGGCGATCACATCCTATTTTCCATGCCATCATATTTGATATTCATGTCTGTGTCGAGGGGAAGCACAATCCCTGTGATTACACATGGGACATCACACACTTTGAACTTTCCCGTGGGGACTTTACCACAGTACAATTCCACAGCCCTCTAAGGTAGCAGTGTCACCCATTGGCACATTAATACATTTTCTCAATTTCAACACATTTTTAAACACAAAATAATCACGCATTCACCTCATGTTCACACATTTACATTCTTCAGTATTACCTAGCATGGTACTACTGTTATCAGTATTAATCAAATTTTACAACAATTCCAATCATGCTGAAATTTTTGCAAAATTAAACATTGATCATATTAGCATGTATTAATTATGAAAATCTATCATAAAACAAGTTTATATAGCTACTGTCATCTGTTCAGTACAGAAATTTAACCAATAATTCATCAAAGTTTAACCATCATGCATACCAAAATTTGCAATTTTCTGAGTTACACCTATTTTCTGAAAATTCTAATAGTGCTGATATCAACTGTAAAAACAGTCAAACTGACACAAATTTTCATTATTCGGATTCACAATTTATTTCATACATGAATACTGACAGTACAAATTTTATCACAAATTTTAGGAATTTAACTAGTTTTGCATGAATTCTTAACTTTTATGCATTGAGTAGACATATTAACTATTTTTCGGTTCAGAAAATTTAATAAACTGTACAGATATTATAAATTGCTCAAATTTTTATGTCATGCATCAGATCTTATGAACAATGTACAGAAAATTTATGACAGTTAATTTCTACACATATTTCATAAACGACATTTTCCAAGATTAAACTTTTGTTGGTAGCACATTCCAAGAATTCTAATAATTAGTGAAAATTATAAAAATGCACAATAACTCACAGTACAACTAAGCATATATATTTACATATTATATGAAATTTTACCGTATATCCTCATGCGGAAAAACTCGAAAACTAGCTCATATAAGGACAGACTTGCACACTGTTGCAGTCTGAAGAACTCGACGGCATGGGGTAGCCGTCTATAGGTTAACGACATTATATGACGCCGCCAACACATGATATTAGCGGCAAGGGATCTTGCCGTTAATATCCTGTCTGCACAAACACAGACTGAAGGCCAATAAACCACTTGAAAGGGGGGTTTCAGGACACGAGAAAAATTCCTGGGACATACTAGACATATGTAGGATTAATGTGAATAGGGTACTTGCCTTCTGTAAAATCTACCAACGACGATTTAAGCCGGAGAAGCCCTCCTCGGCCTGTGCCAAAGAGTCTCCAAATCCCTCCTTCTTCGGATCTTCTGTTGATCTTCACAGCACACCAGCGTGGGGAGTCGTTCCCGGATGTTCAAGGTCGACACCAGTTGATGTAGATCGCCAGACGAAGCCTCCCGAAGCCGGATCTTTCAGGTTCAAGTTAGGGTTTTTCTTAGAGAAGATAGGTTTTTGACCCAAGAGCCAAAGGGATGGATCTGGCCGAAATTTGGATATTAAAAAGGGTTGGGGGTCGGATAGGTTAAAGGGGCAAGTCTCAGAGCCGTTGGGAAAGGTTTCCTAAACAAGAGGCTCAATTTTCGGAGGCGTTTCCGGATCTGAAAACGTAAAGATCTGGGATATTGGCGTCCATATCCATGGTCGCTTATCCAAAAATGGGCGTCCATCGATATTGCCGCCTACCCATGGTCAGCGTCAGCCTATGTGGACGCCGACTGGCCGAAAAAACTTACTTTAATTATGCAGAATTTATAATACTACACACTTAAATATATATATATATATATATATATATGTGCATACTTGAATATACTATGTACATTTCAATAATACTCATTCATACAATTTGTATACATAAATACTTATACAATATAATCTATACATCAATAGTACACACTTATACGCACATACATATATTTAAACAAACAAGGTGAAAATCAAGGGCCTTACACCCTCTCCCCCTTAAAGAAACTTCGTCCTCGAAGTTAGACTGACACTACTCAAACAACTGAGGATATTTCTTTTTCATTGCATCCTCAAGCTCCCAAGTAGCGTCCTCTCGCGAGAAGTTACGCCATAAGACCTTTACTGACGCAATGCTCTTTGTTTCGGAGATGTTGAACCTTCCGATCAAGAATAGCTACTGGTTGCTCTACATAAGAAAGATCTGGTTGGATCTCCACTGGCTCATGGCTAATAACATGAGACGGATCTCTGACATACTTCCTGAGCATAGATACGTGAAAAACAGGATGAACGCTAGCCAATGCTGGAGGTAAAGCTAGCTCATATGCCACGTTGCCCAATCGTCGGAGAATCTCATACGGGCCAATGAACTTAGGGCTCAACTTACTATGCCTGCCAAATCTAACTACACCTCGCGTAGGCGAAATCTTTAAAAAGACATGCTCACCTACCTCGAACTCTAGATCCTTCCTCCTGTTGTCGGCATAACTCTTCTGCCTATCCTGTGCCGCAACAAGTCTCTTCCTAATGAGCTGGACCTTATCCGAAGTCTCCTGAACTAACTCCGGACCGATCAACTGCCTATCACCGGTCTCCTCCCAACATAAAGGAGATCTGCAAGGCCTACCATATAAAGCCTCAAATGGAGCCATGCCAATGCTCGCATGAAAACTGTTGTTATATGCAAACTCCACTAGAGGTAAATGGTGCTCCCAATCATCCTTCCAATCCAGCACACAAGCCCTCAACATATCCTCAAGCGTCTGGATAGTCCTCTCGGACTGTCCATCTGTCTGGGGATGAAATGCTGAATTGAGCTTCAGCTCCGAACCTAACGCATCCTGAAGACCCTTCCATAGCCTCGAAGTAAATCTCGGATATCGATCCGAAATAATAGACTTCGGTACCCCATGCAATCTAATAATACTACTAACATACAGTCTAGCTAAACTCTCTACTGACTGCTTCTTCTTCATAGGCAAGAAATGCGCAGTCTTCGAGAATCGATCTACCACTACCCAAATCGAGTCATTTCCTCGTCTAGATCGAGGCAAACCCGTAACAAAATCCATAGTGACAACTTCCCACTTCCAAATTGGGATCTCCATCTTTTGCATAAGACCAGATGGTCGCTGCCGCTCGGCCTTCACTTGCTGGCATACTAGACATCTAGACACGAACTCGGCTACATCCTTCTTCATGCCAGACCACCAAAACGATCTCTTTAAATCCTGGTACATCTTAGTGTTACCCGGATGAATAGAGAACCTAGATCTATGAGCTTCTGCTAAAACATGCTCACGAATATCTACAATGTCTGGAACACAGACACGATGATGGAATCTAATCACACCATCCTCATCACGAGCAATACCCGCTTTGCCCACTAACTCTTGGAGTCTAGGGTCGGCTTTCTGATGCTCGATCACCTCATCTAACACCGATGACCTAATGGACAGCTGTGCTACAAAAGCTCGGCATAATGATGGCTCCAACTCGGTCATCGTACACGCTGCATCCTCCAACATCTTCCAGTCCTGCTGGAGAGATGACCTCTTTCTACTAAGGGCATCTGCTACGACATTCGCCTTTCCAGGATGATACTGGAGATCGAAGTCATAGTCCTTCAGGAACTCAATCCATCTTCTCTGCCTAAGGTTTAATTCTTTTTGGGAGAAAAGATACTTTAGGCTCTTGTGATCAGTGAACACCTCAAATCTGACACCATAAAGATAGTGCCTCCAGATCTTCAGTGCATGAACCACTGCCGCAAGCTCAAGATCATGAGTTGGATAGTTTCGCTCATGCTCCTTCAATTGTCTCGAAGCATATGCTACTACCCTTCCTTGCTGCATCAACACACACCAAGACCAATCCGAGATGCATCCGTGTAGATAGCAAAATCCTCTACACCGCTCGGTAGAACTAACACAGGGGCCGATGTGAGTTTAGTCTTCAATAATTGAAAACTACTCTCACACTCCTCGGACCAGACAAACTTCACTCCCTTCCTGGTCAGCTGAGTCAATGGAGCGGCGATGGATGAAAATCCCTCAATAAAACGCCGATAATAACCCGCCAGACCAAGAAAACTCCGAATCTCCGAAGGAGTCTTGGGACTCTCCCAATCCATAACAGCTTGGACTTTGCTGGGTCCACTGCTACACCAGCACCGGAGATAACATGCCCAAGGAAATGAACCTCGCGCATCCAAAAATCGCACTTGCTGAATTTTGCATACAGCTTGTGCTCACGGAGAACCTCTAACACTATCCTCAAATGCTGACGATGTGTGGCCTCATCTGGAGAGTAGACCAGCACGTCATCGATGAAGACTACAACAAAACTATCTAGATAGGGTCTAAACACCCTGTTCATGAGATCCATGAACGCTGCAGGGGCGTTGGTTAGACCAAACGGAAGGACCAAAAACTCATAATGTCCATAACGGGTTCTAAATGCCGTCTTGGACACATCCTCACTCCTAATCCTCAACTGATGATAGCCAGAACGCAAATCAATCTTAGAAAAGACCGATGCATTCTGTAACTGGTCAAACAAATCATCAATCCGAGGTAAGGGATACCTGTTCTTTACCGTCACCTGGTTTAGCTTTCTATAATCAATGCATAACCGAAGTGACCCATCTTTCTTCTTCACGAATAAGACAGGTGCGCCCCAAGGGGAAACGCTAGGGCGAATAAATCCCTTATCTAACAAATCCTGCAACTGCTTCCTTAACTCAGCTAATTCCGCAGGTGCCATCCGATAAGGTGCCTTCGAGATAGGAGAGATGCCTGGAAGCAACTCTAGAGTGAACTCTATCTCTCTAGCTGGTGGCAATCCAGATAAATCATCAGGAAAGACATCTGGATACTCCTGCACTACATCTATCTCGGCAAGAGTAAGTGACTCATCAGCCTTGGGTATTAAAACCACACTGGCAAGAAAAGCGTCACAACCCTTGTTCACCATTCTCATTGCCCTCATGGCCGAGATGACAAACTTTCCTGCTAAGTTCCTCGGCAAAGGATGAGAAAATTCATCCTCACCAGGAATGCGGAAAACAATCTTCTTCCCACGGCAATCTACCAATGCATAGTGCTCCTCTAGCCAATCCAGACCAAGAATAGCATCATAGTCTTTCATCTTAAGCAAGAAGAAACACCCTTCTAGGACTCTATCCTCAATGCACACCGGTAAAGACGGAATACACTTCCTAGTCGATACCGTACCCGCAGGTGTATGCACAGACAAAGGGACTTCTAAATCCTCAGACTCTAACCCTGACTCTAAAGCTAACTGCCTAGCAAAACGCTCGGAAATGAACGAGTGAGTAGCACCCGTATCGAACAAAACCGAGCATGCACACCTAAGAACAAAACTGTACCTTCGGTGACATGATCTGCCTGCTCGGCATCCTCACGAGCTAACGCAAACACTCGAGCTGGGGCTCGAGGTCTCCCTGGTCGTCCTGTCGCTGGCGCTGCTTGCTGCTACTGGGGCTGGCCCCCGCTGGGCTCCCTGCTGAAGCCTCGGACAATCCTTAATCTTATGATCACTGCTCCCGCACTTTAAGCACTTTCCTGCTACCAGCCAACACTCCGTACCGCCATGTGCCCTCCCGCAATGAGGACACTCCTTCTTACCACTAGGGGAACGTTGAGAAGATACCTGACCACTGCCTGATGCCACAGGACGCTGCGGTGACTGGAAAGTCGCCTTCTTCCTCTCCTGCCTCTGGAAAGGACTGCTGGCCTCTTTTGAGAAGCCTTCTTTCCTCCAGATACTGCTCCATCTCCCCCTCCTGTCGACACGCCGCGCTGAGCGCCTGCTCGAGAGTATGATGGTCGAAAGCCACCAACCTCGTCCTCAGTGATGGTTTCAGACCCATCACGAATTTCTTCGCCTTCCTGCGCTCATCAGCTAAAATATGAGGGGCGTACTTTGATAGCTCGGCAAACCTGGCCTCGTACTCCAGCACCGTCATGGAGCCCTGAGTCAACGAGAGGAACTCCTGCTCCATCTTGTCCTGGATGTGCTCCGGAACAAACTTGGCTCGGAAAAGCCTCACGAACTCATCCCATCCGACTTCCATGGCACCATCCTCGAATCGCGTACGTAACAACGAGGACCACCATACATCGGCTCGCTCCTGCCAAAACCATCCATGAGAACTAACCAACATAATTATACTTAAAGTAATAACCACTAGATTAGATTACACATACCTGTAGCATATAGGTGGCTAAAGTAACCTTGTCATCCTCAGCGCACCTAATGGCCCGGAAGATCTTCTCAATCTCCCTCATCTAGTTCTCAGCTAATAATGGATCGCTCTCCCCCTTAAAAGAAGGTGGCGACATCCTCTTGAACCTTTCCATGATGGAGGGTCCACCATGGTCAGCCTGGGGAACTGGTACCTGAGCCTGCTACAACAAGAGACAAAATTAACATATATAACATAACAATCATGCATTTAAAATACAGACTACTTTATCTTATTATTCTAACCTGAGCCTCCAACTGGGCTTGGAGTGCAGCCTGAGTGTGGGCCTGCGTTTGCATGGCCTGCACCAAACCCTGCATGAACACTCCATAGTCTACTGGTGGCGGTGGAGGAAGTACAGGACCCTGGGGTGCAGGGGCCTGCTGCTCACCCTGATCCTCACGCCGAGGCTCATCTCTCCTCTGCTCGCCATCACGAGCAGGAACACCACGCCTACCACGCGAAGCCATAACCTGTAAAATGGATTAATCACCATTTAGAACTAAACTATCTAAATTCTAACTAATTACTTATCTATGTGGACAATCTACACTGACTTAGTATACAATGAAGATGATGGTATATGCATATTTATGTACAATTTTAGCCTGATTTTCTGATACCAATCTCTGTAACGACCCTCTCGTATCGGTACGGTTCCACCAACCCACATCGATATAAAAGGTATCACTACAGTGGGACATTTACCCAACACTAGTATAATAGGCTGAAACATACACAATATAATATATCTCATGACAGCGGAATTTAAAGAACTGAAAAGAAATTTTATTCCATCATCCACATTCTATTCACAGTCCGTATAGAAAGAAAGAGAGCTAATTATTCATAACTGAAATAAAATAAATACATTGTCCACATGAGACTACGCAGAGTCTTTATTACATACTATGAAGAAATGAAAATTCCAATGCTAACTCCACAACAATATCTCCTACTCTCGCTTCGAGTCGCTCCTAACGATCTCCTCGGAAGAAGTAGAAACGTCTGCACCTGTACGCCGAAGCAAGAATGAGTTCAAAAGAACTCAACAAGTAACACCAACACACTAAACATACATGCATCAAGTAATATCCATAACCTTAAGCTATATCATTTACACATAATGCATGGAAGTGACAATTTTTCAAATAAAAGCCTATTCATGATTTCTACACATTTTTCACATGGGATTTAGTTTATACATAATAAACTAATCCTATCACATGCTTTCTACACTTTTCACTATGCTAAACTGATTTCATTCAATCATTCATAAGCCACATGTTGATCATTTTACACAATATTTACACATTTCATAACAACTAATTTAACATGAATTCTAAGATAATTTTACACATAGTTAACACATTTATATTAGTGAAAAGCTCGCTGTTTTACTACTATCATGTCACATTCACAAGAAACTTATCATTTTTGCATTCTTTCATAAGAATTTCATGAACACATATTCACTTACACAGTTTCACAATTTACACATTTTCTTTCACTTAAACACATTTTCACTTTCACTTAATGCCGTGACACATAGCCCAAACCACTTTAGAAGGACACACACTAATCACATCACATATCAATCACCTAGGCATTCCAGTGATTAATCTTAGTTACTGCGCAGAACCGGGAGAAGCACTCTCCACCCTAACCAGCGATACTTGTTCGCCTCCAGGATTTAATCCCAATGCCCATGGGACATCACACACTTTGAACTTTCCCGTGGGGACTTTACCACAGTACAGTTCCACAGCCCTCTAAGGTAGCAGTGTCACCCATTGGCACATTAATACATTTTCTCAATTTCAACACATTTTTAAACACAAAATAATCACGCATTCACCTCATGTTCACACATTTACATTCTTCAGTATTACCTAGCATGGTACTACTGTTATCAGTATTAATCAAATTTTTACAACAATTCCAATCATGCTGAAATTTTTGCAAAATTAAACATTAATCATATTAGCAGGTATTAATTATGAAAATCTATCATAAAACAAGTTTATATAGCTACTGTCATCTGTTCAGTACAGAAATTTAACCAGTAATTCATCACAGTTTAACCATCATGCATACCAAAGTTTGCATTTTTCTGAGTTACACCTATTTTCTGAAAATTCTAATAGTGCTGATATCAACTGTAAAAACAATCAAACTGACACAAATTGTCATTATTCGGATTCAAAATTTATTTCATACATGAATACTGATAGTACAAATTTTAGGAATTTAACTAGTTTCGCATGAATTCTTAACTTTTATGCATTGAGTAGACATATTAACTATTTTTCGGTTCAGAAAATTTAATAAACTGTACAGATATTATAAATTGCTCAAATTTTTATGTCATGCATCAGATCTTATGAACAATGTACAGAAAATTTATGACAGTTAATTTCTACACATATTTCATAAACGACATTTTCCAAGATTAAACTTTTGTTGGTAGCACATTCCAAGAATTCTAATAATTAGTGAAAATTCTAAAAATGCACAATAACTCACAGTACAACTAACATATATATTTACATATTATATGAAATTTTACCGTATATCCTCATGCGGAAAAACTCGAAAACTAGCTCATATAAGGACAGACTTGCACACTGTTGCAGTCTGAAGAACTCGACGGCATGGGGTAGCCGTCTATAGGTTAACGACATTATATGACGCCGCCAACACATGATATTAGCGGCAAGGGATCTTGCCGTTAATATCCTGTCTGCACAAACACAGACTGAAGGCCAATAAACCACTTGAAAGGGGGGTTCCGGGACACGAGAAAAATCTGAAAAATTCCTGGGACATACTAGACATATGTAGGATTAATGTGAATGGGGTACTTGCCTTCTGTAAAATCTACCAACGACGATTTAAGCCGGAGAAGCCCTCCTCGGCCTGTGCCAAAGAGTCTCCAAATCCCTCCTTCTTCGGATCTTCTGTTGATCTTCACAGCACACCAGCGTGGGGAGTCGTTCTCGGATGTTCAAGGTCGACACCAGTTGATGTAGATCGCCAGACGAAGCCTCCCGAAGCCGGATCTTTCAGGTTCAAGTTAGGGTTTTGCTTAGAGAAGATAGGTTTTTGACCCAAGAGCCAAAGGGATGGATCTGGCCGAAATTTGGATATTAAAAAGGGTTGGGGGTCGGATAGGTTAAAGGGGAAAGTCTCAGAGCCGTTGGGAAATGTTTCCTAAACAAGAGGCTCAATTTCCGGAGGCGTTTCCGGATCTGAAAACGTAAAAGATCTGGGATATTGGCGTCCATATCCATGGTCGCCTATCCAAAAATGGGCGTCCATCGATATTGCCGCCTACCCATGGTCAGCGTCAGCCTATGTGGATGCCGACTGGCCGACAAAACTTACTTTAATTATGCAGAATTTATAATACTACACACTTAATATATATATATATATATATATATATATATATATATTATATGTGTGTGCATACTTGAATATACTATGTACATTTCAATAATACTCATTCATACAATTTGTATACACAAATACTTATACAATATAATCTATACATCAATAGTACACACTTATATGCACATACATATATTTAAACAAACAAGGTGAAAATCAAGGGCCTTACATAAACACAGGAGTGAGGGTGTCCAGGAAGACGACTCAGACCTCAGAGGTGCACACCGTACCGAGACACGCCCCGAGCACAACACACGTGCCTGGCTCTCCTAGGAACCTGTGGTATCCGACTGAAGAGGTATTCTGGAATAGGTGCTAGACCACCAGACTCGGCTACACACAAATCACGATATACATACTTATACAATCCTTTATTTATAAATCACGCTATGTGAGTGTTAGGATTAGCTTAACACCGGTCTCCATGTGACCCTCGAGCCATCCTACACTAATACTTACATGAACCACAGTAACATGTAATAACCTTGCCTGTCATTGGTCATCTCATGACCTCCATGGCAATCCCAATCCATATTAACACACTTAACATGAATCACATGATTCACTAACTAATCACATAACAACTCTTAACCCTACACATGCTTTACTAACATTAACCACTTTAAGTAATCTTTAAAAGACAGCAAAGACCAGGGCTAGGTCCACACAGGACCTTCACTGCCCAAAACACACAGCTCACCCTTCGGAGGCTAAACGCGACGGAAACAGGCATCGCCTTTCAAATCACGATGACCCATCCTGACGTAATTTAAAGCCTTAACGTGACAGGGCCCAGTGTCACGACAGAGTCGCGATGGCTCGATACGTCACCTTCACGCCCAACTGGTCAATACCACGATCAACATCAAATTGCGGCGGATCACACCGTCGCGTTCAACAAGAACGCGTCGGGTCAAGTGGGCGCGTCCAAGCAACCGCCACAACACAAACAGACAAAACCGAAATGCGTCGATGCAGAGCATCGCGTTCATGTCCTGAACGCGTCGGTGCACCCCGTCGCATTTCAAACACGACTGTGAGTTCAGCAGATAGGCTGAACCCACCTTCTCCATAGGAGAACCAACATGAAATCCACGCAAACATCACACTAAAGCTATAAACGACTTAAACTCAATACAGCCAAACCACCCACACATGCTATCTCCCCATTAAACCCTTAAAACCATTCTAAAACAGGGTAAAAGGTAGGAAGTCTCCCTAGCAAGCTAAAGAACGCTGAAAACTCCACGTCGCTGGCACATCCATGCTCCGGACGCCCTCCTCGCGTGGATCCCGCACCGCCCGAACCTCCACGAAGCCGAATCACCAGAAAGCCCTCAGCATTTTCCCTCCTTCACCTAGACAAAGCCTCCTCTGCTCTGTCAGGGTGTAACAGAGCTTTTAAGTCACTATTCAAAATCACGATGTAGTCAGATGTCGTGTTTAACTCTTAAATACGATGACCCTGACCGTCACCTTTCGGAAACCGACGCGCCATTAAACTCAAAGGCGGTTCTGTGAATCGCGATGTAGGAAGCCGTCGTGTTTTAAAATGCGATGACATGCCCCATCACATTCATAACCAGTGAACCTGTGGGCTAAATGGGTTGAGAACTAAGGCCCGCAACGCCCACACAACGCACGAAAACCACGTCTAAGGCCCAATGACCACTTCTTGATCATGAGCACCACTCCAAAACCAATAAACATGGATCCGAAAAGATCGTGTCATCACATTACTAACACCTAAAAAGAAATGTCGTTCCCGACATTTAGGACGAAACCACGGTAAGTCCGACTAACACCTAAAAGTAAATAAAGCCATATACAGAACAAGTAGGATACACTTTCTCTGCACTTGCCTTTCAAACCATCTTGCACTGACTTAATCTGCTCACTTTCTTGCCTATTCTGCTTTCCTTTCTCTTTAATTCCTTTCATAACTGCTCTACCCGATTACTACATTCTGCTCTTTCTTTACTTATCAACTGTAGGCAATTCTACCTTGCTGTTGGCGCTTTATCTCCTTGGACTCATCCTGCTTCCACATTTTCCTGGTTGTATTTGCAACATTTCTTTCTGTGACACTTCTCTTTCTTGAATCTCTTTATCATAAAGTACCATCCTCGAATATTCTACCATATAAAACCATTTTTTTAATTCACAAATTTTCTGATACCTTTCCATTATCTATCTATCACTGCCAACTGTTACTCTGCTTTATCTTCATTCAAAATCTCAACTGCCAGCTTTCTGAAAGAAAATCAATTACTATTTTTAAATTTCATGCCTCTTTATACCATTCTGTTCATGCTACCTTAACTCATATCTAGCCAAGAACCACTGCCTCTTTACCCCATTGTGCAAAAACCTTAAACTTTTCTTTAATCAAGCAAACTTTGGATAACCTGCGAATATTAAGCCTTTCATGTTTTCGCTGCGCTACTCTGATTACTCTGGATAGTTGGCAAAATATTCTATAAACTCTGCTTCCACTATCGCTTTCATTTACTTTCCACTTCCACTATTACTCTATTTCTAACTAGACTCAATTCTAACTTTATTTACTTCTCAATTCATCTTGCTCAATCATTTAATACTAGAAGAAAACACCTGAATTTTTGATCTGCTTTCTTTATATTTCAATTCTGGTTGGGCCACAAACTTTATATTTCAATAATAATAATAATAATAATAATCAAAACCAATAAGCAAATTACCAAGAAAATCATAATAACAATAAAATTAAATAAGTAATGCAAATAACAAATGAAAGAAAAATAGGCGCATCGGATGCCTCTGTGCGCCGGGTCACTAGTGTTGCATCTCCCTTTGCACTGGGTCATCGATGTTGCTTGTCCCTTTGAGCCGTATCAATGTCGGGTCATCCGCGCTGGGTGTCCCTTGTGCACTAGTCTAGGTTATGCAAAAGAAATAATATATAATAATAATAAAAAAAATAAATACAAGAAGTCCAAATAGGATAAAAACAACTTTGAGAACAACTTTAAATCAAACCTACCAACTTCAAACCAAGCCAAATAAAAAAATGATTTAAAAACAGTCGAATGACCTCAAGTCAAAATCAAAACAAACCTTAAAACAAATTCAATAACTTGCATATGAACAAAACAAATCTAAAACAAACAAAACCAATTCAAATCAATCAAAATTAAAACAAGTGCATAAGCAAATAGAACCATGTCAAATTAAATAAAAAAACCACAAATCTAGATAAAATAATTCAACAATTCCCAAATCATATTAAACAACTTCAAAGCAATCTCATAACTTCAAATCATCTCCAAACCAAATCCAAAGAAAACATATAAAAATAAATTCAAAGCAAATAAAAATAACTTTTAAACGGGCCCTTGTAACTTAAGGTCAAGCACAACAACTCCAAATCAAACAAATGGCATCCTTAAGCAATATAATTTGCACATTTCATGTTCGGACTCGATCTCATATTTCCTTGCATATATGTTATCAGATGTCTTATTTGTTGGTCATAAGGCCCTTTCACCTATCGATTAATCAAAGGTGTTCTCCCCTTATAGGGAGATGTAATTAATGTTATTAAGCTTATGTGACGATGGATCTTTGGCCTCAACTTGATACCCTGTCTCGTTTGACTAAGTCGAACGGTGCACACATAGACCTAGAGTCCTCTGACTTCCATGGATAGAATATTGCATAGTCACCTGTGTGACTGGCACGCTTGCATTTAATATTTGCAACTTCATATCCCATCCCCACAACCTGCAGTCAGTACGCTCAGTGAGACTTAACTTTACAATATACATATGCCCTCACATCCAAACATGGATAAATATGCTTTTAAATTTAATTAAAAAATCAATCCATATATATGTGCCCATTCTCCGGAATGAAGCAACCGCTGATAGTGTGGCCACTGTGCCATGAGGTTAATTTCTCCACTGGAAGGATTAGATAGGGATTGGTGTGGATTCTCCCCCTTTGTGACCTGGATCACCATCACCTCAATGAGCATGACGATCTTCTCATTAAGAGTAGCGATGGCATTGGGCTCTTCTCAAGCTGGTGGCCTTCCTCATCATTAGGGAGGACAACATCCTTTGAGGTGTTTCAAGCTACTCCAGAGACTGAATGGGATGTTTGTATGTTCACCAGATTGCTCTCCATGGGAGCCCTTCCCTTGTCTCCCCTCTTTCTCGTATTGTTGCTCTTACGCACCATAATAGCCTTTCGCTTAAAGATTTCCCATAGGCAACGTTATATGAAGAGAGCCAAGTTTGATAACCTTGGGATTGAGGAAGATTAGTGGCACTTGAGCTCGCCAAGGGTGGATCTACAAGGAAGAACAAAGGATCAGGGGCCTTAGGAGGTGAATTCTAGGAAAAACCCTCCGATGCCTAAATGAGAAATGGTAGGCAAAGAGCAACATGGAGGAGAGGAAGCGTCTCAAGATCATTCTCCTCTAGTTTCAGTGCTCAGAGTGTTCATACTTTTTCAGAGGGCTCCTAGAGGATTATATAGACGATAGTTTCTTCCATCGTCCTTGCTAGATGTGACCGGCGATGTGGGCGAGACATGGCAATAGGCTTCAACAACTAGTCGCTTGCCTCCAGCTGTCCCCCAAGGATTCAATCCAGAGGGGGGGAGGAGGGGTGGTTTCTACGTAGGTGGCAATATCGGGCTATATGGTGCTTATTGGGTCATGCTTACCATCTGGTCTTGCTCTAGATGGGTCGTAGTTTAGTAATCGGGTTGTCACTTATCTGTGCTAGGTTCAACAATTGGGCCCTATGGTTTGGTCTAGAGAGCCGAGATTCACCATATCCAAAATCCTATTGTATAGACTCACTCTTGCTAATGTTCAGGCGAAGCTGAGATTCCAGAAGACAAAATGGTAAGACTTGGTTTGAATCACGAGGAGTAGAGTTTGCTTGGATTTTAAAAACTACTAACATTATAGTTGGAAGGAATAAATATAATGTTGAACCTTAGATATTATGTAATTGTACTAGCTCAGGTATGGACAATATTCATTTTATTATGTACTTATCTTTATCTGTTCTTTTGATTATGAGACGTGAATTGAAAAGTTGATGATGATAATGTTTCTGCTCTCTTTCCATTCGTCATGAGAGATTTCACCCTGATGTTCGACATTGTTGGGGTCTTTTCCCCTATATCATCTCTCTCTTTTCGGACGTGGGTCGGTATGACCGTACCAAGTCAGAGTGGGTCATTACAGAGATGGTATACGAGCTTATGTGAGTACTACAATGCATCAATTGTCTTTATTAAACATGTACGTACACCTTCCTTCCATGTCTCTAAAGAACCAGTTTCTTCTCCTACGAATAACAATCAAAAGATAAAAAAGACACTTTTAAAAATTATCCTACCCTTCTACTTATGATCAAATAGATAATCTCTATCTCACCCTTATCTTCGAATTATTTCCTTTATTCTCATTCTTCTTGCATTTCAATAAAATAGACTAACTTTTATTGATCTCTATCCTCCAAGGACCCTCGAAGAAGTATGCACATTAAACTCAAAATGGTTAATTAAAAAGATAATTTATAATTTTCTGAGCCCATGAGAATTAGGCCCATAATCTAGAAATGAAGATGTAAATATCTCCTATAGTCTAGTCTTTTTTTATTTTTACAAGACCTAGAGTCTAGAGTAATCTACTTGCTCTAGAAAAGGAAAATATATCAAGAACTATCTAGAGCTTATACAAGTAAGAAATATGTAGAGTGTGCTGAATCTTGTAGGTAGAAAGTTCTATGGGGTTTATAAATAAGAGATCTCACCCCTTGGTGAGAGTAAATGTGAGAGTCCACCTTGTAACTTTCTTCCCTTTCAGTACAAAATATAACTCTTCTTTTGAAAGTTTGTTTCTCCAATTTATCTTTCTTGTTTCTTTAGACTTACTTTGTGCTTCTTACTTCATCACCTAGAGCCCACTATCGTCCACCTCTCCAACAGATTTGGTATCAGAACTTACCTTTATAGTCCACTTGCAATCTTCTAAAGTTGTTCCACTAGATGGGAACTTCCTCTAGTCCATCTCTCTTTAATTATACCCAAAATCTTATCCCCTTTTTTTGATGGAAAAAATTATGAGATTTTTGTAGTCTTAAAATGAGGACTTATTCATGTTTTAAGATCTATGGGAGATTGTCCAAGAAGGTTTTGAATAGTCGGAGGATACGACAACTCTCGCATCATGAATAACGACAAAACAAAAGGAGTACAAGGAGAACAAAAGAAGGATGGAAAAGCCTTTCTTTTCATCCAACAAGGGGTAAGCATGGCAATCTTTCCAAAGATATGTCTTCAACAACATCGAAGGATGGATGGGATCTTTTGAGAAAGGAGTTTAAAAGATCCTCTAAGACAATCTCTGTCAAACTACAATCCTTATGGAGAGAATCTATGATGAAAGATAGTGAATTGATTCAAATATTTTTTACTAGAGTTGTCAAAGTCATCAATCAAATTAGAAGCTATAGGGATAGAATTAAAGATAAGAGAATAGTTAAGAAAATTATGAGGAGCTTGCTTATTAAATTTGATAGAATTAAAGATAAAAAATAGTTAATAAAATTATGAGAAGCTTGCTTATTAAATTTGATCATATTGTTGTTTCTATTTAAGAAACGAAGGATTTGTCTACTTTAAGTATGAACTAATGGGATCCTTAGAGGTATATAAACAAAGGATAAATAGATTTTCCAACCAAGACTTGGAGAAAACTTTCCAATTAAAGGTGGCACTCATGACAAAAGAGTAGAGCCAAGGAAAGAGAATAAAAAGTCTCCATCTCAAAAGCAAAATTATGGGAGAAGCAAGGAAAAATAGAAGAGACCCACAAGAAAAGGCCAAGAAAGAGGAGGAAGGTATGAGAAAAATCACTCAAGAGGTAAGCCTACCTCCCAATGTCAAATTTACAAGAAGCATGGACATGGTACTAAAGATTGTGAATTCAAATGCACTAGATGCAAATATGCTAATCACTCCCAAAGCAAATGTTGGTATCAACAAAAAGATGAAGTTAATTACTAAGAGATTGATCAATTAATCTAATCTTGACCAAGCACTCAATTTGATTCATGTAACATATGATATTTGGATAGTAGATGCAATAATCACATGACAAGAAATAAGAACAGCTTTGTTAAGATAGATGAAATGATATCCTCTCAAGTGAAATTTGAAGATAGAAACTCACATAAAGTTGATGGCAAGGGAGTGATAGCTTAAGTCAAAGAAATATAATAGTTCTTTTCCATGGCATATGAGATATGGTCATTTGAATTATAGGAGCCTTATTTATTGAACAAGAGGAATATGGTCATTGGGTTTCCACATATAAAAGAAGAAGAGAATATATGTAAATGATGCATTCATGGCAAAATGCATAGATTGCCCTTTACAAAAACATCATGGATAGGTGAAGCCCAACTTCAATTAGTTCATGCTAATATATGTGACTCGACTAAAACTCCATTGAATGGTTCAAGATATTTTCCATTATATGTTGATTATTATAGTACAAAGACGTGGATCTATTTTCCAAGGGAGAAATCAGTAGCCTTGCTATTTTTATTCATTTTAAAGTATTTGTTGAGAAGCAAAGTGAAAATATGCTAAACATTCTAAGGACAAATCGCGGTGAAGAATTTAATTACTTCTAATAAGTTTCAATAATATTGTAGAAATAAGGGATTAAGAAGGAGTTGAGAGTTAGAAACACTCCTCAACAGAATGGAATGGTAGAGAGGCAAAATAAAATAATTGTGGAGATGGAAAGAAGTATGCTAAAAGGTATAAATCTTCCTAACAAATTTTGGACAAAAGTTGTATATTTGAAAATTTATATATTAAACAAGTCTTCAATAAAAGCAATGAGGGACAAAACTTCATATGAAATCTGGTATAAAAACAAGGATAATATGAGTCATCTTAAAGTTTTTGTTTTTGGATGCACTATATATGGCTATACTCCATTTAACGTGGAGAAGAAAATTTTGATGAGAAGGGAGAAAAGTATATATTTATTAAATATAGTAATGAGTCTAAAGTTTACAAACTATATAGGCCAAAGACAAATGAATTAGTTATTTAAGAGATGTGATTTTCAATGCCATGCTTGAAATTGAGAGGAAGGAGAAGACCAAGTATCCAAGGCTGTCAAACAAGGAGAAAATTAAGGAAGAAGTTGCAATGCCATCACCACAAAGTCCAAGGCACACACATAAATCAAGCTCCTTGGATGTAGAATATTCACCATAGGTACGTTCTCTCAGAGAAATTAAATTCTATCCAAAAGTTCAAGGCTTGGCTTATTGCAGGAAGATATTCTCAATACTCAGGTGTTGATTACAATGAGACATTTGTGCTAGTTTATAGAATGGAGACAAAGAACTATTTTAACACTTGAAGGTCGATACAAATTGAAATCATTTCAGGTTGATGTTAAGTGTAGTAACCTTGATTTTTAAAATTTAAAAATAAAAATTTTAATTAAATAAATGAGATAAATAGATTTAATTAGAATAAAAGAAGAATAAATGAAATAAAAGGGAATTAAATTAATACCCAAAATTAGTAATGAGTTTTACTAAAGGTCCTAACATGAATTGTTGGGCCCAAATGAGGAGAGCCCATCATGGGATGAGAGTTAATTAAGTTATTTTCGTACCTAATTAATTAATAAATAGAAAGGGGTTAAGATAAATGCTAAATAACCCATATATATCCTAAAAAAGAGTCCTACACTTACCCTAACCCTCTACCCACAAAATTGGATCTCTTCCCAATCCTATTAGGTAGATAAAAGAGAGAAATATGGAGATAAATAGGGAAATTCAGAGTTTTAAAGGAAAGGAAGAGTTTTAGAAAGAATGGACTCTTAAACAACCTTATATACCTCTAATTCATCCCAACCAAGTCTCATTTCATTGCTGAAACTTTGGAGGACAAGGAGAGGAGGCTGAGGACGAGGAGAAGGAGAGGAAGGGCTTGGAGCAAGAGGCCTTCTTCTTCCTCTTCGTCATCAACCCTAGGTGTCCATTATAGCAAGAAAAGGTAGGCAATCTCTCAAGCACAAATCGTGAAACTTTAACCCTAGGAAGCCTGAGCATCCCTCTATGAAAGCCCCGTGGTTTCACTATTTTTTGTTCTTCCATGAGGGAGAATTTAATGTTTCAATCCCTGTCATATCCATGCACCCGAACCCTCTTATTTACTCTAAATCCATGCATGTACTCGATCCCATGCCCTGAAATGATTCTCATAAATACTAGTTGCTGCTAGTTTTCAAACGCCCCTATTTGCTCTAATTTCTATCTTGTATTCGTTGCCAATTAAATCATTGTTTCTTGAATGTGCATGATTAGGTTACTGAGAAATAACCTAGTCAAAGCATGCCTTATATGTATTTGTTTTCTAATTAATCATGCCCAGTGATAGATCTCCATGTCTAGTTTCGTTTAAAGTAGATTTCGTGAATTTTGGAGCATCGTGTGATTTTATACAGATTTTTGAAGTGTACTGTGTCAAGTATGACAGGAGGAAACATACCTGGAAAAGGGCAAAATCTCATTTTCTAGGCTCGGGCCACCTTCTGAAGTCGCGACGGCCCGACCCATCGCGATCTCAGAGGGGGTCGCGACACGGGGGTCCATCACGTTCGACATGTCGCGACTTTCCCCGGTTCAACCCCAGCGGCCGGTTCAGCAGAATGCGACCAGACCGTGCGTCGCGATCTGAAGGCGACAGCCACCCCTGTCGCGACTTCAGCAGAGCGGCCAGAACCTAAATTTGCATTTATACTCCTGCTAATTATGTCAATTCTATCCTGTCTAATCTTAATTAAACACTATCATGCCTAATTTCATCCTGATAATTAATAATGGGTAATATACATGGAATTAATTAATTTAAAAGCTATATGCACAATCATACATGCTCTCTTGATTCCTTACACTTGCACACACTTAACCTTCATGTTTGCCAATAAACCTTGTTAAGTTACTCAATAATGCATCAGGTAATTGAGTGAAATTAATTACTAAATCCCCCTATTTAATTATTGACACTTCTCTTCATTTTATTCGTGCACTTTGAATACCGTGATCGCTTCCCTCGGCCTTCGAGCACTCGAGGCACGACGAACACTTGTTTTCTACACACTTTTCTTGGCATGGACCACCTCTCCGTTGGGAATACTCCTGACTAGTCCAGGGACTCCTTGTCAAGGCCTCCGTAAGTCTCCTTGACTTTGGCGCACGTCTTTAGCCGACGAGCAGGTTGTACCCTTAAATCTCGTTACACCTTTAGGGATCAGTACGATCCAAATGGCCTTAGTGTGTTCTCTCTTACCTTGGGATCACGCCGGACCATCTAGCCTGTGGCCATAGCACGTCTAGTGGGCGGTTGTGACTTCTACCTGACTGCCAACACTCGACCTAGTGCCGTGCAACTGCGACTATCATGTTTAACGTTGTTTTATGATTATACCCCTATCTCATCTACTATCTCGGTACTCTCATTTGTTCACGTTCTCTCTACACTCTCATCTATTCATCTATTACTCTCATCTATTCTTGGTACTCTCTTGGCCATTTATGTGATTGTCTAAGATAAGAAAATGACTTATGTCAGCGCAATAGGTCCCGATCAAGTCCTGGGGAGAGCGCCCGAAAAGTGCCAGTGCCCATGGGAGTTAAAATGATCAAGGGTGTGTATGGCATGCACTCAGTGCTATTATACTATCAAGATTTAATCTATGACAATCAAAGTGCTATTAATACAAGTGCAATCTATTCAAATGCTATTTTACAAGTGCTATCGTTACTAGTGCACCGTTGTGCAACTTTACGTGCTATATCATTACATGGCCAAGTACAAGTGCTATTGTTCTCTTACCATCGTTACTTGCGCTACATGACTATTCTCTCTAGTTAACCTGACATTCAAGACATTAATTATTTAAAGCATGCTTGTTGTCATGAGATAATAAGTCCTACTGGGCATTATTCGCTTATCCTGCATATTTATTTCACGTGATCAGGTGAGTCAGATGGCGATTACCACACACACGAGAATGGGAACGAGGATGATGTCCAGGAGTGACCCTTTCAGCAACCACTGCTTAGTAGTTAGTTAGTATAGTTATGAGTCAGTTAGTCATCATGTATTAGTTTGGATTTGAATAAAGTACTCTGGGCCCTAGTTTTGGCTCTGATTAGTGAATGTAATGAAGTTTGATGAATGATCAATGAAATTGGAGTTTATTTGATATTATTCTAACCGTGTAATGGTTTGTCATTTATTTCTCGCTCTGTACTATTTAATAACTGTAATACCGCTCCGATATTTCGCGTCGGGGCGTTACAGTTTTGTGGTATCAGAGCCTAGGTAGTTCTTAAGCATAGGATGATCTAGGTTTGACCTGCCATGACTTAGAGTCTAATTCCATACCTATGTTAGATGGGTAGAACCAAGGGTAATAAGGTGAAATAAACTAACACACGCACAAACTTAGTGCAACCTCAATGACTTACATTAAGAATTTTCTTTTGAAGGAACTTAAACACCAACAATGGCAGCGGAGTGTGCACAACTCCATGATATGTAACAAACCATTCAGTAGCTTACTCAGGCATTACTTCAGGCTGTTGGAGCTAATAATAATAATAATAATAATAATAATAATAATAATAACCGAGGAGCCGGAGAACTACACAGAAACTTCCGCAATCTGAATCCGCCTCGTTTCAGTGGGACCACTGATCCTGATGAGGCAGAGAATTGGCTTAAGGAGATAGAACACATTTTCCACGTAATGCAGTGCGCGGATGGAGATAAGATACTACTTGCAACATTTCAGCTCGAAAGGGACGCCCGTGCATGGTGGGAGTCCGTTGAGGCCACCAGAGCTGATGCACAGTTTACATGGAGTGAATTTAAGGAGCACTTCAACTCCAAGTACTTTTTAGAAAGGGTCCAAGAGTGGAAGGCATTCGAGTTTTCTGCATTGAAACAAAGGAACCTTACTGTTGTTGAGTATGAGGCTCAGTTCTCTCGGTTGGCACGATATGCCAATCATCTTGTCGGCACAGAAAGAATGAAGGCGAAATGCTTTCTTAATGGGCTCAGGCCCGTATACATTACTCAACTTGCACCTATGGACATCCAGACTTATCCAGAGATGGTCAAGAAAGCATAATTGCTAGAGGATGCGACCGATCTCACTGATCGCATCAAGGGTAGGATGGTAAAGAAGGAGCAAACATCCGGAGCACCAAGCAACCCACTAACGACAAGAAAAGGCCGTTAGGCATCACTTATGGGCCAAGCTAGGAACGGAAGCCCAAAGTCTTCGCCCCCACTGCCCCTAACAAACCAAGATGCAAGCACTGTGACAAGCTAGGTCACACGGCAGAAGAATGCTGGAGGAAGGCAGGCGCATGCCTACGTTGTGGGAGTTGTGATCATCACATTCCAGACTGCCCTCTACTGAAAGAAAATGAGAAGCGTCCTGTGGGACAGAAGAAGCCTGGCCGACTGCAGGCCCTGCAAGAGGTAGAGGCCACCGAGGAAGGTGGAGTTGTGGAAGGTACACTACCAGTCTTTTCTCAATCAACATTTGTTTTGTTTGATACTGGCGCTACACATTCATTCATGTCACAAGCATTTGCTGATACATTAACTGAAAAACCTGCATCTATGGAATTTGAATTGCCTATCACTACTCCTTTGGGGGAGAAAGCTCAATTAAAGAAATATTTTTCACTAGCTGATGTTATGATTGGTGATCTCAATCTGTGAGCCGATCTGATCTGTATGCCCATGGAGGGCTACGATGTTATTTTGGGAGCCGATTGGCTATCCACTTATGGGGCCATCGTGGATTGTAGAAGAGGGAAAATCTCCTTTAGTGAATTCCCTAAGCTGACCTTTATAGTTGAAAAGAAAAGGCTGTGTGGCATTTCTTGCCGCCATTATAGTTGAAAAGAAAGCAACTAAGATATCAGACATCCATATAGTACAAGACTACCCTGACATGTTTCCCGATGAGCTGCCAGGCATTCCACCTGAAAGAGATGTAAATTTCACAATTGATCTCATACCTGGAGTTGCACTGGTGTCACGCCAACCCTACAGAATGTCCCCTGCTGAATTAAAGGAGTTAAAGGAGAAATTGATGGAATTGCTGAAAAAGGGATTTATCAGACCAAGTACTTCTCCTTGGGGAGCACCAGTGTTGTTTGTTAAGAAGAAGGACAGATCCATGAGGTTATGCATCGACTACAGGTAGTTGAATCATCTCACTATCAAGAACAAATATCCTCTGCCTCGTGTCGACGAATTATTTGATCAGATATCAGGAGCTAAGTATTTTTCTAAGATTGACCTTAGATCAGGATATCATCAGATGAGGATTAAAGATGCAGATATTTACAAGACAGCTTTCAGGAGAAGGTACGGTCATTACGAATTTGTAGTCATGTCTTTTGGACTAACTAATGCTCCTACAGTTTTTATGCAATTGATGAACAACATTTATCGGCCCTACCTCGATAAATTCATCGTGGTATTTATTGATGATATTCTTATATACTCCAAGACCAAGTAAGAGCATGAGGAGCATCTGAGGATCGCTCTGCAGATCTTACGGGACATCAAACTCTATGCCAAATTGAGCAAGTGTGAATTCTAGCTCGAGGAGGTGTCATTTCTAGGCCATGTTATTTCCAAGGATGGTATCACTGTCGATCCTTCCAAGGTTGAAGCTGTACTCAATTGGGAAAGACTGACTAATGTCACTGAGATTAGAAGCTTTCTTGGACTAGCTGGTTACTACAGACGGTTTATAAAAGACTTCTCCAAGATTGTTGTACCTCTTACTCACCTTACGCAAAAAGAGAACCCTTATGTCTGGAGCAAGGAATGTGAGAAGAGCTTTCAGACACTGAAGCAATGTTTGACATCTACACCTGTCCTCGCGTTGCCAGTCGAGGGCGAAGGATTCTCAGTCTACACTGATGCCTCTGGAATCGGTCTAGGCTGCGTGTTAATGCAGAATGAGAAGGTGATAGCTTATTCTTCAAGGTAATTGAAGCCACATGAAGTTAATTATCCTGTCCATGACTTAGAACTAGCTGATGTGGTATTTGCACTTAAGATATGGAGGCATTATCTGTATGGGGAGCAGTTCATTGTTTACTCCGATCACAAGAGCCTGAAGTATTTATTTTCCCAGAAGGAGCTGAATATGCAACAAAGGAGATGTCTGGAATACTTGAAGGATTTTGATTTCAATATCCAATATCACCCAAGCAAAGGTTATGCAGTAGCTGATGCACTTAGTAGAAAGCCAGTAGCATCCTTATCTTGTTTAGTCATGGGCGAGATGCAGCTATTAGAGCAATTTTCCAGTCTGGATCTGAACATTGAGAAGAGAAGTGATAAGATGTTAGTTGCCAATCTTAGAGCTCAACCCGACATTTTTGCCGAGATGAGGGAGCAGCAAGATAACGACCCATTCTTGATCCGAGTCAGGGAGACCATAGCAGACAAGCCTGATTTCTCCATCGCTGAGGATGGGAGAATATTATTCCAAGGTAGGACATGCGTGCCTAACAATTAAGAGTTAACGAGGAAGCTGATGGATGAAGCCCACAAGACAAAGTACACAATTCACCCAGGCGCAACCAAGATGTACCAAGACATGAAAATGTCGTTTTGGTGGCCGAACATGAAGAGTGAGGTGGCTGAGTGTAGCACCCTTGATTTTTAAAACCCAAATAAAAATAAAAATTCTATTTTTAATAAATGAGGAAAATAGAATTAATTGAATAAAAAGGGGAATAAATAGAATTAGAATGATTTAAATCAAAGCCCATTAAGCTAAATTATCAATGGGTTGTACTAATGGTCCTAACATGATTTATTGGGCCCAAATGGGGAGAGCCCATTATGGGATGAGAGGTAATTAGGTTAAATTCGTACCTAATCAATTAAATAAATGGAAAGGGGTTGAGATAAATACTAAATAACCTATATATATATCCTAAAAAGGAGTCCTATACTTACCCTAACCCTCTACCCACGAAATTAGATATGTGCCCAGCCTTATTAGGTGGATAAATGAGAGAAAGTGGGAAGATAAATATGGAAATTCAGATTTTTAATAGGAGGGAGGAGTTTTAGATAGAAAGGACTCTAATTGGTAATCAAAACACCCTAAATTCATCCCAACCAAACCCTAAACCGCAGTTGAAGCTCTGAGGGACGAAGAGGAAGAGATCTGGACGTGAGGAGCTTGGAGAAGAAGGATTGGAGCAAGGATTTCTATCATATTTTCGTACTAAACCCTAGTTCTTCTTTACAACACGCAAATGTAGGCAATCTCTCAAGCCAAATTCATGTAGAAATTACCCTAGGAAGACTTCATGATCCCAAGCAAAAACCCTTTGGTTTCGCTCCATTTTTATCTCCCATGAGGGAGAATTAATTCTTTGAATCCCTACCAGTTCCTTGTACCCGACCCTTCATGTTTACTCTTAAACCTTGAGCATACATGCCCCCATGCCATGAGAAAATTCCCATAAATACTACATCATGTTAGCTTTCAAACGCTGCTAGTTTGCCTAATTTTCATCATGTATCCATCTCTAATTAATTCGTTGAACCTTGACTATGCATGTTTAGGTCATCGAAATGTAACTTGATCACAACATGTCTAAACCTTGTCTATTTTCAAATTAATCGTGCATATTGACATATCTATATGTCTACTTTTGTTTAAAACTAGTTTCATGCTTTTTGGATCACTGTGTGATTTTATAATGAATTTAGAAGTGCCCTGTGTCAACCAGTTTTAACCCTGGGAAAAAGGGAAAGAGCCGGACCCCCTTTCTGATATCGCGGCGGCGCGACCCGTCGCGATACAAGATGGGTCGCGGTTGGCCGCCCGGTCGCGTCTTGAATACGGCGAGTCTCCCTGCCGCATTTCCCTCCCGATCCAAGCCAGGCCAGCTCGGTCTGCGGATCGCGCCTGAGCCGCTCGTCGCGACTTGAATCGCAACGGGTAGGCCCGCCGTGATTCAAAGATTGCGGCCAGAAACTATAAATTTGTGCATATACCCCTGCTGTTTAGGCTTTATACTCCTTTATTAGCCATGATTAAACCATGTTATAGTTAATTAGACCTGAAAAATTAATAAATGGCAATAATTAGATAAATTTAATTATTTTAAAGGACATTTGCACGATTTATCATATCCTTGAGATTTCTTTAAACTTACACACACATAACATTATAAATTGCCAATTGACCCTAATAATTTATGCAATAATGTATCTGGTAAATTAATGAAATAAATGACTAAATTTCCGTATTAAATACATTTGTCTTCTTTTTATTCGCGCATTTTGAATACCGTTATCGTTTTCCCTCGGCTTCGAGCACTCGAGGCACAACGGACTAGTTTTCTATACACTTTTTCTTGACTTGGACCACCTCTCCATCGGGAATACTCTCGACTGGGCCAGGGACTCCTTGTCAAGGCCTCTGTAAGTCCTCTTGGCTTTGGCGTATGTCCATTGCCGACGACATGGTTGTACCCTAAAACCCGATACACCTTAGGGATTAGTACGATCCATGGCCTTAGTGTGTTCTTTCCTTATCTTTTGATCATGCTGGATCATCTAGCATGTGTACATAGCACAGCTAGTGGGCGGTGGTGATTTCTAGCAGACTGCCGGCCCGCAATAGTGTGCCGTGCAACTGTTACTATCGATGTTTAACGTGATTTTGCAATAATACCCCTATCTCATCTGCTCTCTATATCCTCTCATCTGTTCACGTTCTCTCTACGCTCTCATCTATCTCATCTAGTACTCTCTTATCTCTTCTTGGTACTCTATTGGCCATTCTTGTGATTGTCTAAGAAAAAGAAATGACTAATGCCAGCGCAATGGGGCCCGATCAGGTCCTGAGAGGAGCGCCCGAAAAGTGCCAGTGCCCATGGGAGTTAAAATGATCAAGGATGTATTACGGCATGCATCCAGTGCCAGCATACTATCAAGGTTAATCTATGACAATCAAAGTACTATCTATACCAGTACACTTGTTATCGTTACTAGAGCACGTTGTGCAAATTACATGATATATCGTTACATGGCCATTCTATTATCATTCTCGTTGAACTATTTTCCCTGTACCAGATACTATTGTTCTCTCGTTATCGTTACTTGTTCTATGTGACTATTCTCTCTAGTTAACCTACCATTAAGACATTAATCATTTAAACCATGCTTGTGCACATGAGATATTAAGTCCTATTGGGCGTTATTCGCTCATCCTGTATTTTTATTTAATATGTTTCAGGTGAGTCTGATGATGACCACACTCATGAGGACGGGACTGAGGATGATGCTCAGGAGTGACCATTTCATCAACCATTTGCTTTAGTAGTTAGATAGCATAGAATGAGTCAGTTAGTCCTGATGTATTAGTTTGATTTTCAATAAAGTGCTCTGGGCCCTAGTTTTGGCTCTGACACGTTGATGTATTAGTTAGTTCATGAAGTTGATGAAATATTAGTGAATGTAATGAAGTTTGGTGGATTATTAATGAAATTGAAGTTCATTTAGTATTATTCCATATGTGCAATGATTTGTATTTACTTTCTCGCTCTATACTATTTAATAACTGTAATTCCGCTCCGATATTCCGCGTCGGGGCGTTACAGTTTTGTGGTATCAGAGCCTAGATTATTCTTAAGTATAGGATGATCTAGGTTTAACCTGCCTTAACTTATAGTCTAAGTTCCATACCTATGTGAGATGGGTAGAACCAAGGGTAAATAAGATAAAATGAATTCACACATGCACAACTTAGTGCAAACTCATTTTCTTATAAGTACATTCTTTTTAAAGGAACTTAAAACACAACAATGGCAGCGGAGCGTGCACAACTCCGCGATATACAGCAGACTATTCAGCAGCTTACTCAAGCCTTACTTCAAGCGGCTGGAGCCAACAATAACAACAATAACAACCGAGGAGCTGGTGAATTGTACCGGAATTTCCATAACCTGAATCCACCCCGATTCAGCGGTACCACCGACCCCGATGAGGCAGAAAATTGGCTCAAGGAGACCGAGCGCATCTTCCGCGTTATGCAATGCGCGGATGGTGATAAGCTACTGTTGGCAACATTCCAACTAGAAAGGGATGCCTGTGCATGGTGGGAGTCCATTAAAGCTACAAGGGCTGATGCACAATTCACATGGAATGAATTCAAGGAGCATTTCAACTCCAAATATTTTTCAGAAAGAGTTCAAGAGAGGAAAGTCGCTAAGTTCTCCGCTCTAAAGTAGAGGAACCTGACTGTTGCTGAATATGAGGCATAGTTCTCCCGATTGGCTCGCTACGCCAATCATCTAGTTAACACAGAGAGAATGAAGGCCAAGCGCTTTCTTAACGAGCTGAGACCCGCTTATATCACACAATTGGCACCATTTGATATTCAGACCTATCCAAAAATGGTCAGGAGAGCACAGTGCCTGGAGGATGCGACTGAACTCACCGAGCGCATCAAGGGCAGAATGTTCAAGAAGGAGCAGACCTCAGGAGCGCCGAGCAAGCCTACTAACGGCAAGAAAAGGCCGCTAAGTATCATTGATGGGCCAAGCCAGGAGCGAAAGCCCAAAGTCCCACTTCTACCGCCCCAAACAACAAGCCCAGATGCAAACACTGTGACAAGCTGGGCCATACCGCAGAAGAGTGCTGGAGGAAGGCAAGTGATGCCTTCATTGTGGGAGCAGAGAGCATCGGATTCCTGAGTGCCCATTGGTTAAGGAGAATGAAAAGCGTCCTATGGGACAGAAGAAGCCCGACCGACTGTAGGTAGGGGTGTACACGGTTCGGTTCGGTTTCCTCCATTTTGGAGGAAACCGAACAGAACCGTAGTCATTCATTGAACCGAACCGAACCGGTTTCGGTTCGGTTCAAACCTAAATCCCCAAGGTCCTGGCATTTTTGGGGTATTTCTGACATTTTTTGGGGTATTCTCTGACATTTTTGGGGGTTTTTCTGAAAATTTGGCAAAAAACATGGTTTTGGGGTTGGTCGCGAGTTTCGAACTCGCGACCACCCCGCGCGTGGAGGGCGCGCGACGGCGCCCTCCACTACGCTATCCTTTTTTTTGTTTAGTTTTATTAGTTATATAAATATATATGTATATTCGGTTTATTTCGGTTTCCTGGCCTAGAACCGAACCGAACCACTTGGCCCATGAAACCGAACCGAACCGAACCGGTCGGTTCGGTTCGATTTTTCGGTTTGAACCGTATTATGAACAGCCCTAACTGTAGGCTTTACAAGAAGTGGAAATCACCGAGGAAGGTGGGGTCGTCGAAGGTACCTTACCAATATTTTCTCAATCAGCCTTTATTTTGTTTGATACTGGCGCAACACATTCATTTATATCACAAGCATTTGCTGATACATTAACTGAACAACCTGCATCTATGGGATTTGAATTGCCTGTTACTACACCATTAGGAGAAAAGGCTCAATTGAATAAATATTATCCATTAGCTGGTGTTAAGATTGGTGAACTCAATCTAAGAGCTGACTTGATCTATATCCCCATGGAGGGCTACGACGTTATTCTGGGAGCCGACTCGCTATCCACGTATGGGGCTATCGTGGATTGTAGAAGAGGGAAAATTTCCTTTAGTGAATTCCCTAAGCTGACCTTCATGGGACGTAGACACAAGAGATACTTGTCTCTCATCTCTGCTATAAAGGCACAAAACATGATAAGAAAGGGTTGTGTGACATTTCTTGCCACAATTGTGGTTGAAAAGAAAGCATCTAAAATATCAGACATTCATATAGTACAAGAATATCTAGACGTGTTTCCCGATGAGTTACCAGGCGTTCCACCCGAGAGAGATGTGAATTTCTCAATTGGTCTCGTACCTGGAGCTGCACCGGTATCACGCCAACCCTACAGGATGTCCCCCACTGAATTGAAAGAGTTGAAGGAGCAATTGATGGAACTTCTAGAAAAGGGATTTATCAGGCCGAGTACTTCTCCTTGGGGAGCACCAGTGTTGTTTGTCAAGAAGAATGACGGATCTATGAGATTGTGCATTGACTACAGGCAGCTGAATAATCTCACTATCAAGAACAAGTACCCTCTGCCTCGTGTCGATGAATTATTTGATCAGATATCAGGAGCTAAATATTTATCTAAGATTGACCATAGATCGGGATATAATCAGATGAGGATAAAAGATGTAGACATTTACAAGACGGCTTTCAGGAGCAGGTACGGTCATTATGAATTTGTAGTCATACCTTTTAGACTAACCAATGCTCCTGCAGCTTTTATGCAACTAATGACCAACATCTATCAGCCCTACCTCGACAAGTTCGTTGTGGTCTTTATTGATGATATTCTCATATACTCTAAGACCAAGGAAGAGCATGAGGAGCATCTGTGGATCGCTCTGTAAATTTTGCGGGACAACCAACTCTACGCCAAATTGAGCAAGTGTGAATTCTGGCTCGAGGAGGTGTCATTCCTAGGCCATGTTATTTCCAAATACGGTATCACTGTCGATCCTTCCAAGATAGAAGCCGTACTCAACTGGGAAAGGCCGACTAATGCCATAGAGATCAGGAGTTTCCTTGGACTGGCTGGATATTACAGACGGTTCATAAAAGACTTCTCCAAAATAGCAGTACCTCTTACGCGTCTCACGCGGAAAGAGAACCCCTATGACTAGAGCAAGGAATGTGAGAAGAGCTTCCAGACACTGAAGCAATTACTTACATCTGCACCTGTCCTAGCATTGCCAGTTGAGGGCGCAGGATTCTCAGTCTACACTGATGCTTCTGGAATCGGTCTAGGCTGCGTGCTCATGCAGAATGAGAAGGTGATAGCATATTCTTCAAGACAGTTAAAGCCATATGAAGTTAATTATCCTATCCATGACTTAGAGCTAGCTCCTGTGGTATTTGCACTCAAGATCTGGAGACATTACCTATATGGGGAGCAATTTATTGTCTACTCCGACCACATGAGTTTGAAGTATTTATTTTCTCAGAGGGAGCTTAATATGCGACAACGGAGATGGCTGGAGTACTTGAAAGACTTTGATTTCAATATCCAATATCACCCAGGCAAAGGTAATGCAGTAGCTGATGCACTCAGTAGGAAGCCAGTAGCTTCTTTATCTTGTTTAGTCATGGGCGAGATGCAATTGCTTGAGCAATTCGCCAGTCTAAATCTGAACATTGAGGAAAGAAGTGATCAAGTGTTAGTGGCCAACTTAAGAGCTCAACCCGACATATTCGTCGAGATCAGAAAACAAAAGACAAACGATCCATTCCTAGTCCGAGTCAGGGAGACCATAGCTGACAAGCCAGACTTCTCCATCGCGGAAGATGGAAGAATATTATTCCATGCCAGGACTTGTGTGCCTGACAATGAGGAATTGAAGAGAAAATTGATGGATGAAGCCCATAAGACCAGATATACCATACATCCAGGTGCAACCAAGATGTACCAAGACATGAAAAGGTCATTTTGGTGGCCAAACATGAAGCGTGAGGTGGCTGAGCATGCCGCACACTGCCTCACTTTCCAACAGGTAAAAGCCGAGCACCGTCATCCTGCGGGTGTACTTAGACCCCTGGACATACCTGAATGGAAGTGGGAAAGCATCGGCATGGATTTCATCATGGGTTTACCCCAAACTCGTGGTAGACTTGATGCTATCTGGGTTGTTGTGGACCGTTTAACCAAGTCCGCACACTTCCTTGCCATTAAGAGCACTTGGAGTGTGGATGTGTTAGCAGCATTATATGTAAAGGAGATAGTAAGGTTGCATGGAGTCCCAATATCCATTGTCTCAGATCGTGACCCCAGATTCACATCTAGATTCTGGAAGGGACTTCAGACAGCGTTGGGTACTAAACTCAATTTCAACACTGCTTTCCACCCACAGACGGATGGACAGACAGAAAGGACAAATCAGATCATGGAAGATATGCTTCGTGCCTGCACTATAGATTTTGAAGGTTATTGGAATGAGCAGCTATCCCTAATTGAATTCTCCTACAACAACAGTTATCAGGCCAGCATTAAAATGACACTGTTTGAAGCATTGTACGGCAGAAGCTGTAGATCACTGGTGTGCTGGAATGAGGTAGGTGAACAGCAATGGCTGGGACCAGACATGGTACAAAGCACTAGCAGGGATATATAGATTATCAGAGACAGAATAAAAGTAGCTCAGTCCAGGCAAAAGAGCTATGCAGATAAGAGAAGAAGAGACTTAGAATTTCAAGTCGGAGATCATGTGATGCTGAAAGTATCCCTGACTAGAGGATTCCAAAGATTCAGAATGAAAGGCAAATTAAGACCAAGATTCATAGGTCCATTTGAAGTGTTGGATAGAGTTGGCGAGGTGGCATACCGACTAGCACTACCTCCCCAGTTCTCAACAGTGCACAATGTGTTCCATGTGTCCATGCTGAGGAAGTACATGTATGATCCGTCACACGTAATCAACTATGATGACATTACTCTGAATAAGGATATGACCTATGAAGAAAGGCCAGTGAAGATCGTGGACAAGAGGATGCAACAACTTCGGAATAGATCTATACCCGTGGTAAAGGTATTATGGAGAAACCATGAAGTTGAAGAGGCCACGTGGGAGCCTGAAGCATTAATGCGATAGAATTATCCAGAGTTATTTAGTAAGTCATTCTTCCTCTTGCGATTCTATGAATTTGGGGACCAAATTCTTTTTAAGAGTGGGAGGATGTAGCACCCTTGATTTTTAAAACCCAAATAAAAATAAAAATTCTATTTTTTAATAAATGAGGAAAATAGAATTAATTGAATAAAAAAGGGAATAAATAGAATTAGAATGATTTAAATCAAAGCCCATTAAGCTAAATTAGCAATGGATTGTACTAATGGTCCTAACATGGTTTATTGGGCCCAAATGAGGAGAGCCCATTATGGGATGAGAGGTAATTAGGTTAAATTCGTACCTAATCAATTAAATAAATGGAAAGGTGTTGAGATAAATACTAAATAACCTATATAAATCCTAAAAAGGAGTCCTATACTTACTCTAACCCTCTACCCACGAAATTAGATCTGTTCCCAGTCTTATTAGGTGGATAAATCAGAGAAAGTGGGAAGATAAATATGGAAATTCAGATTTTTAATAGGAGGGAGGAGTTTTAGATAGAAATGACTCTAATTGGTAATCAAAACACCCTAAATTTGTCCCAACCAAACCCTAAACCGCAGTTGGAGCTTTGAGGGACAAAGAGGAAGAGTTCTGGACGTGAGGAGCTTGGAGAAGAAGGATTGGAGCAAGGATTTCTATCATATTTTCGCACTAAACCCTAGTTCTTCTTTACAGCAAGCAAAGGTAGGCAATCTCTCAAGCCAAATTCATGTAAAAATTACCCTAGGAAGACTTCATGATCTCGAGCAAAAGCCCTTTGGTTTTGCTCCATTTCAATCTCCATAAGGGAGAATTAATTCTTTGAATCCCTGCCAGTTCCTTGTACTCGACCCTTCATGTTTACTCTTCAACCTCGAGCATACATGCCCCCATGCCATGAGAAAATTCTCATAAATACTACATCATATTAGCTTTCAAACGCCATTGGTTTGCCTAATTTTCAGTCGTTGAACCTTGACTGCACATGTTTAGGTCATTGAAATGTACCTTGATCACAACATGTCTAAACCTTGTCTATTTTTAAATTAATTGTGCATGTTGACAGATCTATATGTCTACTTTCGTTTAAAACTAGTTTCGTGCTTTTTGGATCACTGTGCAATTTTATAATGAATTTAGAAGTGCCCTGTGTCAACCAGTTTTAACCTTGGGAAAAAGGGAAAGAGCCGGACCCCCTTTCTGATATCGCGGCGGCACGACCCACCGCGATACAAGATGGGTCGCGGTCGGCCGCCCGGTCGCCTCTTGAATGCGGAAAGTCTCGCCGCCGCATTTCCCTCCCAGTCCGAGCCAGGCCGGCCCGGTCTACGGATCGCGTCTGAGCCGCCCGTCGTGACTTGAATCGCAACAGGTAGGCCCGCCGCGATTCAAAGATTGCGGCCAGAAACTATAAATTTGTGCATATGCCCCTACTGTTTAGGCTTTATACCCCTTTATTAGCCATGATTAAACCATGTTATAGTTAATTCGACCTGAAAAATTAATAAATGGCAATAATTAGATAAATTTAATTATTTTAAAGGACATTTGCACGACTTATCATATCCTTGAGATTTCTTTACACTTACACACACATAACATTATTAATTGCCAATTGACCCTAATAATTTATGCAATAGTGTATCTGGTAAATTAGTGAAATAAATGACTAAATTTCCCTATTAAATACAATTGTCTTCATTTTATTCACGCATTTTGAATACCGTTATCATTTTCCCTCGGCTTCGAGCACTCGAAGCACGACAGACCAGTTTTCTATACACTTTTTCTTGACTTAGACCACCTCTTTATCGGGAATACTCTCGACTGGCCCAGAGACTCCTTGTCAAGGCCTCCGTAAGTCTTCTTGTCTTTGGCGTACGTCCATTGCCGACGAGCTGGTTGTACCCTAAAACCCGATACACCTTAGGGATCAGTACGATCCATGGCCTTAGTGTGTTCTTTCCTTATCTTTTGATCACGCCAGATCATCTAGCCTGTGTACACAGCACGGCTAGTGGGCGGTGGTGATTTCTACCAGATTGCCGGCCCGCAATAGTGTGCCGTGCAACCGTTACTATCGATGTTTAACGTGATTTTATGATAATACCCCTATCTCATCTACTTTCTATATCCTCTCATCTATTCATGTTCTCCCTACGCTCTCATCTATCTCGTCTAGTACTCTATTATCTCTTCTTAGTACTCTATTGGCCATTCTTGTGATTGTCTAAGATAAAGAAATGACTGATGCCAGCGCAATGGGGCCCGATTAGGTCGTGGAAGGAGCACCCGAAAAGTGCCAGTGCCCATGGGAGTTAAAATGATCAAGGATGTGTTACGGCATGCATCCAGTGCCATCATACTATCAAGATTAATCTATGACAATCAAAGTACTATCTATACCAGTACACTTGTTATCGTTACTAGAGCACGTTGTGCAAATTACATGATATATCGTTACATGGCCATTCTATTATCATTCTCGTCAAACTATTTTCCCTGTACCAGATGCTATTGTTCTCTCGTTATCGTTACTTGTTCTACGTGACTATTCTCTATAGTTAACCTGCCATTAAGACATTAATCATTTAAACCATGCTTGTGCACATGAGATATTAAGTCCTACTTGGCGTTATTCGCTTATCCTGCATTTTTATTTAATATGTTTCATGTGAGTCTGATGATGACCACACTCTTGAGGACGGGACTGAGGATGATGCTCAGGAGTGACCATTTCAGCAACCATTTGCTTTAGTAGTTAGATAGCACAGAATGAGGCAGTTAGTCCTGATGTGTTAGTTTGATTTTCAATAAAGTGCTCTGGGCCCTAGTTTTGGCTCTGACACGTTGATGTATTAGTTAGTTCATGAAGTTGATGAAATATTAGTGAATGTAATGAAGTTTGGTGGATTATTAATGAAATTGAAGTTCATTTAGTATTATTCCACATGTGCAATGATTTGTATTTACTTTCTCGCTCTGTACTATTTAATAACTGTAATTCCGCTCCGATATTCCACGTCGGGGCGTTACACTGAGCATGCCGCGCATTGCCTCACATGTCAACAAGTAAAAGCAAAACACCGACGTCCTGCGGGTGTACTCAGACCCCTGGACATACCTGAATGGAAATGGGAAAGTATCGGCATAGATTTCATCATGGGTTTACCCCGAACTCATGGTAGACTTGATGCTATCTGGATCATTGTGGACTGACTGACTAACCCCGCACATTTCCTAGCAATAAAAAGTACCTGGAGTGTGGTTGTACTTGCAGCATTGTATGTAAAGGAGATAGTGAGACTACATGGAGTTCCGGTATCCATAGTCTCAGATCGTGACCCTCGATTCACTTCTAGATTCTGGAAGGGACTTCAGACTGCTCTAAGCACTAAACTTAATTTTAGCACTGCTTTCCACCCACAGACGGATAGATAGACAGAAAGGACAAATCAGATAGTGGAGGATATGCTGCGAGCCTGCACTATAGATTTTGAGGGGTATTGGAACGAACAATTATCACTAATAGAATTCGCCTACAACAACAGCTACCAGGCCAACATCAAGATGGCACCATTTGAGTCCCTGTACGGTAGAAGTTGTAGATTGCCAGTGTGTTGGAATGAGGTAGGTGAATAGCAATGGCTAGGACCAGACATGGTGCAGAACACCAACAGGGATATACAGATTATCAGAGACAAGATTAAGATAGCTCAGTCCAAGCAGAAGAGCTATGCAGACAAGAGAAGACGGGACTTAGAATTTCAAACTGGAGATCATGTGATGCTGAAGGTATCCCCGACCAGAGGATTTCAAAGGTTTAGGACGAAAGGCAAGTTGAGACCAAGATTCATAGGTCCATTTGAAGTATTGGATAGAGTTGGCGAGGTGGCGTATCATCTGGCACTACCTCCCAAGTTCTCAACAGTACATAATATTTTTCACGTGTCAATGCTAAGGAAATACATGTATGATCCATCACACGTAATCAGTTTTGATGATATCATTCTGAACAAAGATATGACCTATGAAGAAAGGCCGGTGAAGATATTGGACAAGAAAATGCAACAACTTCGGAATCGATCTATACCCGTGGTCAAGATACTATGGAGAAATCACGAAGTCGAGGAAGCCACGTGGGAACCCGAAGCAACTATGCGATGAAATTATCCGGAGTTATTCAGTAAGTCATTCTTCCTCTTATGATCATATGAATTTGGGGACTAAATTCTTTTTAAGAGGGGGAGGATATAGTAACCTTGATTTTTAAAATTCAAAAATAAAAATTTTAATTAAATAAATGAGATAAATATATTTAATTAGAATAAAGGAAGAATAAATGAAATAAAAGGGAATTAAATTAATATCCATTATGCTAAATTAGTAATGGATTTTACTAAAGGTCCTAACATGAATTGTTGGGTCCAAATGAGGAGAGCCCATCATAGGATGAGAGTTAATTAAGTTATTTTCGTACCTAATTAATTAATAAATAGAAAGGGGTCCTACACTTACCCTAACCTTCTACCCATGAAATTGGATCTCTTCCCAACCCTATTAGGTAGATAAATGAGAGAAATAGGGAGATAAATCGGGAAATTCAGAGTTTTAAAAGAAAGAAGAGTTTTAGAAAGAATAGACTCTTAAACAACCCTATACAGCTCTAATTCGTCCCAACCAAGTCTCATTTCATTGCTGGGACTTTGGAGGATGAGGAGAGGAGGCTGAGGACGAGGAGTAAGGAGAGGAAGGGATTGGAGCAAGAGGATTTCTTCTTCCTCTTCGTCATCAACCCTAGGTTTCCATTACAACAAGAAAAGGTAGGCAATCTCTCAAGCACAAATCGTAAAACTTTAACCCTAGGAAGCCCAAGAATCCCTCTTTGAAAGCCCCATGGTTTCAATATTTTTCGTTCTTCCATGAGGGAGAATTTAATGTTTCAATCCCTATCATATCCATGCACCCAAACCCTCTTGTTTACCCTAAATCCATGCATGTACTCGATCCCATGCCCTGAAATAATTCTCATAAATACTAGTTGCTACTAGTTTTCAAACGCCCCTATTTTCCCTAATTTCTATCTTGTATTCGTTACCAATTAAATCATTATTTCTTGACTGTGCATGATTAGGTTACCGAGAAATAACCTAGTCAAAGCATGCCTTATATGTATCTGTTTTCTAATTAATCATGCCCAGTGATAGATCTCCATGTCTAGTTTCATTTAAAGTTGATTTCATGATTTTTTGAGCATCGTGTGATTTTATACGGAGTTTTGAAGCGTACTATGTCAAGCATGACGGGAGGAAACCCACCTGGAAAAGGGCAAAATCTCCTTTTCTGGGCTCGGGCCACCTTCTGAAGTCGTGACGGCCCGACCCGTCGTGATCTCAGAGGGGGTCATGACGCGAGGGTCCGTCGCGTTCTGAACGAGACGGGTCGACATGTCGCGACTTTCCCCGGTTCAACCCTAGCAACCGGTTCAGTAGAACGCGACCGGACCATGCGTCGCGATCTGAAGGCGACAACCACCCCTGTCGCGACTTCAGCAGAGCAGCCAGAACCTGAATTTGCATTTATACTCCTACTAATTATGTCAATTCTAACCTGTCTAATCTTAATTAAACACTGTCATGCCTAATTTCAACCTGATAATTAATAATGGGTAATATTACATGGAATTAATTAATTTAAAAGCTATGTGCACAATCATACATGCTCTCTTGATTCCTTATACTTGCACACACTTAAACTTCATGTTTGCCAATAAACCTTGTTAAGTTACTCAATAATGTATCGGGTAATTGAGTGAAATTAATTACTAAATCCCCCTATTTAATTATTGACACTTGTCTTCATTTTATTCGTGCGCTTTGAATACCGTGATCGCTTCCCTCAGCCATCGAGCACTCGAGGCACGACGGACACTTGTTTTCTACACACTTTTCTTGGCATGGACCACCTCTCCGTTGGGAATACTCTTGACTAGACCAGGGACTCCGTGTCAAGGCCTCCGTAAGTCTCCTTGACTTTGGCCCACGTATTTAGCCGATGAGCGGGTTGTACCCTTAAATCCCGTTACACCTTTAGGGATCAGTACGATCCAAATGGCCTTAGTGTGTTCTCTCTTACCTTGTGATCACACCAGACCATCTAGCCTGTGGCACGACGGACTTGTCTTCGTTTTATTCGTGCACTTTGAATACCGTTATCGCTTCCCTCGGTTTTCGAGCACTCGAGGAACGACGGACACTTGTTTTCTACACACTTTTATTGGCATGGACCACATATTCGTTGAGAATACTCCTGACTAGAACAGGGACTCCTTGTCAAGGCCTCCGTAAGTCTCCTTGTGGCGGAACACCTCGGACAAGCCTGTTAAACCGATAACGTACTTGATCTGAGTCCGCCTCCCGCGAACGGGCCGAAGCCTCGCAAGGGATACCAAACCACAGTCTGTGTATACACAAAGGAATATATCATTTCATATATTTATTTCACAAGTTTATATAGCCATATTTCCACAAAAACTGAAAAGAAAGTACAAGAGCCTGGGACATACCCCAAGGTACAACAGAAGAAAATAAACAACTAACTACATTGCTGCTACTACACTGCACTACTGAGACTACACTGCTGAAGGTACTGACCCTGCACCGCTACGACGCGGCTCTTAACTGGACGACGGTCGAGAAACGTCCTCCTCGCTCTCACCTGTGGGAGTAGGGGTGAGCCTCGCGAGTCACTGGCTCAGTAGGGAACTCCCCCAAAATCGAGCAAACCAAAAACACATGTACAAAAGCAATAAACAGTACCAACAATTTATAGAACAGCTAAGCAGGATATAAAAGCTGTAAAAGTACTCACCGTCTACCGACTACGAAAAACAACTGTAATAATTAAACGGCAAACCAGTACAAGTGTACAAGCTAAAGTAGAGACAGCCAAACACGAGTCACGTGAACTGGTTCGCGACACCAGAGACTGACTCAGACAAGCTAACACAGATCTACCTCTCAGTCTCGGAGCCACGGACGAAAGGTCCAGCTACCGCTCCACGTGAAAAGGTCAAGCAATTGTGGAGACCAACTAAACACCACCACCTGCGGACCACACGATCGCAGGCCCATGCCTGGCACCTGTAGAGACCCTGGCCTGGGCTCGCTAGAGTGAGGCACTGGAAAAGGACTAGCTAGGGACCAGTGTCGACTACTGGTGTCCGTACCCCCAACTACGAGCGCGCTACAAGTGACTAAAAGACAAGTACGACAGTCACTGTCCCACTGTTGTCTTTCCCTCAGTCAGACGTATGTGGAAATGGGAAAAGTTTACTTTTAAAAATATCTATTTTTATCATGTTGTCTCATTATTCTCATGGATGCACACGTATTGCGAATCCAAATCTCGTCGAATGCCACTTGGGCGAGAGTGACGTGAGATGAATCAGCAATTCGCGCAGCGCGGGCGTGCCAGTCACCGAAGTGACAACCAATTGGTTTGCCTCCGAGAGTCGGAGGGCTTTGAGTCTGTTGTGCGCGCCGTTTGACTTCGTCAAACGAAAGTGGAGTGTCGGGTCCTGGACCAAAATCCCGCCGTTGCCTAAACGCAACGACGTTAATTACATCCCTCTGGGAGGGAAAACCCTTGATTAATCGCCAGAAATTAGAAAAGCCTAGTGGCCTTGATACGGAGACATCCGATGAACGGTGCAAAGCGCAACTCGAAATTAAGCCGGAATGATAAACGGACACGATGCCTATTCGAGGTTGCCGGGTCTTTTAATTAGATGTGATCAAGTCTTTTTACCTATTTGCCCATTCATTCTTTTCATTAACATGAAAAACATTCTTAAGTCGGTCTCTTGCTCTTTTGAAAACACATTTGCTCTTTTATTACAAAACGGGTTTCATTCGAGTCTTTTATTCCTTTGAAAAAAATGATCTATTTCTTTTCTTATTACGAAGAGAATTTCGTTTGGGTCTATTGCTCTTCTTCCCTTTTTTTAGAAAATGAGCCTTAATTAGGTCTTTTGAAAACATGAGGTGATCCATTTGCTCCTTTACATCAAAAAGGGTTCCATTCATTTTTTTCTTTGAAAACATAAAATGGCCCATTTACTCTTCAACGAAAATGATTTCGCTTTGATCTTTTGGAAACATAAGAGAGCCCATTCTTTTAACGTGAAAAAGGTTTCACTTTTGGTCCTTTGAAAACATGAGATGGCCCATTTGCTTATTTCCCCCTTTTTTACTTTTGTCATGAAAGGATTTTTTTTAATTTGATCTCTTGCTCTTTAAAAACATGTGCAACATGGAATTCTTTGGTTCGCCCACCTATTGCCCTCGCAATGGAACATTCTTTTAATCGGCTCTCTTATTCTTTTATTCTTAATTTAGAAGGTGTGCAACGTGACTCTATTCGCGATTCGGCGCCACTCCATTAGACTTTAGAGGTTTCTATTTTTTTGAAAGGACCCTTGCCGATTCGACCCTCCTGGAGGAAATCCGGCAGCATCTCCCCTCATCTTGATTGATAGGGGAGAGCACGGTACACGCCCACCGAAATGGAGACGGTACCAAAAGGGAGGGTGTATGTCATATGGCGACATAACCCAAATGGCACATGGCACCATCCTCCAAGGCAAGCCTTTAAGGGGGAAATGGCACCATGACCACACAAACACCGGTCGGTGGGTAAAACCCATATGGGCCCACATACCCGGGTATAGATATTTCATTATCTAACCCGAGATTGCAAATGGGCCTCTCTTGGGAGGAGGGCGGTTTTGGGCCAGCCATGGGCTTAATGGGCCTCTCTCCATGGGTGCTAAGCATGGGGGCATGGACATCAATTGTCCAACCCTTGGCTAGCATGGGAGATCCGCCCCACTCACCAAGACTCCTTAATGGGCCGCTCAAATCAGTGGAAACCGCCCCCTTTAGAGGATCAAAACAGGGATCTAATCGGCCCAAATCCATGAAATACCAAACTTTGGGCATGAACATTGTTTGTTCAACCCATGGCTTGAAAGAAGGACTTGATCCCACCATGAAAAACTCTTAGAGGGGACTGTTCTAATTAGCGAAAATCAGTCTTTCGGGAGGGTTAAAAAACAGAAGTTTGATGGGCCAATTCGCATGAAATGCTAAGCTTTGGGCATAGACATTGGTTGTCTAACCCATTTGCTAGCAAGTGGAGACCAATTCTAAGGCAAACATACACACATTTAGGACTGTTTTAGACTGTTAGAATCTGATCTTTTGAGTGTCAAAACCGAAGGTTTGATGTATCATTTATGTAGAATGTTAAGCTTAGAGTATGAGCATTAGTTGCTCAACCCATTTGCTAACAAAAGACACATGCTCCTAAGGTAGAAAACACATGCAAGGGGGCTGTTCTAGCAGTGAAAATATGCACTCTTAAAAGCTGAAAACAGTGAGAACCAGTCTCATTGAAGAGGCCCAAACAGTGAGGGGGCCTCCCTCTCTTGGGGGCAACACAAGGGCCCATATAAGCTCCATAGGAGGGGCGGCCCAAGCAGTGAAACCTGCACTTTTGGGGGACTCAAAACAGCAAGGAAACAACACAATTAATGGGCAAATCCAAAGAGATAACCCACTTCCTTTGGTAGCACACAATGCACAAATGTGGGCTCCAAGAGAAGGGGCGGCCCAAGCAAGCAAAAGGGGGACTGTTAGGGATCTCATTAAGGGTTTAAAACAGTTAAAGGGACCCTTAAGAACATGCAAAACAGTGAGCTTAATGCATGCATGGAGGGCTTACATAAGGCCCATTAGGCTCTATTCTTCCCAAAACCCCATTTATTGAGGTGTAGGAGTATGTAAAGTGGGCTTATGTATGCTCTTTGGATGAGAAGAAACCAACCATATGAAGTGGTGGTTCTTCACCATCCGTGGCCATCCTCTCCATGTAAGCAAATGAAAAAAGGAAGAGAAGGAGAAGAGACAAGCATTTAATGTAAAGGAAAGGAGGACAAGGCATATAATAAACAAGACATTCTCTTGGCATCATAAAGGGGAGGAGTACAAGAATATTTAAAGAAAAATGGGGAGGGGAAGAGAGCCCATCGCCACCTCACTCTTCTCTTCTCTCCTCCCTATGACAAGACCATTCATAAGAATGGTAACACCCTCCTCTCTCTCTTTTCTTCTTCACCTTTTTGGCTTCTCTTCTTGACTTCTCTTCTCCTTTCTTGCAGATGCTCACGGGAGGCTCCTCTAAAAGGCAGAAAAACGCAGCAGCAGGTGTCCTTCTCTTGGAGAAGAAGACTCCTCTCCTCCTTCTCTTTTTCACTCTTCCAAGCCTCTTCTGCCCCCCTCCTCTTGGCCTCTTCACGCAGGAACCAAAGGAGCCCCTTTTTTTATTTTACAGAAGCTTCTAGAAGGTCCCAAAAACAGGCCCTTCCACTCCCCTTTCGCAGGCCCTCCTTTTTCCATTTTCAGAAACACCTTTTGGGAGGTGTTGAGTTCTCTTAATCTCACCCCCTTGCATGGGGTGAGATGGGCCTGGTTTAATGGGCTTCAGATGACCCTGTGCATGGGCCACTCCAATGGGTATTTTCACTTGGTGGGGGGGAGTTGGGCCGATCAAGAGATGGGCCCACCAGAAATTTTAGGTGTCCACAACGTACAACTCAAACACAGGAGTGAGGGTGTCCAGGTCAGACGACACAGACCTCGACGGTACAACACAAGTACCAGAACAAAGCCCAGAACTAACAGCCTGGCTCACAAAGAACTTGGGGCACCCAACTAGAGAGGTAACCACGGTAGGCGTCGTACTACTTGCCACGTACACAAAACCACGTGCGTGTCACACAAACCACGTGAAGACTCACGTAAACCACGTGCACTAGTAGTCCACTACACGTGAACACCACGTAAACACGTAAAGTACTAGCTAACTGCATACCCTGTATGCTAGTCACAGCAACCACGTGCACCCAGTGCACCACAAATACTAACACACAGTTTATTATTGATAAACATTCTGTATAGCAATATTTAAATAAACACATGCTGGCGGCAACATCGACTGCCGTCGATAGAATATAGACGGCAAGGGATCTGGCCGTCTAGTTCCCAGCTGAAGAACCTGGCGTCAATCGATGTTGACGCCAAGCTCCTCGGCTACCAGTTCTCATAGAAACCCTAGGCCGACTCCACAAGTGTCCTCGGCCCTAAAACCTACGGAAAGCATGAGGAAACACTTTCTCTAACATGCATGAATCCTAATCAACTTGAAACAACATGTTTCCATTGTTAAATTGCTCAAACCACCCATGTTCCCCGCATGGATACCATTACCCAAAAACACAATTATCATGCAGATTTATGCCTTCCAATTGCATTATCACAACTTATAGGAACTAAAGGGATCATTCCCTACCTCAATACGCACTTAAACCTCCTAAATTCTCCCGATCCACGCCGAACCCTCCGCGAGCTCCTACGACAATTACACCACGGTCCGGCGTTTCCTTGGCCGATTCGTCACCACCTCACGTTCCACGATCCTCCAACTAGCCTTCCGTAACCGATGGAAGCATTGGGGAAGCAAGGGCATGAAAACAGGGCAAGGGAGAGGGAGAATGGAGTGAGGGAACTGCCCTCGGGTAGACCTATATTCTGCAGGTCGCACAGGTTGGCGTCAACCCTAATGCCGTTTAGGGAAACCGCCACCATGAATATCCACATAGCCTGCCGTTAAGTTCATAGGGTTGGCGTCACCTTCGATGGACGCCAAGGCAGTCAACGTCCACACCTGGCCGTCAACTCCCTATCAACTACAGTAGGTTCTAACTTACCACAGGACCAAATCTGTACCACACCTGCGCACATCACACGTCCAAACCACACTGGCCTCACAATGGCCTTCACAACCATTACACACATGATCCATAAGGATCCGAAAAGCACGCGACGTTACATTACTATCATCTAAAAAGAAAATTTCGTCCTCGAAATTCATAACACAACTCAAACTTAAACCACTTAAATATACACACTTTTACAAGTACTATAATCTAAAAAGAAATACAAAAACTTATTCAAACAGATAAGGATACCATTTAGCCATCTCCTCGGGTAACTCCCAGGTATCTTCACCACCCAACCTATTTTCCCATCTTACTTTATTTAGCTCAATTTCTTTATTTCTCAACTTCTTTATCTTTCGATCAGTGATCTGCACTGGATACTCTGGCATGGTCATATCCGGCCTCAGGTCACCACCTTGATAACTGATTATTTGAGCTGGATCTTCAATACACTTTCTTAACATAGAAACATGAAATATATCATGAACATCCGAAAAATCTACTGGCAAATCCAGTCTATAAGCTGTTTCCCCAATTCTTTCAATCACCTGGAAAAGTCCCACATACCTTGGGTTCAACTTTCCAGTCTTACCAAATCTCATAATACATTTACTTGGGGAAACTCTCAAGAAAACAAAATCTCCCACTTCAAACTGGAGTGGTCTTCTCCGGTTATCTGCATAACTCTTTTGCCTACTTTGAGCTGCCTGCAATTTTTCCTTAATAAGCTTCACTACTTCTGTGGTTTGCTGAATCAATTCAGGACCCACTAATTGCCTTTCTCCCACTTCATGCCAGTTCAATGGGGTTCTACATGGCCTTCCATATAAAGCTTCATACGGTGCCATCCCAAGACTGGTATGATAACTATTATTATAGGCAAACTCAACCATTCCCAAATGATGCTCCCAGTTACCTCCCCAAACTAAACAACAAGCCCGCAACATATCTTCAATCGTCTGAATAGTCCTCTCTGTCTGACCATCTGTTTGGGGATGATAAACGGAGCTATATCTCAGCTCAGTACCAATTACTTTCTGCAAGCTTCTCCAAAAACCAGAAGTAAATCTTGGATCTCTGTCAGACACAATAGTCTTCGGAATACCATACAATGGAACAATTCTTTCAACATAAACTTTTACTAATTTATCCACTGTCCAAGACATACTTACTGCCACTAATCTGCACACCTTAGTTAATCTGTCAACAAATACCCATATTCCATTATGTCCGGAACCCGATCTTGGTAAACCTGCCACAAAGTCCATAGCAATATCATCCCATTTCCACTGTGGAATGGGCAATGGTTGCAATAAACCTCCAGGCTTCTGATGTTCTGCTTTAATCTGTTGACAGGTAGCACATCTTGCAACAAATTCTGCTATTTCCTTTTTCATATGAGGCCACCAGAAATGCTTTCTCAAATCGTGGTACATTTTAGTACTACCTGGATGGATAGTGTACCTAGATTTATGAGCCTCTTCCAACACTCGATGCTTTACTTCTCTTTCTGCTGGAACAAACAACTTGCCTCTGAGCTTAATCACACAATTATCATCAATGGTAACTCCTTCCATTTTTACAATTTCAGCTAAACTTACATCTGCCCTCTGAGCCTCAACAATCTGCCAATATAAGGACGGCTCTACAGCACTAGCAGCTAGTACTGCCCGTCGCTGATTACTGGGCACATACAAGGAGTTCTCCACTATCTCTTCATACAGCTTCCATTCTTTAATCATCATCAGATTTATATATGCCTTTCTGCTCAAGGCATCTGCTACAACATTGGCCTTACCCGGATGATAAGCCAAACTGAAATCATAATCTTTCAAATATTCGATCCATCTGCGCTGACGAAGATTTAAATCTTTCTGCGAGAAGATATACTTCAAGATTTTATGATCTGTAAAGATCTCAAATCTCTCGCCATACAGATAATGCCTTCACATTTTCAAAGCAAATACAACTGCTGCCAATTCCAAATCATGAGTGGGGTAATTCTCCTCTGCTGGCTTCAATTGCCTAGACGCATAAGCTATCACTTTGCCATGCTGCATAAGCACTGTGCCAAGTCCTCTCCTTGAAGCATCTGCATATACCACAAAACCACCACTTCCTGCCGGTAATGTCAATATGGGTGCTGTTGTAAGCCTCTTCTTTAATTCCATAAAACTTTTCTGACATTCACCGGACCACACAAATGGCACACCTTTTCTGGTCAACTTGCTCATAGGTGCCGCAATCTTAGAAAAATCTTGTATAAAGCGCCTATAATAACCTGCCAATCCCAGAAAACTTCTAATCTCAATAATTGTCTTAGGCACTTCCCATTTCATCACTGCTTCCACTTTACTTGGGTCCACTGCTACTCCTTTAGCTGAGATGACATGACCCAAAAATTGAATTTCTTTCAACCAAAATTCACACTTACTAAATTGGCAAACAACTGGTTATCCCTTAACAACTGCAGGGTAAACCTCAAATGAGCTGCATGCTCCTCTTCAGATGCTGAATAAATCAGAATATCATCTATAAAGACCACAATGAATTGGTCTAAATATGGATGAAAAATTCTATTCATCAGATCCATAAAACCTGCAGGAGCATTGGTCAACCCAAATGGCATAACCACAAACTCATAGTGACCATATCTGGTTCTGAAAGCTGTTTATCTATATCTCCTCTTTAATTCTCAACTGATGGTACCCGGACCTCAAATCAATTTTAGAAAATACCTTTGCTGATTGCAACTGATTAAACAAATCATCTATCCTCGGTAACAGATACTTATTCTTAATGGTCACATCATTTAGCTTTCTATAATCAATACACATACGAAAACTTCCATCTTTCTTTTTCACAAACAATACCGGCACTCCCCACGGGGAATGACTCGGCCTAATAAACCCTTTCTGCAACAGCTCTTCTAATTGCTTTTTCAATTCTTTAAGTTCTGCTGGTGCCATCCGATATGGAGCTTTAGAGATCGGTATGGTACCTGGCAGCAACTCAATGGTAAAGTCCACCTCTCTATGTGGAGCTAAACCAGGCAAATCTTTAGGAAAAACATCAGCAAATTCCCTAACCACGGGAACTGCTCCCACTGACTGACTAGCTTCTACCAGACTTACCGAGGCTAAATAGGCCACACATCCAGCATTTATCAACTTTCTAGCTCTAATTGCAGAAATTAGAAACTTAGAGGTATAGAAAGGCATACCTTGATATTCAAATATTGCACCATTAGGATGACAAAACCTGATCCTTTTCTTTTTGCAATCTAGCATTGCTCCAAAAGTCTCAAGCCAGTCCATACCCAAAATAATATCATAATCTGTCAACTGCAGGGCATACAACCGACCCGGCATCTGGTTCCCTTCAATCATAATAGGAACTTCATCTATATAGCTCGAAGTGAGCAGGAACTCACCCGAGGGAACCTCCACTACTAACTCACAAGACTTTTCTTCTAAAGGATAAGTCATGCAATCCAGAAATTCTTCGAAAATGAAAGAATGAGAGGCACCCGAATCAAATAAAACTCTTGCTGAATAATCATAAAGAGGTAAAGTACCTTCTATCATATTTGATGCCTCCGCCTGGGCTCGGGTGATAGCCATAACCCGGCCTCTTCCTCGCTGTTGCGGTGCTCCTCTGCCACGACCTGCCTGCGGCTGCTGAGACTACTGAGGCTGCTGCTGCTGCACACCTCTTCCATACCCATACTCTCTCAGATAGGGGCAATTGCGGATCAAATGCCCCGGCTGATTGCAATTATAACATCTATATCCTGGTGGAATAATGGGCTGCCTGGCAGTGCTCTGCTGCGACTCTTCCACCTCGGGCCTACCACGACCTTGCTGAAATTGCTGATGACCTCCCAATCCTCTTCCTTTACCTTTAAATGCTTGCTTCAATTTCTGGCCCCATTTACCAAAGCCTGATGAAGAAGGTCCTGCTGGTGCTTTACCCTTACTCGCACCTACTGACTGCTGTGGTAGCCGAAAACTACCTGAGCCTGACTCGCCCACCTGACGAGTCCGAATAGACCTCTCCAACATAGCTGCTCTCTGGGCTGCATCTTCCACTGTCTTACACATGAGAGGTACTATTGCATCTTGCAACTCCACTCTCAAATCTCTAATGAAATACTCAACCATCATATTATTATCTGATACTACATAAGGCGCATATCGGCTAAGTGCCATAAACCTCATCTGGTACTCTAAAACTGAAGAGTTACCTTGCTGGAGTGTCCGAAACTGTTCTCTCTTCACTTGCTGCACTTGAATCGGGAAAAATGTATCGTTAAATACATCAAGAAATTCAACCAAGTGATAGCCTCTTCTGTCCTGCCTGCGAAGGTGGTCTGCATCTTCAATCGCCACCATTCTAATGCAAAACCCCGCAACTGATAAGCAGCTAACACGACTTTATCTGCTGCCGGACATCTCATGGTTGCAAAAACTCTTTCAATCTGATGGACCCAGTGTTCCGCTGTATCTGGATTCGGCCCTCCTGAGTAAGTAGGCGGCTGCAATCTTAGAAATTTCTCCACCTGCATCACTGGCTCCTCTGCTAATAACACTGGTGGTGGTGGTGGCACGGGTGCTACAAAAGGCACCTCCACTCCTGGCGGAACTGGAGCAATAGGTACAGTCTCTCCATCCCTAGGTGGCACTGCAACCGGTGGTACCAGCGTCTGCTGATCCATCCTCCTTTGGATATCAGTGAGGCTCTCCCAAATCCTCTCTATCATACGCTGAGTGCTCTCCTCTGGATCATCTCCTCCACCACCCCAATCTCTTCTATCAGCCATTTCAAATTTCTACATAAACAAAACACCAAACAAAAATAAAACAACAAGTTATCAGAAACCAGGGCCCCTACCAGCAGTGTACACAGACCGAAATAAGGCTATGTATCTTTCTAGTTCCCTTATATTAACACGGACCTTGCTCTGATACCACCTTTGGCGGAACACCTCGGCCAAGCCCGTTAAACCGATAACGTACTTGATCCGAGTCCGCCTCCCGCGAACGGGCCGAAGCCTCGCAAGGGATACCAAACCACAGTCCGTGTAAACACAAAGGAACACATCATTTCATATATATATTTCACAAGTTTACATAGCCATATTTCCACAAAAACTGAAAAGAAAGTACAAGAGCCTGGGACATACCCCAAGGTACAACAGAAGAAAATAAACAACTAACTACACTGCTGCTACTATACTGCACTACTGAGACTACACTACTGGAGGTACTGACCCTGCACCGCTACGACGCGGCTCTGAACTTGACGACGGTCGAGAAACGTCCTCCTCGCTCTCACCTATGGGAGTAGGGGTGAGCCTCGCGAGTCACTGGCTCAGTAGGGAACTCCCCCAAAATCGAGCAAACCAAAAACACAGGTACGAAAGCAATAAACAGTACCAACAATTTATAGAACATCTAAGCAGGATATAAAAGTTGTAAAAGTACTCACCGTCTGCCGACTACGAAAAACAACTGTAATAATTAAACGGCAAACCAGTACAAGTGTACAAGCTAAAGTAGAGACAGCCAAACACGAGTCACGTGAACTGGTTCGCGACACCAGAGACTAACTCGGACAAGCTAACACAGGCCTACCCCTCAGTCTCGCAGCCACGGACGAAAGGTCCAGTTGCCGCTCCACGTGAAAAGGTCAAGCAACTGTGGAGACCAACTAAACACCACCACCTGCGGACCACACGGTCGCAGGCCCATGCCTAGCACCTCTAGAGACCCTGGCCTGGGCTCGCTAGAGTGAGGCATTGGAAAAGGACTAGCTGGGGACCAGTGTCGACTACTGGTGTCCGTACCCCCAACTACGAGCGCGCTACAAGTGACTAAAAGACAAGTACAACAGTCACTGTCCCACTGTCGTCTTTCCCTCAGCCGGATGTACAACTCAAACACAGGAGTGAGGGTGTCCAGGTCAGACGACACAGACCTCGACGGTACAACACAAGTACCGGGACAAAGCCCCGAGCTAACAACCTGGCTCACAAAGAACCTGGGGCACCCAACTAGAGAGGTAACCACGGTAGGCGTCGTACTACTTGCCACGTACACAAAACCACGTGCGTGTCACACAAACCACGTGAAGACTCACGTAAACCATGTGCACTAGTAGTCCACTACACGTGAACACCACGTAAACACGTAAAGTACTAGCTAACTGCATACCCTGTATGCTAGTCACAGCAACCACGTGCACTCAGTGCACCACAAATACTAACACACCGTTTATTATTGATAAACATTCTGTATAGCAATATTTAAATAAACACATGCTGGCGGCAACATCGACTACCGTCGATAGAATATAGACGGCAAGGGATCTGGCCGTCTAGTTCCCAGCTGAAGAACCTGGCGTCAATTGATGTTGACGCCAAGCTCCTCGGCTACCAGTTCTCACAGAAACCCTAGGCCGACTCCACAAGTGTCCTCGGCCCTAAAACCTGCAGGGAAAGCACGAGGAAACACTTCCTCTAACATGCATGAATCCTAATGAACTTGAAACAACATGTTTCCATTGTTAAATTGCTCAAACCACCCATGTACCCCGCATGGATACCATTACCCAAAAACACAATTATCATGCAAATTTATGCCTTCCAATTGCATTATCACAACTTATAGGAACTAAAGGGATCATTCCCTACCTCAATACGCACTTAAACCTCCTAAATTCTCCCGATCCACGCCGAACCCTCCGCGAGCTCCTACGGCAATTACACCACGGTCCGGCGTTTCCTTGGCCGATTCGTCACCACCTCACGTTCCACGATCCTCAACTAGCCTTCCGCAACCAATGGAAGCATTGGGGAGCAAGGGCATGAAAACAGGGCAAGGAGAGGGAGAATGGAGTGAGGGAACTGCCCCGGGTAGACCTATATTCTGTAGGTCGCACAGGTTGGCGTCAACCCTAATGCCGTTTAGGGAAACCGCCACCATGAATGTCCACATAGCATGCCGTTAAGTTCATAGGGTTGGCGTCACCTTTGATGGACGCCAAGGCAGTCAATGTCCACACCTAGCCGTCAACTCCCTATCAACTACAGTAGGTTCTAACTTACCTTAGGACCAAACCTGTACCACACCTGCGCACACCACACGTCCAAACCACACTGGCCTCACAATGGCCTTCACAACCATTACACACATGATCCATAAGGATCCGAAAAGCACGCGAGGTTACACTCCTTGACTTTGGCGCACGTCTTTAGCCGACGAGTGGGTTGTACCCTTAAATCCCGTTACACCTTTAGGGATCAGTACGATCCAAATGGCCTTAGTGTGTTCTCTCTTACCTTGGGATCACACCGGACCATCTAGCCTGTGGCCATAGCACGACTAGTGGGCGGTTGTGACTTCTACCTGACTGCCAGCACTCGACCTAGTGTCGTGCAACTGTGACTATCGTGTTTAACGTTGTTTTATGATTATACCCCTATCTCATCTACTATCTCGATACTCTCATCTGTTCACGTTCTCTCTACACTCTCATCTATTCGTCTATTACTCTCATATATTCTTGGTACTCTCTTGGCCATTTATGTGATTGTCTAAAATAAGAAAATGACTTATGCTAGCGCAATAGGGCCCGATCTGGTCCTGGAGAGAGTGCCCGAAAAGTGCCAGTGTCTATTGGAGTTAAAATGATCAAGGGTGTGTACGGCATGCACTCAGTGCTATTATACTATCAAGATTTAATCTATGACAATCAAAGTGCTATCAATACAAGTGCAATCTATTCAAGTGCTATTTTACAAGTGCTATCGTTACTAGTGCACCGTTGTGCAACTTTACGTGCTATATCGTTACATGGCCAATCCTTTATCGTACTTGCTGTACTATTTTCCATGTACAATTGTTCTCTTACCATCGTTACTTGCGTTACATGACTATTCTTTCTAGTTAACCTGCCATTTAAGACATTAACTATTTAAAGCATGCTTGTTCTCATGAGATAATAAGTCCTACTGGGCGTTATTCGCTCATCCTGCATGTTTATTTCATGTGATCAAGTGAGTCGGATGGTGATTACCACACGCACGAGGATGGGAATGAGGATGATGTCCAGAAGTGACCCTTTCAGCAACCACTGCTTAGTAGTTAGTTAATATAGTTATGAGTCAGTTAGTCATCATGTATTAGTTTGGATTTGAATAAAGTACTCCGGGCCCTAGTTTTGGCTCTAATTAGTGAATGTAATGAAGTTTGATGAATGATCAATGAAATTGGAGTTTATTTGATATTATTCCAACTGTGTAATGGTTTGTCATTTATTTCTCGCTCTGTACTATTTAATAACTGTAATACTGCTCTGATATTCTACGTCGGGGAGTTACATTAAGTCAACATTTCTAAATGGAGACCTTGAAGGAGATATTTAATTATGTGGCTACAAAGAGAAAGGACAAGAAAATAATGTTTGTTGACTTAAAAAGACACTATATAGATTGAAGCAAACACCTCTAGCATGGAACAGTGGGATAGAACAATACTTCTATCAAAATGGCTTTGAAAGAATTCTAGTGAGCCTTCATTACATGTCAAGAAACAAGGTACGACTTATCGTCATCTGCCTTCATGTTGATGATCTAATTTGTTTTGGTACTAATCAAACTATGCTAGATAATTTCAAGTGTATGATGATGAAAGAATTGTGATGATTGACTTGGAATTTTGAGATATTTTCTCGGCATTCAAGTGAAGCACTTTCTGGAGAGATCTTGTTTCAAAAAAAAATATGTAGAAGATATTTTAAGGAAGTTTAATATGTCCAAGTGCAAATGAGTCAGTACTTCTAAATGAGAAGTTGGCAAAGAATGATACATCAAAAAGATTTTATGCATCTACTTATCAAAGCCTAGTTAGATCTCTTATCTATCTCACAAACACATGGCCAAACATAGTTCATGTTGTGAGCATCATCTCTAAGTTCATGAGTGAACCTAGCAGCTGACACTTCTCAACTGCAAAAAGGATCTGGAGATACATACAAGGGACAAAGAATTTTGGAATCAATCATACTTCATAGGAAGATAATTAACAAAGTTAGTTGGTTACATTGACAACAACTAGGGAGGAAGTATTGATGATTAGAAGAGCACATCAGGTAGTCTTCTTCTGTGGCACAAGGGTTATATCCTAGTCAACTAAGAAGCAAAGATCTATGATATTGTCATTTGCTGAAGCTGGGTATATATCTGCTACAAATGTAGCATGTGAAGCAATGTGGTTAAGAAGAATATTATTTAATATGCAAGAAGAACAAAAGGGTCCAATATAATGATCCTTTGTGACAATATGGTTGTTATTGCTATGACAAAGAATCCAGTCTTTTATAGTCGCTCAAAGCACATTGAGATCGATGTGGCATCACTTCATTAGAGAGTTGGTCGAGAACGAAGAAATCTAGTCAGAGTTTATGAACACCAATGATCAAGTGCCAGACATCTTCATCAAAACAACTATGATAGACAAGTTCATCAAGTTTAGAGATGCATTGAAAATTACAAATTAAGAGGGGGTGTTAAAAAAGGTTATTTGTAATTTTCTGAACCCATGAGAATTAGGCTCATAATTTATAAATAACTATAAATAACGGAGATGTAAATATCTCCTAGGGTCTACAATCATCTACTAGGTCAAGAAAAGATAAATATATCAAGAACTATCTAGAGTGTGCATAACCTTGTAGCTAGATGGTTCTATAGAGTTTATAAATAGGGGATCTCACTCCTTGGTGAGAGTAGGCAATTGAAAGTGCTCGTGAGAGTAAGAGTGTGAGAATCCACCTTGGAACCTTCTTCCCTTCCATTGCAAAATATATCTCTCCTTTTGAAATCTTGTTTCTCCAATTTCTCAACTCCTTGTTCCTTTCGACTTACCTTGTGCCTCCTACTTCTTATCACCTGAAGCCTACTACTCCAATAGGAACCTCACCATTCATAAACCTGAAAAAATTGGATTTTCAGATGTGGGTGACCATCTTTGAAACTACATTAGCAAAGATCAAACCCCAATGTATTTGTGGCCTTGTGGACTGTGAAGAATTTCTATGACCATCACAAACTAGCTAATAGAAAAAGGTAGGAGAAATCATCCAAAATGCAGCATAGGTCAACTTCCAATGTGGTGGGCCACTGTAAAATCCCACCTCTCATGGAAGGGAGAGGAATCCAACACCCCAATCCCCCATTCTCCACCCCCCCCACATTTCCCTTCCATATTGGGCATAAGGGGAAAACAATAGTACACCCTCCCCCTCTGCATGGGCTAGCTAGAATTTTGCCCTTTGGCCCCCCAAGGGCCAGCCAGCCAGGCCTCCCAAACAGCCCTTTTTTCCCCCTCTCTTTCTTTCCCCTCCTCTCACTACTCATGCTGTAGTGAGAAGATCAGGCTGTTGGGCCCTCTATCCGTATTAAAATAGATAAATATGTCTGGTCCAGGACGCACACCATTTCCTGCCCCAGCAGCATCTGCAGGTTTTGCACCGCCCGGGGTGAACAAAAGCTTAGCGTTGCAGAGACCTGCCAGTGTGATTTGTTTGGTTATCACTGTTCTACATCATGTCTGGGTTTCTGGGATATCATTTTGCTTGCTAGGTTTCAAGGGGGAGGTTATACACAGCTGCTGCAGCTGCAGCTTCTTCGAACAATAATTTGTTTACGTTTATGTGGATTCTGCTGCTTTCTTTCTTTCTCCCTGGGGCCAGCCGGACGTTGCCATCCATGTATGTGGAAATGCCACTTAGAGTAATGTCTCTTTTCATAGAAAAGAGGTAGAATGCCAAAGTAGTACTACATCCTTTTAACATGCCTTTTGGCCATTTATTGACAACCCTTCGTCGGCAGTATAAGTCGTTAATTTTAATTTCTGGGCATGCTGTTAAAGTGATCGATCGATGTAAGATATCATATATAAAATACATCTTTAAACTGTTTTTTGTAATATTTGATGTGCTGCAAATACACAATATCTAAAATGTGGTTAACCCATGGAACTTTTTTCTTATCTAGTATTATTCCTTATAAACTTAATAAAAATTAGGGTCTAGTTGGAACTGGAGGATTATGACATCTTACAGCATACCAACCACTTGGACCATTTAATTGGAAGGTTGATAAGAAATATCTCACATGTATATATCAAAAGATGTGCTAAAAATTATCCGTTAACTACAATATTCTTATAGTTCTTAAGAAACCTTAACAACGAAAGAAGTGGGAAAGGAAGCCCAATATAATAATAACAACTTCCCAGAAAATAATCTAATGTTTTTGCTTAAACGATCAGGCAACCCTCGAAAATGGTGACAAAACACAATAAACAAAGACGATGCAACAATATCTTTTCTTGGTTTCTTGGGAAGGTCCATCCCTTCGCAGGGATCAATACAAACAGACGAACCAATAGAACTCGGCCCCATGCATGTGCGAGCTATTCGCATCTCTCTCTTTCTATATATATATATATAGAGAGAGAGAGAGAGAGAGAGAGAGAGAGAGTAGTTAAGATGCGACAGAGTTTGTTGGTACGGTTGTCTGTCGCACTCTAATTGTGACTCTTTAGATTGAAATCTAAGGGGTCATACCGTCGTACTCTAATACTACTCGTATGTGTATATATATAAATAATGTTATGCATCACATGGGTAACTTCTAACTTAGGTGAAGGATCCAAGATAATCCAATCGGTCAACAATGCAATCTGCATGCTATTATTCTTCTCTTCTCTCGATCTGCAACCGGAGTTTCTTTAAGTGCTTTGTGATACGGATTCTTAACCTGAACATGCTGATCAACGTACATAGTCCAAATAAGGTGCATGCCTTCTTGCGACAAAAGTAGGCGGCCCTAGTGGGAAGCCAACAGTTTCCTTGCTGCAGGTTTCAATGGCTTCAAATGTTCACATGCATGCACCAGCTATGGATTTTTGTTATACATCTGTTCATACCTATGTTATATCTGAACCTTCACCCATGAGAAGGTCACGGGTTTGGAGATTATTGTACATATAAAACATGAGAAATGTTTGAGTATCATTTTTTTTTCTGTCATCTGATCTAATAAGAATCAGATGTTAGAAAATGAATAAGTTAAAGTTTTAGTAATCAAGATTATCCAATAAATTGTCCAATTCGATCATGTGATTGGAAAACCATAATATATAAGAGTTTCATGTAGAGAGTAAGTAGCATGCACCAAAATATGTTTATCTAATGTATTACTTTGTGTAAATTACAAAATTAGGAATGGCTTATAGTTAGTTTTCAGCCTCCCAAAAACTCTCAAAATATAATGTTAGTATCTTCTATACTGCAAAAGTTCAAGAAACACATACGAATAAGAAGATCAAAGTACAGTTAACAAACGGTGAAAAATGTATCAAGCTTCTATCTGAACTACAGAGTACGTCATGATATTATAGAGTAGATTTATGGATAATCAGAATTTTCCTTTTTTTTTTTAAGATCGCGACCACATACCACATAATCAGGTGCATGGCATATAACTCTTCCTCTATCAACCGCATTATATACTCTAATTACTCTAATATATAGTTTTATAATGATGTTAGTTAATTAGACAAACTATACATCGACCTTTGTGAGAGATACCATTCTGTTACACTTTTCACCATTTGTTTTGCCACTCTCAGATTAGTCGTTCAATCATCATATCTGATGTAGGGATGCATGAATAATAATAAAAAAAGATGTAGGGATGCATGAATAAAATTAAATGATCTCAAACACACTAAACAATACAGAAATTAGGATTACTTTACTGCAATGTAGCAGAAAAAGTGATAAAAACTGTGATAACCTATATAGCATTCTTTTGTATTCAACATGGATGAGGAAGGCCATGCTTCTAAGTTATATGATTTACCTGATAATTTATTATGATAACTTAGCCTTGTTTCGGATATATATGACTTGAGATATCTCTTAGGAATCAATAAAAGAAAATGAGGTAGGTTGACTGTTGACGTCATAGCTAGGTTAACCCATCATATTCGTTTAAGCCTCCGAACTAAAGTTCCAGAAATAGGAAGCTCCCACCTCAAAGTGGCACTTGGATCCAATAGGAGATAGGTTCTTCTTGGATTAGATCGAATTCTAATATCAGAGAAAATCCCATTCCCTACGCGGACTAGATCCTACAGCAAAGGCCAACGCCTTTAACCAACTGTTGTTTTTGTACTGTAATCTTAAACCCCCAATCTTGATGTGGAAGTAAACATTTCAATTAATCCAGCAAAACATATAACCTTTTGATGCGAGTAGAGGAAGCAGCAAAAGTGGCAGCAGCAACAGTAGTAAAAAAAGTGGTGATAACAACAAAAGCAGCACTAGTAGTGGTGAAGGGGAAAGTGCCCATGGCAACATGTGGTACTAAACAGCAATAAACAGCAATAGTGGGAGTGGTGGAGTTGGAGGTGGTGATATAGTCTTAGAGAGAAAGCAGAAGCAATAGCCACTTAATTGTAGCAGATACACTAACTGGGGATGTATACTTTTGGTTGGTCGTCACTATTTTTAATTCCCCCACATAGATAATGGTAGAGATGTTAATGGGCCGGGTCTGGACTGAGCCTTGCTAGGTCCGGTCCAAGTCCGATTTTTTAAAAGTCGGCTCGGGCCCTGCCCAGGCCCAGGGATAGGTCCGGTATGGGTGGCCCGGTCTGGGCTCAGAAAAAGTCTGGTTAGGTCTGGCCCGGCCTGAAAAATATAAGAAAAATATTATTTTATTTATATAATATATAATTTTAATATATCTACTTAATATATCTATAAAAAATAATATATATTTTACTTATATCTATATTAACCTTTAATTTATAAAAGATTATATTTTTGAGTAAATTTATTATACACAAAATAAATATAATTCTCTTTCTAAATATAATTTTATGTTTAATATAAATTATATGAGAAATACTTATTGTCCGGGCGGCCGGAGAAATCATTTGTCCGGCCGCCCGACTGGCGCTCCCCATTGGGCGCTGCCAAGCAGCCTGGCGCTGCCCAATGAGGGGAGCGCCAACCGGGGGGCCGGACAAATGATTTGTCCGGCCGCCCGGACGCAAAGCATTTCTCAAATTATATTTATAATTTTCAAATCGAACGGGCCAAACGAGCCGGACACAAAGCCCAAGACCGGCCCTATTTTTTTCGAGCTGGACTGGGCCGGGCTTCCGGACCTCTGGGCCGGCCCGGCCCAATTGACACCCCTATATAATAACATTTAGACCTCTCATCAAAATTTTTGTAGCGCTAGCTGCATTGTCTCGTCAGTAAATGACCAAATAAACATGCACCCACAAAGCACTAGGTGAAGTAAATTAATTACATACTTAAGGGCCATACAATGGGAAATGGCTTCTATATATTAATTTAATTATTAAGGACAAAGGGGAAGAAACTGGGCATTCGGCATGAGAGATAATGTGATATATAGAGGACCCCGGTTGGGTCGATCGGTTAGAACTCTTGCTTAAAAAGCAGGAGGTCCGAGTTCGATTCCTGGGGGGGATTTATCTGATTTACATGCAATCCTCGAGGTGTGTAGATCCGGGTTTTCCGGTCAAGCGGGGTAAGGGCAATACAGGTACACGGAAAGTAGGAGCTGCCAAGTCCTAACCTTGGAGTTCACGAACACCAATCCTTGAGCTCACAAAGCCATACGGGACGGGATTTCCTCGTTATCAAAAAAAGATAATGTGATATATATATACATATATATATATGTATATATACATATATATATATATATGTATATATACATATATATATGGTCCTTATAGCTAAGGAGAGAACAATCTGTCTCATCATTGATAGTTGTCAAGAATATATTCACCTGTTCTACAAGGCCAGACAAGATGCCATCTTATATGCCCAGTTCAGAATAAAACGCCGCAGAGGCCGTGATCAGCCAAAAGAAGATTGAGACGAAAAGTTGATCGATATCTGGCCGAATTGAGATCTCACAAGATCAAATTGCGGCAGGCAACAATTGGTAGCTAGCTAAGCAGGAAAAATGGCCAGGGAGGCCAGCTGTTGTCCTAAACATGGACAAACAGTTTCAAATCTTTCTCAGAACCTGGTGGGCACCATTAATTAGTTAGAGCAATATCGTGTTTCTTCCGTCATGAGTTTTGTGGCATGCATGCATGCAAAGTAGTATATCACAATCTGAATTCTCCAAATCTTCACAAAAATGGTGCGGAATCTGAGACTTGCCTATTAACCAAGACTGCATGGAGGAACCATACATACGTATATGAGAGTGAGAGGTGCGGCCTAGCTTTAACAATAATTAATACCCTTCGTTCCTGTCTATAAGAGGCCTTCTGAAGAGGGCAAGATCAGTTCGTTCCTGTCTAAAAGAGGCCTTCTGAATTGGGCAAGATCAGTCCATGGCAGAAACGCATGGGAGGCGGCCTTAAGATGGTCCTTTTTCTCTGTCTGTTTCCAGCTCTCGCTTACTTTGTGGGGAAAGCGGAAGCTTTGTGCTCGGCTTTCCTCCGTTTCTTCCGCTGGCTTTCACAATTGGCTTCTTGACGTAGTGGTACAGAGGAAGCCATACGCAGGCCCCTCGCCCGAACATTGTGCCCCACACGCGCTCGTGTGTACGTGGATGTATAGCGTTGAGATATGGTGGGTAGCAACGGAGAAGAGCACGTATTGTAGTAACAGTAACACTGTGAGGCGAGAGAGATAGGGGGGGGGGGGGGGCATCTCTTTCTGCTTCCCGCACCCACTTACACCACCATGTGAGCAAATTTTTTAATGGTTTGTATCATCAAGAGAGTAATCTCTGGGATAAACAGGGATTGGACTCCCAACCTAACAAGGTGTCCATGGACAAGGGGGGATCCTGTGTGGGAGACCAGCTTTCTGCTTCCTCCCCCCCTCTGCACACTCAAAAGCACAACAAACTCTGACCCCTCAACAGTGACCTGCACTATCCAATGGCTGTTCAAACCCCATCATTCCTCTTACCAAGGCTCATGGCGCACACCAACCCCTCACACGCGGCAGGGAGCCCCCCCTCCCCCGTCCAAAACCCCACTGGTGGGTATTATAAATAACTCCACCAACCTGCCTTAAAATTTCACCAGAGGCGCTGGGAAGGGGGGCTTTAGTTCCACAGCTTCGGTGTGGTGTGGTGCTCTCCGAGATATTCTCCTCTGTAAAGAGGGAGGGGGAGGAGAAGGAGCTGAGAAGAGAGGAGGAGGAGGAGGAGAAGGGAAGGGAGGTCAGCAACTTAAGGATATTCAGACAAGACAGGGTATTTACGGGGAGTTCCCATGTCTGTCGAGGTCTCTGTTGATTGGAGGGGCAGAGCATGCACAGCCAAGCATGGAGGGATGCGAGCCGCGGCCTTCGTATTGGGTCTCTCTCTCTCTCTCTCTCTCTCTCTCTCTCTCTCTCTCTTTGATACACGCACACATTAATGTATGAATATGTTCACGATCACCAGTAAGAATTAGCACCAACCATCTCGTTATATCTGTCTCTTAACGACTAGTTTTGTGCTTTGTGTTGGAGCCATTCGTGGGAAATGGGAAGGAAATGCCAAACGACCCATTTTTGTCAATCCATTATTGTGCCTTTTGGATTAATCATTGAAATGTATCATGGGCTTGCTGGTGATTTTGACTGTTCTTTCTTTTCCTTGTTTCTCTGGAGAAGAAACTCCATATTTTAGTCTGATTTTGGGAACCTCATATCCCCTGTTCCACTCATCTTTCTGCGTTTCCTTTTGCTCGTTCTCCTAGGAAAGATGGGTGTCCATCAAATTTGTGTCTTGCCCCCACTGGTTCAGGTGCATCGCAAAACTAAAACCCCACAGTGTAGTACAGGGTACCTGTCATTTCTATTCCGTTCTTGTCAACTGGGGTTTGGTTGATGAGTGGAGCTAACCATCTGCAATGAGCTTTGGTATCTTTTCTCTTTTTTTTTTTTTTTTTTTTAAATTTGTCTCCTGCTCATCGAGTTCCATGTTCTGCTGTTTTAAATGCATCAATAATTTTTCCTCTGCCAAATTAACCACGACGTTTGAAAGATGCCTTTGACCCCTGCTCTGCCATCTGATTTCCGTAATTGATTTCTCCATTAAACTTCTCCATCTTTGAAGTCCTGCCACAGGAAGAGGTCGGTAGATTGAAGGACAAGCAGTGCGTGCTTTAAAATTATGAATGTTTTTGTATCAGCCAGGCTGGTCTCTGATTTGTTTTCTCTGTCCTCTGTGCGTGCGTGTTTTCAGGCCTGCAGGCGTTTGAAATCATGGCGATCGCAGCAGTTGGGAACAACTTAATAACATACGTCTTCAACGAGATGCACTTCTCCCTGTCCAAATCGGCCAACATAGTGACCAATTTCATAGGCACCGTCTTCCTCCTGTCCCTGCTCGGTGGCTTTCTCTCTGACTCCTACCTCGGGAGCTTCTGGACCATGTTGATATTTGGGTTCGTTGAGCTCTCGGTAAGTCCCCGAATTCTGACGGCCTTCACCTTGGGAAATCTTAAGAAAGTTGCCAACTTGTGCTCAGATCTGTTGTCCAGAAGGTGCCCTTCAACTTGGGTAGGTCATCAATCAAGATAGAGCGAGAGAGAGAGAGAGAGAGAGAGAGAGAGAGAGAGAGAGAGAGAGAGAGAGAGAGAGAGAGAGAGAGAGAGAGAGAGAGAGAGAGAGAGAGAGAGAGGGGGGCGACAGCGAAAAAGGGACATACTGAGAGGACTATATCAAACGCGCTCATATTCCAACCAAGTGTTCCAGGATGAACAACAGTGACATCCTGGAATAAGAAATCACACCCTCACGCAAATAAAGATGGAGGAAAATGACCACTCCAACTTGCCTCACTTGCAGCCTCTTCTTCACCACCAGCTTGGGTGATAGGTGTTGAGACATCACAATCAAGTGATCACACTGGAACCATATCTGTGTTAAAAACTCAAAACTGTGTCCTCACGCACAAGAGCAAGGCACAAAGAGTTGAGGGGTCTGACAGAGCCCCGGGGGGGGGGGGGGGCAAGCAAGAGATCATGACAAAGGCTTGGGCTTTGATTGCTTTGCTCAGATGGGGATTAAGAAACTAATCTTTGGCTTTTCCTTGTTTCTTTCTCTTCCTTTCAGGGCTTCATCCTGCTGACAGTCCAAGCTCACCTCCCCCAACTGAGGCCACCGCAGTGCGACATGTTGTCGGACGGGGAGCACTGCGTGGAGGCTAATGGCTTCAAGGCCACCATATTCTTCATAGCCCTCTACCTCGTGGCACTGGGGAGCGGCTGCATGAAGCCCAACATGATCTCTCATGGCGCCGATCAGTTCAGGAAGGACGACACCAACCAGTCGAAGAAGCTCTCCACCTACTTCAACACCGCCTACTTCAGTTTCTGCGTTGGGGAGCTTATCGCCCTCACGGTGCTGGTGTGGGTACAGACCCGGTCGGGGATGGACGTGGGCTTCGGCATATCAGCCGCCGTCATGGCAATGGGGCTGATAAGCTTGATCTGCGGTATATTCTTCTACAGGAACAAGCCTCCCCAGGGAAGCATATTTACCCCCATCGCAAGGGTAAGATTCCAAAAGTCAACTCTTTTTCTACCTTTTATATATGGAATCAAATATATGCTGACAATCCATAGACTTACCTGTTCGCCATGACACCTGCACTGTGCGCATGATGAAACTGTATAATGTTCATGTGGAAGAAAGAAAGCCGTCCAGCTATAGCTAAGGAATGAAACAACATGGCTTGTGGTTACTGTTCCAGGAGGGGTAAACAGTATAAGGTTGGCAACTGATGGGTGTGCCACTTTGCTCCATGGAACTTTTTCCCCCAAGAAATGGGATCTTCATCAGTGTTACACTGTTGATCTTTCTTTTTTGGTTTTTTTAAGGTTCTGGGGTCATGTCGGGTGGTCCTTTTAGGGGAAATGTTTGTTTAGGCTTTGATTGTCTTTACTGGTCAATACTAGTCTCCAGAATTTCTTGTTATTCTATGTCAAGCCGGTGCACTGGCCTGCCTCATCCATCTGAAAAAGTGTCCTCTTTTACCCTTTTAATTTTCTTGTAAACACCATCAATTAGCAACAGATTCAACGTGCTTAGAGCACTAAAATTGTTGGTAGAGTCACTAGGATCATGTTAATTCTCTACCCTGACCACCACTATATATATAGGAGTCTTTGGGTCTTATCATCCTGCTCACCACTCACTGACATTACTTTAAATCTGATAGTTTGTCCAGTAATTTCATCATCTCTCTTTCAGGATCTGCTTCTCTTGTTAATTATCTGCTCCCCTTTTAGGTATTTACCGGTGATGAGTGTGGGGATAACTTTGTTATTAATGCTGATGACGGTGCAGATCCGCTATCATATCCAAAAGAGTGGATTATTTTATCATATGTGAACGAAGTGCAGCTTTTGGTTATGGCCTATCCTCTGATATATTTTAATCCGGCCTTTTTTCTATTGCGTGTTACGTCTGTGCTGATTGGGTTGCTTCGTCTGTATCTGCACCAAAGATTGTTTTCTTATGCTGATTAGCACACACACAACGAATAAATTACATATGTGCATTAGAGCACTAATCAAATCGAACGAGCCTTTTGGGGGTTTGAAGTACATTCATCGCTGTGCACCTAGCTAGTCAATAAAGGATAGCCAATAATTCAGACCTAGTACCATTTAGTGTCAGATATGATCATCTCCGTCCGAACGATAATATATATATATATATATATAGCTATACAATTGACGCATATATCTAGCGTGGATCCTACCGTACGTAGAGATCTACTAAAGTTTACAGGCAGCCCACATGCATACATGCATGTGGGATCCTCCAATATTTCGTTTAGCATACGCTAGTACTATACGCGCGCGTTTGCAATCTGTGAGCTTCCAGGGTACGTACGCTTTTTCTTCATGTAATTATTTAGCTGCTTATTCTACATAACACGGTGCAAATTAAACAGAGAAGCTGGTATGTATCTCAGGAGTCCTCCAAATTAAGTAGTCGTCTAAATAACCTTCCTGGGTTCTTCTTCTCTTCAGGTATTCGTAGCTGCGATCACGAAGAGGAAGCAGGTATGCCCGTCGAACGCCGAGATGCTCCACGGGAGCCACAACCACGGCACGGCCCGGAACAATATTAATGGCGCCATGGCAGGTGGCTTCGACGCTTCCTCCAACATTAATGGCCATTTTCTCCACACTGACAAGTTCAGGTGATCAGAGAACATGCATAGCCCGCCAACACAAATTACTAATTAAGAACAGATAGCCAGCCCATTTTACACAAACCAAGCTGGATAGAGCTCATGAAGATATATATATGTACATGGTTGGTCTGTGCAGGTTTCTAGACAAGGCTTGCATCAGGGCGGTGCAGGACGGGTCACAGAAGAGGGAGAGCCCATGGCGGCTGTGCACGGTGGCGCAGGTGGAGCAGGTGAAGATAATACTGTCGGTGGTGCCCATCTTCGCCTGCACCATCATCTTCAACACCATCCTCGCCCAGCTGCAGACCTTCTCTGTGCAACAGGGCAGCGCCATGGACACCCACCTGTCCCGGGACTTCCGGGTGCCCCCCGCCACCCTCCAGGCCATTCCCTACCTCATGCTCATCGTCCTCGTCCCCCTCTACGAGATGGGTTTCGTCCCCCTCGCCCGGCGCTTCACCGGCCGGGAATCGGGGATCACCCCGCTCCAGCGCATCGGCGTCGGCCTCTTCACCGTCACCTTCTCCATGGTCGCTGCGGCGCTGGTGGAGGGCAGGCGCCGGCGCCTGGCCCTTGGCCCTGCCGGGGAGCGGCTCCCCATCATGTGGATAGCTCCGCAGTTCCTCATCTTCGGGCTTTCGGAGATGTTCACGGCGGTGGGGCTGATCGAGTTCTTCTACAAGCAGTCCCTGGCGGGGATGCAGTCCTTCCTGACGGCCATAACCTACTGCTCCTACTCTTTCGGCTTCTACTTGAGCTCGATTCTGGTGTCGCTGGTGAACCGGATCACCTCGTCCGGGGGCGGCGGCGGCGGCTGGCTCAGCGACAACGACCTGAACAAGGACAGGCTCGACCTCTTCTACTGGATGCTGGCGGCGCTCAGCCTGCTCAACTTCTTCAACTATCTGTTTTGGTCCAGGTGGTACTCTTACCACCCCAGGCTCTGTCCATCGCCACAGCAGCAGACGATGGTGGTGCCAGGTGGAGACGTCGAGCACGGCCACAGCTTCGGCTCTTCTAAGCAAGTTGAGCTCATTGCTGTTGATATCAACAACAACATGAATATTCCTGTTTAGAAATTAAGGCACATATGACCACCCTTCTCTTCTCCTCCTGGAGGCCTCTTCTTTGTTATTCTCTTTCTTAGCTCACTTACGACTTGTATTAAAGAAACAGATGAAGATAGTAAAAGAATCCCATCATCGATCAATATACAGTCTGCTGGTCCTCCCAAGGCACCCCCGGCCGCCCCCCTGCTTATGACACCCCCCCATCTTTGTACGTATCTCACTGTTTCTTTAGTTATTTCTCATACTGGTGGTCCTCTCTCTCTCTCTCTCTCTGGGTGAGCATAGTGTACGAAGGAGCTCAGCCTGCTCAGTAAGTAAAAGTAGATTTTTGTTAAATCATATAAATCTAGTACTACTGTACTACTATTGCGCTCATATAGTCTGCTCTTAATGTTTTATTTATATTTTTTAGTTACTTTTGCAATGTTTTTTGTAACAAGCTTTTAGTCTCCATAATTTGACTATTCAGCTACGAGTCCCAGAAAGTTAGCTTAATTTCCTTAAAGAATAAGATAACTCTGGTAATCAAATGTTAGTATTCTAAGGTCAAAAGGACTTGCTTCGCTGAAGAAAATTAAGTTTTTCAGATTCAAGGCCAAATAAAATTTAGTCAGAAATATTAAAACAAAATGTAAAAATTATTTAGATTAGAAACTCAAAAGCCCTTTACTCAGGCCTCGCCAATCCCTCTCCCACATACACGTACAAAAAGGAACAGTGTATGAAGTTTCGTATAGATGCGCTTTATCTAATTCAGAAATACTTGTTACCAATCTGATCTAGTAAGTGCAAGTCCCATGAGAATTGTTTGTTTAAACAATTTCATTAATTAAGAAAGAGAGAGAGAAAAAATCTGACAAAATATTTAAATCAGTAAAAAATTTGACAAACAATCCAAAAACTTAGACAATTATCAGATTACTTGACATAAGATTTTTTACCAAAAGAAATGGGTAACAAGTATTTCTCTATCCAATCACTCCTACCACAGGTAATGGATCTCTCTCTCTCTCTCTCTCTCTCTCTCTCTATATGGTAAGAATCTCCGGCCTTCAACAACATCTCCTTTTTAGGATACGTTGATGGTCTAGTCTGGTTACCCTGTATGGAAGAGCTAGCCCAGAGAAGAGAAAAACACTCGACAACAATCGGGTGCGCGTCGTGATGTCCCCCACCAACAAATCATCACACACATTCTCCCTGTGATCACGGCTCGTTCCTTCCAAGTATTACTACTCCTCCTCACATGTAATGCTGCAAATTAACTAGAAAGGGTGCCGGCGGGGGAGGTGGGCGTGACGTCGTGTGAGAGGGAGGATTCTTCCTTATCCGTGTCTCTGCAAAAGAACGGTCCATATGCTTAAGCAAGACGGGCTGCCCACCACCCACCCACCCCTCCAAGCTTCGTTCCCGAGGGCACCTGCGCTTCTGGGAGGGGGAAGAGCTGCGCTACTGAGGACTCCAACTGCGGGGATAAGGGCCAGCTAGAGATCGATAGAGAGAGAGAGAGAGACACGGCTGGCAAAGGTTCCTCCCCACCCCCTCCCGTACTTCCACCCGAACATGTTCCCGGCATGTCTGTCCCACCCACCCCCTCCACAAAATCCATAGCAGTATGATAGGGCATGTGCAGATGTTCTTAATCTTTGCCCCCATCAACCAATTCGTTTGGTTCTGTTGATCAGTCTCTGTCTGGCACGTAGAAAGATAGAAGAACAAAGCACAGTGCCATTGATCGAGGGGACCCATCTCAGCCCAACGTACTCATAACTGGGTGGCAAGACATCTCTGCAGGTTTCCGATGAACCAGTTTTATCATGGACGACGTACATCGTAATGTATAAAAGATCATAAGAGGAGCAAAACAAAAGAAGAAAAAAATGATTCTGCTGTTTTGGGTGTGTAAAAGTTTTTGGGGTGGTTTTCTTTTCCCTTCATGTGTAGTATTGCGTGCCTGTGTGTGTATAGGAGAGTGTGTGTGTGATAGCTAGGACACACTGATCAGAAGAAAAAGTATCAAGATCAAGTTATCTTTCAGGGTTTCTAGGTGATCGAAAACTAAGATTCTACTCCGAGACGAAAAAGGGAAGTAGAACTTGTCATCAAACAATTTTGTGTTGTAAACTTGATCATTTTCTCAAGATGTTTTTTCTTGTCCATATATTGAGTATGTGGTAGCAAACACCTTGAAAAGAAAACAAAAGGCAAAAAAAAAAAAGAGAGGTTTTGAATTCAAAGCGAGAAGAGCCTACAATGCAGAGTCCATGGTCTAAGCGGTACCGTGTAGAGAGGAGAGCCCAGCATGCAGAGACAAGTTATGTGCTGAATTAGACCTTCCACTAAAACGGTACCGATCGAGTAGATCGAGAGATGTCTTATTCCCAAGATCTTTAAGACTTTCACGTATCTGAGTATACGTTTGGATGCGTGTTCTAATGTGTTCAACAAGTGCAATTGATGTGTTGGGAGAATCCTTTTCGATCGGCTGGTCTGAGTTGTAGGAATCTGAGAAAATTTTATAGGTAGGAATATGCCCTTTTTTGAGTCTAACACGCATGTGATTGACACAAACATGTTCCCCATGGCGGGCCATTTTGTGGGAGGATTCCAGCGGATTCTTTCGTCAGGAAAGTTTTAAGTGCAGCACTCTCATCTAGAAAGCTTTGTGCAGGAAAGCATCCTGAAATGTGTTCCTCAAGAAGACCGGAATATTCGAAGATGTGAGGTAGTGAAAAAGGGATTGACAGAGGCATTGTAAGATATGTTGTCTATAGTTGTCTTCCGATCTTGACGACTGATGAGCTAGTCTTGGGCGCTACTATACTCAGAGGCGGCATAAGGACCACCTGGGCTGAGATTTCCTGTCTCGTTGTTCTCCGGCCCCAAGCTGAAGAAGAGCAGTTGGTAATATTAACTTTTAGAACCCAAGAAGATAATGTTCTTTGTTCAAGCAATTTCATAATATTCTTCTTAAATAAGAGTTTTTTTGAAATACATTCTTCTGATTCTTTTACTCATAAGCTTCGACACTTACGAGAAGGACTCAGACATAGGTCTTCATGTATTTATAAGTTAAATATCTTCTCTCGTGTAACTATATATAAGAAGTGAGATTTGAAACTTGTAGAGACATAGTTTAGTTTTATATTAAATGTAGAGAAAATAAGTGATCACTTAAGTAAGATTATTTGATCTTCTTTTTCCAAGAGAATCATTTTTTCATGAAAAGGATAAAGTCTTCAAATATAGACAACATCTTTTGGGAAGCACACTAATATTTCACACATCAACATTGACAACATCAGTTGGAACCAAATAAGAGGCCATCTTATTAATTTGAGTGTCTTGCAAGTCAAATCAGCTTTGTGATGGTACTTGTATCTTTCGACATATCTCCTTTGGTATAATAATAAATGACAACTTTCTCACTGTGTGTTGTATGACTATTAATATACTTTGTACACTGTGATGTTTAAGGGTCTATGCATATGAGGATTATATCATGATGAGATTATGATAATGAAATTTACCATCTTTAAATATAGATTCTAAACATTCTTGGTCATAAGTACTTGAGATGGATATCAAGATAACCAGATAGATCGGTGCATTATATGTCCATTCATTGAATAGAAGTAGTAGATCTCATAAATACTCGTGTAGAAATACTAGGAGTATTGTGCAGGTACTCATTAGAGAATGAGTTATTGAATTGGTCTACTCTTGGACTACTATATGATTATATAATATTTGATTGCCAGACAGTGATTCTGTGGTTTCAATTGCGTAATTGGTCTTTAAATTTAAGACATCTAGATCCTCTATGGACTTTTAGATACTTTTTACTCTAGTTATGACTTGTATTTGGCTATTGCCTCTAGTTGTCAGAATCTCTATTTAATAATAAAATAAATCAGCTATCTTTGGCCTTTTAATAAAAATAATAAAAAAAACATCAAGGATGTAATGGCCCCGACGCCCGGGCCCTCGACTCCCACCGAGAATCTGATCGTCGGCACCGCTGGTCCGAAGACCCAGAAGGGCTAACGGACCAGTCTAACAAGATATGTAATAGGAGTAAGTAACAACAACACCACCAAAATGTACCAACAAGTGAAGGAAAAGTGTCCAACACAAGTGCAAGTCTAGTACAGTCCCAAAGTAAACGAAGTAGAAGTGCAGAAGAAAAGGGAATAACCGATCTCTTAGGGGCATATCCCGAGGGTGGCGAAACAAGTATGAAGGGAACACTGCTCATGGTAGATGCTGTCTACTACGGCCCCATCTCCTTAGCCCACCGCGGAGGGTACTACTGTGAAGTCTCACCTGTAAAGGAGAGAATGAGCTTCACGAAGAAGCCTAGTAGCGACTACCAATCTCCCACTGGTTCTAACAGCAGAATAGATATATGTGTGCATAACTGAAATAAAGCAAGTAAATCTATTCTAGTAACAGAGTAAGTGCGGAAGCGTAAAGTAACAACACGGCCATCAGTTTAAACCAAACGTCGGGACCGGAAACCCGTGTAAACCACGGCACTGGGAAGAACCCAAGGCTGCAAACACAAATAGTGAACAACTGCTTGGACAAGAACACTTGCCACAAAACAACTACCACTAGTCAACCGGTCATGTAGTACCCCGAAAAATCCAGTAATTTAAAAATTATAGATAAATTAAAATTTTATCAATTAATAAATGCAAACTAGTTAAAAGGGTACGCATCATTATTGCATGCATATAAAACCATATAAAAGTTTCGTAAAAATAGTAGTTATACTTCAAATAGTATTCTCTAATAACCCATCAAGAAATTTGGGCATAGAAAAATTATTTGGACTAAGTTTAAGTATTTATACGACTTATTATCGTAATTAAGGAATAAGTCGGAGGACCCATTACCATATGTACCAAAGTGAATTATAAATCAAAATAAACATATGGGTAGACTTTAAACAATATGGGTGATAGCCCATAATGAGAATGGGTTTATAGACAATCTTGGCCCATGAATAAATTCTTTAATAAAAGGATAATTAAAACCCATTAAGTAAATTAAATATATGAGTTGTACAATTGAGCCATATTTAAGTATTGGGCCAAAACCAAGAGCCCAATTGGTGGATAAAGGTTAGAAATATTGGGATGTTAAATTGAATTGAAATAATAAATTAATTCAATAAATATGATAACTAGAATTAAATTAGATTAAAGAGAGAATAATTGAAATAAAGGGGAGTAAATAAGAACCCATTAAGCCAAATTAGAGAATGAGTTATTTTAATGGTCCAAACATAAGTTAATGGGCCAAAAATCCAAGAGCCCATCTTGAGATGGGAGATCTTTTGTCTAAATTCGGAATTAATTAATTAATTAATAGAAAAGGGTAAGATAAAGATTAAAATGAGATGTAATTATCCTAAACAAGAGTCCTTCTCCCATCCTAACCTATTAGCCACCAAATTAGACCTCTCCCCCATCCTAAATAGGAGATAAATGCTAGGAAAGGAGGTGATAAATATGAAAATTTGGAATTAATGGAAGGAAGGAGTTTTAGAAGGGTAGGACTCTATTAGCTAGCTATACACCCTAATCCGGCCCTAGCAACCCCATAGAACATGGATGGAGCTCTGGGAGGAGAAGGCTGAAGAACGAAGGAAGCAAGGAGGAGGAAGCTTGGACAAAGGGGATTTCATCTCGTTCTTCATAAAAAACCTAGGATTTCTTATCAGCAAGAAAATGTAGGCAATCTCTCAAGCACAAATCGTGAAATTTTAACTTAGGTAGCCACATGATCCCCTTTGAAAGCCCCATGATTTCCCTATTTTTTGTGGCTCCATGAAGGAGTATTAAATGTATCAATCCCTGTCAACTCCATGTACCCAAATCGTCATGATTGCTTTCAATCCATGCGTGTACTTAATCCCATGCCATGAAATTATTCTCATAAATACTACATTATGTAAGCTTTCAAACGCCCATAGTTTCCATAAATTTCATCATGTATCCTTTGCGAATTAATTCGTTTCCTGTGAATTGTGCATGATAGGTTACCGAAAAGTAACCCTGTTAAAGCATGCACAAGCCTTGTCCTTTCCTAATTACTCATGCCTGTTGATAGATCTATGAGCTACTTTCATTTAAAACTAGTTTCATAATTTTTGGATCGTTGTACGATTTTATATCGATTTTAGAAGAGCTCTGTATCATGCTTGGGAGGGAAGGACCAAAACCCAAAAAGGGGAAAACCCCTTTTCTAGGTCGGGCCGCCCCTCTGAAGTCGTGACGGCCCGACCCGTCACGACCTTAGAGGGGACGCGGTCGGCAGGTCCGTCGCGTCATGAACGCGATGGCCTGTGCCGTCGCGTTCTTTCCCCCGAACCGCGCCAGGCCGGCCGGTTCAACAGTCACACCCGGGCCGCCCCGTCGCGACTTGAATCGCGACGAGCTCCCCCATCGCGTTCTAAGAATTGCTGCCAGAACCCAAAATTGTGCTTATGTCTCTGTTCTATATGTCATTTAACCCTTGTTTAAGTTAAATCATGAAGTGTTAAGATTAGTATTAACTAGAATATTATTATTGTTAATATTTAAATAAATCACATTAATTAAAAGCCATGTGCACGATTTAACATACTCTCATGATTTCTTTACACTTGCACACACTAAACAATCATGTTTGCCATTAAACCTTATTAAATTACTCAATAGTGTATCTAATAATTAAGTGTAATTAATTACTAAATTTCCCTATTTTATTATTGACACTTGTCTTCATTTTAATCGCGTGCTTGTACACCGTTATCGTGTCCCTCTGCCTTCGAGGACTTGAGGCAAGATGGACAATATTTCGTTACACACTTTCTCTTGGCATGGACCACCTCTCTATTGGGAATACTCCTGACTGGATCAGGGACTCCTTGTCAAGGCCTCCGTAAGTCTCCTTAGCTTTGGTGCACATCCATTATCGACGAGCTGGTTGTACCCTAAAACCGATACACCCTTAGGGATCAGCATGAACTAAACGGCCTTAGTGTGTTCACTCTTGCCTTGGGATCACGCCGGACCTCTGGTCTGTGTTTGTAGCATGACTAGTGGGCAGTTGTTACTTCTACCAGACTGCCGGCACACGACCTAGTGCTGTGCAACTGTTACTATCACGTGTTTATCGTTGTTTTACGATTTTGACCCTGTCTCGTCTACTGTCTCTACTCGCTCATCTATTCACGTTCGCTCTACTATCTCGTCTGTTCATCTAGTACTCTCTTGGGACCCTTTGAGCTGTTGTGGCTCCTATTGTTTTGTACTGTTCTTAACTGTCTAGCACTATAATGGGTCTTGTGACTCTACTGGACTTGAATGCATACTTCTGAGGGCACGGAGAATGTCCGAGGGGCTCTAATCTAGTCCTGAGGGCAGAGAGCCACCCGAAAATACTTGCAGGGGCTAATGACGGTGTCTGCATTTGCACCGGTTCTGACTGACTGTTATAAATTGGCTAGACATCTGACTGCTATACTGTTACTGTTAGTCTGTTAGTTCAGACATACTGCACTATTACTGTACTACCACTGACTATTACTGAACTGCTATTGTCCTGTTATTGAGCGACTACTGTCGTACTCTCCTATTGCACTGCTATGGTTCAACTACTTCTCTCTCCTTACTCTACATGTTACTTGCTATCTTAAGTTATCGCTTTCTATCGTGACTTAATCATATTCATTGTGCTATACTTGACTCACGGGCTATTTACACCATGTTACGCGTGCTAATATTTCTCTCGACTTTACATGACTCTCTCCATCATTAGTTACTCTGTACTTTTCAAGACATTAATCACTTAAAGCATGCCTGTTTACATGAGATATTAAGTCCTACTGAACATTATCGCTCACCCTGCGCTATTGTTGTATGTGTTTTCAGGTAAGTCGGATGATGACCTTACACACACCAACAGGAATGGACTGGAGTGATGAGCGACCTGGAGTCATAGCGACGGAATGACCTTAGCTTCCTAGAATTTAGTTAGATATTTGCTTAGTTATCCTTTCCAATGTAATGAAGTCTTTGAGCCCTATGTTTTGGCTCTGAATTAGTGGATGTAATAGTTTAGATGAATTATCAATAAAATGAAGAGTTTATTGTAATTATTGTTCATTAGATGCTCTGATTTTTGCGACTGTACGTGCAATTGTCGTTACCATACACGTTGTTCATGCCTCCCCGATTTATTCCGCTGCTAAATTGGAGGGGTGTGACAGGTCAGGTGCACCACGCGTCATATCCTCGACCACCAGTCCATGTCTAGCACCTCCCGTTGGAGTGAGACACAGAACTAAAGTAACCACAACCTTCCGTAGTCTGGCCGGACTACAGTCCCATGCCTGGCCCCTCTAAATGGTACCAGAACCAAGTAGAGTGAGGCAGTGAGAAGGACTAGATGATCTGTGCCAGAAGAACACCAAACCACCTTGGCGTCCCAGACTCAGCTAAGAGAGCTCTGCAAACGACTCTACGCCGCTGTACCCATCGTTTTCCCCTCTGCTACTAGAGTCAGGAAACTCAAGCTCGCCCACCGCCTGGAGAACTCCCTCAATAGACGCGCGGGGACCGGGGGTCCAGGTAAAGGTAACAACCTCTCAACGGACAAGCCCACAAGTGCCTAGCACCGGGCAAAAGACTAGAGTAGGACCGTGCTAGGAGACATCACAGGTGCCCAAAAATAGAGTCGCAGTGGAAGGAAAACTCCGAACAGGTCACCAAGCCACTCTCTGTCTGAGAAGGCGACACAAGGGTTGTCACCACCTGAAGGCGACACCTTGCCTGTCGCGACCTGGTTCTGAAGGCGACAAGGGAACTGTCGCGAATTGGGTCGCAACAAGGGCATTGTAGTGACCACAGATAGAGGTCCGGGTGACCACCTGGGACCTCCCACAGCCCACGAAGGAAAGCCGGGTCAGAAGGTGACGATTAACCCTGTTGCTACCTGGACGCGACAGGGTCAACGTCTCTTCCTGACCAGAAGGCGACGAGTCCTCGCGACCACATACATACACACCCGAGAACCCCTTCAACATGCCATACACCACAAATCCGAAAAACACAGAAGGAGGGGAGCATGTATGACGATATAAAGATGTAAATAGTGCTCAAACCACCCTCATTCACACCCATGCATGTCAAGGATATGCATTTACTCTCCATAAACCTCACCTGCAAGCATGAACCCTCAACACCCAAACCCCAAAACAAGCATAATGGAGAGCACCAAACACACATGCACGGCCTAGCATGGATTCTAATGGCTTGGAGAAGGGGGTTTGGAAGCCTAGCATGATAGAATTAGGGGGAGGACAAGGGCCCCTACCTCAAAATGAAGAGCCAACCCGTTGGGGTCTTCTAGTGTGCATGGCCACCTCCTCCTCGCTCCAAGCTCCACAGTCACGCCGTCCACGAGCAAGGATCGTCCTACACGCCAAAGGAGTGTCACCCCCACGAAGAGGAAGCCAGGCCGGAGAAGAACACCAAGCCGGGAAGAAGAAGCACCAACATACACCCCACACTCTCCCTCAAACTCTCCCTATGGACAGGCAACACACAAGGTCGGAGGAGAGGAAGAAACGCCGGAAGAGAGGAAGGAGAAGGTTGTTTTGAGGCCTAAGCACATATATGCCTCAGAGTTGAGAATGTGACAACTTTCCTGTCATGTTCACTTACTGAACGCGACGGCTAACCTGTCGTGATCCCAAAGCCATGTTTAGACCTGACTAATGGAAACACCACGTGTCATTCTCGCAGACCTGACACTATGAACGCGACACCTGACATGTTGCCTTCATCTTGTCAGTGGTTGTGTAATGCCCCGACTCGGAATATCGGAGCAGAATTACAGTTATTAAATAGTACAAAGCGAGAATAAATGACAAACCATTGCTCAATTGGACAAATAACCTCCAATTTTTATTAATAATCCATCAAACTTCATGACCTAACTATTACATCAACTGATCCGAGCCATAACTAGGGCCCAAAGTACTTTGTTCAAACTCAAACTAATACATACTGACTGATTGACTACTAAACTAACTAACTACTACGCCATGATAGCTGATCGGGTCACCCCTGAGCAACGTCCTCATCAGTCCCCTCCTCGTGAGTGTGGTCATATCCATCCGACTCACCTGAATACATGAAATAAACACACAGGATGAGCAAATAACGCCCAGTAGGACTTAATATCTCATGGAAACAAGCATGCTTTACATAATTAATGTCTTAAATGGCAGGGTAATGAAAGAGTATAGTCATGTAGAGCAAGTAACGATAGCAAGAGAGCAATAGCACTGGTATAGTGAAAATAGCACAACGATAACGATAATAGAATGACCATGTAACGACAATTGCACTTGTATAGCACTTGAATAGATAGCACTTTGATTGTCAACGATTAATTTTTATAGTATTAAATGGCACTGGATGCATGCCATACACATCCTGATCATGTAACCCTTGCAAGGAAATAGCACTCTTCGGGAGCTCACCCCAGGACCAGATCGGGCCCTATTGCACTGGCATATAACACTTGTTTGTTATTTTAGGCAATCAATTGTATGGCCAAATAGAGTACCAAGAAGAGATGAGAGTAATAGACGAAATAGATGAGAGTACAGAGTGAAAGTGAACAGATGAGAGTAACGAGATAGTAGATGAGATAGGAGTATAATCGTAAAACAACGTTAAACTACGATAGTAACAGTTGCATAGCACCAGGTCGCGTACCGGCAGTCTGGTAGAAGTCACCACCACCCACTAGCCATGCTAAGAACACAGGCTAGATGGTCTGGCATGATCACAAGGTAAGAAGGAAACGCTAAGGCCATTTGGATCATGCTGATCCCTAAGGGTGTAACGGGATTTAAGGTACAACCAGCTCGTCGGCTAAGGACGTACGCCAAAGCCAAGAAGACTTAGGGAGGCCTTGACAAGGATTCCCTGGTCCAGTCAGGAGTCTTCCAGGTGGAGAGGAGGTCCATGCCAAGAGAAAGTGTGTAAAAATTGATCCGTCGTGCCTCGAGTGCTCGAAGGCCGAGGGAAAACGGTAACGGTGTACAAAACACACGAGTAAAACGAAGACAAGTGTAATTAATTAAATAGGAAATTTAGTAATTATTTTCGCTAAATTACCAGATATATTATAGAGTAATTTAATAGAGTTTAATGGCAAACATGATGGTTAAGTGTGTGCAAGTGTAAGAAATCAAGAGAACATGTATAGTTGTGCATATAGTTTTTAATTAATAAATTTCATGAAGATTTATCCATTCACGTTTTACAAGTCAAAATTTATCATGAAAATACTTAATTGGAGTTAATCAGGGCTTATATGTTATTAATAGCAGGGTTATAATGGTAATTTAGGGTTCTGGCCGCAACAGTCAGGTCGCGACGCAGGTTACTGTCGCGATCAGGTCGCGACACCAGAGATTGGCGCGATCAGAGTGTTCAGGTCGCGGCCCACAGGGGTGTCACATTAAGGTCATCGCGACGCCCTTGCATGGCGCGTTCTGTTGAACCGACGCTGGGGAGAACCGGTCTTTTGACGGCCCTGGATACTTATGCCCATTAAGGCTCCATATCCAGATCCACCTCCCGCGAACAGACCGAAGTCTCGCAAGGGATAGCTCACACAAGTGTCCAGTAAGAATATAAAAGACAACTACACAGTATAAGACACAAGAAAGTATATGTGCTCATACCTACATATAACAATTTACAACTGTCCCATCACATTATTACATGTCCAATTACAAAGTACAACTACCTGGGGCATACCTCGAGGGAGCACAAGCTCACACAACACTAACTACTACACTACTGCTGGTGGTACTAGTCTGCCATGACGCTGCTATAAGCCAAACACACGGCAAGCCCTGAAAAGAACGGTAGGGGAGTAAGCCTCAATAAGTCACAGGCTCAGTAGGGGCTACCCAAGAACCACAACTAGTAAACAGAAGAGACCTCAACCTCAAAGGGTCTCACTGGCCACATATATAGCCAAACCATTTCATGCTTACAACAATTGAATTTAGACTGCAACTAAATATAAACACTTTAATCAAACATAACCTTGGAAGATAAAAAGAAGCTATCGGACTAGTTTCACACTACTAGTCTGCTCAACAACAGTAACGCCTAGGCCTCAAGCCTCACAGGCAAACCATAGTCACAACCAATCATTTAAGCTATAAGCCGCACAAGCAAATCACTGCCTAGGCTATAAGCTTCACAGGCAAGTCTCAAATACGTGGGCAATAGGACTGCTAACCAAAAGCTGGCCCTTAATACCCAAACCACAAATGTCGGAAGCCACACACAGAATGGCAGGGTTGGCTACAACGGCCAATCCTTCACACACGAGAACCATGTACGGAACTTACCCGAGGAAGGGTAAAGCACATTGAGTGAAAGGTCACACCACACGACTCCACGAAACACAGTTCCACGTCAACACCAGAACAGACTGGTATATGATGTACCACCACAAACCATTACCCACACAGGGTACAGGTACCTATCACCACAAGGTACCAGCACAGAAACCACAAGTAACCAATGCTGTAACAGGGCACAATAGCGATCTAAACCACATTTGTGGTGAGTCAATACTCACCATCTATAGCTGAAACTGTGCCACCACTCGGGCACACCACAAGCCACAATCGCAGTCACAACTGTGCCAACACCAGGGCACACCTCGAACGAGTCAAACCTCGACTACGAGTCACAAATTCACGAACCACAGTTGTAATCATGAGATTGTGCTCCCCTTTGAAAAATTATGAATATGGAAAATTAAGGAAAACGTACCGTGATCGCCACCAAGTAGTCTCCCTAAGATGTGGATGATGGGACGGCTGTCTACGTTGGAAAAGGAAAGGGAAGATGAAGGCGTACCTGAGAACACGACGGATAGGGCATCGCTATGCGTGTACCTGAACGCGACAGCGGGCACAGCGCCTTCTTGGTCGCGACAGCGGGTATGTCACCTTCTCTTCAGTGGACGGAAGTTGGGGTTCTGGTCTTCCTGCTCCTCAGCCGGCCGAGGGGCAAGAGCCTCACGTTGCTCTAGTCTTCAAACACCTGCCAAGATCACGAAGACAAAGGAAAACCCATTAGAACTCGTGCATAGAAGATTTATTCAATGAAGAACATGTAGGCATGAACTATTATGGAGGGAACTCACGAGATTGGGGTTTTTAACCCCTGTGGGTGTTAAAGATGGGTGTGTGGTGTGTGTTCTAATGAAAATCTACGAAGAAAAATGAACTATGCATGCATGAATTGAAAGAAATAATGCAAAGAAGGGGAGAGGGATTGTGTAGCCGGTAGAAAAATGCCCTGGAGGGCTCTTCTTGATTGTCTGGAGGGGAAGCTCTCTTCTCGAAAGATGAAGCTCTCTTGCACATGAAGAAGCAGACTCCGGCCTTGCCCAAAAAGACGGAGTATTGAGGTAGTTATAGGTGATTATTCCTGGAAGGGCTGTGAGAGGAATAACGGGCAAGAGTCCGAGTTTGGGTATGTATGGCCATGCGTGGGCGATTGGAACTCGGAAAGGAGGCTTTAAGGAAGGTCTCCACGAGTTTTGGTAGGATTTGGACGTGATTTGGACGATCAAAAGAGGGAATATCCATGTATGGCATGAGTCCAAGTTAGGCTCGGAAAGGATCTTCTGCATGAGGTCCAAAACGCGACGGCCTTATGGTCGCCTTCAAGAACGCGACGCCTCGATACGTCACCTTCCTTATAAGGAAGGGGACTTTAAGTCATTTTGGCGATTTTTCAGGGAATTAAAATGCCTTTTTATGAACGCGGCGTAACGAGTGGTCGTTTTCTTGAACGCGACAGTGGTGTTGTCGCCTTCATGGCCTTTTCAGCATGCGACCATGCAAAGTGTCCGATCACCATGCACGGGCATCATAATGACGTACGGTTTGAAATGCTGAACTCTTGACTCAGAGAAATACAAGATGATGATGATGAGGATTGATTTCGACCAGGAAGATGCCCCATCAGGGCGATGAACTGATGAAAAGGATGTCGTGATCGGAGCAAGCCAGCTTGACGATAACGAGCCAACGTGGGGCATCGATGATATGACAAGAAATTTGCTCGACTTATGGGTCAGAAATGGGTGTCTACAACAGCCAGTGGCAAAGCACGAGTCGGAAAGGAATGACACCACCACACGGGAACGGACTACTGGCTGATCAGGCCAGTATCTAACCCGGACAACACAACACAAGAACAACCTCTCAGTCTCGCAGTCACGGACGAAAGGTCCAACTGCCGCTCCACAAGAACAAGTCAAACAACTGTGGAGACCAACCAACACCACACCTGCAGACACACATCTGCAGGTCCATGCCTGGCACCTCTAGGGTCTCTGGCCGAAGCACCCTAACGTGAGGCACTGGAAAACAGGACTAGCTGGGGACCAGTGTCGACTACTGGTGTCCGTACCCCCAACTACGAGCGCGCTACAAGCGACTGCACACCCACAAACACAAGCCGCTGCCCTACTGTCGTCTTTCCCTCAGCCGGACGTACAACTCAAACTTAGGAGTGAGGTGTCCAGGACAGATGACACAGACCTCGACGGTACCACACTATACCAGGACAAACTCCGAGCACAACAAACACACGTGCCTGGCTCACAAAGAACCTGGGGTACCCAACTAGAGAGGCATTCCGGAATAGGCGCCGGACCACCACGTTCGGCAAGCTCAAACCTCGCTATATACACAAACACTTTGTATTACCTATCACGGTTCATATGTTAGGAATAGCTTGTTCCAGTCACCTTGTGACTTATAAGCTAACATACACAATTACACACATAAACCATATTAATAATAACACCACGGCCTGCCATCGGTCACCTTGTGACAGTGGAGGTTACACTAAACACAGAACACGATAATCACACTTATACTTTACTAATTATCCATATAGGATAATCTATAAAAGATCCTAAAGGATCGAGGCTAGGTTCAGATATGAACCTCATCGCCACAATACCACGAACTAACCACAATAAGTAAAATACAATAAACACAATAATGTACGATGTGCCATGCACACAAAAACCCCATTCATGACATTCAAACCACATGGACACCACATGTATAATACACCAGCTAGGTGCACCACACGTCATTTACGCAAACAACATGCCCAACATATGGACAGCACACTCCAAGAGTGCTACAGGTGCCAACGCACCACACACACTACACATAAACACCAAGCCGGTTACGTGCATAACATACTAACCACGTAAAACACGCCCACCTCGTGAGCTATATGCTCCATGAGCGTAACAAGTGCATTGGCTCCACTTGTCATTGCCATGCACAACAGATACCATTAACCGGATATTCAAAATAGAGAAAACATGCATAACAAGACCTCTCTGCTGAGGTCGCGATATGGGGCTGTGTCGCCTTCAGAACGCGACGCCTCGACCTGTCGCCTTCATAACTATATCGGGACGAAACAACATGTCACGTTCACAACATGAACGTGACCGGTCGGGCTGTCGCGTTCAGGACGTGACGCCCTGGGCCGTCGCCTTCACAGGCGCAAACCCTCATCCGGGAGAAACTCCACGGATCACCATTCTAAACCATTCAAACCACGATTAATTCTCATTTTACATGCTTTAATGGATACCCTAGCATGGTATCTAATGTTCTATAAGCTTTAAACGAATCAAATCCACACCACGAGCATTTCACACAATCAAACGAGGTAGAAACACCTTACCTTTGCGAAGAACGCGGAAACCACGCACGGCACGGCATCCCCCCCGCTCCATGCGACGTCCTCGCGGCGACGGTGCGCGCCAAAAACACCTCCAGAAGTCCGAATCGCCCGAGGGAGCTCCACAGCAGCCCCTCCTAGTCGAGCAGAGCTTGTGGAAGCTCTGTTCGAACCGAAACTTCTTTAAAAACGCATAGCGGTTAAGAACTCGACGCTGCCCTACGTCGCGACCTGAACGCGACGTAAGAGGCCATCGCCTTCCTACTCCTGACGTCAGCAGGCCACCCAGTGCCCGACACTTGGCGCGCATGCAGACGTCGAAGCTCAACGGCGGCAACAGGAATGCGACCCCCATGGCTGTCGCGTTCAAAACGCGACGCACACCCTTGTCGCGTTCACAGGCAGAAAACCTGTGAGCGCTTTGGGCCCAACGGCCGGCCCACCAAGCCTCACAACGCGCGCAGACACCTGAAACACAAGCTAATGGGCCACACATTGGCCATCAAACCCGCTAAACCTGGAAACACGGGGATCCGAAAAATGCGCGACGTTACATTATTATCACCTAAAAAGAATTGTCGTCCTCGACATGCAAAGCAAATCACAACAAACCGGATGATCACCTAAAAAGAAATAAAACCACATACAGAATAATTAGGATACATTCTCTGTATCTTTCTCTTCAATCATCTGCACTGGCTGATCCATCTGTTCATTCCCATATTTGTTCTGCCTTTCTTTCTTTTCACTTTATTCTACAACTGCCTTATTTTATAATTTCAATATGTAATTTTCTTACTTTTTATCCGTATGCGATTCTATCTTGCTGGTGGCGCTTTATCTCCTTGGACTGAACCTACTTCCACATTTTTTGGGCTGTGTTAGCAACATTTCTTTCAGAACCGCTTTATCTTTCTCGAGTATCTCACGCTATAATACTTTACCATGCTATAATCTTTCCAAATTCTTGAATTTTTCGATGCCATTTTCTTTTTCCATTTATCATTGTTTACTGTTACCCTGCCTCATCTGCATTTACATTCGCAACTGCCATCTCTTCAAAGAAAACCAATCATCATCTTTAAATTTCCTACCATTTTCATATTATACTGCCCATACCGCTTTAAATCATCTCTGATTAAAAACCATAATAAGTTCAGTTCCTTGATTCCACTGTGTAAAACTTTACACTTTCTTCTTATCCCAGCAAACCTTGAAAGCTTCCGCTGCGCTACTCTGATCACACTGAACACTTTTGCAAAATACTCCATAATTTCTGTTCGCATTACTTCTTTCAATTACTTTCTTCTGGCTTCAACTGTATTCATTTCTAACTTTAACTGCCTCTCAAATCATCTTATTCAATTAATTCAAGCTGAAGGTATTACTGCAATTTCTGATCTGCTAAACTGCTATAGACATGTTGTACTCTTCATATACCTTTCTTGCTTTACTAACATTCTCTGGCTAATCTCATAATTTTGTTGCATAACTTTTTCATATATTCTTTAATCAATCTGCTCTTGCATCAAACCTTGAAGTATCTTAATAACAGTTCACTTCTGTTTAACTAAATCATTTCTTTGCACCGATTTACAAACTCTGACTGACATTTCCCGACTCATCTGATTTTATTCACTTCATCATTTGCTAAATTCTTGCTTTCTCTGATCCATATCTCTTCTTTATATAAACTGCCAGTCATTTTAATCATAATATCTTTTCTGTAAAATACTTCTCTTATTCATTCTGCTGCCTGGCTAATCTTGCTGTACCGTTCATACTATAAATTTTTCTAGTATCTAATCATCCTTCTTTAAAATACAGCAAAAACTCAAATTTGAATACCAATTTCTTTAAATATATCAACTTGCTTATCTGCTCCCCTTATTCCTTTAGATGCTCTTTTCTCAAATAACATAAATATCAGAATCTGCCTTGGTTTCTCTTAACTCAATATTTTCTAACTGTTTCACCATTAATACACTTCTTTCCATTCTATTTCATTTAGCTTAAACACATTCTAATATTCTTAATTTCAACTATAATCGTCTTTGAACTGTTCACAGTTACTAACTTTCACTGCCCTTGTCTTTAATACAACAATCTATAATAACTTTTCTGAAGAATTCCTCATAATCTACCATTTATCAACTAAAATTTCTCTTGTGCAATTTCCAGAAAATCACATTGCACACTGATTCTTCTTTTCTCTCTCTCTTTATTCAACTGATCTTTCTGTACATATTTATACAAATCCTCATATCAAACTTCTTATTACTATCATTATTCATAACAACGCTTTTCTCAAATTTTCGATCTCAGGTACACTTAATCATCAATGTTCTTCTATGTACCAGTACCTCTTTTAAAGCGGATCTGCCTTACTTAATCATGTCAAACTCTTCATAACACTAATCACAATCTCATCCACATGTTTCTTGATATCATCTGACTCAGATCTCTGATGCCACAATACCTCTGCTGAGGTTCTCAACTATATTTTGCACATTTAATCACTTCTGATACCACACTGATGTTCCTCATCACTTCATTACCATATACTGTTTCTGCTAACTCTATATCTCATTGTAACTTACTTACTGAATTCCATATCCAACTTATTAATTTCCTCAATTCCTTTAACTACGAATCTTAACAACCAAATCATTCTATCGCAAACTAACACACTAGTATAATCACATAGATTATACCACCTCTAATCACATCAACTTTCAACAACTGCTAACGGCTGCCAAATTCTCAACTCAAAAACACATTTTACATAACAAAAACTCAAATAAATACCATATTAATCAACACAAAACCACAGACTTACTACCAGCAGTGGACATTAATCCATGTATTGGGACATTGTATTCTCAATGTCTTTCCATATTCTAACTGGACATTGCTCTGATACCAACTTTGACGGCCCTGGATACTTATGCCCATTAAGGCTCCATATCCAGATGCGCCTCCCGCGAACGGATCGAAGTCTCGCAAGGGATAGCTCACACAAGTGTCCAGTAAGAATATAAAAGACAACTACACAGTATAAGACACAAGAAAGTACATGTGCTCATACCTGCATATAACAATTTACAACTGTCCCATCACATTATTACATGTCCAATTAAAAAGTACAACTACCTGGGGCATACCCCGAGGGAGCACAAGCTCACACAACACTAACTACTACACTACTACTGGTGGTACTAGTCTGCCATGACGCTGCTACAAGTCAAACACACGGCAAGCCCTGAAAAGAACTGTAGGGGAGTGAGCCTCAACAAGTCACAGGCTCAGTAGGGGCTACCCAAGAACCACAAGTAGTAAACAAAAGAGACCTCAACCACAAAGGGTCTCACTGGCCACATATATAGCCAAACCATTTCATGCTCACAACAATTGAATTTAGACTGCAACTAAATATAAACACTTTAATCAAACATAATCTTGGAAGATAAAAAGAAGCTATCGAACTAGTTTCACACTACTAGTTCGCTCAACAACAGTAACGCCTAGGCCTCAAGCCTCACAGGCAAACCATAGTCACAATCAATCATTTAAGCTATAAGCCGCACAAGCAAATCACTGCCTAGGCTATAAGCTTCACAGGCAAGTCTCAAATACGTGGGCAATAGGACTGCTAACCAAAAGCTGGCCCTTATACCCAAACCACAATATGTCGGAAGCCACACACAGAATGGCAGGGTGGCTACAATGGCCAATCCTTCACACACGAGAACCATGTACGGAACTTACCCGAGGAAGGGTAAAGCACATTGAGTGGAAGGTCACACCACACGACCTCCACGAAACACAGTTCCACGTCAACACCAGAACAGACTGGTATATGATGTACCACCACAAACCATTACCCACACAGGGTACAGGTACCTATCACCACAAGGTACCAACACAGAAACCACAAGTAAACCAATGCCGTAACAGGGCACACCATAGCGATCTAAACCACATTTGTGGTGAGTCAATACTCACCATCTATAGCTGAAACTGTGCCACCACTCGGGCACACCACAAGCCACAATCGCAGTCACAACTGTGCCAACACCAGGGCACACCTCGAACGAGTCAAACCTCGACTACGAGTCACAAACTCACGAACCACAGCCAGTGGCAAAGCACGAGTCGAAAAGGAACGACGCCACCACACGGGAACGGACTACTGGCTGATCAGGCCAGTATCCAACCCGGACAACACAACACAAAAACAACCTCTCAGTCTCGCAGTCACAGACGAAAGGTCCAACTGTCGCTCCACGAGAACAAGTCAAACAACTGTGGAGACCAACCAACACCACACCTGCAGACACACAACTGCAGGTCCATGCCTGGCGCCTCTAGGGTCTCTGGCCGGAGCACCCTAAAGTGAGGCACTGGAAAACAGGACTAGCTGGGGACCAGTGTCGACTACTGGTGTTTGTACCCCCAACTACGAGCGCGCTACAAGCGACTGCACACCCACAAACACAAGCCGCTGCCCTACTGTCGTCTTTCCCTCAGCCGGACGTACAACTCAAACTCAGGAGTCAGGGTATCTAGGACAGACGACACAGACCTCGACGGTACCACACGTACCGGGACAAACCCCGAGCACAACAAACACACGTGCCTGGCTCACAAAGAACCTGGGGTACCCAACTAGAGAGGCATTCCGGAATAGGTGCCAGACCACCACGCTCGGCAAGCTCAAACCTCGGTATATACACAAACACTTTCTATTACCTATCACGGCTCATATGTTAGGAATAGCTTGTTTCAGTCACCTTGTGACTTATAAGCTAACCTACACAATTACACACATAAACCATATTAATAATAACACCATGGCCTGCCATCGGTTACCTTGTGACAGTGGAGGTTACACTAAACACAGAACACAATAATCACACTTATACTTTACTAATTATCCATCTAGGATAATCTAAAAGATCCTAAAGGATCGAGGCTAGGTTCAGATATGAACCTCATCGCCACAATACCACGAACTAACCACAATAAGTAAAATACAATAAACACAATAATGTACGATGTGCCATGCACACACAACCCCATGCATGACATTCAAACCACATAGACACCACATGTATAATACACCAGCTAGATGCACCACACGTCATTTACGTAAACAACATGCCCAACATATGGACAGCACGTTTCAAGAGTGCTACAGGTGCCAACGCACCACACACACTACACGTAAACACCAAGCCGGTTACGTGTATAACATACTAACCATGTAAAACACGCCCACCTCGTGAGCTATATGCTCCATGAGCGTAACAAGTGAATTGGCTCCACTAGTCATTGCCATGCACAACAGATACCATTAACCGGATATTCAAAATAGAGAAAACAAGCATAACGGGACCTCTCTGCTGAGGTCGCGACATGGGGCTGTGTCACCTTCAGAACGCGACGCCCCGACCTACCGCCTTCATAACTATATCGCGATGGAACAACATGTCGCGTTCACAACATGAACGCGACGGTCGGGCTGTCGCGTTCAGGACACGACGCCCTGGGCGTCGCCTTCACAGGTGCAAACCCTCATCCGAGAGAAACTCACGGATCACCATTCCAAACCATTCAAACCACGATTATTCTCATTTTACATGTTTTAATGGATACCCTAGCATGGTATCTAATGTTCTATAAGCTTTAAACGAATCAAATCCACACCACGAGCATTTCACACAATCAAACGAGGTTGAAACACCCTACCTTCACGAAGAACGCGGAAACCACGCACGGCACGGCATCCCCCCCGCTCCACGCGATGTCCTCGCGGCGAGAGCGCGCCAAAAACACCTCCAGAAGTCCGAATCACCCGAGGGAGCTCCACAGCAGCCCCTCCTAGTCGAGCAGAGCTTGTGGAAGCTCTGTTCGGCCGAAACTTCTTTAAAAACGGACAGCGGTTAAGAATGCGACGCTGCCCTACGTCGTGACCTGAACGCAACGTAGGAGGCCGTCGCCTTCCTACTCCTGATGTCAGCAGGCCACCCAGCGCCCGACACTTGGCGCGTATGCAGACGTCGACGCTCAATGGTGGCAACAGGAACGCGACCCCCAGGGCTGTCGCGTTCAAAATGCGACACACACCCCTGTCACGTTCATAGGCAGAAAACCTGTGAGCACTTTGGGCCCAACGGCCGGCCCACCAAGCCTCACAATGCGCGCAAACACCTGAAACACAAGCTAATGGGCCACACATTGGCCATCAAACCCGCTAAACCTGGATCCACGGGGATCCAGAAAATGCGCGACGTTACAGTCTGGTTGCAACATGTCGACCCGTCGCGATCAGATCGCGACAATTCTACTTGTCGCGACCCCTCCTGAGGTCATGACGCATCGGGCTGTCACGATCTCAAAGGGTGGCCCGAGCCCAGAAAAGAGCTTTTGCCCCTTTTCCAGGTGGGTTCCTTCCCTTCCATCTCACTTCAAAAATCGATATAAAATGACATAAAGCTCCAAAATTCATGAAATTAATTTTAAACGATTCTAAATATGAAGATCTATCACTGGGCATGATGAATTAGAAAACAAACACGTTTAGGACACACTTTTATTAGGTTGAACTTCGATAACCTAATCATGCACAGTCATGGATAAACGATTTAATTGGCAACGAATACATAATAGAAATTAGGGCAAATATGGGCATTTGAAAGCTAGGATCATGTTGTATTTATGAGAATTATATCAAGACACGGGATCATGTACAAACGAGGATTGAACACAAACATGATGGTCTGGGCACAACATGTTAACAGAAGTTTGGGCATTTAATTCCCCCTCGTGGAGAACGAAATAGAGCGAAATCAGAGGGCTTTCAAAGGGGATCATGAAGACTACCTAGGGTAATTTTTACACGAGTTAAGCTTGAGAGATTGCCTACATTTTTGCATTGACAAGAAAACTAGGGCTTGATGACGAAAGAGGAAGAAGAATCTCTTTAGATCCAAGCCTTCCCTCCTTGCTCCTTCGTCTACAGCCTCCTCTCCTCGTCCTCCAAAGTCCCAACAACGAAATGAGACTTGGTAGGGCCAAATTAGAGGTGTATAGAGTGGTTTAAGAGTCCTAATGTATTAAAACTCTTCTCTTCTCCTCCAACTCCAAAAATTCACATTTATCACATATTTTTCCACCATTTATCCACCTAATGGGTAGGGAAGAGACCTAATTCCATGGTCAAAGGGTTAGGATAGGTATAGGACTCTTCTTTTAGATATTTATGGGTTATTTAATATTTATCTTAATCCTTTACTATTTATTAATTAATTACATATGAAATTTAATTAATTATTTCCAATCTCATAATGGGCTCCTCTCAATTGGGCCAACACTTAATGTTAGGACCATTAATAAAACCCATCACTAATTTTAGCTTAATGGGCTTTACTTTAATTCCCTTAAATTCTATTTATGATCTCTTTATTCCAATTAAATCTATTTATCTCATAATTTTTTTTATTTGAATTTTAAAAATCATGGGTACTACATCCTCCCCCTGTTAAAAGGAATTTGGTCCCTAAATTTATATGATCGTAAGAGGAAGAGAGAGACTTACTGAATAATTCCGGATAATTCCGACGCATTGTTGCTTCGGGTTCCCACGTGGCTTCTTCGACTTCGTGATTTCTCCACAGTATCTTGACCATGAGTATAGATCGATTCCGAAGCTGTTGCATCTTCTTGTCCAATATCTTTACTGGTCTTTCTTCATAGGTCATATCTTTGTTCAAAATAATGTCATCATAGCTGATTACGTGTGACGGATCATACACGTACTTCCTCAGCATTGACACATGGAAAACATTATGTACGGTGGAGAACTGGGGAGGTAGTGCTAGTCGGTACGCCACCTCGCCAACTCTATCCAATACTTCAAATGGACCTATGAATCGCGGTCTCAATTTGCCTTTCATCCCAAATCTTTGGAATCCTCTGGTCGGGGATACCTTCAGCATCACATGATCTCCGACTTGAAATTCTAAGTCCCTTCTTCTTTTATTAGCATAGCTCTTCTGCCTGGACTGAGCTACCTTAATCCTGTCTCGGATAATCTGTATATCCCTACTAGTGCTCTGTACCATGTCTGGTCCCAGCCATTACTGTTCTCCTACTTCATTCCAATATACTGGTGATCTGCAACTTCTTCCGTACAGTGCTTCAAATGGCACCATCTTAATGCTTGCCTAATAGTTGTTGTTGTAGGCGAATTCAATCAGGGATAGCTGTTCATTCCAATACCCTTCAAAATCTATAGTGCAGACACATAGCATGTCTTCCACTATCTGGTTTGTCCTTTCTGTTTGTCCATCTATCTGTGGGTGGAAGATAGTGCTGAAATTGAGTTTAGTGCCCAATGCAGTCTGAAGTCCCTTACAGAATCTAGATGTGAATCTAGGGTCACGATATGAGACAATGGACACGGGGACTCTATGTAATCTTACAATTTCCTTTATGTATAAAGCTGCTAACACATCCACACTCCAAGTGCTTTTGATTGCCAAGAAATGTGTGGACTTTGTCAATCAGTCCACAATGACCCATATAGCATCAAGTTCACCACGAGTTCGGGGTAAACCCATGATGAAATCCATGCCGATGCTTTCCCACTTCCACTCGGGTATGTCCAGGGGTCTGAGTACACCCGCAGGACGACAGTGTTCAGCTTTTACCTATTGACAGGTGAGGCAGTGTGCGGCATGCTCAGCCACCTCACGCTTCATGTTTGGCCACCAAAATGACCTTTTCATGTCTTGGTACATCTTGGTTGCATCTGGGTGAATGGTATACTTGGTCTTATGGGCTTCATCCATTAGCTTTCTATTCAGCTCCTCATTGTCAAGCACGCATGTCCTGGCTTGGAATAGTATTCTTCCATCCTCAGTGATGGAGAAATCCGGCTTATTATCTATGGTCTCCCTGACTCTGACTAGAAATGGATCATTAGCCTGTTGCTCTTTGATCTTGGCAAAAATGTCAGGTTGTGCTCTAAGATTGGCAACTATCATCTTATCACTTCTTTGCTCAATATTCAGATCCAGATTGGCGAACTGTTCTAACAATTGCATTTCGCCCATGACTAAACATGATAATGAAGCTACTGGCTTCTTGCTAAGTGCATCAGCTACTGCATTACCTTTTCCTAGGTGATATTGAATGTTGAAATCAAAATCCTTTAAGTACTCCAGCCATCTTCTTTGTCTCATATTAAGCTCCTTCTAAGAAAACAAGTACTTCAGACTCTTGTGGTCAAAGTAGATAATAAATTATTCCCCATACAGATAATGCCTCCATATCTTGAGTGTAAATACCACTGCAGCTAATTCTAAGTCATGGACAGGATAATTGACTTCATGTGGCTTCAACTGCCTTGAAGAATAAGCTATGACCTTCTCATTCTACATTAACACGCAACCTAGTCCGATTCCAGATGCACCAGTGTAGACTGAGAATCCTTCGCCCTCGACTGGAAATGCGAGGATGGGTGCAGAAGTCAACAATTGCTTGAGTGTCTGAAAGCTCTTCTCGCACTCCTTACTCCAGACGTAAGGGTTCTCTTTCCACGTAAGACGCGTAAGAGGTACAACTATCTTGGAGAAGTCTTTTATGAACCGTCTGTAATAACCAGCCAGTCCAAGAAAACTTCTGATCTCAGTGACATTAGTCGGCCTTTCCCAGATGAGTACAACTTCTACCTTGGAAGGGTCGACAACGATACCATCCTTGGAAATAACATGGCCTAGAAAGGACACCTCCTCGAGCCAGAATTCACACTTGCTCAATTTGGTGTAGAGCTTGTTGTCCCTCAAGATCTATAGAGTGATCCTCAGATGCTCCTCATGCTCTTCCTTGGTCTTGGAATATATGAGAATATCATCAATGAACACCACGACGAACTTGTCGAGGTATAGCCAATATATGCTGTTCATTAATTGCATAAAAGCTGCAGGAGCGTTGGTTAGTCCAAAAGGCATGACTACAAATTCATAATGACCGTACCTGCTCCTGAAAGCTGTCTTGTAGATGTCCGCATTTTTAATCATCATCTGATGATATCCCAATCTAAGGTCAATCTTAGAAAAGTATTTAGCTCCTGATATCTGATCAAACAATTCATCAACTCGAGGTAGAGGGTACTTGTTCTTGATAGTGAGATGATTTAACTGCTTGTAATCGATGCATAATCTCATAGATCCGTCCTTCTTCTTGACGAACAACACTGGTGCTCCCCAAGGAGAACTACTTGGCCTGATAAATCCCTTTTCCAATAGTTCCATCAATTGCTCTTTCAACTCTTTTAATTCAGTCGGGGACATCCTATAGGGTTGGCGTGATACCGGTGCAGCTCCAGGTATGAGATCAATTGAGAAATTTACATCTCTTTCAGGTGGAATGCCTGGCAGCTCATCGGAAAACACATCGGGGTATTCTTGCACTATATGTAAGTATGATATCTTAGTTGCTTTCTTTTCAACCACAATTACGGCAAGAAATGCCACACAGCCCTTTCTTATCATGTTATGTGCCTTATTAGCAAAGACGAGAGACAAGTGCCTCTTGTGTCTACGTTCCGTGAAGGTCAACTTTGGGAATTCACTAAAGAAAATTTTCCCTCTTCTACAATCCACGATAGCCCCATACGTGGATAGCCAATCGGCTCCCAGAATAACATCGTAGCCCTCCATGGGCATATAGATCAAGTCAGCTCTCAGATTGAGATCACCAATCTTAACATCAGCTAGTGGAAAATATTTATTCAATTGAGCCTTTTCTCCCAGGAGTGTAGTGACAGGTAATTCAAATGCCATGGATGTAGGTTTTTCGTTTAGCATATCAGCAAATGCTTGAGATATAAATGAACGTCTCACACCAGTGTCAAATAAAACAAATGTTGATAGGGAAAAGACAGGTAGTGTACCTTCCACCACTCCACCTTTCTCGGTGGTTTCCACCTCTTGCAAGGCCTGCAGTCGGCCGGGCTTTTTCTGTCCCGCAAGATGCTTCTCGTTCTCCTTAAGCAAAGGGCACTCAGGAATATGGTGGTCTCGGCTCCCGCAACATAGGCATGCGCCTACCTTTCTCCAGCATTCTTCTGTCGTGTGACCTAGCTTGTCACAATGCTTGCATCTTGGTTTGCTGGTTGGAGCAGTAGGGGTGGGGACTTTGGGCTTCCGCTCCTGGCTTGGTCCGTCAGTGATACTTAACGGCCTTTTCTTGTCGTTAGTGGGCTTGCTCGGTGCTCCGGATGTCTGTTCCTTCTTTACCATTCTACCCTTGATGCGCTCGATGAAGTCAGTCGCATCCTCCAGCAATTGTGCTTTCTTCACCATCTAAGTCTAGATATCCAGATGTGCCAGCTGAGTGATGTAAGCGGGCCTGAGCCCATTTAGAAAGCGCTTGGCCTTCATTCTTTCAGTGCTAACCAGATGATTGGCATAGCGCACCAACTGGGAAAACTGAGCCTTATACTCAGTGACATTCAGGTTCCTCTGCTTGAGTGCTGCAAATTCAGAGGCTTTCCTCTCTTGGACTCTTTCTAAAAAATATTTGGAGTTGAAATGCTCCTTGAACTCATTCCATGTAAATTGTGCATCTGCTCTGGTTGCCTCAACGGACTCCCACCACGCGCGGGCATCCCTCTCGAGCTGAAATGTGGCAAGTAAAAGCTTATCTCCATCCGCACATTGCATAACGCGGAAGATACACTCAATCTCCTTGAGCCAGTTTTCGGCCTCATCAGGGTCAGTGGTCCCACTGAAGCGAGATGAATTTAGATTGTGGAAGTTCTGATGTAACTCTCTAGCTCCTCAGTTATTGTTGTTATTAGCTCCAGCGGCCTGGAGTAATGCCTGAGTAAGCTGTTGGATTGTGTGTTGCATGTCACGGAGTTGAGCACGCTCCACTGCCATTGCTAGTGTTAAGTTCTTCAAAAGAGAATTTAAATGTAAGTCATTGAGTTTGCACTTAGTTTGTGCGTGTGTGAGTTGATTTTTTTATCTTATTACCCTTGGTTCTACCCATCTCACATAGGTATGGAATTTAGACTCTAAGTCAAGGCATGTCAAATCTAGATCATCCTATACTTAAGAATAACCTAGGCTCTGATACCACAAAACTGTAACGTCCCGACGTGGAATATCGAAGCGGAATTACATTTATTAAATAGTACAGAGCGAGAATAAATGACAAACCATTGATCAATTGGAATAATATCAAATAACCTCCAATTTTCATTAATAATCCATCAAACTTCATGACCTAACTATTACATCAACTGATCAGAGCCATAACTAGGGCCCAAAGTACTATATTCAAACTCAAACTAATACATACTAACTGATTGACTACTAAACTAACTAACTACTACGCCATGATAGCTAATCGGGTCACCCCTGAGCAACGTCCTCATCAGTCCCATCCTCGTGAGTGTGGTCATATCCATCCGACTCACCTGAACACATGAAATAAACACGCAGGATGAGCGAATAACGCCCAGTAGGACTTAATATCTCATGGAAACAAGCATGCTTTACATAATTAATGTCTTAAATGGCAGGGTAACGAAAGAGTATAGTCATGTAGAGCAAGTAAAGATAGCAAGAGAGCAATAGCACTGGTATAGTGAAAATAGCACAATGATGACGATAATAGAATGGCCATGTAACGATAATTGCACTTGTATAGCACTTGAATAGATAGCATTTTGATTTTCAATGATTAATTGTTATAGTATTAAATGACAATGGATGCATGCTGTACACATCCTGATCATGTAATCCTTGCAAGGAAATAGCACTCTTCGGGAGCTCTCCCCAGGACCAGATCGGGCCCTATTGCACTAGCATATAGCACTTGTTTGTTATTTTAGACAATCAATTATATGACCAATAGAGTACCAAAAAGAGATGAGAGTAATAGACGAAATATATGAGAGTACAGAGTGAAAGTGAACAGATGAGAGTAACGAGATAGTAGATTAGATAGGGGTATAATCATAAAACAATATTAAACCACGATAGTAACAATTGCACAGCACCAAGTCGGGTACCGGCAGTCTGGTAGAAGTCACCACCGCCCACTAGCCGTGCTAAGAACACAGGTTAGATGGTTCGACATGATCACAAGGTAAGATGGAAACACTAAGGCCATTTGGATCATGCTGATCGCTAAGAGTGTAACGGGATTTAAGGTACAACCAGCTCATCGGCTAAGGACATGCACCAAAGCCAAGAAGACTTACGGAGGCCTTGACAAGGATTCCCTAGTCTAGTCAGGAGTCTTCCCGGTGGAGAGGTGGTCCATGCCAAGAGAAAGTGTGTAGAAACTGGTTCATCGTGCCTCTAGTGCTCGAAGGCCGAGGGAAAACGATAATGGTGTACAACACACGAGTAAAACGAAGACAAGTGTAATTAATTAAATAGGGAATTTAGTAATTATTTTTCTCTAAATTACTAGATATATTATTGAGTAATTTAATAGAGTTTAATGAAAAACATGATGGTTAAGTGTGTGCAAGTGTAAGAAATCAAGAGAACATGTATGGTTGTGCATATAGTTTTTAATTAATAAATTTCATGAAGATTTATCCATTCACGTTTTACAAGTCAAAATTTATCATGACAATATTTAATTGGAGTTAATCAGGGATTATATGTTATTAATAGTAGGGTTATAATGGTAATTTAGGATTCTGGCCGCAACATTCAGGTCGCGACGCAGGTTACTGTCGCGATCAGGTCGCGACGCCAGAGACTGGCGCGATCAGAGTGTTCAGGTCGTGGCCCACAGGGGTGTCGCGTTAAGTTCATCGCGACACCCTTGCATGGTGCGTTCTGTTGAACCGACGCTGGGGAGAACCGGTCTGGTCGCGACATGTCAACCCGTCGCGATCAGATCGTGACGGTTCTACTTGTCGCGACCCCTCCTGAGGTCGCGACGCATCGGGCTGTCGCGATCTCATAGGGTGGCCCGAGCCCAGAAAAGAGCTTTTTCCCCTTTTCCAGGTGGGTTCCTTCCCTTCCATCTCACTTCAAAAATCGATATAAAATCACATAAAGCTCTAAAATTCATGAAATTAATTTTAAATGATTCTAAACATGAAGATCTATCACTGGGCATGATGAATTAGAAAAGAAACACGTTTAGGACATGCTTTTATTAGGTTGAACTTCGGTAACCTAATCATGCACAGTCATGGATAAACGATTTAATTGGCAATGAATACATGATAGAAATTTGGGCAAATAGGGGCGTTTGAAAGCTAGGATCATGTAGTATTTATGAGAATTATATCAAGACACGAGATCATGTACAAACGAAGATTGAACACAAACATGATGGTTCGGGCACAACATGTTAACAGAAGTTTGAGAATTTAATTCGCCCTCATGGAAGAACGAAATTGAGCGAAATCAGAGGGTTTTCTAAGGGGATCATGAAGACTACCTAGGATAATTTTTACACGAGTTAAGGTTGGGAGATTGCCTACATTTTTACATTGATAAGAAAATTAGGGCTTGATGATGAAAGAGGAAGAAGAATCTCCTTAGATCCAAGCCTTCCCTCCTTGCTACTTCGTCCACAGCCTCCTCTCCTCGTCCTCCAAAGTCCAACAACGAAATGAGACTTGGTAGGGCCGAATTAGAGGTGTATAGAGTGGTTTAAGAGTCCTAATGTATTAAAACTCTTCTCTTCTCCTCCAACTCCGAAAATTCACATTTATCACCTATTTTTCCATCATTTATCCACCTAATGGGTAGGGAAGAGACCTAATTTCGTGGCCAAAGGGTTAGGATAGGTATAGGACTCTTCTTTTGGATATTTATGGGTTATTTAGTATTTATCTTAACCCTTTACTATTTATTAATTAATTACATACGAAATTTAATTAATTATTTCCCATCCCATGATGGGCTCCTCTCAATTGGGCCCAACACTTCATGTTAGGACTATTAATAAAACTCATCACTAATTTTATCTTAATGGCCTTTAATTTAATTCCCTTAAATTCTATTTATGATCTCTTTATTCTAATTAAATCTATTTATCTCATAATTTTTTTTATTTTATTTGAATTTTAAAAATGAAGGGTACTATAGGTTGACACTTGTCCCAACTATCTCGACAGCAAAACGACAAAACTGCATGCTGCAGTCAGAAGGCTGAACGTGACGACATGCCTGTCGCGTTCCTAACCAGAACGTGATGGCCATCCCGTCGCCTTCAGAAGGCGACATCCCGATACGTCACTATCTTCATCAGAAGGTGGCTGACCAATGAAAGGAGGATGTTACAAAGGATGTCTTATTTGAATACTATATCCTTTGATATCGGACTTATAGGCCTCGGTCTTACAAGTCTAGCGCAACCGGTCAATGGGGATTGTAGTCAACCTTACGAAGACAACTAAGTGTCAATAAAGTTCATCCACTCTTGGTATCATGAGAGAGATATCTCATGTAATCTTACTCAGAGAAATCATTGGCCAGGGTTGATCGGATAAGAGGAGTTCTCCAGTTGAATCCAAATAAGCGTATGTCTCAATTGGATTCCCTATAGGCCTAATAATATCACCAAGCCTAACATAAGGACTGTGAGATATTAGATGGATGAGAGATTATAGTTACATAATAACTGTAGGAAGAAAGGTACAATGGATTATGATCACTCGTACTGTCTAGGGATTATGGCATAGTAGCTTAATACGTTCCATAATCGATAAGTTGAGTGAATTTATTACGGAGACAATAAATTCACTTAGTCAGAATGTAATATCTTGTGTATGGGACCGTAGGTCCAGAACCTATAAATCTACCTTTAAACGTTTGTTTCTGAACTTTGACACTCTAGCTAAAGATAACCTTTTAACCCCATAAATATAACCATATTTAGTCACCAATCGATGTTCCTTAGTCAGCAGTCGATGTCTTAGCTAGCAATCAATATTTTAGTCACCAATCGATGCTTTATAGTCAGCAATCAATGTCTTGGTCACCAATCGATGTTCCAGTCAAAGGGAAATTCTGTATATGATGAAGTGAAGCTTCGACTGGTCAGTTTATATCGTTGTCAGTCGAAGTGAAACTTCGTATATGATGAACTGTAGCTTTGTATATGACGAAGTGAAGCTTCGACTGGTCATTTTTTTTTCATTGTTGGTCAAAGTGAAATTTCGTATATGACGAAATGTAACTTCGTATATGACGAAGTGAAACTTCGACTGGTCAGTTTTCATCGTTGTCAATCGAAGTGAAACTTTGTATATGACGAAGTGTAACTTCGTATATGATGAAGTGAAGCTTCGACTGGTCAGTTTATATTGTTGTCGATCGAAGTGAGGCTTTGCATATGACAAAGTGAGGCTTCGCATATGATGAAGTTAGCTTCGATTCATCCTGACCAAAACTAGTATGATGAAGTTACTGAACAGTGCAAATCTTTTGTTGGAGCAATGAAAAATATTATATTCATGAGATAAAAGTGATATTAAGGATTTTATGATAAGCATGAATTTTGTCATCACCAATATTAAAAGGTTAATACTTAGAATAGTTCAGCTAGAGCTCCCTTTCGTTCTCCAATCTATGTGACCATTGTTCAGTAATCGATTGGCCTCCGGTCAAAGTTTCTTTGTTCTCCAACCAATTTTTTTCATGTCCTCTAATCGAATCAGAGTTGAGTATAATCTATTAGTGCTTGTGCTTTTGTCAGACTTTTGGCAATGGTCGTCATCAACTGACTCCTTTGGTCTATCAACTTTCTAGCGTAGATCCCTATGCATGTCAGAACAACTCATACCTTTTCCAAAGATCACACTGTTGGCTGGTATAGAACCTTTGTAACATTCCTTCCTTCTTTGGTCAGCCACCTTTTGTTGAATGTAGTGACGTATCGGGCCGTCGCCTTCTGGAGGCGATCGGATGACTATCGCATTCTTGTTGGGAACGCAACAAGCATGTTGTCGTGTTACCCTTCTGACCACAACATGTAGTTTTGTCGTCTTTCTGTTGGGACAATTGGGACACGTGTCGAGGCATGTCAGATGAAGGCGACATGATAGGTGTCGCGTTCATGGTGTTAGGCCTGTGAGGGTGACACGTGGCAGGTTCGATGGTCAGGTCTGACCATGACTTTGGGGTCGCGACAAGTTGGCCATTGTGTTCATTACTGAACGTGACCACCAAGCTATCGCGTTCTCAGGTCCGTGGCATATATAGGCTAGGCCATCAGATCCTTCTTTTTCTTCCCCTTTTCTTCTTCTTTGTCCCCTTCCTCCAACCCTCCTCTGTGTGAGCTTCTCCGTGGGGAGATTGTGAGGGTGTTGGTGGTGAAGATCGTGGCAGCTTCCTCTTCAACATGTGACATCTCATTCGGTATGTAGGAGGACGTACATTACTCATGGACAATGTGAGCGTGGAGCTTGGAGCAAGGAGGAGGTGGCCATGCACACGAGAAGACCCCAACGGGTTGGCTCTTCTTTTTGAGGTAGGGACTCTTATCCTTCCCCCTAGTTTTATCATGCTAGGATCACCTCCCCCTGTTGAACCACTCTTATATTTTACTCTTATATTTTGGTGATAACAAAACTTATGATTAATTAAATATTATTAAATATATTAAATATTATGTTTTCCTAATAAATATAAATTTATGGTACTATCTCTGTGAGATTTGCACTAAAAAACTAAATCATGTCTATTCAATATACATCGATTTCAGTTCACAAAGTGCCATATGGATTCTGTTGAAAACATCGATTCCCTTGAAAAACATGGATTTCACTTAAACATCGATTTTGTTCAAACATTGATTTCACTTAAACATGGATTCTGTTCAAACATAGATTTCACTTAAACATGGATTTCATTTGAACATGGATTCTGTTCAAACATAGATTTCAAACTTAAACATCGATTTCCTCTACACTCAGATATTTCAAAATGGTTTTGGCATCTAATGAAAAGACAAATATATTTCATTTACGTAATCTTCTATCTTTCTGACAGAATATTTTTTTGCTTCTCTCTCTAGAGCTCTTCTTTCCTGTCAGACAAAAAGGGGCTTACCTACCACTTCTGGGTAACATCAGAAAACATAGAGGTATGAGCCTTTTTGACTGAAACACTCTTTGATCTAAACACTTTCTTCTATGCTTGCATACCTCGTAAACCACAAAATGTCAAAAAAAGAGAAGATGAGCAACGGCTAGAACTCCAATGGATTTGTTCAAGTCTGCTTGAATAAAAGGATGAAGCAAGGCAAAAGAAAAGTGAGAGCTTTCCTGGAGAACATTAAAAGAGTGTACATCCAGTGAAGAATCTGAACACCAGATACACTCAAAGGAAAAGAGAGAAAGAGCCCGAGCCCAAGAAGAAGTGCTCAAGCGTCTGAAGCCTTCAAGCTTCAAGCTCCTTCTCCTCTCTTCACTCTCTCTCTGTGGTCATTGTAATTCTAGGGGAGGGTCCGTTGCTAAGAGTTTTTGGGTTAGAGTCTATTCTTGTAAAACTCTTCGCATTATTCTTTCTTTTCGAAGAAAGATTTATGTCCAGTTGTAGGACTGTATACAGTGTAGAACCTAGCTAGGGGTTTAAGTCTAGCAGAACCGCACTGGGGTTTCTACCAGGAGGTTGGCTTCTTGATTTGTAAGAGAAGTGGGCTGCCTTCTTGCCCGGGAAAGAGAAGAAGACCAGCTGGGGTGTTGGGTGTTGTGTTGTCCTTGAGGGGGACTGTACCCTTGGTTAGTAAAATCCCAAGAGATTGCTTGGGGACTGGACGTAGGACTTCCACGTGGGAAGGGCCGAACCAGGATAAATTCCTTATATTCTTTGTGTGATTGATTATTTGCTTCCGCACTGCTACTCTCTATCACACTCAACTAACCAAACTTTTAAGTGATAATTTTCTATGTTTAAGTTTTTATTTCAGATTTCAGAAAACCTATTCACCCCCCCCCCCCTCTAGGTTAGCTTGTTGTCGTACCAAAAGGGTCAATAAGTGGTATCAGAGCGAGGTTCTCTGATCAATCAAGAAGATCCAACGATCTTAGAGAAGATCCATGGCAACTCAAGGATTTGCTGAAGGTCAATCAGTCATCAGACCTCCATTCTTCGATGGAGAGGATTTCAAATACTGGAAAATGAGAATGGAATGCTTCATTCGAGGCACAGACTTTGATCTGTGGCAGGTAATAGAGGTAGGTGATTTTGTTATTGTTCATGCTGAAGGTACTACTGCCATTACAGCAGCTGATAAGAGTAAATTATCTCTAAATTTTAAAGCAAAGAACTATCTATGTTGTGCTTTATCCAAAAGAGAATTCAGTAGAATATCTTAAATCAGCTAAAGAAATATGGGATAAACTGTAAGTAACTTATGAAGGAACAGATAAAGTAAAACAAACTAGGATAGATATTCTTGTCTGACAATATGAGCAATTTAAAATGCTTCAAAACGAAAATATCACTCAGATGTATAATAGATTTTCAAGCATAGTAGTTGGTCTAAGTTCTCTTGTTAAAAATCTTTCTGATGAGGAAACTGTCAGAAAGATACTTAGATCTTTAACTCTTTCATGGACTCCAAAGGTCACCGCTATTGAAGAAGCCCATGATCTAACCAAGTTTTCCATTGATAAATTAATTGGCTCTCTCATGGCACATGAAATCAATATGGAGCGACTATCTGAAAGCTCTTCCAAGAAAAAACTCACTAATGCTCTTAAAGTTGCAGCTGCTTCTTCCACCTCTTCTTCTTCTTCTAGTTCAAAAAATGCAAGTTCTGAAGATAGCAATGTGGATGATGTCCTATCCAAACTTCAAAAAAACTCAAGAAGAATAAAAATGGATCAAGAAGAATTCAAAAGAAATAGAAAAAGGAAAAAGAACCAATCTGCTATGAATGCAGAAAACCTGAACATCTAAGACCAGACTGTCCTAAACTCAAGAAGACTAGTCAACCAGAAAAATCCAAGAAGCAGTACAAAAAAATTAAAAGAAAAGCCATGGCGGCTGCTTGGGACAATGAAGAGGCCACAACTTCAGAATCATCAAGCTCAGATCCCGAAAAAGAGCAGGAAAGTCTAGCCCTCATTGTAGGACTAGATGAGGTACATTTTGACCCATTTTTTGATTCATGCATTGATTCAGGGTCAGAGTCTAAAGACTTAGAAGAAGTCTTTAATGAACTTTATGAAAAACATAAAGGTGTTGTAAAAGAATTAAAAATTCTGAAAAATAACACTACTTGCTTAGAAAGCACCAATTCAGATCTTAAATCCGAAATAGAACAATTAGAAAAATAATTAAAAGAAAATAAAGATAATAATTATCTTTTAAATGAAGATTTGAAAAGCAAGAATAATGAGAAGTTTGAGTTAGAAGAAAAACTGAAAACTCTAACTGAAGGAAATCTTTATTTAAAAGAATCTGTTAGAAAATTAATCAAAGGGAAAACATCTCTAGCTCTATGCTTAAAAAGATAAAAAATTGTCAATAATAACAAGGCCTTGGATACAAACCTCCTGAAAGAGAAAAATAAGTCATAATTCATAAAAAATATCAACTGCCAAAATTTGTAAAAGAAACCAAGATGCCTCACAAAAAGGCCCCTGTAATGAATAAGCTCTATCAAAAGGAAAAAGGTTTCCAAAAATTGTGTTCTAAACAGACATTACAAAGATAATAGGAACTGCAAAACAAATTATATTCATTGTTGTTCTCATTGCAATAAATTAGGACACACATTAAACACCTGCACAACAAGACACCTAGTATGGATTCCAAAAAGATATTTTTATGCATCTAACCATCAAGGACTCAAAAAGATTTGGGTACCTACTTCTGAATAAGTTGTTTACAGGATAGCCTTGAAGCATCAAGAACAAAGGATGCTCAAGGCACTGGTGACTGCCAGCTCTTCATCCAACTCATATCTGAAGAGAGAGTAGTCACTAATTTATTTTTAAATTTTAGTATTATTAACAACTATTTGCAAGTCTCATTCAGGTGGAGTCTCTCATTCAGGGGGAGCACAGACTAAGGGGGAGTTATTCATTAATGTCAATCATTGTTGAACCCCTCAATGGTAAGAAATTTTCACAAAAAGGGGAGAGAATGCATGGTACGATCCTTCCTTTTTGGTTAGTGACAAAAAGGGGGAGAGTATACATAGTATGCATTATCTGTGAATTTTTCATATTTTCTATGATTTAAGTATTTTTGTCAGAAAATTCTCATAAGTTTTGTCATCACAAAAAAGGGGGAGATTGTTAAACCACTCTTATATTTTACCCTTATATTTTGGTGATAACAAAACTTATGATTAATTAAATATTATTAAATATATTAAATAATATGTTTTCCTAATAAATATAAATTTATGGTACTATCACTGTGAGATTTGCACTAAAAAGCTAAATCGATGTCTATTCATTATACATCGATTTTAGTTCACAAAGTGTCACATCGATTCTGTTGAAAACATCGATTCCCTTGAAAATATGGATTTCACTTAAACATCGATTCCCTTGAAAAATATGGATTTCACTTAAACATTGATTCCCTTGAAAACATCGATTTCACTTAAACATCGATTCTATTTAAACATCGATTTTACTTAAACATAGATTCTGTTCAAATATAGATTTCACTTAAACATGGATTTTATTAGAACATGGATTCTGTTCAAACACAGATTTCAAAATAGTTTTGGCATCTAATGAAAAGTCAAATATATTTCATTTACGTAATCTTCTATCTTTCTGACAGAAGATCTTTTTGCTTATCTCTCTAGATCTCTTCTTTCCTGTCAGACAAAAAGGGGCTTACCTACCACTTCTGGGTGACATCAGGAAATATAGAGGTATGAGCCTTACTGAAACACTCTTTGATCTAAACACTTTCTTCTATGCTTTCAGACCTCGTAGACCACAAAATGTTAGAAAAGGAGAAAATGAGCAATGGCTAGAACTCCAACGGATTTGTTCAAGTCTGCTCGAATAAAAGGATGAAGCAAGGCAAAAGAAAAGTGAGAGCTTTCCTGAAGAACATTAAACGAGTGTACATCCAGTGAAGAACCTGAACTCCAAATACACTCAAAGGAAAAGAGAGAAAGAGCCCGAGCCCAAGAAGAAGTGCTCAAGCGTCTGAAGCCTTCAAGCTTCAAGCTCCTTCTCCTCTCTTCACTCTCTCTCTGTGGTCATTGTAATTCTAGAGGAGAGTCCGTTGCTGAGAGTTTCTGGGTTAGAGTCCATTATTGTAAAACTCTCAGCTTTGTTCTTTCTTTTCTAAGAAAGATTTATGTCCAGCTGTAGGACTGTATACAGTGTAGAACCTAGCTAGGGGTTTAAGTCTAGCGGAACTACACTGGGGTTTGTACCAGAAGGTTGGCTTCTTGACCTGTAAGAGAAGTGGGCTACCTTTTTGCCTAGGAAAGAGAAGAAGACCAGCAGGGGTGTTGGGTGTTGTATTGTCCTTGAGGGGGACTGTACCCTTGGTTAGTAAAATCTCAAGAGATTGCTTGGGGATTGGACGTAGGACTTCCATGTGGGAAGGGCCGAACTAGAATAAATTCCTTGTGTTCTTTGTGTGATTGATTATTTGCTTCCGCACTGCTACTCTCTATCACACTCAACTAACCAAACTTTCAAGTGATAATTTTCTGTGTTTAAGTTTTTGTTTCAGATTTCAGAAAACCTATTCAGCCCCCCTCTAGGTTAGCTTGCTGTCGTACCAAAAGGGCCAACACCCCCTTCTTCAAGCCTTGTAGAATCCATGCTAGGGTATTGTGGATGCTTGGTGTGATCCTTTGAGCATGATTGGGGGTTTGGGGTCTGAGTGTTATCATGTGTACATGTGAGATTTCATGAGTGTAGATCCCTTACATTGACATGCATGGGTGTGGATGAGGGTGGTTTGTGCCTCTAGTATGTGTTTACATCGTTCTCCATGCTCCCCTCCCTCTGTGTACATCGAGTTTTCCATTTATATAGGGGAGTTTTGGGAGGTCTCAGGTTAGCACCCAAGTCTCTATATGTGGCCGCGACAAGGTTCTTGTCATGACCCAGAATGGGATGTATCGCCCCGTCGCCTTCTGGTCTTGTAGAGACGCTCATCCTGTCGCGTTCTGGTTGCAATAGGGTGGTCGTCGCCTTCAGACCTAGTTTACTGTGGGGCTGTGTGCGGTCTCGGGTGGGCACTCAGACTTCTGTCAGTGGTCACGACAAGGTCCTTGTCGCGACCCAGATCGCGACGCTTCCCCCGTCACCTTCAGACCCATGTCACGACAGCCTGGGTGTCGCCTTCAGGTGGTGACAGCCCTTGTGTCGCTTCATCTGAGAAAGAGACAGTGACCATGTTGCCTTCTCAGACAAAGAGTGACTGATGACATGCTCGGAATTTAAAATTTGATGAATATTATTATAAAAATAATTTACATCCACAAAAAATGCCGTCTATATCTCCAACATATGTAGACGATTATGAATAGTCGTCTACATAACTTATGTAGACGATCATTAATAGCAGTCTATATATGTTAGATATGTAGACGGCTACAAAAAGACGTCTACATATCTAACATACGTAGATGGCTACAAGAAGCCGTCTACATATCTAACATATGTAGACAGCTATACTAAGTCGTCTACAAATGTCACTTTTTGTAGACGGCTACCATTTACAGCCGTCTACATATAATATATTTCTTGTAGTGATATGATTAAGATTCGACCATTGGATTTTCTCCAGATCTAAGCCCTAACTGTTGGATTTAAGTTTGATCAAGATTTGACGGTTAGATTCGCTCTTGATGTATATTTGATAAAGATATGACTATTCAAACTACTATAAATCAGAATCTAACCGTTGGATTTTTATCTCGATCTAAAATCTAATCGTTAGATTCACTCTCGATCTATATACATATGATTAGTTTGATTAAGATCTGATGGTTAGTTTTACTCTTGATCTACATTTGATCAAGATCTTACTATACGATTTGCTTTGGATCTAAATCACAACTGATGCATTTAAGTTTGATCAAGGTTTGATGATTGGACTTGCTTCCATTCTATATCTGATCAAGATGCGACCGTTCAATCTATTGTTAATTAGAATCTGACCGTTTCATTTCATCATAATCTAAGATCTAACGGTTGGATTCATTATCAATCTATGTACATATGATCATTTGGGTTTTATGCCAATATATAATAATCTAACGGTTTGATTTGCTCCTAATCTACATCTAATCAATAATATGACTGTTGGAATTACTCTTGATGAGCTACATAATATTAAAAAAATATAATATAATATATCATAATATGAAATATAATATTACTATTAATAATTATAAATATTTAATATTTAAAAACTTTATCACATGTATATTCACAAAGCAAATACAATACATTTTATAAGTATCCAAATATCCTATGTATATGTACATAACAAATATTATATACATATATATTTACTAAATTGAAAATTATAAGTTATAATTTTTTTAATATATTTCTTTTTGTTTTATGTCATTTTCATAATAATTAGAAAAAACATGCATAATATATTACATATATATGAAATAATATAAATAACTATATCTATAATATAAGTAAACTACTATAATATAAATAATGCAACAAATACTTAGCAATAATTGTTAATTTATTAGTTACGTAATATATATATTCCCTAGATTGAAAATGTAACTTATAATTTTTTATATTTTCTAAAATTATTATATAAATTATGTATATAATAAATATAGATAATTATATCTGTAATACAACTAAACTACTTATAAATAATGTAACTAGTTGGCAACAATGATAGGTAAGTAAACATAAAACAACTAAGAAAAAAATTAAATAAAAAAAGTGATTTTCCGTCGCTGATCAGAGACGGATAAGCGGCGGAAATTTTCTGCTGCTAATCAGCGACAGAAATCTCTACGACTTAAAAGTTTTGTCGCCGATTCATCGCTGATCAGCGAAGAAGAAATCCACCGCTGTTTCGTCCCTGATCAGTGACGAAAAGCTTACTCACAAACTTTCCATCGCTGATCAGTGACAAATCAGCGACATAAAATTTTCGTCGCAAATTCCTAGCTGATTAGTTGCGAACTTTACTACGGCAGTTTCTGTCACTAATTGGTCCTTGATCAGAGACGGATCAGCGACGTATTAATTTCTTTCGCGGATCTGTCGTTGATTTGCGGTTAAAAGTTTTTGCCGCCAATCCGTCGCAGATTTGCAACGTCTCACAAATTTTCGTCGCTAATTTCAATTTTTCATGTAGTGATCGTTCTCCATGCTCTCCTCTCTCTGTGCACACCGATATTACTATTTAGGGGCATTTTGGGAGGCCTTGGGTTGGCACCCGAGCCATTGTCTGTGGTCGCGACAAGATTCCTATCGCGACCCAGAACACGACGTGTCGCCCCGTCATCTTCTGGTCAGGTAGCGACGTTCACCCTATCGCGTTATGGTCGTGACAGGGTGGTCGTCACCTTCTAACCTGATTTTCTTGTGGGTTGTGGGAGGTCTCGGGTGATCACCTAGACCTCTATCTGTGGTCGCGACAATGTCTTTGTCGCGACCCGGATAGCGACAGTTTCCCTGTCACCTTCAGACCTAGGTCACGACAGACCGGGTGTCACCTTCTATGAGAAAGCGACAGTAACCCTATCGCCTTGTTAGATAGAGAGTGACTGGTGACCTGTTCGGAGTTGCGTTCCACTGCGACTCTATTTCTTGGCACCTGTGTTGTTCCTCGCAGGGTCCTACACTAGTCGTTCACCCGGTGCTAGGCACTTGTGGGCTTATCCGTTGGGAGGTTATTACCATTACCTGGACCTCCCGTCCCCACGCACCTGTTGAGGGAGTTCTCCAGGCGGTAGACATGCTCGAGTTTAGAACTCTGGTAGCTGAGGGGAAAACGGTGGGGACAACATCGTTGAGTTGTTTGCAGAGCTCTCTTAGCTAAGTCTGGGACGCCGAGGTGGTTTTGGGTGTTTCTTCCCACGTTGATCAACTAGTCCTTCTCATTGTCTCACTCTACGTAGTTCCGGTACCATTTAGAGGGGCCAGACGTGGGACCGTAGTCCGGCCAAACTACGACAGTTGTGTGGTTACTTTTAGTTCTGTGTTTCACTCCGACGAGAGGTGCTAGACAAGGACTGGAGGTCAAGGGTAAGGCACGTAGTGCACCTGACCGGTGGACTAGTGGTAGTTGCCTTCCGTGGCTAGTGTCTTTGTCTAGGCAGTTGTTTAATGTCTGTGTTTGCAGCCTTGGGTTTGTCCCAGTGTCGTGGTTCGCACTTACTCCATTAGTAGAATAGATTACTTGCTTAATTTCAATTATACACGTATATCTATTCTGCTTGTTAGAACCAGTGGGAGATTGGTAGTCCTTACTGGGCTTCTTCATGAAGTTCATTCCCTTCTTTACAGGTGGGGCTTCACAGTAGTACCCTCCGCGGCAGGCTGAGGGGATAGAGCCGTAGTAGACGGCATCTTTCGTGAGCAGTATTCCCTTCGTACTTGTTTCATAACCCTCGGGGTATGGCCCTAAGGGATTTGTTATTCCCTTTCTTTCTGCACTTGTACTTTGTTACTTTGGGATTGTACTAGACTCATACTTTGTGTTGGACGCTTTTCCTTCACTTGTTAGTACATTTTAGTGTTTGTTGTCGTCATTTATTTCTGTTACATATCTTGTTAGACTGGTCCGTTAGCCCTTCCGGGTCTTCTGGCCCTTGGGCTGCAGTGCCGACAGTTGGATTCTGGGGGGAGCTGAGGGTCCAAGCGTCGGGGCCATTACAGTGGTATCAGAGCAAGGGGTCTATCCAGACTTGTAATGGAAGTAAGTGACAATGCAAAGTCCCATAGGAAGTACAAATAACATTGCTAGCCATCGGGTTAATCTGTTAACTTGAATAATAGTTTGTGTCATAGGACATGCCTCCACGTAGACGCAGACAAGTCAGAGAGCTGATGGAGCATCAGGATGTCGCGTCAGATGAGTCGGTTGCAGCCGAGCATGCACTGGCGGATGCTCAGCCTCAACAGAATGACCAGCAAGGTGTTCCATTGTAGCAGGGAGCACAGTAGCAGCAATGGTACCCACCCCCATCACCGCTAAAGGTTATGGAGCAATGGTGGATGATGATGTTCGAGGCTCTGTGGCAGTACTAGTAGAAGCCAGCAGGAGGTCAGTAGTTTGTAGGGATGGTAGCAGAGGAGCAGCCACCAACTACTCCACAGGCAGCACCAGTACAGCCAGAGGTACCACCAGTGGTACGGCAGTAGATTTCAGTGGTAGCGACAGCACCCGAGGACCCCACAGCACTTCTGGAAAGGTTTCTTCATCTTCGGCCTCCGAATTTTTATAGCGACTATGATCCAAACTGAGCAGAGAGTTGGGTCCATGAGCTCGAGTGTACGTTCGAGACCATGGACTGTGCAAAGTAGAATCAGGTCTGATTGGTAGTTTATCAGCTGAAGGGGTCAGCCCACGAGTGGTGGAGGACAGTGTGGCAGACTAATTTTCAGGGTAGGAGGCTGGACTAGATAGCTTGGGAGCAGTTTCTGGAGGTCTTTCACGGTGAGTACTTCCCTGACTACGCACGCCATGAGAGAAGGGACCAGTTTCACAAATTTTCACAGGGAGAGAAGGCTATGGCGCAGTACCACCAAAGGTTTGTGCAGCTTTTATGACATGTCCCTCATGTAGCCATTAGTGAGCAGGCTCGTATTGAGCGGTTCATTAGTGGGGGAGTTGAGGTGGGCCATGGCTGGCCACCTTTATGACACCTTGGCGTTAGCAGTGGCTAGAGCTACCGCCTTGGAGGGGGAGTCTCGTTTCCAGCCGTAGTAGGGAGGAGCTTGGGCGAGGTTTACCCCGTACCAGCGTCCTTCGGGCAGCCGAGGGAGTGTGTCATTTTCTTCTTCTTCGGGCACAGGCGGCACTGGCCTGACCTCAAAGTTGAAGAAGTTGTTCACTCGAGGAGGTAGGTGGTGTTACCACCTGCAACACAGACGTCAGCCAGCTAGACTGTTTTCCTTACAGATGGCACCTTCATAGTACACACTGCAGGCACCACAGGCGCAGTACCCTCCACCCCAGCAGGTGCATCGTCAGCAGCAGCACCAGGGGTAGTTTCAGCTATCTCAGCAGCGCCAGCAGTACCAGCAGCCACCACAGCACCAGCAGCAGCCTCAGCGAGGACGTGGTTGCAGTCGGGTAATGAACATCATCAGAGAGGAGGCGGAGGCGTCTAATCTGGTCGTTGGTACAATTCCTATCCTTGGTAGAGCTGCGCGTGTTTTGATTGATCCCGATGCTACACATTGTTTTACTTCAGAGGTGTTCTTTGGTTCCTTTACTGCGTTGCTCTGGGGCGGACGTGTGACCTAGCTGTTGAGCTTCTGACGGGTGACTACGTGCGTACTCTGGGTTACCTAGAGGGTGTCACCATCGAGGTACATGGCCACCTTCTACCAGCTAGACTGTTTGCCTTACAGATCCACGACTTCCATGCCATCTTTGGCATGGATTGGTTGGAGGCACACTCTACGTTGGTGGACTATCAGCGAAAGACCGTGCGATTTGAGATATCTGGAGCACCTGTGCTTTGCTTCTGAGGTACCGATCTACCCACTGACCCTTCGTTTCCTTCTATAGAGCTCGGCGCCTGATTCGAGATGGTTGTGTAGCTTACCTTGCTTCTGTAAGTTTCTAGGATTCTGGCGAGCAATCTATTTCAGATGTACCTATTGTCTGTGATTTTGTTGACGTGTTTTCGGGGACGATGCCTATGTCCAAGGCACCGTACCGAATGGCGCCAGCGGAGCTGTGGGAGTTGAAGCGCCAACTCGATGAGTTACTCGAGAAGGACTTCATTTGTTCAAGCCATTCGCCTTGGGGTGTGCCAGTTCTGTTTGTGAGGAAGAAGAATGGCAGTCTCAGGATGTGCATCAATTATCAGCAGCTGAACCAAGTTACAATGAAGAACAAGTATCCGTTGCCCAGGATCGATGACTTGTTTCACCAGTTGCAGTCGGCTTTAGTTTTCTCGAAGATTGACTTGAGATCAGGCTAGTACCAGTTGAGGATCCGAGAGTCAGATATTTCCAAATCGGATTTCTGTACCCGCTACGGCCACTTCTGTCATGATGCCTTTTGGGCTCATGAATGCACCGGCAGCCTTCATGGAGATGATGCATAATGTGTTCTGAGAGTACCTGGATAGGTTTATGGTAGTGTTTATGGATGGCATTCTGGTGTACTCAGCGACGGAAGAGGAGCACGAGGTTCACTTGAGGCTAGTGCTGGAGGCACTGAAGAGTCACCAACTTTATGCCGAACTCAGTAAATCTGAATTTTGGCTAAGGAGGTGCACTTTCTCGATCACATGGTTTCAGGAGCAAAAGTGGCAGTGGATCCCGCCAAGGTCGAGGCAGTGGTTTCATAGGGCCAGCCCACTACAGTTGCAGAGGTGCGCAGTTTTCTAGGGTTGTCAGGCTACTACATGAGGTTTGTGCAAGACTTCGCCAGATTTGCTGAGCCGCTGACGAGGTTGACCAGGCGAGAGACCAAGTTTGTGTGGACAACAGAGTGTGAGCAAAGTTTCTAGGAGCTGAAGAGCAGGTTGACTTCAGCTCCGATCCTTGTTGTACCGTCTGGTAGTGGCGGTTTTGTTATCTACACCGATGCTTTAGGGACTAGTCTTGGTGTCGTGTTGATGCAGCATGGGAGGGTAGTCGCTTATGCTTCTTGGCAGATGAAGAAGCATGAGCAGAACTACCCGACACATGACTTGGAGCTGTCAGCAGTCGTGTTTGTCTTGAGGTTGTGGAGAAATTACTTATACAACGAGGTGTTCATGGACCACATGAGTTTGTAGTATGTCTTCACGCAGAGAGATTTGAACCTCAGGCAGTGCAGGTGGGTCGAGTACCTGAAGGACTATGACTTTACTCTTTCCTATCACCTGGGAAAGACTAATGTCATAGTTGACGCTTTGAGCAGGAGATCCCACTTGAGTTCTTTGTTGGTTAGACACTGGAGGTTGGTAGAGGACACCACTCGGGGAGTGTTCTCTCCATCGAGACTCAAAGGCAGAGCAGTGCTAACCAATTTGACAGTTCATCCATTATATATCAACAAGTGATAGTGGCTCAGAGTGCAGATTCATACCTAGCAGATATCTTGCAGATGCCAGAGATAGAGTTGGACGAGGACAGTGAGGTCAGGTTTAGAGACAGGTTGTACGTTCCAGAAGATGTCAGTCACAAGCCGTTGGCCGAGGCACATAGATTGACGTACTCTGTTTGTCCTGGTTCCACCAAGATGTTCCACGAATTGAGGGGACTCTTTTAGTGACTTGGGATGAAGAGAGATGTTGCTGAGTATGTCGCTCGTTGCCTTACCTATCAGCAGGTGAAGGTGGAGCACCAACATCCTGGTGGTGAGTTGCAATCGTTACCCATTCCTGTGTGGAAGTGGGAACACATCACAATGGACTTCGTTGCTAGTTTACCTCGTACTTCGTAGGGGCATGACAGTGTGTGGGTGATCGTCGATCGACTAACAAAGACAGCTCATTTCTTACCGATCAGATCAGCTTGGTCAGTGGACAGGCTTGCCAAATTGTTTATGGACAGAGTTGTGACGTTGCATGGGACCCCGGTCTCTATAGTCTGAGATAGAGATACGAGGTTCACTTCTCATTTCTGACGTAGTTTTTAGAGGGCACTGGGCACCGAGTTGAGACTGAGTTCATCCTATCACCCGCAGATAGACGATCAGTCAGAGAAGACCATACAGACCATCGAGGACATGTTGAGAGCGTGTTGTCTAGACTGGGACGGCACGTGGGAGTCACACCTTCTTATGGTGGAGTTTGCGTATAATAATAACTTTCACTCCTGTATTGGGATGATGCCCTACGAGGCTTTGTATGGCTGACCGTGCTGGACACCTTTGCACTAGCACGAGGTTAGTGAGAGGCAGTTACTAGGGCCAGAGTTGGTATAGTAGTGTGTAGACACAGTGAGACTGATCAAGTAGAGTCTACAGACTGCACAAAGTAGGCAGAAGAGCTATGCAGACAGTCGCCGGAGGCCACTTCAGTTTGAGGCAGATGACAGTGTGTTTCTACGGATCTCGCCAACCAAGGGCATCCACAGGTATGGGAAGAGAGGCAAGCATAGACCGAGGTTTGTTGGTCCTTTTCCCATCCTGGAGCGTGTTGGCGAGGTCGCATACAGGTTAGCTCTTCCGTCTGAGTTGGCAGGGGTTCACGACGTTTTCTACGTCTCGCAACTACGGAGGTACATGTTATTGACCAGGTTGCGAGCCCAGAGGGGGGGGTGAATGGATTGCTAAAAATTCATCTTAGAAATATTCTGAAACAAAATAACTTTAAAAACACTAAACGAAACAGTTAGATTAATTGAGCAGCGGATAAGGAGATAAAAGCAATCACATAAACACCAAAAGTTTTATCCTAGTTCATATCTCCTATCACAAGGAGTCCTTCGTCCAGTCCCCAAGCAACAACTTGGGATTCCACTAACCAAGGATATAGTCCCCCTCCTGGACACTTACACATTCAGCACCGACTGGCCTTCTCTTCACTCCACGAAGAGGCAATACACCACCTGTTACCACAAGTATTCCTTTCTACAAAAGGGAAGAAACCACCCACTCCACAGTAGGTCCTCTCTTTACAGATGAAGAGGAGCACTCAAGGAAGAGTAAAGAGGTGATGGCCCCTAGACCAAGCTCATAGCATAGAGAGCTTGAGACAAAAAGAATTACACTAAAAAGAGATTCCCTCAGATCTAAAACAAGCTCTCACACACTAGAATAAACAGAGGAGAAGTGCTTTGTGGATTTTCATCCATAGTGTCACCACACTTCTATTTATCTTCTCTTGAGAAAGAATTCGTTGAAGTGTCTGTTGTCTCTCATCTTGAAATGTGTCTCTTGTCAGTTGTAGCAGGTCTATCGTAAGAAACCCGAAAAATCTGCAGATAATAAATGCTTGGATAGAGACACAGTGAGAGGGAGATCATGTGGATATCTTCTTTGTTCCAGTCAACACGATATGTCAAGTGTTGTAAACGTGTGTGACTAACGGAAACCTACAAACAATAAATGCTAGAAGATAGACAACTCAAATGTATCTAAACTGTCAGTCAATGTCACTGACCATACCATAGGAGGATATACTAAAGAGGAAATGTCATTCTATCATCATTTAAAATTCTAGTTGATATGTCATGAAAGTGATAACCAGTAAAGGATGACGTGCATAGATATTGTGCCCATGATGAACAATAAATGCTTTAGTGCAAAGGGTACTGTAATCACGGGGTTGCGCACCCCTCGAAACACACAACATGATCAAACGTTCAAAGCATAGTAAGGGAATGTGATCGCCACCTAACAAGTTGTCCTAAAATATGAATGAAGAATAAGGCTAACATGCTAGGAAAGGGACTGAGAAGCGGGCATTTACTGATTTTGCGACGGGTCTCCCTGTCGTGATACTATGGTTGTCACGACGCCCTTCGCGACGCAGGTGGCTGATGAGTTCTCTACAGTGCGGGAGAAGAATGGGAGGACCTTCTTCCTGCTCTCCAGCCGACTAGAGAACAAGACCCCTCGTCTACCCTTGCCTTAGTACCTGCCAAAACAATGAAAATAACAAAAGAAACCATGTTAGACCATATTTAAGTGAAGTAACTATTCAAAAAGAAATGAGAAGGATGAAACATGGAGGGAACAAACATGGGGGTGTTTTTAAACCCCTTGGGTTGTGTGAAAATGTGGGAAAGGAAGAGATATGCCCCTATCTAAAAGAAAAATAACAACATGCATGAAAGGAAATAAGAAGAAGGAAGAAGGAAAGAACCCCAAAGGGGCGACTCCTTGGCCGTGGGGTGATCCCCTTGGTCGTACAGCAGCCTTGGAAGAATGTGGAAGCTGCCTCCTCAGCCGCCAAGCTCCTTACTTGAAGGAAAAACATGAGTTGATGAAGAGGATAATGAAGAAAAGGGTGGAAATGGGAAGGCCACGAGCTAAGGGGAAGTTCTGGAAGGATTTTGGCAGCACTTCATAGCAAAATGGACTCCTCCTCTTCTGCTGAAAGGGTAGGGTCATTTATATAGAGAGGAGCGAGAAAATCTCGTCCATAAGTGATAATGGCCATGAAAAATAATAAAAACTCAAGTAAATCTGCATGGAAGAGTCCTAGGAGGGTCCCAAGGTAGGATGGAACCTTAAACCGTGGCTGGGGGGTTGGGAAGTTGCTTATGGATGATGATAAGGCCAATGGAGAATAAAGTGGAGGTGGTTGCAGAGGCCAGCGCATGAAGACCATGTTGCGACGGGTCGTAGAGATGCGACAAGGCTTGTCACGACGGCCAAGGTGGTCACGACCATGTAGGCACGTGAACAGATATGCATGGGCTGTCGTGACGGCCAGAGGGGACGCGGATTGAAGGCTAATGCGACGCTACGACCCTTCGCGTTAAGGATAACTGATTATTTTGGAATTTTGATCGACTATTTAGAAGAATAATTAATTATTTAAGGAATATAATCAGTTAAATGGCATGAACGCGACCCTTAAGGCCGTCGCGTTAAGATTTGAGAGTTGAAACCCTAGCACATGGACTTTACAGCAATAATTGGACGAGACAAGCTAAGAATTGGATTTTAATGGGCTCAAGACGTGGCTAACAAATGGGCTCAAGGTGAGTGACCAACTTAGGGCTCATTAAGAGAACAAGGAATATGGTTCAACTTATAGGCCAGAATCGGGTGTCTACAGATACGCTACAATTTACGAGATGATTTGAAATGCTCAACATTTCAAAATTAATTGGAAAGGAACTGTGAGGCAAAAATATGATTAACATAATTTTATCATATTTAATGAGACCTTATTGAAACCATAATCAATATCATAATTGTAAAGGTCATTATCAAGGTATCAATGTTCAAAACATAATCGATGTTTGAGGAGAGTCAATGTTCAGAGATAGCCGATGTCCAAACAGAATCGATGTTCATAGGGAATCGATGTTCAAGTGAAGTCGATGTGAGCGTAATCGATGTTGGATCATAATCGGTGTTTAAGTGAAATCAATGTTGAAATGTAATCGATGTTTAAATAAAATCGATGTTTAAGTGAAATCGATGTTGAAATGTAATCGATGTTTAGGTGAAATCGTTGTTGAAATGTAATCAATGTTTAAATGTAATCGATGTTTAAATAAAATTGACGTTTAAGTGAAATCGATGTTTAAATAAAATCGATGTTTTAGGTGAAATCAATGTTGAAACATAATCGATGTAAGAGTAATCGATGTTTAAGTAGACTGTAATCGATGTAAAGATAATTGATGATGAAACATAGTCGATGTTAGCTTACAACAATAGTCGAGGTAGACTTAGACAAATCATATGCATTTGATTTATAAATTAAATGATTGTAACCAACTTTCAGAATTTATTTTATTTGATACCTATTGACAAACTCCAAAAAAATATGTTAGTCAAATATTACCATGGTTTTTTTATCACTTATAATATATATATATATGTGGAGATAGATTGTTCATCACATGCCAGATCCGTCGCACGTGTTGGACTACTCATAGTTAGAGGTTGCTCCAGATCTGTCAGTGCCAGAGTACCCGGTCAGTGTTGTGGACCGCAGATTGCAGTAGTTACTCGAGCGGCAGATCCCTCTCATCAAGGTTGTCTGGGACAATCACGTCGGTGGCGAGGCCCGTGTGGGAGCGCGAGGACGAGATACGGGAGCATTTTCCTTACTTGTTTGAGTGATTGGTATGTTTGCTTGCCTTCGTCCCTTGGGTTTCTCCCTTAATTTTGAGGACGAAATTATTTTTTTTCTTGGCCAGATTGTAACATCCCCTTTTCCTTAGTCAGACATCTTCTGATGAAGCTAGCGACGTATTGGGCCGTTGCCTTCTGAAGGCGATGGGATGGCTGTCGTGTTCTAATTGGGAACACGACAGGCATGTCGTCACATTCAGCCTTCTAACCACAACATGCAGTTTTGTTGTCTTATTATCGGGACAGTTGGGACACGTGTCAAGTGCTGACAAATGAAGGTGACATGTCAGGTGTCTCGTTCATGGTGTCAGATCTGCAAGGATGACACGTGGTGGATCCGTTGGTCAAGTCTGACCATGACCTTAAGCTCGCGACAAGTTAGCCGTCGCGTTCCATAAGTGAACACGATGAGTTGGCTGTCGCATTTTTAGGTCCGAGGCCTATATGTGCAAGGCCTTCAGACTTATCTTCCTCTTCCCCTTTTCTTCTTCCTTCTTCCTTCCTTCGACCCCTTTGTGTGTATTGCTCCGTGGGGAGAGTGTGAGGGTGTTGGTGGTGTGTGAGGTATGTTTCTCCCTCGGCATGTTGTGGGCGTGGCATTCTCCTCTTCGCAGTGGTGATCCTCTTCTCCGGCTTGTAGGTGGATGTTCGTTGCTCATGGATGGCGTGAGCGTGGATCTTGGAGCAAGGAGGAGGTGGCCATGCACACGACAAGACCCCAACGGGTTGGCTCTTCATTTTGAGGTAGGGACCCCGGTCTTCCCCCTAGTTCTACCATGCTAGGGCCTCCAATCCCTTTCTCTAAGCCAATAGAAGCATGCTAGGAGTGTGGTTTGCATGTTTGGCTTATTGTGTTTGAATTGGGGGGTTGGGTTTGAGTGTTCTATCATGCTTGCATGTGAGGGTTTTGGAGTGTAGGTGCATATCCTTGACATGCATGGGTGTGGATGAGGGTGGTTTGAGCTTATATCATATGTTTACATCGTTCTCCATGCTCCCCTCCCTCTTTGCACACCGGTATTACCATTTAGGGGCGTTTTGGGAGGCCTTGGGTTGGCACCCGAGCCTCTATCTGTGGTCGCGACAAGGTTCCTATCGTGACCCAGAATGCGACGTGTCGCCCTGTCACCTTCTGGTCTAGTAGCGACATTTACCCTGTTGCATTATGGTCACGACAGGTTGGTCGTCACCTTCTGACCTGGTTTTCTTATGGTTTGTGGGAGGTCTTAGGTGATCACCCAAACCTCTGTCTGTGGTCGTGACAATGTCCTTGTCACTACCCGGATAGCGACAATTTCCCTGTAGCAACTCTGAATTTTTAATTTCAATAAATAATATTAAATTAGAATAAAATGAGAATAATTAAAAGAAAAGGAGAATAATTAAAACCCATTAAGACAAATTAGGAAATGGGTTACACAAATGGTCCAAACAAGAATGAATGGGCCCAAATGTGAAGAGCCCAAGTTGGATGGGAGATATTTAGGCTTAATTTTGTGGCTAATTAATTAATAAATTATAAAGGGGCAAGATAATGACTAAAATAGCTTATAATTATCCTAAATAGAGACCTAAGCCTATCCTAATCCTTTACCCATGGATTTAGAGCCCACCCCATACCAATTTGATGGATAAAGACTAGGAAAAAGGGAGATAAATGTGGAAATTTTGGAGTTGGAGAAGGAGGAGGAGTTTAAAGGTGATTAGGAGACATTGGAGATACAAAACTCCCCAATCTCATCTCTAGCCGACCCTAGGCATTCTCTAAAGCTTGGAGCACGAGGAGAAGGAGGTATTGGACAAGGAGAGCAAGGAGGAAAGGCTCGGAACAAGGAGGATTCGTCATCTTCAACATTTCCAAAACCAAGGATTTTCACAACGTGAAAGGTAGGCAATCTCTCAAGCAAAATTAAATTAAACTCGTCCATATATAGTCCATGATCCCCTCTTGCAAAGCCCCATGCTTTCCCCAATTTCTATCATGCCACTTAGGAGTATTTCATGCTCCAATTCCTGTCATGAACATGTACCTGAACTCACTTGTTTACCTTCAATCCATGCATACACTTGATTTCGTGCCTTGCAAATTTTATCATACATACTCCATGATGTTAGGATTCGAATGATCCTATTTTCCCCAATTTTTATCATGTAACATCTTCGAATTAAATCAAGATTCATCACTATGTATGATTTTAGGTCACTGAGATGTAACCTATTCATAGCATGTCCATACCATGTCTATTTTCAAATTACTTGTTACTATAGATACATCTGCATGTCTATTTTCGTTTAAAACCGGTTTTAGAATTTTGGGACATGCATATGATTTTATATTGAATTTTGAATGGCCCTGTGTCAAGCCATGGAAGACTGGACAGAAGTCCAAGGTGAACTGGTTCACCATTGGGGCTCGGCCGGACCCTCTGAGAATGCGACGGCCCGACCCGTCGCAATTCTCAGAAGGTCGCGACAAAGGGTGCCATCATGACATGAATGCGATGGACCGACACATCGCGTTCTTCCCTTCTGTACTGATTGCCCAGAACGCGTCAGACCCTGACGTCGTATTCATGGATCGATTGCCCTAATCGCGACCAGTCACCCCGTGGCGGTTACCGCATGAATCAATTTGCCTAACCGAGTTCATGTAAACGCGACTGACCTACCTGTCGCGATTTGAATCGCGACAGGTACCCCCGTCATGTTCTTACTGTGTCAACCAGAACCATGAATGCTCATGTAAACTGTGTTAATTACCTCATTTAACCACTGTTTAACCCCTACCATACACTATTATGATCAGTAACGACCTAAGTATGATATATGGGTAATGTTCACATGTTTTCCATTAAACAAAATCTATGTGCACAATTATTTCTTGCTATCATGATTACCTTACACATGCACACACTATACATAAATGCTTGCCATGAAACCTTATCAATTTACTCAATAATATATCTGGTAATTAAGTGTAATTATTCATATAAATTCCCTATTTATTTTAATGGACTTGTCTTCGTTTTATTCACGTGATTTATTATCGCTATCGCGTCCCTCTGCCTTCGAGCACTCAAGGCATGATGGACAATGTTTTATACATACTTCTATCTTGGCTTAGACGACCTCTCCATTGGGAATACTCCTGACAGGACCAGGAACTCCTTGTCAAGGCCTCCGTAAGTCTCCTTGGCTTTGGCGGACATCCATTGCCGACGAGCGGGTTGTACCATTAATACCTATTTCACCCCTAGGGATCAACATGATCCAACGGCCTTAGTGTGTTCTCTCTTACCTTGATATCACGCCGGACCTCTGGCCTGTGTTCATAGCACGGCTATTGGGCGGTTGTGACTTCTACCACACTAATGGCACACGACCTTGTGTGTTGTGCAACTATGATTATCGTTTGTTTATCGTTGTTTTATGATTTTGACCATGTTCTCATCTACTATCTCTACACTCTCATCTGTTCACGTTCTCTCTATAGTCTCATCTGTTCGCCAATTACTCTCATCTATTCTTGGTACTCTATTTGGCCATCCTTTTGATTGTCTAAGATAAAAACATGATCTATGCCAGGCAATATTTTAAAGGGCCCGATCTGGTCCTGGGAGGTGCACCCGAAAGTGCTAGTGCCCATGGGAGTTTAATGATTAGGATGTATGGCATAACATCCAAGTGCTAGACAATCTAGATTAATCTATGACAATCAATACAAGTACCATGTTGACAAGAAGATCAACTTTATATGCTAACGTGACTAGTACACTGTTGTGCAACTTTTACATACTATCTCGTTATATGGCCAATCCATTATCATGCTTGTTGTGTTATACTCTCTTGAAAGTGCTATTATTCTCTCGTTATCATGCGACATTGCTCTCTAGACTATACATGATCATTCTCTTTAGTTAACCTGCTTAATAAGACATTAATCACTTAAATCATGCCTGTTTGTATGAGATATTAAGTCCTACTGGGTGTTTATCGCTCATCCTGTGCTATTTATTTCATGTGTTTCAGGTGAGTCTGATGGGGACTACCACACTCACGAGGAAGGGGACGAGGATGTTCAAGAGTGACCAGTCTTTACGACAACCAATGCTTTTAGTAGTTAGTTAGTCATTAGTTAGTCATTGTGTAATAGTTTGGATTTTGAATAAAATACTCTGGGCCCTAGTTTTGGCTCTGAATTAGTGATGTAATAGTTGGTTTGAAGAATTATTAATGAAGTTAGATTTATTTGGTATTATTCCAATTTGTGCAATGGTTTGATGTCTAATTATCCCTCTATACTATTTATTTAACTGTAATATCTATAGACGCGCCATTTTGGCAACATATCGAGCAAATTTCATGTTACACTATAATGCCTCAAAGTGGCTCTCTTCAATTAACCTCTTGAGTGATTTTCCTATTTATCTTGATTTTTCTAGGGTTTTTAGGATTTTTTCTAAAGGGGTCAAAGGGGTCTGATGGACTTAAATGATTCGCGTCTGGTACGGTGGATGCCTTTTAAAAGAGTTTGATCCGCGGCAGGTAAAGCCGACGCGTATCATACTTGCTTTCTCCGTACCCAGTATCTTGATTCGCATCCGATAAAGCCGCCGTGATTAAAAGTCAAAACCTAAGTCATGCGCCTAGAGCTGCGACATTTAAGAGGGGTCACGTTTCAAATCACGAGAAAACAAGAATCGTGTCAGACTAAGCCGACGCGATTAGAAGTCAAACCTGAACGTACACCCTAAAGCCGCGGTATTTAAGAACTCCCACACCTCGAATCATGGCGATTTTAGAATCGCGTCCGCTTAAGCCGCCACGTTTTCAAAACCAACCGTCAAATCAAGATCGATTCTGTCAAAAGATCGATTTAGTTGGGAAATGCAGCGGGAATGTCAGACACGATTATGAATCCTAGGTATAGGCTATGATTAGCAAATCATACAGATCTTCTAAATTGCGACGCTTTAGATGGACGCGATTGATCATGAAAGGCATCCGCTGTCCCCGACGGGATTCAAGAACTTTGCCTATAAGTACAGACCCAAGGCCATTGTTTCAAAGAGAATCCACCCTACCCCCCAGGCGAAGCCCTGCCGGATTGCGGAGTGAAACCCCCCAGGCGAAGCCCTGCCGGATCGGAGACCCGCATCCCGAAGCTAAGGAGAAGCGACGTCAACTCGAGCCTTTCCACGTCTCCGCCCTTGGAGTTTGGAGCATTCTTCCTCATTCCATAGGGGCGCAACGGGGAGGAGTTTCATCCACATCGTCCACCTCTTCCAACCATCTCCGCAGTGGCCCATATTGTCGTTCTCCTTTCTCCTCTTCACTTTTTATCGTACTCGTTGCATGCATTCATGACACTACCACACACACACACGTCATTTACTCCATTCCCACTCTTTTAGGGGTTTAACACCACCCCACGAGGTGTGTTAACGCCCATTTAATGCTTTTTATTTCATTCCATTTGAGCTTTTACTACACCTCATAGTCTAATCCATCTGTCACTTGTTTTCTTGTTCATGCTTTTTTGCAAGGTAACCATCAGAGCTAAATCTCCTTTACCGGCCGGCCGGTGGAAGGAGTAAGAAGGACCCACACATCAACTCTCACGAACATCGGGTGAAGGTAAGTACGCAATCTTCCCTTTCCGCCCGCCCCCTTCAGTACCCTCGCGTACCTGGCGATCACACACTCCATCCTTATGCACTTTCTTGCTCACGCACCTATTTCTTCTTTCTCTTTTTTCTACTCTTCCACCCATCTCGCCCTCATTTCCTCTCTTACATAGCAAAAATCTTTCTTTTAAATCATTTCTTCTTTGTGGGACGGTGTTTCGGAAAAAAAGAAAAAACACCATCTACAAATTGGCGATCACGGTGGGACACTTTTCATTTTAGTTCCGATTACCTCCTTCGGCACCCACGCGTGTCTCTCCTTCGACACCCACGTGTGTCCCTCCTTTCGCACCTCATATGGTACACCCCTCCCCTTTCGCACCCCACGCAATGTTATTTGAAGTTGCCCATCACCGTTACCAATTCGTAGTTGTGCTATTTTTCTCTACATTTCTTCCATAGAATTTGATTTAAAAAGAAAATAAAATAAAAAAGGAAAAAAAAATCACCATCTTGCTCCCCTCCCCACTTACTTACCTTCACCTGAAGAAAGCATCTCCATTTGGTTCTTACTCCATCTTATTTATTTGTTTGAAAGCATGCTATACTGATTTTTTCTGTCCTCGGTCACTGTTTTGATATGCGTCAGGTACAGAGGACGCGATTTGTGTGTTTGTTGTGCGGAGGGCATACCCGACGCGATTTGTGATAGAGTCTGGAGGGAGTCGCCTCGGCTCTTACAACTTCTGTGCGCTATCAGATCTGCGGCTGACTGAATCGATGCAATTTACTAAAGCGCGTCCACTGTACTCGATGCGATTAAGTCTGTCACAGAGAGCTTTGGGTGTTCTGTCATTTCTTGCATTGTGCATTTGCTGGGCATACTTCGGCCGAGGGACCTCCTTCTCTCCTTTTCCTAGGATCCACACACCTCTCTCGGTGAGGGCTATCTCCCCATTGGGCATTCCGTCTCATTGGGCTAGAGAATCCTCATCGGGACCTCCATAAGTTTCCATACCCCGTGGATTCCCTCACAGAGGACTGAGCAGGTTGTATCAATTTCGGAGACCTAAGCCAAATCACCCATTGCGTGAGAGGGAGTTCCTTTGTGGGCCTGAAGTTCTCATCTTACCCATTTAGGCCCATACCCACTTGGAGTGACATATTTCACCTAAAAATCCACATTGAACTATATTGAACATTTAAGTGGACGTAAGCATATTCAAGTGTGTGAATTAAAAGTCATTAACCTCTTCTCTCAAACTTGTTTGAGTAGTTGTTTGGTACATGCTGGTAATATCACATTTGTTTGTGCGGATTCATGCAGCTTCGTTCAGGCCAATCCCTTTCAATGGCCGAAGACGAAGATATGGCCTACCATGATGACACCTATGAGGATATGTATGACTCCATGGGACCCTTTCCACGCCTTCCTAATGCACCTTATGTTGGTCCCGCTACCTCGCACGTCAATGTGATGGATGCTCAGGCCCCTCATATCCCACCGAGGCACGACCCTGTAAATGCCTCCACCCCGATTGATCTGTCCCAACTTGTGGACATCCTCCAAAGCCTCCAAGCTTCTCAGCTTTAGGAGGTCCAAGCCGCCCTCAAGGGGAAATCCATCCCCGACCCCATTCAGACTCTCCACCCAAACGCGGGTGTTCACACTCAACCTACTCGCGACCCGACAGTCTAAGCCTCTCCTACCCCCTCGCGGGCCAATTTTGTTATCCATTCTCGCCCCACAGTCCTGTTGGAGGGCCTTCTTATGTCCAGCCGAGCCCCAACGTGGCAAGGCCCACTTACCTTCCTCGGGCCCCGGCCCATGCTTCCGCTCCTGTTGGCGCTCCTCCCCTTCACCATTCTACCCAGTTGGATGCACCCCACCACCTCTCTTCCGGGGTGCCCCACAAATCAGCCTCCGATCAACTCACCCAAGCCCTCCGGGCAAAGGTAAGCCGATTGGAGCTAAACATAAAGAGGGTGTCCGCACCCAAGGATTCATTCGAACTGGCTCTCCCTTCTATGCCAGTCTTCCAACTCCCTCCTTTTGAACTGCCAGTCTATCACCGTTACAACGGCACCGGCAATCCATTCGTACATATCAAAGAATTCATGTACGAATCCTCATTCTGGCAAAATGACAGTCGTGATCTTGCTTTACTTTTCCGCCGGTCTTTAGACGGGCCCGCCCTTGAGTGGTTCTACTCTCTAGAGCCCTCAGATGTTGAAGACTTTGAGGCAGTGTGAAGGAAGTTTCTGCAGAGGTACAGAGACAGAGTTGGTCCAGCCTTGTCTGTAACATCTCGGGTTTTTGGCTTTCCGTTTGTCTGTGGGATGACTAGCCATGTCGCGACGGAGGTGCCCGTCGCGTCAGTCATCCCTATTGCGACCACTAGGTGCGTCGTGTTCTTGTAGCGCCCGGTCAACAGGTCGCGACAGGCTTCCACTTTTGGTCTTCTGACAGGCGTCGCGGCGCCCAGGGTGGGCGCGTTCTGGTCGCGGTCTGCGCGGCCGTCGCGATACGGTTGGTGTCGCGACGCCCCGCCCCGTTGCATTCTGGGGGCCGGAGGCTAAAAGACTTGGCCGGTTCCCCCTTTCCCTTCTTTTCCTTCCTTCCCTTCCCTTCTCCTCTCCAAGGAGGAAAGCTTGCCTAAGCTACTAGCTTCACTGGCAAGCCTCTAAACATATGGGCAACAGGATTGCTAACCAAAACCTAATTCTTTATTCCCTTAAATCACGATGTATCGAATATCATACTTTAAGAAACAGGACTGGCTATCACGATACCAATCTATCGTGCACTAAACCTTATTCGGAAACTTATCCATGGAAGGGTGAAACACAACAAGTGGAAGGTCTCACTGCATGACATCCACTTCACCATTTAAAAAGGCTAGTAATTAACATACTACAAGAAAACAGTACCCACAAAGAGTACAGGTACCTACCACCACAAGGTACCACCACGGAACACAAACACACCACGAAACACAAACACAACTGTGCCACCACAAGGGCACACCACTACCAATCAAACCACAACCAGTGAGTCTCCGCTCACTAACCACAATAACAACCGTGCCAACACCATGGCACACCTTAACGGGTAAAATTACAACTAACACACGCTATAGACAATAGCAAAGCACGAGTCGGAAAGCACGATGCCACTACACGGGACAGACTACTGGTTCATGACGCCAGTTTCCAACCCGGACAACACAACACAAGAACTACCTCTCAGTCTCGCAGTCATGGACGTAAGGTCCAACTGAAGCTCCACAACACAAGTAAAGCCAAAGAATTGTAGAGACCAACCAAACCACCACAACCTACAAGTCACACACCCTGCAGGCCCATGCCTGGCACCTTTAGAGACTCTGGCCTGAGCTCTCTAAAGTGAGGTACTGGTAACAGGACTAGCAAGGGCCCAGTACATCTACTGGTGTCCGTAACCCCCAGCTACGAGCGCGCTACAAGTGACTAAACACAAACTCTCACAAGTCACTGTCCCACTGTCGTCTTTCCCTCAGTCGGACGACAACTCTCCCCAAGAGTGAGGGTGTCCAGGAAGATGACAAGACCTCGATGGTACCACTGCACCGGAACAAGCCCCGAGCACACACAGGTGCCTGGCTCACACAAAACCTGGGGCTCCCAACTGAAGAGGCATTCCAGAATAGGCGCCGGACCACCAAACTCAGCAATGCACAAACCACGATATAAATACTTATATATTTTTTATTACAGACCACAGTACAAATATCAAGAATAGCTTAACCTCGATCACCCTGTGATCTACAAACCACCTCACACCAATACACATGTAAACTATGATAATCATTTACAAACTGGCGTATCATTAGTCATCACATGACCTCCTTGCCACATACATACCATATACACTAACTATACGTTAACTCTTAACCTTACTTGCATTACATTAATTAAACCATCTCTATTAGTTCACAAAGGATGCTACAAGACTGAGGCTAGGTTCATACTGGAACCATCATTGCCTAGTCACCACGACAACCAGTGCATGTGCCATGCACACACACACACCTACACACGCGAAACACCACCACAACGGAGTATGTGCCATGCACATCTTCAAACCACGTAAACACACACACACACTATTTATATGTCATGCTTTAGAGGTGTTACAGGTGCCAAAGCACCTCACACCACGATAACACCACACCGAATATGTAAACCACCTACTAACCATGTGGACAACCTGCTCACAGAGTTTCACGAGTGTCAATGCACCTCTTACCGAAACCATGCATGTTAAACATCGATAATCGGATATCCATAATACGAAAAGCACGCAAAGCAGAATCCTCGGCTGTGATCGCGACAGAGGCCATGACCACCTTCTAATCGCAACGCTACGATATGTCGCGATAAAAAATCCTGTCGCGATGGGTCAACTTGTCACGATCTGATCGCGACAGCAGGGACCGTCTCCTTCTCAGGCGAAAACCCTAATCCGGGAACCATCTCCGGATCTTCCATGCAAACTACCCTAAATCCAGTTTCAACTCAGTTTTCATGCTCATTTCACCTCCTAGACATAGTATCTACTATTTTTAAAGCAATAAACAAGCCAATATGCAATCTACGCAGCAAATCAAGGTAGAACTCCCTACCTTCACGAAGAACGCGCAATCAATGCATGGTGCAGCGTTTCCCCCACTCCTCGCGACGTCCTCGCGTCGAGAGCGCATCGAACACCATGCCGGAACGCTGAATTGGCCGCAGCAGCTCCTCCCCTGGTCGAGCAGAGCTTGTGAAAGCTCTGTTCGGCCAGCCTACTTAAAAACCGAACAGCGGTTAGAATCACGACGTACCTTCTCGTCGCGACCTGATCGCGACGGACTAGGGCGTCGCCTTCCCAATCCTGATGTCAGCAAGCTCCACTCCATGCGCGACACGCGGTGCACATGCAGACGTCGACCCCAGCGGCGGCACCTAGAACGCGACCCCCACTACCGACGCGTTCAGAACGCGACCTATACCTCCATCGCGTTCACATCCAGTGAACCAACGGGCACCACGGGCCTAACCTGTCGGCCCACTAAGCTCCACACAGCGCGCGGAAACCACAATCAAGGCCCAATGACCCCATATTGGTCATGAGCACCACACCAAAACCAATAAATGCAGATCCGAACTACCACCAATCAAAAATCCGCGAAGATCCAAAAAACGCGCTACGTTACATTACTATCACCTAAAAAGGAATGTCGTCCTCGACATTCAAAACGAGCGACAATAAACCACACTATCACCTAAAAAGAAACAAAGCCATATGCAGAGCTTCCTCTGCATCCTTCTTTCAAACCATTTACTCACTTTCATACTTGCTCTGCCTTCCCTTTCTCTTTAATTTATTCCGCAATTACTTTATTCTCTGAATTTATTCTGCTATTCTTTACCTTTCAGCCATAGGCGATTCTACCCTGCTATTAGCGCTTTATCTCCTTGGACCGGACCTATTTTCACATTTTTTAGATAATTCTACCTAGTCAATAGCACTTTATCTCTTTAGACTCAACCTATTCCCACCTTTTTCCTGGTTGTGTTTACAACATTTCTTTTTGGGCCACTTTCTTACTTAAATCCTTTCACTTTACATTATTTAAAATTTCAAATTTCCTGATATTATTTCACTATTTATTTATCACCACTAACCATCATTTGGCTCAATTGCACTCAGATCTTTAAATTCTTTTTTAATTACTTAAACTTCAGATAATCATGAATATTAAATCGTTCACACTTCCGCTGCGCTACTCTGATCATACTAAACCTTTCACCAAATATTTCATGAATTCTGGATTCCCTTAACTTATCTTACTTTAAATTATACTTTCCAACTAACTTTACATTTCTCTTATCATACATCAATACCACTTAACTGTTTCCACTCATATTCTTTCTTCTGCTATATCTGCTTCACATTAAATTCTAAATCTTAGCATATATCAATATTAATATACCTTTCCCCTTTCTTTTTTTATATATATATTCTTTGTTTTAAACAATATTCTCTGACTAGTTTAACAAACCTAATTCATATCTTTTCACATCTTCCATTCTCATTGCTACCCATACTCGAAAATTCACATTTACCTTTATTCAAGCCTTGCTCAATTATATGACATCAAATCTCGAAATTCCTTTACCATTAAACTGATTATATTACTCCTCCCTTTTTCTACTCCCTTTCACTATACCTTAATCTGCTCACTACTCCTTAACTGATTTATTATAACTTTACTTCAAATTCTAGAAATATTCTTATAACAAAATTCATTTATTCATCCAAATCACCTTACTGCATATCATTACGCAAATTCTTATTGCAAATTTCCTTAATCTTTTAATTATCACTAGTCAATAATCTATCATATTCTTTTTTTTTCTCCACTTGATCATTAATACTAAACTTTATCTTTACTATCAATAACATAACACCATTTCTGCAAAATATTTCTCTTAACTTGTTTACTAGCTGACTAATTTCCAGGTGCCATTTATGCTACAATCTTTCTTACTTTTCACCATAACTATAAACTAAAATTATTTCTTTAAAACACAATAATTTATTCTACTTGATTTCTTTATTTCACATTACTAATTTACCACCAAATACAAACATTTTCACCGTTACAGCTCATTCACAAATATCCATTCATAATCCACTTTGCTATTCCCCATTACTTTTCAATGGATTTAACTTTGTCTATTCTAATTTACATAGCTTCAACTTACTTTAATTATTTAACTTTAACTTCAATCTGCTTCTGACACCAACTTCCCTTTTCTGCTTCCACAATCTATACACAAATGCTGGCACCACTACTCTTATCTTTAACACTGCAACAACCTTATACAAATCATTTGCGAAATCTTTATCCACTGCCTTTTATTAACAAACATCTTTCTCTTATAAAATTCCCGAAAAAATTTGACTTCCCACTGCTCTTTTACTCTCTCTTTAACCAACCGGTCACCTTCACATCCACTTACATGAGTTTCTATGTCAAACTTTCTATTATCCTTATTATTTATATCAGCATTACCCTTAAATTCGTTACTGTAATTATTTCTAATTCACAAATCACACTTAAGAATCATCTTGATCACTGCTCCTCTGCTTACCAGCCTCTCATCTCAAGCTAGACTACCTCACTTGATCATTTCAAACCTAACATGCCATTAATCATACTATTATCCAAGCAACTTCTTAACACTTTATTAACATAAATCTCAAACACAATGACTATCTCTACTATAAGTTTCAACCACAATTCACCCATTTAACAGTTATAATCACAAAGCCCTATTTCTCATCATGATACAATTCCCTTTATTGTTCCATCACATCACTACTCTATACCTTTCTCTACCAGCTCTGATTCTCATTAAAACACTTTTTAGTGAATTTCATAACTGAATTCACTAATTCTTTCAATTTTTATAATAAAGAATCTTTAATCAATTATACTTTAACCACAATCCAATAATCACTCATACTACATCACCAATTATATCTGCTATTACCCACAATTACTGATCCAACCAACTATACATACAATTTATATACCAAAACTCATATGGAAACCATACTATAAAGCACAGGAAACTACAGACTTACTACCAGTAGTGGACATTAAATCATGTATTGGGACATTATAATCTTAATGTCTTTTCATATTCTAACTGGACCATTGCTCTGATACCAACTTTAACGGCCCTGGATATTTATACCCAATAAGGGTCCATATCCAGATCCGTCTCCCGCGAACGGACCGAAGTCTCGCAAGGGATAGCTCGTACGCGTGTCTAGGAAGAATATAAAAGACAAACCACAACAGTAAGAGACACAAGAAAAGATATGTGCTCATATCTGCTTATAAAATTTACAACTGTCTCATTACATTATTACATGTCCAAATTAAAAAGAGTACAACTACCTAGGGCATACCCCGAGGGAGCACAAACTCATAAAACTATACTAACACTACTGCTGGTGGTACAAGTCTGTCACAACACCTCCTCAAGAGACACCAACAGTAAACCCTGAAAAGAACTGTAAGGGAGAGAGCCTAAACAAGTCACTGGCTCAGTAGGGAACCACCTAAAACCACACACAACTCAGGAGAACCTCAATCTCAACCGGTCTAATTGGCAACACCGGAAGCCACACCATATCATGCTCACAGCAAAGCATAATTAACAATACTAAACATAATTAACTTAGTTGCTGCAAATCTCAAAAGGATGAAGAGACAACAGCACCACAAGCCTCACAGGCACACCACCTCAACAGCTGGTCGCCTAAGCTGTAAGCCACACAAGCAAAGCATTGCCTAAGCTACTAGCTTCACTGGCAAGCCTCTAAACATATGGGCAACATGATTGCTAACCAAAAGCTAATTCTTTATTCCCTTAAATCACGATGTATCGAATATCATACTTTAAGAAACAGGACTGGCTATCACGATACCAATCTATCGCGCACTAAACCTTTTTCGGAAACTTATCCATGGAAGGGTAAAACACAACAAGTGGAAAGTCTCACTGCATGACCTCCACTTCACCATTTAAAAAGGCTAGTACTTGACGTACTACAAGAAACCAGTACCCACAAAGAGTACAGGTACCTACCACCACAAGGTACCACCACGGAACACAAACACACCACGAAACACAAACACAACTGTGCCACCACAAGGGCACACCACTACCAATCAAACCACAACCAGTGAGTCTCCGCTCACTAACCACAATAACAACCGTGCCAACACCATGGCACACCTTAACGGGTAAAATTACAACTAACACACGTTATAGCCAATAGCAAAGCACGAGTCGGAAAGCACGACGCCACCACACGGGACAGACTACTGGTTCATGATGCCAGTATCCAACCCGGACAACACAACACAAGAACTACCTCTCAGTCTCGCAGTCACGGACGTAAGGTCCAACTGAAGCTCCACAACACAAGTAAAGCCAAAGAACTGTGGAGACCAACCAAACCACCACAACCTACAGATCACACGCCCTGCAGGCCCATGCCTGGCACCTTTAGAGGCACTGGTAATAGAACTAGCCAGGGCCCAGTACGTCTACTGGTGTCTGTAACCCCCAGCTACGAGCGCACTACAAGTGACTAAACACAAACTCTCACAAGTCACTGTCCCACTGCCGTCTTTCCCTCAGCCGGACGACAACTCTCCCCAAGAGTGAGGGTGTCCAGGAAGATGACAAGACCTCGATGGTACCACTGCACTGGGACAAGCCCCGAGCACACACAGGTGCCTGGCTCACACAAAACCTGGGGCTCCCAACTAAAGAGGCATTCCGGAATAGGCGCCGGACCACCAAACTCAGCAATGCATAAACCACGATATAAATACTTATATATTTTTTATTACAGACCACAGTACAAATATCAAGAATAGCTTAACCTCGATCACCCTGTGATCTACAAACCACCTCACACCAATACACATGTAAACTATGATAATCATTTACAAACTGGCGTATCATTAGTCATCACATGACCTGCTTGCCACATACATACCATATACACTAACTATACGTTAACTCTTAACCTTACTTGCATTACATTAATTAAACCATCTCTATTAGTTCACAATGGATGCTACAAGACTGAGGCTAGGTTCATACTAGAACCATCATTGCCTAGTCACCACGACAACCAATCATGTGCCATGCACACACACACACCTACACACGCGAAACACCACCATAACGGAGTATGTGCCATGCACATCTTCAAACCACGTAAACACACACACACACACTATTTATATGTCATGCTTTAGAGGTGTTACAGGTGCCAAAGCACCTCACACCACGATAACACCACACCGAATATGTAAACCACCTACTAACCATGTGGGCAACCTGCTCACAGAGTTTCACGAGTGTCAATGCACCTCTTACCGAAACCATGCATGTTAAACATCGATAATCGGATATCCATAATACGAAAAGCACGCAAAGCAGAATCCTCGGCTGTGATCGCGACAGAGGCCATGACCGCCTTCTAATCGCAACGCCACGATATGTCGCGATAAAAAATCCTGTCGCGACGGGTCGGCCTGTCACGATCTGATCGCGACAGCAGGGTTCGTCGCCTTCTCAGGCGAAAACCCTAATCCGGGAACCATCTCCGGATCTTCCATGCAAACTACCCTAAATCCCGTTTCAACTCAGTTTTCATGCTCATTTCACCTCCTAGACATAGTATCTACTATTTTTAAAGCAGTAAACAAGCCAATATGCAATCTACGCAGCAAATCAAGGTAGAACTCCCTACCTTCACGAAGAACGCGCAATCCATGCATGGTGCGGCGTTTCCCCCACTCCTCGCGATGTCTTCGCGTCGAGAGCGCATCGAACACCACGCCGGAACGCCGGAACGCCGAATCGCCCGCAACAGCTCCTCCCCTGGTCGAGCAGAGCTTGTGAAAGCTCTGCTCGGCCAGCCTACTTAAAAACCGAACAGCGGTTAGAATCGCAATGTACCTTCTCGTCGCGACCTGATCACGACGGACTAGGGCGTCGCCTTCCCAATCCTGACATCAGCAAGCTCCACTCCATGCGCGACACGCGGCACACATGCAGACGTCGACCCCAGCGGCGGCAACCAGAACGCGACCCCCACTACCGACGCGTTCAGAACGCGACCTATACCTCCGTCGCGTTCACATCCAGTGAACCAACGGGCACCACGGGCCTAACCTGCCGGCCCACTAAGCTCCACACAACGCGCGGAAACCACAACCAAGGCCCAATGACCCCATACTGGTCATGAGCACCACACCAAAACCAATAAATGCAGATCCGAACTACCACTAATCAACAATCCGTGAAGATCCAAAAAATGTGCTACGTTACACTTGAGGGCTTGTCCGCGTGACAGGTTGTTACCGTTACTTGGGACCCCCATCCTCGCGCGCCTGTGTCAGAGGGTGTTGCTCCAGGCGGCGGACGTGCTCAAGTTCCAGACTTGGAGCAGAAGGGGAAAACGGTGGGGCAGCGGCTTTTGTCGTTTGTAGAGCTCTCTTAGCTAGGTCTGGTCTTTGAGGCTTTCGGTGTGAACCAGCTAGTCCTTCTCATAGCCTCGCTCTACGTTTGTTCCGGAGCCACGTAGGGAGGTCAGGCATGGGGCCGCAGCTCGGTCGTGCTGCGGTGGTTTGTGGTTGTGTTCTTTGCTGTGGCTTGCTAGCCTCACTCTACTGGGGAGGTTGTAGGCAGGAGTCGGCGGCTGGTGAGCTGGAGGAGTAGACTGTGTGTCCTCCTCTTAGCTGCCTGTGGCGGTGGCTTGTGTGCTCTTGTGTGACGGTGTGTCTCACGCTGTTTCCGAGAATGATTTCTTGTTGCCATAGCCTGCACGCTGGTTGTAGCCTAGCCATGTCCAATTCTATGGGCTTGGTTGGTTTGGCCTCATGGGCTGTGCTTAGTGGTTTCCGCTCTGCGGGTTCTCTCAGGATGCCTGGTGTAGGCACCCGACTGCTGGTTCAGTAACCCGTTCCTTGGTGCCGTCCGTGGTGGCACCGCAGTGTGTAGTTCCCTGACGTCGTGGAGTGCCCGAGGTACAGGGGGGTTCTGTTTGTCGGCCCTCGACCTTGTAGAGGTCTGAGGTGGTCGTGCCTATGGTGAGACGTTCATTCTTACTTGGTTGCTTGGTGTCTCTCGGGGTGACACCTGGTTGTTCCTTCCCGACCTCGTGGAGATCCGAGATGTTGGTGCTTGTGTCGTGAGACTCTGGTCTCACGTGGTTGATCCAGTGTTCCGTGAGCTCCTTTGTCTCGGCGGGTGTGTGTCGAGGTGTTGCTTCCGCATTGTGTTTGACTCTGCTGGTTGTGCGGGAGTCATGTTTGGCCTGATCCGGGTTGTGGTCGAGGTGTTTCTCTATTTTCGCTGCTTTGTAGTACTCTGTGGTAGGCGTTTCTCGCTTTACTGCTTTGTAGAGTAGTTTTGCTTCTACTTTGTTGGAGTTCCTGCTACTCTGGATGGTAAGGGACTGGTAATCCCTACTGAGCCTTGTTCGCGAGGCTCACCCCCTACTCTTTCCAGGTAAGGACTCGCTGTAGCAGGAGTTCGTCGCCGGACAGTTGTGGTGGTAGTTTGTTGCACCGCGCGTTGCCAGTAGTGTGAGTTGTGAGCATGAGCACTTGTAGCGTGAGTTGAGAGTGGTCTTTTCGTAAGTCCTCGGGGTATGCCCCTTAAGGACTGCACCTTTCTTTCTGTACCTGTACTTTTATTTGGGACTTCTTGTACATAATTTCTTTACTAACTGTACGAACTTTCTTGTTATAGTTATTTGAATTTATTACTTATCTCACTGGACTAAATTCTAACCTTTCTGGGTCTTCGGACCCGTGGGTGGCGGCACGACCTTCGAGGTCCTTGGCGGGGGTCCGGGGAGGTCGGGTCATTATAGTGGTATCAGAGCTCAGGGGTCCAACGAGATTTGTAATGGGTTAATAACTATGGTTGTCCCAAAGAAAGGTACTCGTGCGCTACTGGCCCGTCCGTGTAGGTTGCTGTTAGGTGTAAGCATTTGGCTCCTTGTTGCAGGTGGCTAGCTTCCCAGTAGGGTCCGAGTGTGTTGCTACTGCTGCTGGGGGCGTGTGTTGTGAGCGTGGTTGCTGTTTCGCTCATGCTGCGGTTGGGTTCGTCCTCGGCTTGCGCATCCGTGTGGGTGTGTCGCGAAGGTTGAGAGAGCCTACGTGTGGTGTGGCCTTCACCGGTGCAGGGTTGTGGTTTGCGGAACCGGTAGAAGGTGTCCTAGCCTTGTTGGCTGCCCCCTTCTCGTTGGGGTGTGTCCTTGTTGGATGTTCTCTTCTTGTTGGGGTGTGTCCTTGTTGGATGTCCCCTTGTTTTTGGGGTGTGTCTTGTTGGCTGTATGTTTAGTCTTGCGTGTCTGTGCGCCATTGGACCCTGTGCTCTGCTCAGTCGGCATCTTTGCTTGAGCTAAGCATATGCTTGTGTGTCGTGTTGCACCACTAGTTGAGCGCTGCGACACCTGTCTGTAGTTGTTGCCGGCTTTGTGCTGGCTAGTTGTGAAGTCTGGCGAGGTGTTCCTGGAGTTCTTCTCTGCTGGTTCTGGTGGAAGTGAGGTTTCCCTAGAACTGTGTTGTGCTCGTTTCTGGTTGTTGCAGTGCTGCCCTCTGGTTGAGGTGCATCGCTTGGCTATTGTGTTCTGGTGGTGTTTCCCAGAACTGTTTGTTGTTGTCCTAGTGAGAGTTTCTCTCCCTCTGGGACTGCTTCTGTGCTCGTTAAAGTCTTCCGCTGTGATGCCTCCTTGTCTGAGGCCTCTGTTATCTGGTTGGTTGCCATTGCATTGCCCTCGAGGTTGAGGTGCATCGCTTGGTTGCCCTGTGTTCTAGTGCGGTTTTCCAGAACGGTTGGTTGTTGTCCTGGTGAGGTTTGCTCTCAGGACTGTTCCGGGCTTGTTTCTTTCGGTTGTTGTGCTACCTCGGGGTTGAGGTATGCTGCGGTTGTGTTGGCCATTGCGTTCTGGTGGGTTTTCCCAGAACGGCGCCTTGGTGGTTCTGGTGGAGGTTCTTCTAGAACCAGTTTGTGTTGCTTCCGCTGTCTGTTGTGTTCTCTCTGTTGGTCGTTGTTTGGGCTGCGTTCTGGTGATGGTTTCCAGAACGGCTCTTGGCACTTTGGGTGGAGGTCCTCCCCAAGCTGCCTTGTATTTGTTTTGCTTGTTGCTGCTCTCTCTCTCTCTCTCTGTGGAGATGAGCTGTCGCTATTTCCGGTTGGGCTGTCCATGTTACAGTCTGCCTGGGTGTTGTCAGTCGAGGTGTTGTGCCCTTGGCTGTGTGTCTGGCCGTGGTGCTGGCCAGGTTGAATACTTTTTCATTTTCAAGTTTTTCCGGCTACGCTGGTGGGACTTCGTGTTTCCCCAGGGTCGGGAGGTTGGCTTCGTTTCTCGCGCCCTGTGGGCTCTGCCAGATGGTGGTCTAGTGAGTGCCATGGGTGTCTGGCTGGTTGTGCTTCTGTGGAAGTGACAGTCTCGTTTAGTGGTTTTCCCTTGCGCGTGGAAGAGACTCGTTGTGAGGGTCTCCTTCCCCTGCTTTCCGTTGGTTGATCAGGGTGGTGGTGCTGGCATGGCATTTGATGTCGTGTCGCGCACCATGGAGACCTTCATGGCGAAGGTCCCTTCCCTTGTGCTGTCTTGAGGTTGAGCTGGTCGCTCCCCTCGTGCGCATTATTTCCTTGTGGTACGATAGGTAGTGGTGTACCTATTGTGCCGTCGCTTGCTGTGTTGGTCTCTTGTTGCCTGACGGAACGATGTGAGGCAGCGTGCCTTGTGTTCTGTGTGAGGCGGCACCGATTTTTTGTTGTTTGGTTTGCTTGTGCAAGCATTGTCCCGGTGTGTGTTTTCGCTTGTGCCTCAGCTGTGCTTGGAGGTACTTGTCACCGTTTGGTGTGTGGCCCTCTCCGCCTGTGGTGGTAGGAGCGGTGCTCTGTGTTTGCGCGCTTCTAAGAGCCAATATGGTTTTTGCACTCTTGAAGCTGTTAGTTTTTCACATGTTTCTCTTGTGGGTCTTTGGTGGAGAGTCCCTTTCTGTTGGCCTTGAGTCATTTTAGGCCGTTGGTGCAGATGTGTACTGCACCTGAGCGTGTTTCTTTTCAATATTTTGTGTCCCTGTGCCTTGAGGGTTCGTGGCCGGTGTGGCCTGTTCTACCCTTTCTGGTGTGCGGATTCGTGTGGGCGACTTTTGGTGGGTCTATTGTAGAGAGTCCTTTCTGTTAGCCATGTGGTTTTGGCCGTTGGTGAAACGGTGTTGCATCTTGCCGAGTTTTGGTGCTTGTGGTGGCACCATGTGCTCGTGCCCGAGTGGTTTGTTTTTGTGCCGTCTGGAGCCCTGGTGCATTGTGTTGCACTTTGGGTGGCTCCTGGTGCTTGTGTGAGCACCGTGTGTTGTGTTGTTTTTCCTGATCATGAGCTTTATGCATTGTTTCGCGAGTTGCTCAGTGTTCAAGGCGTTGAGCTTTCCGCCTCTAGGACACTTTGTGCTAGCCGTGCCTTGTGGATGTACCGTTACCGATGTGGGGTGGCTGCTTTGCCTTGTCTAGGTAGCCCTATCGGTGGTACGCCAGGTATTGGTTCTAGCCTGTGTTTGAGTTTTCCCCTCCCGCTTGGGAGCGAGGGTGCTCAGTTGGGGTACCCTATTTCAGTTTGGATCTCCTGAGGTCAACGTGCTGTCCTTGACCTCTGCTGTTGTTACATTTGTCGTACGGTTGGTCGACGTCTCGAGTTGCTTGGCTTTGCCAACCTCAGACATTTTCTTTGGTTTTGTCTCTGTGCGTGTGCCTGTGGAGCGAGTGTTTTAGTTTTCTGTGGCTCTTCAGTCGTTGTGTGACCTTGTCAGACCACAAGGATGATCTGGGTGAGATCTAGTGGTGCCGACGGACACTGCCTTGCGTGCCGTGGGTTCTCCACGTGCGTGTTTTCCGCTTGGTTTTGGGTCACCATTAAGAAACTCTTGTTTGACCTTGCCGTAGGTGCTAGCTATTGCTAGTTGTGTGGAGACATTCAACGGAGTCTTAGGGATGACCTCTTGGCGTTTTCCTTGGTTGTCGTCAGTAGCTAGGACCTCTATCTTGTCGTTGGTGACAGAGTGAGTTACTGACCGGTTGGTCTCAACAATGTGGGCTGTTGAGGGCTCAGTCGTGGTTTTTGATTGGCGTTTTCAATGTTTCTGGTCGGCTTGGTGCGCGTCGCGCCTGTCGAGTTGTCGACATCTGCTTGTGTGCTCTATGTCGTTGTTGTGCGCCCTGTGAGCTGTCAGATGTCTGGTTTGGCACTCCCTTTGTGGCGAGGTTGTGGTGGTGACCACCGAGAAGTCGCGGTGCGACTTAGTGGTCCTTTGCACCTGTTGTTTTCTCCGACTGGGTTTCGCCCTTGATTTCGAGGACAAAATTATTTTTTTTGTTGGATGTATTGTAACATCTCGGGTTTCCGACTTTCCGTTTGTGTGTGGGATGACTGGCCATGTCGCAAGGGAGGTGCCCGTCGCGACAGTCATCTCTGTTGCGATCGCTAGGTGTGTCGTGTTCCTATCGTGCCCGGTCAACCGGTCGCGACAGGGTTCCACTTTTGGTCTTCTGACAAGTGTCTGCCGCCTGTCAGGGTGGCAGGCGGGTCAGAGCTGTAACGCCCCAAAAATTAAAAGTGTTAGAAAAATATGAATAATATGGTTATTATACATTAGTATTGTCATTAAATTGAAATAATTAGAATTTTGGTTTAATTAGTGATAACGTATGTTACCCCAGTGTCGTGCGCAGAGGTGCGCGGTGTCGTGCGCAGAGGTGCGCGCTCCCACAGAGCGACACCGGAAAATGGCAACGAAATAAAAATCCGAGAACACCATAATTTTCAGAAAAAATGTGGAGATCTCAGAAATATAAATATTTGAATTTTTCGGCATGCGGATCTCGAGGATAAGTCGATGCGACTATTTTTTGGGTGATTTTTCACCTAGTATAAAATAAAATCTAAAAATTAAATAAAAATCACCATAAGTAGCAAAACAATCATATTGGGCTATGGTTGAAATTTCATGACAAATTGATACCATATGGACATGTTTACATCAAGTTTATTAGACCATCCGAATTATGGTGTATTTACGGTTGGGATTTTCTGGGATTTAGCTGGGCGCCTACGTGTAAGGTTTAAGGGAGGCTAGCACACCTATTAGAGAAGGTAACACGTTAGTTACCTGTGTGTAATCATGGAATAGCTTGCATGGGCAACGTGTCGAGGTAAAAACCAAATGGTTTTTACCATGATACATTAGCCGTCGACCTGTCGTTGTACATGGAGATCTTTGGAGTTATAAATATACCCCAATGGCCATCGTAGCTAACTTTCTCACCTGTTCACCCCTGCGCACCATAGCTCCTGCATCCATTTTCTTGTTTCTGGCTGTTGGAGTGGCCTTGCTGGAGTGATCTCTGCATCCTTGCGTGGATAGCTTGCAATTGGAGCTGGTTGTTGTGCGTTGTCACAACTTCATTTACTAAGGGTTACATCTCTCAAGTTGCATCTATCAAAGTAGTCAACCGTGCAAGCTTCCCATTCCTTCTTCTTATTTCTGTGGAGCTTCACATCAAGGAGGAACTTACTCTACTCAGAAAGGTAGAATTCAATTCCTAATCCTCTCCTTCCTTCTACTTCGGGTTAATGGTTTGAAGTGATTTGTCATCAAGTTCCAACTATTTTTCCAGCTTAGGGAATGTGTCCCTGATAGAAAGTGAGTCTTCAAGTCATGGGTAGCTACATACTACTCCCTCTGTTTCAGTTTGTTTGAATCTGGAATCATGTTGACTTCACCATGTAGAGTAGACTGAACTATGACGGTTCTTTCTATGATCGAGAAATGATTCATTGAGAAAGTCTCAAGTGAGTGTGTGCTTTGATAAGTGCTTGATAAGTAATGGATGAAAGAAATAAAGAAATTTAGGAGTATTACTCTTCCGGAAAATTTCCCTTTGAGTTTGTCTTCTTGTTGATCATCCATGTGAATCATATCCCATGATTTTTTCTTTCACTCTCTTGTCATGTTAGCTTCATGTTTGAGGCTAAGATCATACTTGGATAAAGTACTAATCATGTCAGGAGTGATAGAAGAACTTGTTAGTACAATTTCTAGTTGGATTGAATCAGTTTTTGAAAGTCTACGTAGCACCTGTCGATAGCCATGCATTTACCTGTCGACAGGAGCCTCTGTCCAGAACCCAGAAAATGGAACCTGAGAGCTGTTGTCGACAGCAACATACCTGGCTGTCGACAGCCACTGCCAGGCTGAGAATTCAGCTTCTGGGAAAGCCTTACCTATCGACAGCAACATCCTGGCTGTCGACAGGCACAGCCAGTCCAGAAATTTCTGCACCTACCTTGACTTATTTCTTGACTAGAACCATACCCAATTGTTCTAACTAAATGTTCACTCATTCATAGATGTTTCTACCACCTAAACACCTACTAATCCAGTCAAGCTTCTTTTCTTTTTACCATGAGTTATCTCTTCAAAGTTCCGAACATAACTGCCCTTGTGAGAGCATCAATTTCTGAAATCAATGAAAGGACGGAGTTCCTTAGTTCTTGTGTGTAATTTATGAGTGAAATCTTGTGTATCCTTGATCTATTGCAAGAATGTATGTGCTATGATGACAAGTTGTGAGTCTTTGGACTCGTTTGATAAATATGCCTGGCAAATAAAGGGCTGGTTCAGTTCTGAGGGGAGCGCCCGAATTCATCAGTGGCCGCGCGGGGGTGTTAAGGACATCGTGGATGTTGGCATACATCAATTCGTGTATGATTAGTCATCACATCATGCTTGTGTGTGTGAAAACGTGTCTGGTTCTGAATTCAAGTATCATTCTGAGTTATTAATCTTGCTTATAAAAGTGTTCTTGTTCAATACGTGTTATTAAATTGTCTTGCTTGTTCGTTATCTTGAACACGTCGTGCTAGAAATCTATACTTGTTCTTACCTTGAATATATGCATCTGAATCCTTTTGAATTAAAGGAGTTGAGTTCTACTGGGCTAGTTAGCTCATTCAATTTACCATTTTCAGGTGAACCAAATGAAGAGGAAGCTTAAGGGGTTTTGTGTGCCGAGTGGACCATCCTATGCAAAGAAGTGTTGTCATCTTTTGTTTTCTTGTAGATAAGTGGGAATGTAATAAAGTTACGGTCTACTTTTGCTTGCTCCTCATTTAGACTATAATGAGGAGTATTATGTAATAATTTCTGCAAATCTAGTTGTTTATGAGCAAACCTTATCTTACTTGTCGTGTTTAATATCTGTCATATTCGGTAAATGGAATTTTACTAGGACGTGACAAAAGCGATCTGTCAGGCTGTCGCGGCACCCAGGGTGGGCGAGTTCTGGTCGCGGTCTGCGCGGCCGTCGTGATGCGGTTGGTGTCGCGACACCCCGCCCCGTCGCGTTCTGGGGGCCAGAGGCTAAAAGCCTTGGCCGGTTCCCCCTTTTCCTTCTTTTCCTTTCTTCTCTTCCCTTCTCCTCTCCGAGGAGGAAAGCTTCCCTCTTCGGTGATCCGGCGGTTCGGGTTTGGCGGAGAGGCGACGGTTTGTGCGGAGCGGTGGCGCGTCGCCGTGGGAGCGAGGAGGAGGTGGCAAGCTCTTCGTGAAGGCCCCTTTGAGGTTTGGTTCTTCATTCTCCTATAGGGATTCTTGTACCCTTGCTTGTTTGGGTGGATCAGGGGTTCAAATTGTGGAATGCATGCTTTTACTGCTTTCTCCATGATCCCCTCCCCATGTTTGTGTGTTCAAACCAGGCCGAGCGTGTCGCGACACCAGAGGAGGCGTCGCCCCGATCGGGCGCAACCTTATCACGGCCCAGGAGGCCGTCGCGATAAGGGTGTCGCGACCGGGCTGCCCATCGGGAAAGGTTCTTGTCGCGACGCGAGGCCTTATCGCGACAAGGTTGTCATGACCTGGTTTGCTGTCGCAACAAGAGCTTTGTCGCGACTTGCTTCCCCGACGCGACTGGCTTGTCACGGTTGCCCTACCCATCGCGATGAGATCGCGATGGGCTAGGAGGGCGCGACAAGGTCTGGGTTGCCTCGGGTGTTTTCCGTGGCCGCGGTTGGCGTGTCAGCTTGTGCCCCAGTGCAGGGTTGCCTTCCAGACCTTCTGGTAGGAACGCGGCAGGTTGCCCCCCTGCGTTCACTGACCGAAGGTGACACCTTCGTGGCCATGTCCTAGCGGCTGTGCTAGAAGGCTCGCGTCTGTCTAATAATTGATTGTCTGTCTGTCAATCGATTATTAGAAAAGCGGTGGTTTCTATTCTATCTGTGGTGTTCCAGTTTCTCGGGTCGTGCCTTGTGTGCCAGCGTTGGCCAACGGCCCTTCTGGGGGTCTCCTGAAGCGGTGCCGTGCATGCCTGTGCCTGCTGGGCTTGTCTTGGTTACAAGCCAGCTGTGTCGTTTCTATTGTGGTTGCCACGCCAGTTCTCTGTTCACCCGGTGCTAGGCACGTGAAGGATTGTCCGCGAGACAGGTTGTTACCGTTACCTGGGACCTCCATCCCCACGCGCCTGTGTCAGAGGGTGTTGCTGCGGGCAGCGGGCGTGCTCAAGTCTCGAACTTGGAGCAGAAGGGGAAAACGGTGGGGCAGCGGCTTCTGTCGTTTGTAGAGCTCTCTTAGCTGGGTCTAGTCTCTGAGGTTGTTGTGGCGCTCTTTCGATGCAGACCAGCTAGTCCTTCTCACAGCCTCGCTCTGCGTTGGTTTCGGAGCCACGTAGGGAGGTCAGACGTGGGGCCGTAGCTCGGCCGGGCTACGGTGGTTTGTGGTTGTGTTCTTGGCTATGGCTCGCTAGCCTCACTCTACCGGGGAGGTTGTAGGCAGGAGTCGGCGGCAGGCGAGCTGGAGGAGTGGACTGTGTGTCCTCCTCTTAGCTGCCTGTGGCGGTGGCTTGTATGCTCTTGCGTGACGGTGTTTCTCACGCTATTTTTGAGAATGGTTTCTCGTTGCCCTATTCTGCATGGTGGTTGTAGCCTAGCTGTGTCCAGTTCCGTGGGCTTGGTTGGTTTGGCCTCGTGGGCCGTGCTTAGTGGTTTCTGCTCTGCGTGTTCTCTCGGGGTGCCTGGTGTAGGCACCCGACCGATGGTTCAGTAACCCGTTCTTTCTTGCACATGCTTCGAGAAATATTTGGAATTAAAAGCTTCTTTGAACTCGGTCCAGGTGAACTGACCATTAGCTCTGGTCGCTTCGACAGACTCCCACCAAGCGCGGGCGTCCTTTTCAAGTTAAAATGTGACCAGTAGCAGCTTATCCCCCGCTGTGCATTGCATGACACGGAAGATTCTTTCCATTTCTTTGAGCCAGTGCTCGGCTTCATCCGGATCTGTGGATCCACTGAACCTAGGTGGGTTCAGACTCCAAAAGTTACGATGCAGGTCGCCTGCACCATGATTGCCACCCCCTTGGGTAGCTTGCACGATTGCGCCTGTCAGTTCTTGGATGGTCTGTTGCATGCCCCTCATTTGAGCACGTCCAGCCGTCATTTTGATTGCTTAGTTCCTACAAAAATAACTTATTGTCATGATATTGATGTGAAATTTAATTCATGTGTGTGTGAGTTTATTTTAGCTAGTTACCCTTGGCTCTAACAGCATCTCACATAGGTAGGATAATTTGACTCTAGTCGAGGCAGGTTAACCTAAATCATCCTATACTTAAGAATAACATAGGCTCTGATACCACAAAACTGTCATTCCCCGACGCAGAATATCAGAACGCGAGGCAGTTGCAAGTAAACGGGTACAGAGCAAGTACTAGACATCAAACTATTGCACAATGAATAATACTAAAGATAATTCTTCTCATTAATAACTTTCAAATGTCTAGTTACAACCACTAATATTAGAGCCATTCTATAGGGCCCAATTACATTGAAATAAAGCAAAAGACTAAACTAAGACTCTATCATAGTACTAGAACACTAGGGTACTCATGACATCACGCTTGGTCATTTCTGTCCTCTTGAGTGTATAGTTCATCCTCGGTCTCACCTGAGAACACAATGACAAATAACGCAGGGTGAGCGATAATGCCCAGTAGGACTTAAATCTCAATAGTCAAGTAGGCTTTAAATGATTAATGAATTAAAGGCAGAGTAACTAATGATAGAGCGAGAGAGTCAAGTATAAGATAGCAGGATAGCACGCGAGCACAACTTTCCAAATATAGCAAGAGTGTCAAGTATAGCACAAAATAGCAAGATGACCATAGCATAATAGCATAAAGTATAGCAATAGCACAACGAGTATAGTATAGCACTTTTGTCAATAGACAACGAGAGAACATAGCACATTTTGATTGTCATTTAGATAGTCGAGATAGATAGCACTCAAGTGTAATGCCAAACACTCTGATCATTAAACTCCAATGGGCAAATAGCACTTTTGGGCGCACATCCCAGGACCAGATCGGGCCCTTTATATATTGCCAAGCATTGGTTATATTGTTTATCTTTAGACAATCAGTCAATGGCCAATATAGAGTACCAAGAAATAGATGAGAGTACTAGATGAGTAGACGAGATAGTAGAGAGAACGTGAATAGACGAGCGAGTAGAGTATAGATGAGAGCTAGTGGACATTACACGCAACATGTCGAGTAAACAGGCGATAGTAACAGTTGCACAACACCCGCACTTGGTATTGGCAGTCAGGTGGAACTCACGACCCTTCCACTGGCCATGTTAAGCACAGGTCCAGAGGTCCGGCATGATTCAAGATAAGTGCGAACTTCTAATAGCCGTTTGGATCATGTTGATCCCTAAAGGGTATCATAGGTGTTAGGGTACAACCAGCTCGTCGACCATGTGGGAATCCATGGACAGAGGAGACTTACGGAGACCTTGAACTAAGACTCACTAGTTCGGCAGAAGGAGTATCTGACGGAGAGTTTGTCTAAGTCAAGAAAGTCTGTAGATAGAAACAAGTGCTCGACGTTCTAGAGGAATTCTAGAACAGTGGAGCATCGGTATCGGTGTTCCAAAACATCGCGAGAAAACATACACAAGTATATTTAAGAATGAGGCAATTTAATGACATAAATTACCAGATGCTTTATGTAACATGTTCATGCCAATTAATCCATATTTGGATGGTTCAAGGTGTGTGTAAGTGTCATGAAATTGTAGATAGAAAAGGTCATGTGTATGTATTTTAATCACACATAAATGTTTGATTTATAACAAGTGTAATCTTCTGTGTGTATGACTGTTAAACAAGAGTACAAGCATTGGGGAGAGTCAGAACATCAAATTTTGGGGTTTTTATGCAAAAAGGCCAGAACGCGACGCACCTTTGTAAGGGTCGCGATAGGGTTCGGGTAGATCGCGACGAGGTCTTGCACAAGTCACGACAGGCTTGACTTTTCGGGCAGGCAGGTCGCGACGGGGTCATGTGAGGGTCGCGACGGGGTCAACAGACAGGGCAGCCAGATCGTGACGACCGGCCCTGTCGCGATTAGATCGCGACAGGATGCTCTGTCACGACGTCCCTGTGAACGCGGCCTATCGGGACGTCGCGTTCACAGGGTCTGTGCCTGAGTCCGACAGGGAGAGTACAATGCATTGGATTACAGACCAGACTTTCCAGGTTTTGACACAGGGTTGTTCTAAAATTAAGAACAAATTGTACAGTACATGAAAATTCACAAAACTAGTTTTAAACAGATCCAGACATATATGGGTACTTCTAGTAAATCAAAATCTGGAATCAACGAAAGTTTCAGCATGGTTTAATAAAGAGCATTCATGACGAACATAGAACAAGGCACACTACAAGAAAAAGCGGGATCACCGACGGACTGAATCCGTCGGAAATCCGTCGGTATTCCGTCGGAAATTACGCCTTCCGACCGCTTTCCGTCCAACACTCGTCGGAAACTTTCCGTCGGAAATAATTGGTCAGAACTTTCCGACGGAAGAAAAATCCGTCGGAATTCGGTCGAAACCTCCGACAGATTTCATCCGTCGGTAAAGGCGTCAGTATTTGCCGACCGAATTACCGACGGTCTTTAACCGTCGGTAATGTATATTTTCCGATGAATACTTATCTGTCGGCCACTCCGTCCGTATTTCCCGACGGACTTGCCGACGTATTTTGCCGTCGGTAATTTATCCGTTCCGACGGATGCTTATCCGTCGGCCTATCGGTCAGTATTTTGCCGACGGCATTACCGACGGTCTTTTTTTCCGTCGGTAATTTATACTTTCCGACGGAAACGTAGCCGTCGGGAAATCCGTCGGAAATACACATATATTTTTTTTAAATAAACAAATAAAAATACATTGCTACAATGTCAAACCTGCTACAATATTCATAATTTAACAAATACTAACAATCAACATAAAATCATTAGATACAATAAATAAATCATATAGCATAATGAATACAAAAATCAACATAGATCTGCTGGATCGTCTGCTGTCCCTGCCTCGTCATCGTCTGGACCTGGATCCTATATTAAAACAAATTAAAATGAGAAACATTAATAATAAATAAAAGAAATACAGTATTTTCAAAAATGAAATTTAAAACATGTGATTATTTCTCAAACTTAATACAATAATATTTTTAGATCCATCATTTTCTTGGGTGTTTTTAGATCCGTCCTTTGAATGCCCAACCCAATCCGGGGATCCAAATTGGATTCCGTCAGTTTCTACACGTCACTTTAACCCACCTGGTCGTATCGGAGAAAATGGCACGTCGATCCGATCCCTATTTGGGATTTTGGACCCCCGGGTTGTGTGTTTTAACATTTTATATATACTTGGGTGTTTTTAGATCCGTCCTTTGAATGCCCAACCCAATCCGGAGATCCAAATTGGATTCCGTCAGTTCCCACACATCACTTTAACCCACCCCGTCGTGTCGGAGAAAACGGCACGTCGATCCGATCCCTATTTGGGATTTTGGACCCCCGGGTTGTGTGTTTTAACGCTTTATATATACTTGGGTGTTTTTAGATCCGTCCTTTGAACGTCCACCCAATCCGGGGATCCAAATTGGATTCCGTCGGTTCCCACACTTCACTTTAACCCACCCGGTCGTGTCGGAGAAAACGGCACGCCGATCCGATCCCTATTTGGGATTTTCGACCCCCGGTTTGCGTGTTTGAACCATTTATATATGCTTGGGTGTTTTTACATCCGTCCTTTGAATACCCAACCCAATCCGGGGATCCAAATTGGATTCCGTCAGTTTCCACACGTCACTTTAACCCACCCGGTCTGTCGGAGAAAACGGCACGCCGATCCGATCCCTATTTGGGATTTTGGACCCCCGGGTTGCGTGTTTTGACCATTTATATATCTTGGCCGTGTTTTTAGATCCGTCCTTTGAATGCCCAACCCAATCCGGGGATCCAAATTAGATTCCGTCAGTTTCTACACGTCACTTTAACCCACCCGGTCGTGTCGAGAAAACGGCACGTCGATCCGATCCCTATTTGGGATTTTGGACCCCCGGGTTGTGTGTTTTAACCTTTTATATATACTTGGGTGTTTTTAGATCCGTCCTTTGAATGCCCAACCCAATCCGGGGATCCAAATTGGATTCCTTCAGTTTCTACACGTCACTTTAACCCACCCGTCGTGTCGGAGAAAACGGCACGTCGATCCCATCCCTATTTGGGATTTTGGACCCCCGGGTTGTGTGTTTTTAAACCTTTTATATATACTTGGGTGTTTTTAGATCCGTCCTTTGAATGCCCAACCCAATCCGGGGATCCAAATTGGATTCCGTCTGTTTCTACACGTCACTTTAACCCCCCGGTCGTGTCGGAGAAAACAGCACGTCGATCCGATCCCTATTTGGGATTTTGGACCCCCGGGTGTGTGTTTTAACCTTTTATATATACTTGGGTGCTTTTAGATCCCTCTTTGAATCCCAACCCACCAATCCGGAGATCCAAATTGGATTCCGTCAGTTCCCACACGTCACTTTAACCCACCCGGTCGTGTCGGAGAAAACGGCACGCCGATCCGATCCCTATTTGGGATTTTGGACCCCCGGGTTGCGTGTTTTGCCACATTTATATATGCTTGGCCGTGTTTTTATATCCGTCCTTTGAATGCCCAACCCAATCCGGAGATCCAAATTGGATTCCGTCAGTTTCTACACGTCACTTTAACCCACCCGGTCGTGTCGGAGAAAACGGCACGTCGATCCGATCCCTATTTGGATTTTGGACCCCCGGTTGTGTGTTTTAACCTTTTATATATACTTGGGTGTTTTTAGATCCGTCCTTTGAATGCCCAACCCATCCGGGATCCAAATTGGATTCCGTCAGTTTTCACACGTCACTTTAACCCACCCGTCGTGTCGGAGAAAACGCACGTCGATCCGATCCCTATTTGGGATTTTGGACCCCCGGGTTGTGTGTTTTAACCTTTTATATATACTTGGGTGTTTTTAGATCCGTCTTTTGAATGCCCAACCCAATCCGGAGATCCAAATTGGATTCCGTCAGTTCCCACACGATCATCACACTTTAACCCCCCGGTCGTGTCGGAGAAAACGCACGCCGATCCGATCCCTATTTGGGATTTTGGACCCCCGGGTTGTGTGTTTTGACCCTTTATATATACTTGGCTATTTTTTAGATCCGTCATTTCAATGCCCAACCCAATCCGGATCCAAATTAGATTCCGTCAGTTCCCACACGTCACTTTAACCCACCCGGTCGTGTCGGAGAAAACGGCACATCGATCCGATCCCTATTTGGGATTTTGGACCCCCAGGTTGTGTGTTTTAACCTTTTATATACTTGGGTTTTTTAGATCCGTCCTATGAATGCCCAACCCAATCCGGGGATCCAAATGGATTCCGTCAGTTTCTACACGTCACTTTAACCCACCCGGTCGTGTCGGAGAAAACGGCACGTCGATCCCATCCCTATTTGGGATTTTGGACCCCTGGGTTGTGTTTTTAACCTTTTATATATACTTGGGTGTTTTTAGATCCGTCTTTTGAATGCCCAACCCAATCCGAGATCCAAATTGGATTCCGTCAGTTCCCACACGTCACTTTAACCCACCCGGTTGTGTCGGTGAAAACGGCACGCCGATCCGATCCCTATTTTTTTGGACCCCCGGGTTGTGTGTTTTGACCCTTTATATATACTTGGCTATTTTTTAGATCCGTCATTTCAATGCCCAACCCAATCCGGGATCCAAATTAGATTCCGTCAGTTCCCACACGTCACTTTAACCCACCCGGTCGTGTCGGAGAAAACGGCACGTCGATCCGATCCCTATTTGGGATTTTGGACCCCCGGGTTGTGTGTTTTTAACCTTTTATATATACTTGGGTGTTTTTAGATCCGTCCTTTGAATGCCCAACCCAATCCGGGGATCCAAATTGGATTCCGTCAGTTTCTACACGTCACTTTAACCCACCCGGTCGTGTCGGAGAACGGCACGTCGATCCCATCCCTATTTGGGATTTTGGACCCCCGGGTTGTGTGTTTTAACCTTTTATATATACTTGGGTGTTTTTAGATCCGTCTTTTGAATGCCCAACCCAATCCGGAGATCCAAATTGGATTCCGTCAGTTCCCACACGTCACTTTAACCCACCCGGTCGTGTCGGAGAAAACGGCATGCCGATCCGATCCCTATTTGGGAGTTTGGACCCCCGGGTTGTGTGTTTTGACCCTTTATATATACTTGTCTATTTTTTAGATCCGTCATTTTAATGCCCAACCCAATCCAGAGATCCAAATTGAATTTCGTCAGTTCCCACACGTCACTTTAACCCACCCGGTCATGTCGGAGAAAACGGCACGTCGATCCGATCCCTATTTGGGATTTTGGACCCCCGGGTTGCGTGTTTTAACCTTTTATATATACTTGGGTGTTTTTAGATCCGTCTTTTGAATGCCCAACCCAATCCGGAGATCCAAATTGGATTCCGTCAGTTCCCACACGTCACTTTAACCCACCCGGTCGTGTCGGAGAAAACGGCACGCTGATCCGATCCCTATTTGGAGTTTGGACCCCCGGGTTGTGTGTTTTGACCTTTATATATACTTGGCTATTTTTTAGATCCGTCATTTCAATGCCAACCCATCCGGAGATCCAAATTAGATTCCGTCAGTTCCACACGTCACTTTAACCCACCCGGTCGTGTCGGAGAAAACGGCACGTCGATCCGATCCCTATTTGGGATTTTGGACCCTCGGGTTGTGTGTTTTAACCTTTTATATATACTTGGGTGTTTTTAGATCCGTCCTTTGAATGCCCAACCCAATCCGGGATCCAAATTGGATTCCGTCAGTTTCTACACGTCACTTTAACCCACCCGGTCGTGTCGGAGAAAACGGCACGTCGATCCGATCCCTATTTGGGATTTTGGACCCCCGGGTGTGTGTTTTAACCTTTTATATATACTTGGGTGTTTTTAGATCCGTCTTTTGAATGCCCAACCCAATCCGGAGATCCAAATTGGATTCCGTCAGTTCCCACACGTCACTTTAACCCACCCGGTCGTGTCGGAGAAAACGGCACGCCGATCCGATCCCTATTTGGGATTTTGGACCCCTGGGTTGTGTGTTTTGACCCTTTATATATACTTGGCTATTTTTTAGATCCGTCATTTCAATGCCCAACCAATCCGGAGATCCAAATTGGATTCCGACAGTTCCTCACACGTCACTTTACCCACCCGGTCGTGTCGGAGAAAACGGCACGTCGATCCGATCCCTATTTGGGATTTTGGACCCCCGGTTGCGTGTTTTAACCATTTATATATGGTTGACCGGTTTTTAGATCGGTCCTTTGAATTCCCAACCCAATCCGGGATCCAAATTGGATTCCGTCAGTTTCTACACGTTACTTTAACCCACCCGGTCGTGTTGGACGCCCGGCCCCATCCTAGTATATAAATAATACTAATACTGACCTGAGGCTGCTGGCTGTGTGGGGCGTACTCCCTGCATTATGACATGAACTGCTGAACCATATCGCTGAACTGCGTCTGTAGCTGTAGCCGCTGCGTCTCTATCTGTACCTGCTGCGCCTGTAGCTGTACCCGCTGCGTCTGTAGCTCTTCCCCCTCTGCGTCTGTAGCTCTGTACGTAGCTCCTCCCGAATGATGCCTCTAATGTCCTCTACACCACTGACGGGCGGCGCAGAAGATGAACTCGCGTATGCCGGAGAAGCGATCGAACTGGCATATGAGGACAACACTCGATGAGTATCCAGGCTGTCCCCAAAGCCGTACACTCGACCCTTCCTCGGCACTCCCCCGCTGCCTCGACCCAAGCGTCCGCATCCAAATCTGGCTGGGGAGTGCCCTCTGTGTAGCGCTCCGCCATCGTCCTGTCGTACGTCTCCTGTAAATAATTTAAAATTAATTATTGAAAACAAATTACTTTAATATCATAATTGAATTCATAATTTAAGCTTGACTTACAGCAATCGTGCGGGCACTCTCGGTAACATAGTCATCCGTCCCCTTCCGCTTATGAGTCCGGTCAAATAACTCGCGGAAAGTAGGGGCACGCTCCAGGTCGTGATGCTTAGAATTCAACAAAATTAGTTAGTCTCACAATAATAATCCATATGTATATATGAATCGAACAATAAAATACTTACCAATTTTTGACTGTGGGTCGCATAAGATACGGATCCACTAGTATGCACATTCTTCTCCGGTTGAGTTGCTCTGTTGCGTATTGCCGCCTGTGACCGCTGCTGCCATGGTCCAGCAGCCCAACGCGCGCAAAGGGACTCCCAATAGTCCGTCCGCAGCCAAACAGGGCCGTAATCCACCCAGCCATAGGATCCATAGGATCCCGGTTCCCTGTGGTCTTGATTGCCTTGTCCCGTGCCTCCCACATCGACTTTCTTAAATTAGTCTGGGCCGTAATCTCCCAGACGGCTCGAGCCCGAGGGAGATCCTCGGGTCTCGTGAACGCGAACCTCCGCTGTAAAGAAATAAAATTAATCAACGTTCTGCAATAAACCTAAATTAATAATAATTGAATAAATGACTTCAACTCTTCTAAAAAATAAAATACCGTAAACATGTCAAATAATAAATCCCGGACTGGCACCGGGAAGTCTCTCCATGCATCCACTGGTCCTGGATATGTGCGTGGATCAACGTCGTAATATAGCGGGAAGCAGGACTGGGATCTATCTTCCCCCTGCAATTCCACATTAATTTTCTACATGAAATGTATATCCTAAATAACAAATACAGTAACACTGAGATGATGAACTTTACCCTGAGATCCAGCATGGTTGTCGTCCTGGTAGCTGAGGCCCCTCCTCAGCTGCTGGATGCTGGCTCTCCACCTCTGTTGAAAACAATTTAGTACACTTTTATTGTATAAATTGCAAGAGACCAAACATACTAATCTATTGAAACATATGTTTACCTTGTGGTGAGGAAGAAGACGAAGGTAGCGTGGACGGGGAGGCATTCCCTGCAAAATTTCATACACATTAGAAATTATGAATTTCAAATAAACAACAATGTAGAAATTACCTGTCGCTGGGACGACGGGCGTGGACGGGGAGGCATTCCCTGCAAAATTTCATACACATTAGAAATTATGAATTTCAAATAAACAACAATGTAGAAATTACCTGTCGCTGGGACGACGGGCGTGGACGGGGAGGCATTCCCTGCAAAATTTCATACACATTAGAAATTATGAATTTCAAATAAACAACAATATAGAAATTACCTGTCGCTGGGACGACGGGCGTGGACGGGGAGGCAGTCCCTGCAAAATTTCATACACATTAGAAATTATGAATTTCAAATAAACAACAATATAGAAATTACCTGTCGCTGGGACGACGGGCGTGGACGGGGAGGCAGTCCCTGTAAAATTGTATGTACGTTAGTTCTCGTGAAATCAATAAAACAATATACCCATATGGTTTTTTGTGTACATATGCATATACCTGTCGCGGACCTGGAGGCAGACGTGGACGCGGAGGCAGTCCCTCTGCCAACGGACGTGGCAACCCTCCGACTGTGTCCTCCACGTACCATATCTCTATTGATACAAATAAAGATATAGCAAGTCATCAGCACTCAATTTGAAGTAGCAATTTATATGAACATGTAATGAACAACAACACCAATTTCTTACAAATATGCAGTATATTATCTATATTCATCATCAGATGCTGAAGACATGTTTAATTCAGCATCATCTTCATCATCATCCTGGAATTCATCCTCATCATCTTGGGAGTCTTCCTCCACATCAGACTCCACCTCCCGCTCAGCGACATTTGGGTCAACTTCTTCTTGTTCGTTATCCTTATGTAAGGAAATTGTTTCATTTATATCATGAACATTGTACTGCGTAGAAGCTGCCAACTCTCGTGCGTCACTCCGATCTGATTGGAAAAAGTTGTCATTAACACCTTCGAGCTCATCATCAGTCGGGAGAAGCTCATACTCAGGGAATAGTCTTGATTTCACTCTACATGCAGCCCACCAATCTCTTAATTTGAGGGATGTATAATTTGAATAATAAACTTGTTGGGCTTGTGCCGCCAGGATGAATGGCTCATATGTACTCAATTTGGACTTATGCTTCACATCGATTAATCCATATGTTGTGTCATGACGAACGATAGATGTCGGGTCAAACCAATGACACTTGAACAGAAATACATTGTTGTCTTGTCCCAAAAATTGCAGTTCAATGACTTCTTCGAGAATGCCATAATAGTCAATTTCATTTTCATTATAGGCACTTCCCTTCACACATACGCCGCTGTTCATCGTAGACTTATTCCGTCCATAATCTCTCGTGTGAAATCTGTATCCATTCACAATGTAGCCTGGATAGACACGTACAATCTTCGAGGGGCCAAAACTAATCTGTTGTACTCTTGAATCGGGAATGAAGCCTTGTTCAACCTATTATGAGATAAATAGACAAACATTGAATAAATGACTTCAACTCAGTCTGCATAAAAACATAACACTTATGTTTTGGAATAATTAGACACATACTCGAGATCTTAACCAAGTAGGAAAAGACTTCTCCCGTTCCTTTTCAACCTGCACGTCAGTTAGACGTGGATTCCGTCGCAATATGACCGATTCAAACTCTCTGCAATGTAAATGTCACACAACCGTTAGGTTCTGCAGCAATGCACGCAAATGATGACGAATAAGCGTGGAGAGCTTACTGAATGTAAGGGTCTAGTTCTTCGCAATTCATGAACACGTAGATCTCCGCAGCTACCAACTCTCTGTCTTGGAGTGCGCGAGTAGATGAAGATCCGAACGCCCGTCCGGCACACTTGAATACAGAGAGTCGGTCTGACACCTCGGAATCTCCACCATCATCATTACGTGGAGGTTGAGTGCGTCGGTTTCGTATTTCCGTGTCAAAGTACATCGAACAGAAGTTCGATATCTCCTCAATGAGGTACGCCTGAGTAATGGAGCCCTCAACTTGTGCTTTGTTACGGACTTTCATCTTAAGATCGTGCATGCACCTACGACAATAATTCAAATGCATACATAAGTAATATAAAATCGTCGTAATGGCAATAAATTGAGATGTAGAAATATACCTCTCAAACGGATACATCCATCGAAATTGTACTGGTCCTCCGACCCTTGCCTCATATGGTAAATGGATGATCAGGTGCTCCATTGAATCAAAGATGCTGGAGGAAATATCTTCTCTAATTTGCAGACTGTCTGAATTATATTTTGCTCTATATTTTGCAAGTCATGAATTTTGAGTTCTGATGCAGATAAAATCCTGAAGAATTGACTCAGCTCAGTCATTGCTCCCCATATTTGTTTCGGCAACAACTCACGAAAAGCAAGAGGCATCAGTCTTTGCATGAAAACATGGCAGTCATGACTCTTCATTCCGTATATTTTTCCCTCGTTGACATTTACACAACGCGCAATATTCGAGACATATCCATCCGGAAATCTCAATTGCTTTAACCATTGCAACACTTCCTTAATCTGTCTGGCCCCAAGCACATATGCAGCTTTAGGTTGCACCACCACTTTCCTTGAACATGCTGTAGCTCTAGTTCTGGACGTTTGCAAAGTACTTTCAAATCGACCCGTGCCTTGACGTTATCCTTCGTTTTACCTTTGACGTCCATAACTGTGTTGAACACATTATCAAAACATTCTTCTCTATATGCATGACGTCTAGGTTATGACGTATCAAAAGTGTTGACCAATAAGGCAATTCCCAAAAAATGCTTTGCTTCACCCAATTGTGATCCTTCCCAAAGCCAGGGATTTGTCGGGTACTACCAGCCAGTTTGTGTACAGTCGGTAAGTTCTGGACCCGCCTCGCCATATTTCCACCAGACACCCGTTCCATATCTACCTCCTCCATCACAGTTGTATTTTTAATAAAAGAATCCTTTTGCTTTCGGAAAGGATGGTCACTGGGTAGAAACCGCCGATGACAATCGAACCAACAAGATTTTCCCCCAGATTTCAACACAAATGATTTAGAATCCTCCATGCAATAAGGACATGCCAACCTCCCATGTGTGCTCCAGCCAGATAACATGCCGTAGGCTGGAAAGTCACTTATTGTCCACATTAATGCAGCCTTCAGATTGAAATTCTGTTTTCTGGATGCATCATAAGACTGCACACCATCTGACCATAACAATTTCATCTCATCAATCAACGGTCTGAGATATATGTCTATATTCTTTCCTGGACTTTTTGGACCCGGAATCAGCAATGAAAGGAACAGATTCTCACGCTTCATGCACATGCCTGGCGGAAGGTTATACGGTGTTAAGAATACTGGCCAACATGAGTAAGATGCCACCGAGCCTCCGAAAGGATTGAAACCATCTGTGCATAAACCAAGCCGTACGTTGCGTGGATCCCTGAGAAGTAAGGATGAGTACGGCTAAAATGAGCCCAAGCTTCACCATCGGCAGGATGACTCATTTCACTCTCCTTCGTCGCGACGGACTCTTTCCGCATGCCATGTCATATGTCCAGCTGTCCTCGAGGACATGAACAATCGCTGCAATCTGGGTGTGATAGGAAAGTACCGCAATGACTTATACGGAACATCCTTCTGCTTTGACTTGTCCCCTCTCTTGGGCTTGAACCTATCATGCTTACAAATACAGCATGATGTCTTATCTGCATCCTCTTTGTAGTACAGCATACAGTGATTCGGACATGCATCAATTTTCATAAAACCAAGCCCAAATCATTCACCATCTTCTTCGCACGGTAAAAGTCAGCAGGTAACCTCTCTGATTGAGGAAGCATGCTCTTGACCAGTAAGAGAGCCGGTCAAAACAACTCTCGCTCATATGAAATTCAGATTTCAAATTCAATAGCTGCGACACTGCAGACAACCGTGTATGCTTCTCACAACCATCCCATAATGGCTCATCAGCATCTCGAAGTAACTGATAAAATCTCTGAGCTGTATCATTCGGCACTTCTTCATTTGTTTGATCTTCATGAATATTGAACTCCGGACCAGCAGCATCGACAACCATGTCTACGTACGTACTTGTGGAGGCAAAGTAATTAGCTGGTGCAGACGACTGAATATTCAACTCACCATGACACGACCATAACTCATAATGGCCAACAAATCCTCTCGTATACAGATGATGCTGCACATCCCATGTCGATATCCACTTTCTGTTCTTACAACCCGAACACGGACATCGGATGTTACCCATCGGATCAACTGCTACTGATGTATTACTCAATGCAAACTCAATAAAACTGTCAACTCCGTCTTTAAACTCCTCGGTCACAACTCCATTCACTATTCCACGGTACATCCATGACCGATTCTCCGACATTTTTCCTACATATTAAATGTCATGTCCCGAGTTAAAATCCAACACACCCTCACATCATTCAAGTACATACATACGTTATATGGAGAGTCCCAGAGCTAATGGGTGAAATAAAGCGTTGACGTAAAAATAAATGAAGAGTAAACATACATGAATATCAAATAAATTTGAGCACTATATAAATACTTAATGGTATTGAACATTAAAACAACACAAACCGTGATGTCTTCATATTAGGCCACCACCACTTGATCGGCTCTTTATTCACCAGCTTCTCAGTAGGGAGTGGAACTAACCACTGATATCCCTAAATATAGTTTGCCAAATACATCTCTTCGTACATAATGGGAAGACATAACTTTGAGAATGTCAAATTCTTTGACACAATTATTTTTCACAAATTTACACCAGTCTTTTCCAATAAACATGTACATACTAGCACACCAACTGCGTCGTAAGATTACAGAATATCGCACTCCTTTTTCATCTTGAACAATAACAGATAATCCACTTTTATTTTCTAAACTTGTCTTTCTTCTTTCCGAATAATCTTTATGATTTTCGTCATCTTCTCTTTCACCAAAAGTAAACCATCATGCAATCTTCGAATATCGAGCGGAAATATTTTACGTTCAAACAACAAGTACTTTGATACGTTGGACATTTGTTCTTCTTTGAGTCTAATTTCCAATCGCGAACTCTCATCACTAATTACAAAAAAATTAATCACATTTTATTCATGAGTAATTTAAAATATGAAATTAAATCATAATATGGTAATATGAAAAAATCTCTCAAATGGCTACAAATAAACATACGAATGTTGAATGATTAACTTGCAGTGTGAAATTTGTGAAAGTAAACAATATGTTTAACAAAGAAAGTCATTGCATTGTTTATTTTCATGTCAAGCGTAAAAAATAACAGCGAGCAAGATAAATAATAAATAACTTAATTTACCAAAAGCTTTGAATATAATTAAGAACATAGTCCATAGTGTGTGCCACCAATTTAAGCAGAATTGGCATCCACATAGTGGGTCGCGAAGTCAATCAGAATTGGCATTTTATATGGAGAATCACGATTTTGTGGAAAGCCCTATAATCATGCGTTCTAATTGGTTTTGGCCAAAACTCCCAATGAAACTTATTGTAAACAAGATATAAAATATTTTTACATATTTTATTGAGAACATGGGTATGAGGCCCATGAAACCGAAGTCTGCTCCCCATGGTTTTAAGTTTTAATTCTTCAAAGTAATAAGCTGATTAATTACATAAATGTAAAAACTACAATACTAATCAAGTGTAATAAAATTACATATAATCAAGTGCAATAATAAGCAAATACATTCAAATAAGAAGTGTAATACTAATCATTAAACTTAAAGTGAACAATTAAGCGTAAACTAAACTAATGTCTAGAAGGAAGAGTCGTACTAATTTTGTTTTCCTAAATTGGGATGTATATCTTATTAGAGTGGGAGATTTTAACCTTGAGCTGAGATGAGCTGAGTAGACGAGTTCAGTTTGGCATATTACTAATGTGTCTTTGTTTCTTATTGTCATTTTGTTCTGGTACAAAACGGCCGTTGCCATCAGTAAGACGTTCATTGTTTCCGTAAGATTCTAGATAGCCCCATTTTGGGGTTTGGAGAAGATAGTTAAGCTCATGTATATATTGAGATTATTTCGCATACTAATTTTTAGGGCTTCTCTGTTCTCCTCCCCCATCTTATCCTTCTCTCGTTTTTTATTTTAATTTGAGAACCCTTGAAAGAATGGCAGTCCATATGACCTAAAATGCATTACTTGTAGTTATCTTTTTGGTGAGAATGTCTTAATTTTATATTCCTAATAAAATATTCTTTCTACTCTAACGGTAATGCCATACAAGGAATACACAAGCGGGACACATTACTTATTCTGATATTATATAAAGCATATGGGGATATAAAAAATAGGATTTGAAAGATTTTGAGAGTACGCAATTATCTCTGTTATTTTATTAGTGTTAAGTTTAGGGGACATTTTATTGAGGGGGACAGCTCCCTGATAAAGATGTTTGATGAATGCGATACTGCTATGGCTACTAGGTACTCCATACCCAGGTTGGCCAATTTGGTATCAAGTGCCAGGAATATGAAAAAATAATAGCACGTCAGTCCAACTTAGAATAAACACGATTTGAAATCTATCCAAACAGTTTAAACTATTAGTTGTGCATTAACTACATATCATATCAGTTGATTAATCTGAGCATTGAAAAGAAACTTATGAAATTTGTTGGACTCGAGGATCGGCAGATCTACGTTTCCCTCAAAGTTTCATGTAGTATACTTCTACTTAATACTAGGTGATCTCTCCTTTCCTTCTTGCCATCTCTCTCCATCACATTCACCTATATTTAAAAAAAAAAAGCTAGAATTCTACCGACAGAGGGTGGCTGATTCCACACAGTGGTACTTAAGTCTTTTGAAATAACACCAACTTAATCTTTAGTAATCATTCTCCAATTAGAACCCAAATTAGTCCGTTAACTGACTCAAGAGTGTTAGGTAATCACATATATCCAAATCATACCCATTACACAATCAAAAATTTTGAAAGACATTACGTAGAACTGATGAACATACATATCATTTTTTAATTAGGTATTTTGATACAATAGATATTCAATGATAAGATGGTACATATACGCACTCTCTTACAGAGTGCTCCAAATCTTTCCCTTTCACAAATAACCTCCAACTCGTAAAACCCTGTCGTTTGGGGCTGAGTGCAGGGGAAGGGGGGCCGGGTGGGGGGGAGGGGGGCTGAGTGCAAAGGGGAGGGGGGGTCGTGCAGGGGGCCGGGTGGGGGGGAGGGGGGGACCGCGCAGTGGTGGAGGTGGGCCGGGTGGGGGGGGAGGGGGCCGAGTGCAGGGGGAGGGGGGGATCGCCAGGGGGAGAGGGGGCTTGAGTGCGGGAAGGGGCCGGGGGGTGGGGGTGGAGGGGGGGACCGCGCAGGGGGGGATGGTGGCCGGTGAGGGGGGATGGGGGGCCGAGTGCAAGGGGGAGGGGGGGGGGATCGCACAGGGGGGGAGGGGGCCGGCGGGTGGGGGGGGGGAGGCCGGAGGATGGTGGCGGGGGGGGGTGGGGAGAGCTACTCACAGGGAAGGGAGCGCCGGCGGCGGACGGCGGCGACCAGGCGGAGAGCGGCGACCGGCGAAGGCGAGCGGCGGCGGCGGCGACCGTCGTCGGCGACCGGGGGCGAGAGCGAGAGAGAGAGAGAGAGAGAGAAAGAGAGAGAGAGAGAGAGAGAGCGAGAGGGGAAAAGAGAGCGGGAGAGGGAAGAGGGGGGGTTTCGCGGGGGAGGTGTAGCAGTTTACCGCGGATATTCCGACGGAAATATATCCGTCGGAATATCCGTCGGTATTATTGAATTACCGACGGATATTCCGACGGATTAATTTCCGTCGGAATTTCAGACGTATTTTCCGTCAGATATATTCCGTCGGAATATCCGTCGGAAATACCGACGGTAATAAATCCGTCGAAATATCCGTCGGTAATCCCGCTTTTCCTTGTAGTGGTATAGTTGGGATCAACGAATTAATTCACATGCTAGGATGGATGGAAATTAGGGCTTTTAGAGGCAAAAGAAGCCTAACATCCATCTTCTTACAGTAAAAATCTCATGGCATGAGGACGAGTATAAATGAAGATAGAATTTAATAAGAGGGTTCAGGGTCATGATGTTCACAGAACTTTGAAAACTGAGAACTAAAGATTTGCTCGATGGAAAAAAATATGAAACCAAGGACTTTTGTTCTTGATGGTGAAATATCCTACAGAAAAATTTTCATGGTTTAATGCTTGTGAGAAATCCTACCTTTGGACAATTTCCTCTTCTAGGGTTAAGAACTTGAAGAACGAAGGAAGAAGCTTTGAGCAGCCTTTTCCCCATGAATTTCTCTCCTCCTTGGCCTCTTCACACATCCAGCAACCCTTGGCACGAGCTAGGGCCGGCCATGAGGGTTTTAGAGGAGTATTTAAGCATCTCCCCATTCTATTTCCTATTATGACTCTAATTACTATAAATTTTGGGATTTCTTATTTCTTCTCCCCTTTCTAAGCATGAGGACTCCTAATTGGGTTAGGATGGGAGCTAAATTCATGGCCAACCCATTAGGGTAGGTTTAGGAATCTCAATCCAACGTAAATTGCTAATTTAATGCATTAAATACCTCTTTTATAATTAAGTATTATTTTAGTTACGAATTTAGGGTATTTTTCCATTATTTCCCTTTTAAAAATTCCTATTTTGGCCCACTAATTTCTATTGGGTCAATTTAATAAAGCCCATCACTTCCTTTCTTTTAATGGATTTTATTTAATTCTCTTTTATTTGATTTCTAATTGCTTTTATTATTTTTTTATAAATTATAAAATTTTTATTTTTCGAAAAATCCAGGTTGCTACATCTGAGGTGGTCGTGCCTGTGGTGAGACGTTCGTTCTCACTTGGTTGCTTGGTGTCTCTCGGGGTGACACCTGGTTGTTCCTTCCCGACCTCGTGGAGGTCCGGGATGTTGGTGCTTGTGTCGTGAGACTTTGGTCTCACGTGGTTGATCCGGTGTTCCGTGAGCTCCTTTATCTCGGCGGGTGTGTGCCGAGGTGTTGCTTTTGCATTATGTTTGACTCTGCTGGTTCTGCGGGAATCATGTTTGGCCTGACCCGAGTTGTGGTCGAGGCGTTTCTCTGTTTCCGCTGCTTTGTAGTACTCTGTGGTAGGCGTTTCTCGCTTTACTACTTTGTAGAGTAGTTTTGCTTCTGCTTTGTTGGAGTTCCTACTGCTTTGGCTGGTAAGGGACTGGTAATCCCTACTGAGCCTTGTTCGCGAGGCTCACCTCCATACGCTTTCCAGTAGAGACTCGTTGTAGCAGGAGTTCGTCGCCGGACGGTTGTGGTGGTAGTTTGTTGCACTGCGCGTTGCCAGCAGTGTGAGTTGTGAGCGTGTGCGCTTGTAGCGTGAGTTGAGAGTGGCCTTTTCGCAAGTTCTCGGGATATGCCCCTTAAGGACTGCACCTTTCTTTCTGTACCTATACTTTTATTTGGGACTTGTTGTACATAATTTCTTTACTAACTGTACGAACTTTCTTGTTATAATTATTTGAATTCATTGCTTATCTCACTGGACTAAATTCTAACCCTTCTGGGTCTTCGGACCCGTGGGTGGCGGCGCGACCTTCGGGGTCCCTGGCGGGGGTTCGGGAGGTCGGGTCGTTACATTGTCCATTACTGATCTTATGGCTGAGAGGATGAAGGCTGATGAAGACTTCATGCACTATGCTGATAGGTGGAGAGCCCTGGCTGAAAGACCGAGGAATCCATTGTTCGAGTCGGAGCAAGTAAAGATGATTACGGAAAATGCCACGCCGCAATTCAGACACATTTTGGCTATGAATAAATTGACCACCATAGAGGAACTATATGAGAGAGCCCGGTACATCTAGACTCAATTAAAGGACTCTCTAATCATGGCCATGTTCGAGCCGAAGGCTCGGACATTCAAGAAAGGTAGCGGTGCTCCCCCTACTGGCTGTCCCACGACCGAGGGGGTTATACAAAATGAGCAGGTGAGTGCAATGGGAAACCCTAGCCCTTCCACCTACCGCCCCAACAACAACCCAAAATCCTAATAGCCCCAGCAACTGGCCCCTAGGACAAACAACCCTCCAATGTTCAGGGCGCCACCTCAGCAGCCTCAACACCCTCAACAGCCTCCACAATATCAGCAGCCTCAACAGCCTCAGTACCAACAGCCTCCCCCTAACCAGTATCACCAGCAACCCCAACCTCCACAATATTGCCAACCTCAGCAGCCCCATTACCGGCAACCTGCCCCCCTCCCAGTACCAACAACAACAACTTGCTCCTGCTCCTCCCCAATACAACCAAGTACCTCCTCCGGGCACCTATGATCCTCAGCAGCCTCGACGCCCCCCTGGCCCGAGGAGAACCCATTACCCTCCCTTGCCGGAGACTCTACCAGACATCTTCAATGCCCTCATGGCTGCCGGTGAACTCACCTTGCCAAGGGAAAGGCTACAATGGCTTCCCAATGTTGATATGTTCTGCTACTGTGCATTTCACCGAGGACCGGGCCATACCTTGGAGGCATGCTTCCACTTCAAGGATTACATCTACAACCTAAATGACAATGGAGGCATAGATTGGAAGGAGATGAGGAAGTTCATCACCGAGATGAAGGTAAGGGGGCCACCCAGGCAGGACCAGCAGCAACGGCAGAAACAGTAGCAACTGTAGCAACAACAGCAGCCACCCCAGGCACCCCAGCAGCAGCCCAATATGGGCATTGTCCAGAACCCTCTCCCGAAGCACCAACCTCCAAACCAACAAGTGAACGCCTTCACGGCATCTCCAGTAGTGAGAACACCCGCCGGCCGATGGAAATATCCGCCGCATCTACCTCCTAGTCCTCTTTCACCTTGCCCATTCATCCGTACACCCACCCCTGCCAACCCACTACCCTCATTTCTACGCATCCCTACCCATCGTCTCACACCATCTAGCCAACCATCTAACCCGCCACTCATCCGCCACCCCCCCATCACCACAACGGCACCACCCACCAACACACAAGCCCCCTTCCTACGCAACCCCTCCACCATACCACCACAACCAACCACTCATCTCCTATCACCAAGGCCCCACAACCACCACCGTCATCCAACCCACCTTCCTCTGCACACCATCAACCATATCCCTTATTAACCCAATCATCAAGCCCCTTTCTCTGTACCTCCACTCCACCCCCGAGTGCGGCAAGTATCCAATTGCCACACCAATTGTTCACCCACCAGCCTTCCACCTCCTTACCACCTTCCGTTCCATCGGCGTGGCGACAACAGCGGGAGAAAATTTGGAAGCTACCATGGTGCTCCGCGTGGCACATATTTAATAGAATATTCCCCCAGCAGCAGGAACAAGCATCAGTACCCCTAGAAGAAGAAGCCCAGCAAGAGGAGTCCCTACCAGGGACTCAGTATGATTGCTAAAGCACCTGGACAAGACTTCGGCCAGGATACCATTCTAGAGCTGATCAAGAGGTCAGTGGTGCACCAAGAAGCCATCATGCAGTATCTACAAAGGTCATGGTGAATGAAGACTTGCCAGTCAACCAGATCAGCGCTGTCTGACTCCAGGAGCTCGCACCCAGCTATTGAATTTCATGAAGATGAGTTGGCAGCAGCCGAGTCTCAGCGGTATGCCCTGTGCTTAACAGTCGACATTAATGGGATCTGCATGTCTCGATGCTTGTAGACTTCGGGGCGTCAATTAATGTTGTGTCCTCCGACACATTAGATTTTTGCAGAGTAGCGCACAGTCAATCCGAACCCTCTGCCATCACTGTCACGGCTTACGATACACCAGTAGGCCGCCAAAAGGGGTCGTTACTTTAAGAATAGGGCTGGGGTGTCCGTTATCGAGATGGAGTTTCACATCTTGGATATGGACCTAACTTTCCGCATGATTCTAGGCTGGCTTTTATTCAAGCCCTTGGTGCCGTTATATTGACTGTTCAC